>CM068833.1:64836890-66094390 GCA_028554795.2 Sinohyriopsis cumingii | reverse complement strand
AATGTTTCAGCAAATTATGTTTCTCCTTGAATACTTACCCGATCAAATTACTTCAATACTACCCCATAATACCCACAAAGCCACCATCCTGTAACAAGTTGTTTCGCTCCGTTCAAAACTAGCGCTACATCCACGCAGCAATTGGCTGTAATGGGCAATGGTTATTGCCCTTCGTCTGTAAAGTATAAACAGTAAAGAAAAGATTTCGTCTTCAGAAATGTTGGGTTAGAATGAAGCATTGCTGTGGTATTGATGTGGTCGAGTAGTACGTATTCTCGGAGAAACCTAGTTTATTGGAACATTTGATTTATCTATCCTGCTCTCAAACGTGACTTGAAGAGGGAAAACAATTACGATCGTGCAAGCATAATTGCATATTTCCTACTACTGATACTCGTTGTTGTTGTTGTAGGATTTAACTCATTTTGTCGCACAATATAGGTTATAAATGGCGGCGGAGCCAAGAAACCCCCAGAAAGAACTACTAACCCACGAGAAGCTACTGGCAAGCTTTTTCACACACTCACATTGGCCGAATCCGAGACTCTAACCCACGCAGACAGAGGTGAGATGGCAGTTACCTGTAACTGTGAGCGCTTTAGACCAGTCGGCCACTCGGGGCGTTCAACTCTATGGTCATAAACTATTGCAATTATCAAGAAGACGTTATGTAATTTAATGCTTATTTCATTTTTAGTGCAGTAAGGAGGATGCAATTGCACTTATCATCGAAATAACAGCACAATTTCAAAATATGTAATCCAGATTGAATGACATTGCTGATGTAATTCGGATTTGCAGAATTAAGAAAACATATATTTAGGAAATTCAGGATGTAAAACTGTAAGTATATTTTATTTTGCCATTATTATCACCAGCTAAAGAAAACAGTATATGCCTTGTCACTTGTATGTTATTTGTAAGGACATAATCTTCCATCATTTATATAATGTAGCTAGCCTAAATCGGAAACATTGTATCAACGCGGAATGTGCCAAAACAGCTGGGTTTTTTTTGCAGTCCACGCTACATGTTTTAGTTCATTCAAAAACAAATTTAAACAACCACAACGTAAAGAGCCTCTTAAGCGAGTGTACATGATTTGTTTACAAATCAAAAGTGCTGGCGTCTGAGTCCATTGTTTGTTTACAAAAGAAAGTAGTTCCTTTATTCACGTGAATGTTATATGTGTATTGTCGCGCGCGTTCAGTATCGGTGAATACTGAACGATTCTGACAATGTAAAGTTAACGGGGGAACAAATAAGCATATACTAATGATTCTGTTTCAATACAGATCCCACGATTTTCGCATCATGTATGAAAGAGAATTGGCTAGTTTCTCACTTACGTTGCATTTCAAAACCAACTAATTGCTCAAAACAACATCCTAGCATAGCATCAAAGCAGATTTGGCTGATCTATTTAATAATCTTTTGAACGTTTGTCCGAGGTACGAGGATAAAGCATATCGTGGGACACAAATTAATAATGGCACTCAACGCACTAATGACACTCAAAAGCTACCATTTAGGTTTCAATCTTTATGTATATACATTATTCAAAAAAGGACACAATAAAACATATTAACTTGATTCAGTAAAATCAGAATACAGCTACGTTAAAAGTGACAAATGCTATGTTGTTGTTGTTTGAAATTTTTGTTCTGCCCCCTAAGTTATATCAAAGATTACATTCGAACAAGGTTATTCCTTTCTGAAAGTGTCCACTTCTCAATATACGATTTAATTCATATGGTTTACGGTCACTTGCCGTGAAATTACTGCCGGATGCACAAATGTTTTCAAAATTGTCCAAAAGAGACCATCTTTCTGACAGCAACTACGTGGATAATACGAATACATGTCACCAGCCTGACGCTTACACCAGTATCACCCGCCTTTCACCTTATATGGTATAACGGTACCAATTGCGCAAGTCCAGGTGGGCGGAGCTTAAGGTGTATGGAACATTGTATTCAGAATTAAAGAACAACACTAGCTGTGATTGGTGCATTATGTAAGAGTTGTACTTTCTGTTTGGCTTAAAAAATGTTGAGCCTCTTGGCAACATGTGAGTTTGTGTTAATTTCTGTCTAGATCATATTTTGTATTTTTTATGATTTTTTTAAAATATGGAACACATGGCTGAAAATGTGCTTGTTGTGACTAGATAACTCTTACCCCTGTCTAGTTCCAGTAGAGTTATCTCTCTTAAATGCAATGGAGTACCTGGTTATGTCATTGTCAAATTGACAATCTAGCATTGTTCTATATGACAGTGTGTGACATGCATGCCCAAGTAGGACAGAAAGTATATTTATTTCACAAAACATTAGCATTGAGGTATATGGAAAAACAATTGGTACCGTGATACCTAAAAGCTCAAAGTTTCACAGTTTTATTAAATGTTTCATAAGTTTCACCCAAGTGCTTATATAAAGGAAATTGTACGTACCCCCAACTGTTGCTATATACTGCGGAGTAAAGGTTCCGTTCACAAATCTTGCAGCAATAGACGATTTGCCGACTCCCATGTCTCCAACAATAACGACTTTGACTTTAAAAATGTTGTTGAAAGATGAAGAGTAGAAAAGTGGGCAATCGTTATGACCCGATCCACCGCTGTTTCCAATAAAAATATCCCTCTTCGGAGTTCTGTTAGGTTGCCCCATCTTATTTAAGGTAGCAGCACGAGAAACATTGAATTGGCAAAGATGAAGGAGGTCTATGATAGAAACATAATAGAATTATTGGATTATTTACATCTTTCGGTATATACCGCGGCAAAATGTCTCTTGTTTAGGACTCTCGTGGTTTGAATTAGTTTTTCTATTATAGTGACTACCTATTATATAATACTATTCTCATATTCGTTATAAACCTATAAATTTCAAACGGCGTGTATTTTAAAATATTGTTAAAAAAAAGGAAAGGGTCAAAATGGACGCGTTCATTAATGAGAGAGAAAATAGACTAAATGTTACGTTGAACTCCAGACTGCAACCAATTTCTCAGAATACGGGCTAAAACATTAAAGATGACAACAGTTGCAAACTATGGGAAAACATTCGTTAGTTGCTCTGTATGTCATTTAGCCAAGATCGGTGTCTCAGTCATAACATATTCCAATAATATGCATGAAGTATAGAGAATGCTCCCATAACGGCATATTGTCCATTTTCCCATTAATCAGATATATTAGGATGGGTCTAGAATAATTCAGTTAATTAAAATAATTCTTACTGGATGAATTAGGTCAAATGAAATAGATACTTAGAAACATTAGATTGAGTAGTATTATCTGTCAGGCGGGGGTATGTTGTGAAATATAGTTGTAGCATAAGGCTATATAAGATTACTGAGCAATCATGTTTCATTGCATCTATAGAGTCATTCTTATTGCTCTTGTTACTGTTATAAAGGTGCCTCGAGTGGCCGAGTGGTCTAAAACGCTCACCGTTCCGGATCACTGCCATCTCACCTCTGTCTGCGTGGGTTCGAGTCCAAGGTTCGGCTAGTGTGGGTAAGTGGGAAAGCCTGCCAGTAGCTTCTCGTGGGTCGGTGGTTCTTCCCTGGGTTTTCCAGGGTTCTTCCTCCACCACTTATACTGGCCGCCATGTATAGCCTATCTTGTGCTGAAAAATGGCGTTAAACCCTAGAACAACAACTGTTATAACATTCAGTCTGTATACGTGCTTTATGTTGAATTTAGGTAGTATTTTCGGAGAAAAACATTTGCTTGGACTGCTCAGTGGAAACAGGAAGTACTCGTTTATTAGATTATGATACTGATCTGGAACTATTGTGAATTATTCGAAGGAGTTCTGTGTGAGTGTGAATGTGTGTGTGATTCGTCAGATTTTTAATGTAGTTTTCATTTTTGTTATCATATCGCTATGATGAGAGCAGTGTGATAGTTTATAGTGATGTCTAACCCTGGGGCATCATGCCGCAGACATGTAGCACTATGTCCCACCCAGTCACTTTGTCATTGCACCAGGCCAACCCGTCCTAGCACTAACCTGTTATTACTGAGCGCCAAGCGAGGTAGCTGTTAGTACCATTTATAGTCTTTGGTATGATTCGGCACGGGTTCGAGCCCGCGACCTCCCGCGTCCGATGCAGACGCTCTGACCGCCAGGCTACCAGAACAGTCGAAGGAGTTATATACAATGTCATTTGGACAAAGTCAAGTCAAGATTCTTGGCGGACGAGTACATCATATCCAGATTTGAAATTTATACGGAACTTTTCATTTTTAGGGATTATATTAGATTTACTTCATAATACTGTTATGTTCCACATACGTATTAATTTATAATTTTTCAAATTAAAATTATTTGTAAATTTTTACATAACTAGTTGGTTTCTTCTTTCTGTTACATAGTTTATGACCATAGAATCGTAACGGAAATTTGGGGCTAGTCAAGGATACAGATTTCAGAAATATTTCAGCGAAATTGAAATTGTTTTTAAGTTTATTCTGGAATTTTCTTAGTGCCTGGTCTTTGGATTGTACATAGTGAAACCAATAAACCTTTACAATATCATCTAACATCGAAATTATAGAACCTTTTTACAGGATTATATATATATATATATATATATATATATATATATATATATATATATATATATATATATATATATATATACACACACACAGACAACTCATCACTCAATTATACTTTCCTTACATTTTCGTTCCTGCATGAAAGGTTATAATTGAGTTTATGCCTGCGAGACATGCACGCATAGAGACAGTGAGGACAGACTCACAGACATAAATGAAGCGAGGCAGATTTGGCGAGGTGGGGGAGATGGAAAGAGAAATATAGGGATGCAGAGGATAAGTCAATGTATAAATCAGTGAGAGGTAAGGAGAGAGACAGACAGAGAGATCACATCCATGCCACATTTTGAAATGAATTTCATTAGTGTAGCAAAATATACATATCAACAAATATTTTCTTTCAAACGAGAATGCGACAAATAGTGCACTTAATAATACTGAAGGTAAATATTTCTAATAATTCTTATCTCTTTTTTTAATGAAATTGTTAACTTCATTTTTCCGTTAATAAACGTACCGTATGCGACTAATCGTCTTCACTACAAACACATAAACGTGTCATATTTATTATGGATCCAGAAAAGATTTATTACACTGTATACAGTTCCCACAAATGCTTTAAGTTTGTATTTTATGCTGAGGTTGATTGGTCGCAAAGTAACATATAAATTCGGATCTGTAATCTTCTTTTTCAATTTGATATAAATTACTATCAATTTATTTATCGGATTTGATTTATAACCTAACTTTTTTATTCGTCTATTGATTTCTCATTGATTTGCATATACTCGAATACATATATAACATACTGGTGAAATACGTGATCATATGATCACACCGATAATGACAAAATTCTCATTTACTATCTAAATATTGCAGTTTTTACGTCTTTCTTGTAATATGAGATTATATGGCCGAAATACCAATCTCCGCGAACGGTCAATGTTGGTATAAAGGACAGAAAGGCAACTAATTTAGTATCAAACAGAAGTTTTACGGATGCTTCCGTTTATATACTTAATTATTATGTATTTATTATTTCACCCTCAGTTTGCTTTGTTACCATTGAAATTTATGAAATCCTGTTTGTGGTGAATTTGATTATGCTTATGAGGGAAAATACATATTTAAGAAATGGCAATTAAATGTACCATAACGAATATTAGTAACTCCTTCAATATTTGCTAGACGCTTTCAATTAATGGGAAATGAGAACATGGATGGATATTATATCCTAAAATTACATGCTTTCTATTAATCATTACCTCCCTTTGCAGTCATCCAAACCCTCCAACTTTCCAAAACTAAAAGTTGTCTAACGAGCTATACAACGAAATCAGCTAAATACATAGTTTTTCCTCCTGCTATAGCCTTTAAGTTTGGTCAAAACTATACTAAAATATCGCTGTAATTATTTTGAACAATGAAATGTTTGTTCCGCCTTCCCCACAATAAAGAAAGACATGAGACGAGAATAACACCGATCTTATGCAAGGATTCGTTTACTTACACCAAACGGTAAGCGGTAATGGGATACATGAACGACGGACGAAAGAAAGGATGAATATGAAAGGGCATAACAGTACCCCAAAATGGAATAGATATATCCGAAACACCTTGCGTGACATTTATGCAGAGCGTTAAAATTATTGTCAAGAAGGTGACAAAATGTTTTTTGTTCTTGCTCTTATGGGTGTTGCAGCAGATACATAATAGCCAGTATGTTTGGCGGAGGACGAACCCGAGAAAACCCCAGGAAAAACCACCGACACGGGAAGCAAATGGCAGGTTTTCACATACCCAAGTTGGCCGGGCCCGAGACTCGAACCGACGTGGACATAAGTGAGATGTCAGTGACCTGTACGGGGTGAGAATAACAATTTAAACTATTATACCTCAATTTATCTCGCTTCTGTCCCAAATAAATCGCTTAACATTTCTCATTAAGTATTGTCCAATATTTCCTTGATAGTCGGGCATACATTAAAATATACATAGACAATAACGCAAATATACATACAGACATACATACTAATATAAAGGGACACATAGGTAAAAAAACCATCAAAAGAGAAGGGAGTATAGTGCATGAGAGAAGAAAGAAAAAGGGATAAAGTAAGATCGTATGAGTACCTCCATGCCAAATCCTGTTTGAAGCTTCACTTTTGTGTAACAGTCAACAAATCAATCATTTCCATTCAGATAAACATGTTTATTACAAAGAGATTAACACATTACCTCGTTGTTTTTCATCAGGTCATCATGTAGCACCTATACTATGACTGAATAGCAGCATATAAACTTGAAGACGTATACAGGCCATTCATATTACCTACAGTCTATACGCCAACAGAAGATCACATTCACATGAGTTGTCAACTGAATATGAAAGCTTGAATGTAAACATCTCCGTCTTTTATAGTCTGCTCCACTTATTGGATATCAAAACTACTCCAGCACTAAACACATAAATACAAAACGATTCGCGACTCCTACATATTTGAATGACGGCGAAAGATAAAAACAAAACATAAAACATCAAAACAGAATGTGATCAATGGTTTTAAAGACAGACAAACTACTTATCTATTGTATGCTTCCACGTACCAGACAAGGTTGTATGACAAAATTCAAAGAGGGAAATATCGTGCATATCACGCAGGAAACCATACTACTTTGACCTATTTCAGGCTAGTAACAGAGGAGACGTGATGAGTCGCGTCAAACCAACACCTTGTACAAAATGTAAACTTTAAATTATATCCCGGTGAAGATATACATGGATGCACAAAGTAAATGTGTCAAGAGCATGATATATCAATAATAGCGGGTACTGAACAAGAATAACAATAACAATGGTACATGCTGATAGCTACGGGATGCTTACTCGGATAAATATTACCGCAAACATTGCGTACGCCAGAAAAAAAAAAAAAAAAAAAAAACTGATACCGGGCTGTATGGTCTAGTTTTGATAAGAATGGATTACGACATTTTGACATTTTCACTTAGGCTGAAGTCCCTGTGAGTTTTCAGTTGCATTATCCAGTATCGCCGCTTACGTATGCGTTCTATATCAGACCACATTAAGTTAGATTCAGTCGGTAGCATCTCGAGGGATAGGACTGCCTGCCGATTCGAGTTGAAGCGGTTGGTGACATACATACGTTATTAAACTTTTGCACTGAGCTCATCTAGTCGAGTGGAAAAAAAATATGTCAGACTATATGTGTCAATGCAAAACTGACAATACATATCATATACAGAAGGGGGGCACCGAGTATCCGAGTGGTATAAAGCGCTCTCTGTTACGGTTCACTGCCATCTCACCTTTGTCTGCGTGGGTTCGAGTCTAGGATTCGGCCAATGGGTGTATGTGAGAAAGGTTATATTTTGTAAACTTTGCTAGTAAACTCATTTTCTCTAAAATTTGATTCACGCCAACCTTCTATGGCAAAACTGACAATACGTATCATATATAGAAGCGCGGTTCCGGTACCGGGGCTATATAATTGCATAAACGGACTTATATATTTGTTTGTGAGTTTAGTACATCAGCTAAACAGGTAAATGCTAACAGTACGCAAGAATGCCGAAAGTAATGACTTTGCTAAACCCTGATGATGCTACAAATTGCAAGCCTATTTTATTTTAAAAAAAGAAAAACTTGATTAGCCGCATAAGTCTGTTTAGTTATGAGGCTCTTCACGTTATAGTTTGTTGGCACTTATTGAAAATTGTTTAAAATGTTTTAGATATTGCTTTTAACGAAGCTTTACTCTACTCCTTCGTAATGATGTGAATCTGAGGAAAGTCTATATGATGGTTAGTCATAATTCCATGAAAGCTCAAAACCCTTTTCCGCATCATTCCATGCGTTGTTTACTTAAATGTGTATATTTCGATTGGACCTGTGGGCTATAGGGTGCATAACTTTAATTTGTGCATGTTTTACAGTGGTGTACTAAGGGTAAATGGCGCCCCCGGCGACTATGATAACTCAAAGGGATTTAGGTGTACCAATACTACTAGTGCCCGTGGATTGTGGCACCCCAAGACCTCTTGCGACCGGGGCAACAGCCCTTCCCCACACCCAGGCCCCGTACGCTACCAATTCTGTAAGATAAGGATTACATGATGCCATGCAAACTGACTTTACGCAATTTAAACTAATCAAAGGGACCGCTCCAGTGGCCTAAGTGATAAGTGTGTGCTCCAGGGATGTGTGAGATCGCTTGTTCGAACCCCGGCCGACGCGTATCAAAGACTTATAAAAATAGTTCGAACAACTGCCGCACTTGGCGTTCAGCATTAAACGGTTAGTTTTAAGACTGGTCGGCCTGGTGTCGGGTTAATGTGACTGGGTGAAACATGATTCTACATGTATTGGAATGATGTCCCTATTGTTAGACTTCATGGTAGACTTTCACACTGCAGACATTGTAGCGAAATGATGGAAAAGTGTTTAAGATTCGTTAAAAATCCAAATCTCACTATAATACAAGCGGGATCGCAGCTGAATTTCATTGTATGAAGCTGTATGCATACAGACATATACCGCTCACGCCACACAAAAAAATCGCTTCGTTTTGAAATTCATATTTTAGTCAGTTTGAACACTATAAAAGTTCGGAAAGTTTATTTGATGTCCGTTACGTTTTGAATGAGACGGACGATTAAACTTCATCTCACTTATTTATTTTGTT
This sequence comes from Sinohyriopsis cumingii, assembly GCA_028554795.2. NCBI lineage: Eukaryota > Metazoa > Mollusca > Bivalvia > Unionida > Unionidae > Sinohyriopsis > Sinohyriopsis cumingii. The sequence goes on along the minus strand of CM068833.1, from coordinate 66,085,111 downwards.
TACAATAAAATAATAATAATAATAATAATAATAATAATAATAATGAGGACTTTGTATGACCAGAGTAGGGTAAAGAGCAGTGGGGAGGTGTGCTCTGATCGTGGTACTCTAAGTATGACCCTATCAGCTGTGTTTTGAACTTTTTGAAGTTTCTGGAGCAGATATTGAGATGAACCAGACAGAATTGAGTTACAATAGTCCAGTCTTGAAAGTGCTAATGAACACACAAGTGTTTTAGTGGCACCAACTGAAAGATATTTGCGAATGGACCTGATGCGTCTCAGCTCAAGATATGCAGCCTTGCATATGTTCATGACATGTTGGTGCAATGTGAGAGTGCAGTGTGAGAGTACTGTCCAGAGCAGCACCTAGGTATTGTACTGATTATGTGAATTTAATGTTGGTGTTGCTGATATTTATTGTTTGAGGTAAAGGATGTGATTGAGATAGTCTTTCTGTTGTGATCAGAATGGCCTCAGTTTTATCATCATTCATCTGCAGCTTGTTACATGTCATACATGATTTCAAATCAGAAATGCACATCTCTACACCTTGGATGGTAGCATCAACTTCAGTTGGGTGGTTAGATTTGTATATGTGGGTGTCATCAGCGTGCAATTGGTGAGACACTGGATGATGATCTATGATAAGGTCCAGGAACAGACCCCTGTGGAACACCACAACATAGATCAACTGGGCAGAAGTGTATTCCATTTGCAGATACAATTTGTGTCCTGTTGACCTAGTAGGACTTGAACCACAGTAAGGCTGCATCATGAATGCCAAATACATGCTGGAGACGGTGAAGTAATACATCATGGTCTATTGTGTCGTTATAGTCTAGTGATGGTTTCTTCAGCAGAGACTTTACAATGGCAGTTTTAAAAAATGATGGGAATTCTCCGGATGAGAGAGATGCATTAATAACATCAGTTAGTGAAGGCAATACTGGATCTAAGCACTCAAGCAGCAGTGATGTTGGAATTGGATCTAGTTCACATACTTTGGTGCACTCTTCATCACGATTGTACGTAAGGAATCCATAGAGACAGGTTCAAATGCTATTAATGGTTGCCGCTCAAATTCTGTACACCAACTGTATGATGACGACGAGTCCATTGAAATTGTAGTGTCTTGCTTATCTCCAATGGTTTGTACTTTGTCACGGAAGAAATTTGCAAACATGTCCGTAAGGTCGACTGGGGAGAAGGTAGTTGGAAGTGGTGTAGATTTGTTCCTTGACATTAGCTTGTTAGTAATCTCGAAGAGGTCTTTGCAGCTGCAATTTTCCATCATCTCAATAGTGTAGTAGGCTAATTTCGCTGCATGGACTATATTTGTGACATTCTTCTTAGCGGCCTCATAGATTTGCTTATGAATAGCGAGTCTCGTGGAAAGCCAAAGCCTCTCAGCTTTATGGCGGTCTCTTTTAGCCGCGTGAAGCTGGTCCCTAACACTGCTATACCATGGAGAACACTTTTAAATTGATACTCTGCACTTCGTAGCTGGGGCATGTTTGTCGAGCAATGAAAGCAGGCAGTTATAGAATTGTTCTGCTGTAGGAGGTAAGCAAGTTATTAGGTTTGCATGGATGTCATGCATTAGTGTGTTTCTATTTATCATACGGAGGTTTCTCTTAGTAGCAGATAAATGTGGAGGGTTAAGGAATGATGCATCAAGATGGCATATAATGCAGAGGTGATCTGATGCAAGGTCATGTGATACCAGGCAGGACCGTAGAATGTTATCGTCAGGTCTATGAAGAATCCAGTCTAAAATGTGACCATGTTTATGGGTGGGTTGATTAACTGACTGAGGTTGAAAACATTAATGGAATCTATGAGTTTTGATGTGTTTGGGTTTCCAGGACATTCATGTGAAAGTTGAAATCTCCAAGAATAATCAGGTTGCCACCTATCGAATTTCCATACTCTTGTTGTTTCTACTAGGAGGATGTCGCTAAAGGCAAAAAATTGAATTAACCTTTGCTCCCGTGTGAGTGTGGTTTGGACAAGTTCAAACGAGGTGTTGTCAAAATTTAATGTTGTGATGTGGCTAAGACGTTTGATCATGGAGTTCTTTGTGATGACAACAATTCCATCTCCGCGAGAGTTACGGGGGAACAACTTGATGGAGTAACCAGTGGGTGTTAGATCCGCACACCTGGGCTCATCGCCTGATGTTTTTAGCCATGTTTTTGTCAGGAAAAGACGTGAATATTCTGGTCGTTGATAAAATTAACTATTTTTGTGCGCTTTTCCGGTGGTCCTACTGATTGGGCATTGAATAATGCAATAAGCAGAGGTATCTCTTGGATAGTTGACACAAAGGTTGACGAATTAATAGGGATTTAAATTAGGTTATCTAAATTAACGGTCGAATGTTTTTTAAATTGTTGAGCCGAAATAAGGGAGATAACTTGAATTCTTCTTCCTGTTTTACGCCGGCCAGCTTTGAAATAACGTTTATTTTTTCGCTTCTGTTTTCATTTAGGTAATGATGAATGTAGTCCCAGTTTGTTTAGTCTAGAGCACAATGTTCATTTAAAGCAATTCATGAAGGTCCGTCATAGCATAAACGGGTTCACTGGCGAATATCACGTCGTGGCGGTTTGTTCAAAACAGTGGAGCATGATAGCTGAGAAAAAGTCTAATTGTTCTGATTTCCAAAACAAGGAGATGAAGAAACGCATAAGAAATTTAACAGCCAATACATAATGAACACAATAACGTAGATGAATACAGGCACAAGCACAAATATCAAGAAAACGGCACTAAAAAACGGAACAGCTGCTTCAAGCCGGTTAAGCGATAGCGGCCATTTTATTTGAAATAATAAATACATATTCGATTTTTTTGGGGAAATCACATACGTATTGTTTCAACATTTTACAGTAATCTTGCTTTACTCACTTATGATACCCACGTTTGTTTCTATACCTAAATGTGATTTTATTTGACTACGTTCATGACACTGTAACGATATATGACATCAGAAAATATTATGACCAGTGATTAGAGAAAACAAAAATAGACATAGCATATCGTAAGCAGTCGACATGCTCAGCCGGCCACAACCTCTCTTCGGCCGGCAATTTGATAAGATAAACTGTTGACGGAAGAAACATTAATATGTTAAGTAGTAACGGAGATTTTTTGTCTTGAGACATAAGATGCATTCACATTTTAAATGATATTTCCTTGACATGTAACGATTATACTAGTAGTATTTTATTCTTGAGATGTATCGAATACACTATTATTTTCGCACTGTTGAAGCCAATATATATTGTGACACGATTCATGATGGAGCTTTGGTAAGTTCAAGAATACACAATACAGGTCAAGTAAGCAAGATTAATTACCTTCAACTACAAAATGTTTATTACGTTTCAAGTAAAGAGTCCGGCCACCTCTCTCTCTACTACTACTACTACTATTAATTATGTTGTCCGTCTCTTACAATACTCCCATTTAGTCTAATTGTTACGATATGCGCTTTAAAAATTTATTATTTAGAAAATATTCCAAGTCTTTATCGATCTTCGTGTTGATTGTGGGTCATTATGTCAACCTCCTCCCTCTATCACTCTTGTTTGCTCTCGTTTGCCAGATAATTGCATGTAATTTAATATTAGTAACTTTAGTAGGTGAAGTTGTCAATTTAGATAGTCTTTAAACATTAAAACCTTTCCCGCTCTTTCAAAGCCTACATAAAACCTACCTAGCTATAAAATCGTAATGTCCTACATCGACGCTCACAGAAACCCTCCTTGAGGCATTTAAATCTAAATACCGATATAACAAGTGGTGGATGGGTATGGAGCATCCATACTGTTGTTTCTGTTGTTTTGAATTTTACGCGATTTTTCATCCCAAGATTCAGACCCACTCAGACAGGTGTGAGATGGCAGTGATCGGTAAAGGTGAGTGCTTTTGACCACTTGACCACCCGGGGACCAATATATCCATGCTGAATTAAAACGTAAACAAAGAGACTGAAAATAGGTACAAGGAGTGTGTTGTTTCCTTAATCATTGGAATGGTAATGAGGCAAGCAAGTGTACAAATTTACCTACCGATTAGAGGATATTAACGTCCAAGCCAACTGAATTTCTTTCTTCAGAGGAAATCTTGAGGTACTGCAACACGGATACACGTTTCCGGTCGTGATGGCTAATGCTTCCGTCGATACACTGTATTATGTATGTTCCTGTATTTCGCTTCCTCGTGTCAGTGTCGCTCTACCTATTATATGGGCCATTGGGGTGAAAGTTGCTATTCAACAATGGTACGTTACTCGCGTATAATGTATCAACGTGTTTCTTCCTTCACCGTTGGGACTCGGTCAGCTCCCAGTTTAAAAGAAATATTGAAAAGATGGTGACAGAAATCTTTATACTCTTTTACAAAAGCGGGCGAGATCATATGCACATGAAAGGGGTGGTGAGCAAGTGAAATTGACAAACATAAATAGGTAGCAAACACAGTAAAATAATTGTTGTAGAGAATTCACACAGTTTCATGGCTTGTTCAAAACAAGTCTTTAAAAAACTGCAGAATTTTCCGTTTATTGTAAGTCATGCATACTGGGCTAATCCAATGTGTACACATCACGCATTCACAAAGAAAACGCGATGCAGTTAGCAATGACTGACAAAGATAATATTAAACGTAGTCATTCTACTTACAGTTTAATTGAGAAGCTGTTGAGTTACATTCTTGCAGATGAGCTAGAACCATGCCATTGAAATGCCTTTAATTTCAAGCATATAATATTGTGAACTCATTCGTTCATCTGCACACAAGCATTGCCTGTGAAAAAGACAAGAAGGGTTGGCCTACTTTATTTTTTGTTTTTGTTGAAATGTACCTGTTCTATGTATGGTATAACGGTACCAATTGCGCAAGTCCAGGTGGGCGGAGCTTAAGGTGTATGGAACATTGTATTCAGAATTAAAGAACAAAACTAGCTGTGATTGGTGCATTATGTAAGACTTGTACTTTCTGTTTGGCTTAAAAAAAAGTTGAGCCTCTTGGCAACATGTGAGTTTGTGTTAATTTCTATCTAGATCATATTTTGTATTTTTTATGATTTTTTTAAAATATGGTACACATGACTGAAAATGTGCTTGTTGTGACTAGATAACTCTTACCCCTGTCTAGTTCCAGTAGAGTTATCTCTCTTAAATGCAATGGAGTACCTGGTTATGTCATTGTCAAATTGACAATCTAGCATTGTTCTATATGACAGCATGTGACATGCATGCCCAAGTAGGACAGAAAGTATATTTATTTCACAAAACATTAGCATTGAGGTATATGGAAAAACAATTGGTACCGTGATACCTAAAGGAAAGAATAGCCTCACAGTGTTTCCATAGAAACGCATACATGTGGGCGGCATTTATGAACTATACTAGTTTGATGTAGGAAAACAAATGTATGCTGAACACTTTTGGTCAAATATTGAAAGTTCTTTAAGAATAAAATGTATGAAATCTTTAGAAAATAGCACAAGATGGCTTTGGATGGGGACTTTTGATAACTATAGCTATGATAGATATAGACTTGTGTTACCTGATGCCTTTATGTATGTGCTGTTACCTCCTAGATTGGAATGCATGCAACAAAATAAGTTATGTAAACATAATATAGTTGATTTTGGCCAAATATTGGCTATTGTACCTGCAAAAGATGAAAAATCATGTGTACAAAAACAACTATCTTGTTCTTGTAAGGCATGCCATAAACCAGGATAGAGAACATTCTAAGTACACTTGTAGATAGATCACTTGTACCATGTGGGATGTTCTGGCATGAGTAATTTTTAGGTAATTTATTAAGGATTTGGTATTCCTTCCCATTTTGATTTGAATTGTCCTGCTCTAATTGTCCCTCTTTTTTTTTTACACTCTCCTGCTTTGAAATTGTTCATGTAGTTAGTTCAGTTCTCTTGCATTCCCTTTTGTTGAAGTAGCAGTGAATACCAACAAACAAGAACAGTTTCCTTAAGTCAGCATTTCCCATTGGCACTTGTATAAGCCCAATTATAATCTACTACTGACTTTCAATTAATCCTATTTCTTTCTGTCAAGCTGCTCTTGTGGAATTTCCATGTTTGGTCCAACATTACAGAATGATAACCATTTTAGTCACACAGTGCGTATTCATTCCATTCAAATCCACACTGTTCTTGAAACTTTGCATCCCATCGCAAGAATCCAAATTGGCATGAGATGATATCTGCATGGTTATGGAAGGCTGCACTCTACATGCCGGCATTGTAGAAAATATGAACTATGTGATATGAAAGAGCTGCGTCATCTTAGAAATTAAAATTACATGACTCTTGAGGTCTCCACTAAACATAGGAGTCTAAATGTTAGGTTCTCACTTTGTCAGTAATGTATTTTGAGATAATTTAATTGCAATGAAGTTAATACAGGTTGTTGATGAACTCATCTATATTACATGGATAATGTATTCAAGGTTACCACACCTTATGTATATCATTCAGTTATCTCCCTTACACCAGTCATAACATTTCAAGGAAATAAAATCTCACATTTTCAGTGACTGATTATGAAAATAAAGAGAAGATTTGTGAAGTATTATATTAGCCCTCAATCTTGATGCAAATGTAAGTAGAAGCAATTTGATAATTTCTCACAGTAAAGTTTACAAGTTTAAAAACTGATAAGGTATGTTCTGCTTGGCTCTGAGATAAGTTTCTCTCTATCTTATGCCAATTATTATTAAATTCTTATGTAGAAGAAATATACTTTAGATGTATCTATATTATCTAAATTATTCACCCTTTTATATTAGATGGAAATGAACACAACTTCACTTGAAATTTGGGTCCTGTAAGGGATGTTATAGCACAGTTGCCTTTGGGCTGTCCTTGGACCTGTTGGGCCCTGCCCCATATATTTGTCCAAGGTAAGGTCATCAAACTTTCACTTCTCATTTTTCGCATTGCTGATTTTGCCACCTTTAATTCCTTTATCATAAGCTACCTCTCCCTTTTAGATAAACACTTTCCTCCTGTTTTTAACTCCATTTGATGTGCTATACTTAGTGTTTATATTTGGCATTTTTCTGTATTTTATTCCCCTAATTTCACCTCCCAATCCAAACATAACCACTTAGAAGCTGCGATTTACTATATTTGGTGACTGACTGGCTTATTGAAACAATTTTATTCACATTACAAAGGAGGAAAGCTTACTATTTGTGTTACAAAGAGGATGGGTAGGTGGACCTTTGTGTGAGGACTGGTGGTTAGTGACCTCTTGTATCTGTAGATAGTGTAAAGTGGTCAAAGCTTATACTTTATAATAAGATTGGGTCATGTCCACCTGTCTCTGATGTTAAGTTCTGCACCTACCAAACAAATATAAATTCCTTTCTTTTAGGTGAATTGTACATTTTGAAGTAGGACAGGTGCATACTATTTGGTACATTGACCTTTGACCTAGTTATTACATAATATGATATAATGTGATTTATCCCATATCACCTATGTGAAGTTCAATAATTGCTGATATGAATAATATACAACTCATAGTTGAAAGAATTCATTTTATTTCAAAAGATGATTTTGATGGTGAAGCAAAAGTATGAAAACAATAGTTCAAACAGCTCAATGACATTTCTATACACATTCATATAAGACATAGGTTAGTACCTCATCAAATTGTTTTTCACAAGTGAGACTAAGTATATTTGTTACTTATACAGTCCCGAACTATTTCACAGATTATTGGAAAAATTAAGGTTTGCTATAGGTATAACGGTACCAATTGCGCAAGTCCAGGTGGGCGGAGCTTAAGGTGTATGGAACATTGTATTCAGAATTAAAGAACAAAACTAGCTGTGATTGGTGCATTATGTAAGACTTGTACTTTCTGTTTGGCTTAAAAAAAAGTTGAGCCTCTTGGCAACATGTGAGTTTGTGTTAATTTCTATCTAGATCATATTTTGTATTTTTTATGATTTTTTTAAAATATGGTACACATGACTGAAAATGTGCTTGTTGTGACTAGATAACTCTTACCCCTGTCTAGTTCCAGTAGAGTTATCTCTCTTAAATGCAATGGAGTACCTGGTTATGTCATTGTCAAATTGACAATCTAGCATTGTTCTATATGACAGCATGTGACATGCATGCCCAAGTAGGACAGAAAGTATATTTATTTCACAAAACATTAGCATTGAGGTATATGGAAAAACAATTGGTACCGTGATACCGTATGAGGTTAGCATTTAGTAAACAGCTATTCGTTGCTAATGGTCCTGTCCGACTCAATAACAGATTTGTTGAGACAATCTAGATACATAACTGATTTTAGATGGAAATATATTGAGAGTACTGTGGCAGTTTGTTATTTGTCCTAGGTCATTTTCGGCTGATAAGTGGCCAGAGAATAGGATCAGTCGTATACAATACATGTAAGTCATCACCATACGGAAGAAAATGCGAGTGCAGGAGAGAGATGTGAATACACGCTCTGCGCCATAGTCTTTATAAAAGTGTATATGCTATCTGGCGATTTACTATCCAACTTTTGGATGTTGTTCCTACCCTGATCATGTCTGAAGACCTATTTGTCTGTTAAGAGTAGCAAAATAATTCAAGCACTTGACCTCGCTACTTTTTTATTTTCATGACTTGTTAAGGTCATTCTAACATATGCCTTAATTATAGTCTAAAAGAAGTAAAATTCTTCGTAAAAATCTGTTTTTGCAAAACGTAATCCTGCACATGCTCATTGGAGCGGTACCACTGCCAACTCCTTTTTTTGGAGGTGCGTAAATTCACATGTTGTCTAATCTTCAGTTTCGGAGGTAAGAAAATCTTGCATGCAATCAGTAGTCTCATAATACCAAGATAGAAGTGATCGGTTTTGACAAAACATAGGAACTTTCGAAGTTTGGATAAAAGTAAAATAGGAGCTAGATTTTCTCTTTTCTTATTCATATATGTACTAATTTAAATTATACAGATGTCTTATAGAAATTACATTTTATGTGGCAGTAATGCAATTAAAAGAGAAGAAGAACAATCGTTTGAACACTGTTTTAATAAAATATATTATAGGAGAATTTGAAAAGCCAAGAAAAAGAAATTCGCATAATTTTATATTATTATTGGGTTTGTGACGACTCTGGAAGATTTCTGTACGGCGTCAACATTATGTGAAAGTCGCTGCATGGACAAGTTTTAGATATTAGATGCAATATACCTTTCTCTAGAGCATACAGATTAGATGGACAGTTAAAGATATCAACAGTCGGGTATACTCTGATAGCGATTGCAATTTGATCAGTGCATTATATAAGATTTGTATTTTTATGGGTTTTTCCTTTATTTTCTTGTTTCTTTTATTACGATTTCTAGCAATCTGATTGAACAGGCTCGTTTGAATTTTTTTTGGAAACATGTATGAACTAATAATATTTCCCCTCTAATCACAAATACTATATATAATCATGGGTTGAATAAATTTCAAGCCTAATTTGGTTGATATTGACACCGAGGGCAGTGTATTAGAACTAACTGTGTATAGAGTAGAAAAGTGGCTTCAGTGACGATACATAATTCAACATAAAAGAAACTTTGAAAATCTAAACTAATTTCCCGGCTCAATTAATAAAGTAGAGATTTCAAAACTTTATTTACATCTGATTGATATCATGATCGGGATCGCAGATGCTTTCTAATGTTGTTCTCTTTCCTTTTACAGTAACTACTGGCAGTCTTTGTATCTTATGACAGAAGAAAACTTTATATCTTTTTCTTGCTTATCGACTTTCCTACGCAATTCGCATATTTCCTTCTATAAAGAAAAGTCCTCGTTTCATTAAGATTTGACTGTTCTACGTGTACGCTTTATTTAGCCGCGTGCACCAAAGCACGCCCAATGAACCGCCGTGTTTCATTTCTATTCTGTTTCTAGATTTTGTTAACTCACCGACAGCTAGACTCCTTTCTAATGCCGCTAAGTTCAAAGACTAAGACACATGTTTGATTAAATCAAATTTTAATTATTCAGACTAATGAAGAAGAAAAAACCAAACTAATGTTGTTGTTTTTTTTAAAGTTGAAGTGTATTGTATACCAAGGTCGGATTTTCCGGTCATCATTATGCTGATCTTCGTGCATTTAATTTACAATGTGATTCCTTAAATGGAACAAATGTGATAAGGTAATTAGAACCATAACCCTAGTGATACTAGACCGCTCACCCTTTCAACACGTACAAGTTTCGTCACTAACACGTTGCAAATTCGGCTCCACGAGAAAGCCATTCAACAACGGGGACATGTTCCCACGAGTGAGGGGTTATTATTTTTCCAACGTCGAATCTCAACGGGGTACATGTTTCTTTGTTGCATCGGTTCTAATAGTTTTCTCCATAGCAGAGTTGGGTATCTTTAGTGACACATTGTTTATTGTACCGCCACTTTATGCATACTGTTAACATGTTTGATTAAATCAAATTTTAATTATTCAGACTAATGAAGAAGTTTTGCCGTGTAATCTGATATGTTTTATATTTCTGAGTCGACAAATATGGTCACAAACGGTGACCGTTTCTTAAACTATATTTTCTTTTGCAAACAACCTCTAGCAACATCTGTTAATAGCTTTCGTTGGTGCGTTTGGATGCGTATGTACGGTCCTTACTCTAGAACGAAGCTGGGGTACGGAGAGAAACCCAACATATCTAGATTGCTAAGAATACTGCAGTAGACACTAGCCTACCTTGAAATGTATAAAAGGATGGAAGAAAGCGTTGTGCAAAGTAGATGCGAAACTGCGTTGCGGTTCAAGTGACAAGTAGAAATATCATGAATGCAAACTGAACATCCATTTAATTTCATTTAATAGCATGCAATTTAAAGAAAACTACGCAAAACAGGTTATAGCCGTTCTTGCGTCCACGCATAAAGCTTTTACACTTTGCTAAATATATCGTCTATCAAGAACATCAGATAATAAATCTGATATTGACTATTATATTCAGCAGTTGTCATCACAGTTAATTTTAATTGGTGATTTTAATGACAAATTTATACTTCGTGCAGCGTTACAAAGTACCTAGGCAATGGCTGGCGATAAGGATTCAATGAAACAGTGTTGGGCCTTTATCTTACGTTTCGAACAGCTGTCGTTATAAATTAGCGGCATACAATTATACAATATCCAATTTATTTTATGTATCTTGACTGATGAAATTAAAAACTTTTTTACTTTATATGTTCCACATCGACATTCGTAAAGGTATTGATAGTCATTGTAATTCTTGTATTGGCCACGGTAACCGTTCTATACAGATATTAGGGTCTGAAATGCATAAAAGGATGGAAGAAAGCGTTGTGTAAAGTAGATGCGAAACTGCGTTGCGGTTCACGTGACAAGTAGAAATATCATGAATGCAAAGTGAACATCCATTTGATTTCATTTAATAGCATGTAATTTCCAGAGGAAACTGTCAAGATGGAAGCCATTCTCAACAGAGTAGTCATCATTATTATGTATGCACTTCATAGTCTGTTCGTCCGTCCGTCAATGATTGAGTATCACGTATATTTCAATTTCATAGGTGTATGGTCAACATAATTAAGGTTTGGGGTCACTACTGACGAAACAAGCTAATTTCCTCCCAAGGAATATCCTTGGTTGAAAAGAACTTCTCTGCTAAATTATTGGTACATCTGTTTTGAGCAGGGAGAAACACTTCTGGATCTGTTGACACAGTAAACATTTATAAACACAGGCACCTTAAAAAGAAACGTTTTGTCTTAGTAACCACCACATTAGATTTTAGGCAAAGAGTCCATGATTAGACTCAAAATCACCATAAATAATTATTATTTTTAAAAAAAAATCTTTTCAAATACGAACAAAGACGATACTTTTTCATTATAAGGTATACTTCTATTAATTTCAGATGGAAGCAAGGTAACTCATTGAAAACTGTTTTGTCACGATGAGCAGCACCGTTTCTTTTTTGCATTATGCAAGTTTGTTAGATCCAGTACACTATTTCTGTCATCTTCTTCCGCTACAACTATTACTGAGGCTGCAATAGAGAAATCATTTTCTTAGCATGGTCATCAGAAAATTGAGTGAAATAATTTATAAAAGATAAAGTTTGTTCAGATCAGTATTAGATGATGCAGTGGTCGTTGGTGTTGACTTCTTGATGGAAGTAAATTAAGCTACATAGGTTAAGTTTTATTCGTACAAACATTATAATTAAAAATACAACGTCTGAATCTTTACGTGCGCATGTTCAACATAACTTTTGTTTCCTATCGACAGAGAGGTATGTAGGTGGTCAAGGAATTCAGATTGAACGAAACTATCCTTTGTACGTGTTTTAACGTTTTCTTTATCATGTATTTTCTGTCTCTAAAGAATGCATTGCTATCTCAAGGGTGATGAACATAAATAATACAGGCTACTACGAACTGTAATAATTGGTTGAAGTATTTGAAGAAACAACAGCCGCTCAGGCAAGAAAACTAAAATAAGTAAACTCTGTGTTTTTGTACGCTACATCGTTGTGGAATTAATGGATGGTCGTAGAGTTACTGGCAAATCATTTCCTCAAAATATCACGTCGTAGTCTTGAACGAGGCTTTTTATTCTGCGTAAATTTTCTTCCCCTCTCAAATGGTTTTCTTGTTTGAGCAGCTCTGAATGTTTCAAATGTGCCGACCAATTGTTTCATGCTGCCGGTGTTAAATGTTAATGAAATACAGCCAAAAGCGATCAAGGTGCCTTTCGTACTTTTTGGGAGTAAATTTTAATATGCCACAAGCAAGAATCCTACCCATCGCCAAAATAAAGAAGCACTAAATCACGTAGGAAAGTGATAAGTATATCTAAGCGAAGGGGTAAGGAAACATAAAATATGACAAACTTACCAAGCATCGTGAACACTTTATCCACATTAAAGCCTGTTTTTGACGACGTTTCCATAAATATCATATGGTACTTCCTTGCGAATTCTTCAGCAGACTGTCAAGAAGATAAATAATTATGTGTGGTTTTTTAATAACCTAAAGACCCAGATAATGAGTACAATTATACATACATACATACATACATACATACATACATACATACGTACGTACGTACGTACGTACATACGTTCATACATACATACATACATACATACATATAAAACATTAATCGAATAGTTGTTGGCTCCCCTGTTATGTGTTGTACAAGTAAGTAATGCGTTTAATAGTATCATATAATGCATCGCTAGTCATGTTATCGTCTTAAAGCACCAGGTCCTGACAAACGAGGTGTATCAGGCGGAAATTTGATACTTTATTTTGAACCTTTTCAGGTGCGTTTGTCTTGTGGGTGTTTGTTCCTATGGACTTAATGTGGCTTTACTCACTATGCATTTGATGCTTTCACTTAACTTCAAACGAATACACGTACAGAGCAGAGATAGAAAGATATCGTCAAATCAGGATCAAATAGCGTTTCCTATCTATGCACATATGGTACCTGAGGCGTAAAGTTGTTATTGTTGTTATTGTAAGGATTAACGCCATTTATCAGCACACGATAGGCTTTACATGGCGGCCAGTATTAATGGTGGAGGAAGAACCAGGGAAAACCCCAGAAAGAACCACCGACCCACGAGAAGCTACTGGCAAGCTTTCTCACATACCCACATTATCCGAATCTGAGACTCGAACCCACGCAGACAGAGGTGAGATGGCAGTGATCCGTAACTGAGAGCGCTTTATACCACTCGGCGACTCGGGGCCCCCTGAGGCGTAAAGAGTATTAAAGCTAACGCAACACAGCAGGAGAAATAATCCCGTGCATTGTTTATTTACATATATGTTCAACCTCCGTATTAATTATTTTTTCATACAAGGTAAAACTCTTGAAAACATGTAGAGATATGAAATGTAACCAACACACACTATATTATATATATATATATATATATATATATATATATATATATATATATATATATATATATATATATATATATATATATATATTCTTTCTTTTCTAAACCGTAATGCTTTTACAGACTTAACTTTTTGCACTGACTGTCAGCTTATCTCACAGTTTATCTTGTCAACACACACACACACACACACACACACGCACAGATATATATATATATATATATATATATATATATATATATATATATATATATATATATATATATATATATATATATATATATATATATATCATACATACTGCAGAAGGAACAGCCGATGACAAGTCACATTTTGCGGCAACTAGCACTATCTTAATATCTTCCGGACAATGCTGATGTAATTGTTTCAACCACTCACCAGCCATTCTAAAACTATTCTGCAATAATAATAATAATAATAATAATAATAATGAACATAAGAGCAAGAACAAGAAGAAAAAGACGAGAAGGAGGAGAGAGGCCGTGTTATGTTTAGTCTTCGAATTTATTGCAATAATACTCATTTTGTCATCATAATGAACATCAGCAGTTCCTCTAGCAGCAATTATAGAATAACCAATTATAATGAGTGTGACTTTATTAAAGAAATGGACAAAAAGATGATTACAGCGCTGTTGCAATATGTATTAATATAGTCAACGACGATGATCACTAAAAAGACAAATATATCCAGGTTAAGGTGGTATTATCAGTAGTTAAAGTGATGTTAAAGGTCTTGGATTTACTGTTGTTGTAATGTTAGTAATGCCTTTTTAGTCGTGTCCGATATCATACTTACAACTTGCATGACAACAAATAGCAGCAATAATATTAATAATAAATAATAATGACTCTGAAGGTAAAGCTTATCACGAGTTATTGCCGTTTGAAGTTATTTCACAAGTCAACAGCATGTTTCGCCTGCGAATACTCCTTTCAAGTGTCAATAAAATAGTTAAACGCACAACATTACGTCTGTCGGCCAAGGTATCGTTTTTGGTGGGTATATTGATAGATAGATAGGTATATAAGTAGTTGAATATCTATCCATCTATTTATCTATTTATCTATATATATATATACTTACTATATCGGAGGTGTCATATACAAGAAGCGCTGCCTTAGCGCCGCGAAGGTACATGGGAACAAGACTTCTGTAGCGTTCTTGACCTGCCGTATCCCAGATTTGAAATAGTATAGTGTGGTCTGTTAGATCTACTTCCTTATGTAGATAGGTAACTATGAAAACAAATGTTAAATTAGTTTTAGATCCTTTGCATATCTTGGGATTTCGCTTGTCTTTCAAAAGCAATTTATAATGTGAAAGAGTTTCTTAAATGAGTAAAAAGTTCAAAGAAAAACGTAGACAACCACTTGGCACATAATTGAATGGCAATGCGTTTTGAATGTATTATCCAGATAAAATCAAACTAGGAGTAGAAAACGGAATATCTTTCTAACTGTCTACAATGAATGAACACACTTAGTTTTAGCTATTGTTAGAGCTTCGGTGACATATAGGTATTTTTTTTACATGAATCTAAGGAAAGAAACTTAGAACACAAAAATAACGCATAACGTACCATTCAAAAGGGTGTAAATTTTCAAATCAAACAAGACAATACTTTTTTAAATTATATACAAATCTACATTTTCATTATTAGGAACGAACAAAAATAATTTTGTGTAAAAATCGAAATTTCTCCGCTGAATTTATATTAAAACAATTTGAACGAAAAAAGAATTCTCAGGATAGCGACACAAGTTTTGTACCGTTAATGATGAACACAGAGATGCCCTTTTAAAAGTTATCTACTGGTGTGAAATTGTCTAAATATGTATTGCCCAATTTAATATTATTTGTGCGGCTTTATGATAGTAGCAGTAGTAGTAGTAGTAGTAATAATAATAATAATAAAGATAATAATAATAATAATAATAATAATAATACAGCATGTTTCGCTTGCGAATAATCCTTTCAAGTGTGAATAAATTAGTTAAACGCACACAGTAGGTCTGTCGGCAAGATATATATATATATATATATATATATATATATATATATATATATTTGCCTTCCATGATTTTATTTTCTAAAAGTAAGTGCTTTGCCATATGTCTGAAATTTGAACCACAATGCCATCATCGTTCTTTCGCATGCATCTTGTACATTATTTTTCACTTTGAAGTTATTTGTTTAATGACTGGAACATATTAACGTCTTCCTATTAATCGTAAGGTAAAGCTGACAAGCACCTGCTTTCCAACTGACAGGGTTACATTTTCTCTTTTATCTCCGTAATGTTGAGTCCTAACACACCGGCAACGACGAGAATGCAAACATCTACTCACTGGCAAATCTAAATGACGATGATGTAAGCATGATGAAGCGATAGGGTTTATGATTTCATTCCCTGTTGTGCTTTTATTACGACTATACTGATGCTACGTTTTGGCTCACGGAGCATGTATCTTTTGACCGATATTTTCTTTAAAATCGATTTTCTCAAGATTTGGTTGGAAACTTATCACAAGTTGACAATAACGTCATGTCAAGAAAGATTTTCATTTTTAATGAATATTTTGTGATCTGTGTCTTATTTCCAGGTTTGCCACGAAATGGATCACAATCGTTAACTAAATACCTGCAAGTTTTGAAGATATAGAATTGTTTTAGGTTATCATTTCATTACACGGCCATACTCTGTTTGAATGAATATTTCAAGCAGAAAAAATCAACATCTGTAGGAGAATATATGCATCAATGGATGTAGATTTATGAGGGTGCATTGTGGATAAACGCTGAAAATATACAGCTCTGATGTATCATAGGAGCCTGACGATATAATAGAGTGCCAATGTTCACTTGATGACGATATTTTCTACCAAAAATGCTGGGTAAATAGTTGTGTACACAATAATTATCACATTTATAAGCCATAAACAGCTAGCATCAATACTAGACTACTCTTCACCGTCAGTCAATAGTGTGCGTCAGGACAACGTAGTCAATGGCAGTAGGAATAGTTAGATGTATACAAGAGTCGTCGTGTGTATGTATGTATGCATGCATGTATGTATGTATGTATGTATGTATGTATGTACGTATGTAGGTAGGTAGGTAGGTAGGTAAGTACGTACTTACGTACGTACGTACGTGTATGCATGTATGCATGCATGTAGGTAGGTAGGTAGGTAGGTAGGTAGGTATGTATGTATGTATGTAGGTAGGTAGGTACGTACGTACGTACGTAGGTAGGTAGGTACGTACCTAAGTACGTACGTACTTGTGTATGTACGTACGTGTGTATGTATGTATGTATGTATGTACGTAGGTAGGTAGGTAGGTAGGTAGGTACGTAAGTACGTACGTGTGTGTGTATGTATGTATGTATGTATGTGTGCATCTATGTATGTATGTATGTATGTATGTATGTATGTATGCATGTATGTAATTCGTCGTGTACACAACAATACATGCTGTCACACATTTGTCAGTTCTAAATCCAAATACTACCGAATTGATCATAACGGAATAAAATCCATAACGTTGAGGGCTGTATACATTTCTTGTGACTAATACTAGCAACATCATTATTGCTTTTGAGAATGATTAAAATATAAGTGGAGTAGGAACCTTATTTTTTACTTGTGCTTCCACCAATGTACGTTGCAAGTACATTGATGCCGTGCTTTGTGATTCACCAGTATTTTATCGGCAACCCCGTTACCATTACGACAGTGAACGATATTGGATCACATACACTAATTAAAAAAAACAGTTTCCAATTAAATTAGGAATGTACGGCATCCACCAGTGTACGTTGAAAGTACGTGGATGCCGTGCTTTATGATTCACCAGTATTTTCTCGGCAAACACTGATTATTTTCTGTGCTGTTTTGAACTCACTTCGTGTTATATAATTTGTAAATAGGATTACATCTTGCAGGTGTCACTTTGTATTTGTTGTCTTTTCCATTTCTCCCCACACAACCCCATTGCCATTACGAAAGTGAACGATAGTGGACCACATACATTCATAAAAGAACAGTTTCCCATTAAATTAGTAATGTATGGCATCCACCAGTGTACGTTGCAAGTACGTGGATGCCTTGCTTTATGATTCACTAGTATTTCTCGACAAACACTGATTATTTTTTTGTGCTGTTTTGAACTGACTTCGTGTTATATAATTTGTAAATATGATATTATCTTGTAGGTGTCATTTTTTATTTTTGTTGTATTTTCCACTTCTCTCCACGCAACCCCATTGCCATTACGAAAGTGAACGATATTGGATCACATACACTCATAAAAAAAACAGTTTCCCATTAAATTAAGAATTTCATGACTTCCATGTCTTCTTTAAAACGGTGACAATAATGTTGCAATACACCAAACTAAATTTCGTTCATTCGAATTGGTCAGTCACTTGTTTTCTATGACGAGTCATCTGTTTTCTATGACGAGTCACTTGTTTTCTATGACGTCATACAACCTTAATATTGTGATTTTATTCATAAAGCTTCGTATCAACCATGCGATGCACGTGACTTGGTATCAAAGAAAGTTAACACGTATTGTCGTTTGTAATTTGCCTTGCACTCAGATCGAATGTAATGTATACAATAACTTTAGTCATATATACCATGGATAATTCTAGGTACTCATATTTTGCCAATGTGTACAAATATGTTTCAAGTAAAGTGAGATATATATATAATAAGCAGGTTTCGTATTGGGCAATGCTGCTCATCACAGATTATGTTTCAATGTACATCCATATATGCAACAAAATAAATGCTGCATGAAAAATATGTCGTAAAGATTTTTAAGCGGTTAAATAACGGTGTATATGAATTGCCTTGGAATTGCACCGTTATCTCGCATCTTTCACGTGACATAATTTACAGTTTCTCCTTATGGTTACATTTGACTATTTCAAAAGATTCAAACAAATGCTTATACAACGGAAAGTATATTTACCCGCAAGTGATGTTGCGCGTTCTGATTTAAAGGTTCCTTCCACAAATCTTGTAACAAGACACGTTTTGCCGACTCCGCTGTCTCCTACAAGAACTACTTTGACGTTGCAAATATTTTTGAATGATGAAGAGTTAAAATTCGGGCCTTTGCTCTCACTCGGGATATCGCCGTTTTCAATGATAACATCCTTACTGAAGGATCGTTCTGGTTGGTTCATTTTGATGAAGGCAGAATCAAGAGTTCCACTGTGTTGACAAACATGAAGGACACCTAAAACAAAAAACAAATATACAACTATCGATTATTGTCATGGACCTCTAAATACAAAGGCAGGAAATATCTTATTTTGGATTTTCACGTCAGAATTATATTTAAATAATCGGTCTAAGTGCGGACTAACAACATGATAAACGATTACACAGTAAGATTTTTATGTTTTCATAGATTTTAAACTTGTATCTTTAAAATGGCATGTGTCATTATACAATAAGAATGGGATGATGAAAACGGACATGCTATATTATGAAAATAAAATCGACTGAGGCGTTTCTTTGACCTCTACTGAATTACAGGAGTGTGTATAAAGCAAATATCGCATTCTTAAAACGTTAAACAAAAGCATGTGTTCACATTCGTCTTGCTAAAGGTGAGCACAGTCCATCATGAAGTGTAAAATAATTACATGGATCTTGAGCTAAAGCAATACTGAATTGTTGTTAATATAACATAGATTGAAAAAATGTCAATCAGACTTGATATGTCAGTTGCTGCGTAGGACATGTCGTCTTCATCAAAATAAGGGTCGTAACAGATCCCTATAATTTGGCATGAAATATGGATTATTTCACTCGTGAATGTAGATTTATACCTATCTGGACAACTTGTTTTTCCCTCGAATGACGAATATTTCTTGATTCGAAACACAAACTGATCTTCAGAAGTCGCATTAATAAACGACACATAAATTGTTATGCATAACATATAAACGCGATTATCATCAAATGAAAGATAATGAGAACCATTTCAAAGTATGTAAATCTTCTCTTACAGCCTATTATTAGTTGTATACAAGTGAAGTGTTATAATTTTGTTGACACATCAGAACCTATTTCTAAATACTGGAGCATACAGAAGCATCAAGTAAAGGTACAGAATCTGAATAACAGTTTCCAACAGATACGATAGAAAATAAAGAGGAAAAAGAAAAAAAAACAAATATGACGCTTTAAAAGAGATCGCATGGCGTGAATGTATAGTACGTGTATATTTCCTTCAGGTCCCGGGTACAAACCAATTCAATTTGTCACAGATGATACATTTTATATGTGTTATTCTGCATTCAGGTCAACATGATAATACATGTGATCTCAAACTAGAAACTGATATTATCTCTACGTGACACAGTGTATTCATTTTCGTTATTCCATCACTTAACATCAGTAGCTAGCTTTTTCATTACTTTTGAATCAGAAATGCTTTTTCTTAAGTCTTGCACATAAAATAAATATGAACAAATACAATTATGTTCATATTTATTACAGCAGCCTGAATGTTCGCATATCCAGCATTCAAGAATATTAGTTTGGCATTCTTCAAAAGAAGTGTTTGCGATGTTTATTCGCCTTTTCCTTCCACATGACGGAATCTATAAAATAACGACCTTTTGCTATGTACAATTTATTCGTCGTTGCCGTTTCTTATAGTGATATGAACGTCCTCTGTTTCTGTGTTTCTGTGTGTATAAGAGAGAAAGAGATTAATTCGACAACTAGATGCTAAAAAAACAACACCTGAAATTGCTCACAAATATTAGGGCGCACCTCTCAATCATCTTCTAATCTTGTAATCTTGGCATCCGTCCGTCTACAGGAGACGATGGAGTAGCTCCAAAGTAAGCTTTTGTCTATCCTTCTTTCTAGCTCTCTTTTCAGCTTTTTTATTCTTCTCTCTTCCTCTGCGTTTTGAACTCCCTGCCTGACAGCTAGGCGCCAGCTGGAACGGTTGTTTGCACAGCTCTCCCAGTCGTTGACATTGATGTTTGCCGTCTTCATATCCTTCTTGCAAACATCTTTGTAGCGCAGATGTGGTCGTCCAGTTGGTCGTGCACCTTCTGCTAACTCCCAATATAACAGGTCCTTATGAATGATACCTGGGTCCATTCTTTTGACATGGCCAAGCCAGCGAAGGCGCCTCTCGCTGAGAATGGAGAACATGCTGTTCATGTTGGCGCGTTCTAGAACCTCTGTGTTGGGTACTTTGTCCTGCCACTGGATGTGCAGAATGCGCCGCAGACATCTCAGGTGGAAGCTGTTGAGTTTCCTCTCGTGTCTTGCATAGGTGGTCCATGTTTCGCTGCTGTAGAGAAGTGAGCTGAGTACGCAGGCTTGGTAGACACACAGTTTGGTCTTCTCTGTGAGGTTGGGGGTGTTTCAGACTCTCTGGTTAAGTCTGGCCATCACTGCTGCTCCTTGGCAATCCTGCCGTTCACCTCAGAATCAATGGAGAGTGAACTGGAGATGTTAGACCCGAGGTATGTGAAGTTCTCGACAACTTCCAAGTTGTACCCATCGATGGTGACAGAGGGAGGGGAGTCTGCGTCCTGCGCCATGACGTTCGTTTTCTTCAAACTGATGGTCAGTCCAAATTCCTTACAAGCATGGGAAAGGCGGCATACCAGCTGCTGAAGTCCATCTTCCGTGTGTGATGTCAAGGCTGCATCGTCGGCGAAGAGTAATTCACTGATGAGTACCTCTGTGACTTTAGTCTTAGCATGGAGACGAGCGATGTTGAACAGCTTGCCATCAGCCCTGGTATGGATGTACAATCCCTCGCTGCAGTCCTTGAATGCATACTGGAGAAGCATGGAGAAGAAGATGGCAAAGAGCGTGGCGCAAGGACACAGCCTTGATTGACTCCGCTGATGACTGGGAATGCTTCAGATGTTGCGCCATTGAAGCACACTGTGCTGTGCATGTTCTCGTGGAACGACATGATGACAGCAAACAGACGTGGGGGGGGGGGGGGCAGCCGATCTTCTGCAGGAGTCTGAAGAGTTCACTCCGACTAACCAGGTCAAACGCCTTCGTCAGGTCTATGAAGGCAATGTAGAGGGGCATCTGCTGCTCGTGACACTTCTCATGCAGCTGACGTAGTGAGAAGATCATGTCTACAGTTGACCTGCCGGCTCGAAATCCACACTGGGACTCTGGGTAGACGCGGGAGGCTAGGATCTGCAAGCGCACCAAGACAACACGGGCGAAAGCCTTTCCAACAATGCTGAGGGAGGAGAGAGATGCCCCGATAGTTGCTGCAGTCGCTACGGTCTCCTTTGTTTTTGTACAAAGTGACGATGTTGGTGTCACGCATGTCCTGTGGGATGTATCCCTGTTCCCAGCAAAGGCAGAGGAGTGTGTGTAGGGGCTGGAGCAGTGCTGGTTTTCCGCTCCTGAGGACTTCAGGCGGAATGCCGTCGCTTCCAGGAGCCTTCCCACAGGCAAGGCAATCGATGGCTTTTCCGAGCTCTTCCAGGGTGGGCTGTGTGTCTAGCTCCTCCATGACAGGCAGGTCTGGAATGGCGTCCAGGGCAGTTCCAGTGACATTGTTGTGGGTTGCATATAGCTCGAGATAGTGCTCAACCCATCGCTGCAGTTGTTTCCCCTGATCTGTGATGACTTCTCCCGTCTTGGACTTGAGGGGGGCGGTCTTGTAGCTGGGAGGGGGGGGGGCCTGTCGCCTTTTTGATACCCTCATACATTCCTCTTGTATCCCCGGTGTCAGCAGCTGTCTGTATACTGTTGCAAAAGTTCAGCCAGTAGGTGTTGACACAGCGGTGGGCAGTCTTCTGGGCATTGTTCCTTGCAATCCTGAGGGCTTGTAGTGTTCTGGGGCTAGGTGCAGCCTTGTATGCCAGGAGGCCTTTCCTCTTTGCCTCAGTCACGGGCTCCATCTCCTCCCAGTTTGCCTCATACCAGTCGACATTCTTTCGCTCCCTCTTCCCGTAAGCTGTGATGGCTGAATTGTACACAGAGTCACGGATATGGGACCACTTGGAGTCAATGGTGTCATCAGGTGTCACTTTGGTGAGGGCTTCCTTCAGTTTGCTGATGAACTGCTGTGTTTTCTCTGGGTTGCTTGCACAGCAGGTGTTGATGCGTGGGTGACCCTTCTTCTTTGCGTGGTGCAGCTTCTTGGGTAATATTCGCACCTTGCTGCCCACGAGGGAATGGTCCGTGTCACAATCGGCACTGTGGTAGCTGCGGGTGAGGAGGACACTGGCCAGTTCTGCACGCCTGGTGATGACGAGGTCTAGCTGGTGCCAGTGACGTGAACGTGGGTGTCTCCACGACACCTGGTGGATCTCCTTGCATTTGAAGAGAGTGTTGGTCACACATAGGCTGTGGAAGCAGCACATCTCCAGCAGTCGCTGACCATTCTCGTTGATCTTGCCCCTTCCGTAAGAGTCGAGACAGGTGGACCAGGCCTCATGGCCAGCTCCCACTCTAGCATTGAAGTCTCCTAGTAAGTAAAGGCTTTCATTGTTGGGGATACTGGATATTGCCTGATCCAGAGCCTCATAAAACTTGTCTTTCTCCTCGTAGGTGGAGCAGAGGGTTGGGGTGTACACGCTGAAGATTTTGACCGGGCCTAAGGATGTTGACAGCCGGAGGGCAAGGATTCTCTCAGTGCCTGATGATGGAGGTTCAATGAAGGCGATTAGCGTGTTCTTTACGGCAAAGCCTACACCATGCTGCCTAGGTTCATCTGAGGTCTTCCCCTGCCAAAAGAACGTGTAATTGGCTTCCCTGATGGTGCCACTGTCAGCCAGTCGGGTCTCCTGGGGGCAGGCAATGTCAATGTTCAGTCGGGAGAGTTCTGTCAATGACGGCAGTCTTCCGTGCATCGTCGATCTGCTGTAGGTCAGCGGTCAATCCAGGACACATGGTCCTGATGTTCCAGGTTGCAAAACGAAGAGTTGGAGTCTTCTTATTTCTTCTTTTAGTCTTTCCTGGTGCAGAGTTTTGTGGCCCACTTGATGAGATGGTTCTCTAAACTCCACGCACCCAGTGAAGCAGGCAGGCCATGGCGGGCAGCACCTTACTGACTGGGGGCTGCCTAGCTTGAGGCGGGCGGTAGCTGTCCAGTGAGACCTGGTGATCTCTCCCACCGTCAGAAGTAACCCCTGGCGCCAAGCTTTACGCCAATCAAGCTTTGACTTAGAACCGGTAAACTGCTACTTCTCGTGTTGTGCCGACGCCGTACGACAACGCTGGAGTGTCCTCTCCAGTGGAGCTATGAAGCCTGGGCAGGGTGGTATGGAGAATCAGCTGTTGTCCATGCAGCAGATCCCCCCTCTCCACGCAGCTGGTGTGCCCAAGGGAACGACGAATGCCGATACAGCTTGGCACCAACGGCGTCGCAGGAGTTGCCGGAATGACGTTGAATTCAATATCAGACCGCCTTAGGGACTCCATCTCCGGATTTTCTGTCGGGGTTTACTCCTTTAGCCTTTCCCATGAGTGGGTATAGCCACAAGGCAGCAGAGGTTTGGAATCGGAGTTTTCCTTCTCCTAGATGAGCTACCATCCAAGGTTTACGAGTCCCATCTACCCGAAGCAACTGGTTTTAAGGCGCCAGTGGGCCGCCTTCACCCCTTCTCCTGTTAGTAGGAAACATGGTCTGCCGGTCTTCAAATCTAAGCCACTCGCGAAGGCCAGGAGCTGGACTTTAGTTGACAGAGGCAGTCAGAGACGCAAGCCGTATGGGGCATTTTTTTGGAGGATTGGGGCGCTTGTCTCCCACTCCCACCCCGAGCAATGTCAACCTTAGACCACAATCAATATCGTTCAAAATATACAATTGCAGAACGCGCAGGCCATGCAATCAAAAGTACGATCGGTGTCCAAATAAGGAAATATAGATGAAGTGCAAGGTTCGTTCGCGTCATCTGGAATGTAGCTATCTTGTGCATAAAATAATTAAATACATTTTATTCGCATTAAAATATATATTTGTTACGTTTTAAATTGGCATATGTATATATGTGTGATTGTGTCCATCAGGGAAGATGTTTCAGAGTATACTCATGAACGTAATGATTTCCGGTCTTCGTAGAAGATGAATAAACAATTCTACAAGGTCTTACAAACACTAAACATTTTTTTTGTGTGTGTGAAGCTTGATTAATGCGTTGCAAAAACACACAGGTTCTAATCTATTTGTTGAATCTGATATATCCTTTAATTTATACGCATGATAACTACATAGAGAGTCACGAATGATACAACCAGGATGTATGGAATAATAACTTAGTATTAATTTGCTTACTTAACTCACATTGTTTGTTAGTTTCCTTTCATTCATTATGTGTTATGGGTTATTCATAATTGTACTTTGTAGCTGACTTTGTCCAAAATCAGTTTCATAGTCTACTTAACCAGAATCATTCTTTTTTTTTGTTCTTATGTAAACAGCTAACGTTTAGCTAATATTGAGTCTATTAGTGTGGGTTAATAGTTCGATCAATATAAATAGAAGTAAACATATTTATCTTGGACGGGTCAAGGACATTGTGTTTATTATGTTCTTTATTATATTTTACCTAAGAGAATCTTCTAGAATGGAAGTAATAATTTTTTTAGAAAACGCTAATTGTGACCTAGGTCAAGTAGAGGGCTTTATAATCTTGTTTACTTGAGAACGTTATTTATTCGTGCGGTAAGATTTTGAGGACGATTCATTTGTTGTGTCCAGTGTTTCATGTGGTTGGAATTATTTATTTAAATTATTAAACTCAGGACATACAAATTATTAGATAATATTCTTGGAAAGAGACATTAATTGGGCCTTACAGTGGATTCAAACAGGGGAAACATTGGATTATATTACTGTGATTCACAAAAATATTGTTGGCGCAATATTACAATTCAGACCATTGGTACATTGGTACATTAGAGACTACAGGCCACGACAGGCATGTCAACATCTTCAGCGTTGGAAAATATTTGTAATACCACTAACGTTTATTCAGAACTTTAGTAATTAGGACTTGTGTTAGAAATTCTAGTATTATTTAGGATTTAATTCGCAATAAGGTAGGTTAATTTTACATTTTCACTTCTGTATTCTAGGGAGATAAATTATTAGTTGAGATTAGCAACACTTGATGTTTTGCGGCATTTTCTATTACTTATTTTAAGGCATTGAGTCGTAATAATATGGTTGGCTACAATGCAGGCTAGATAACTACATTAGAGTTGGGATGACTAATACCTCACGTGCGAATGAATACGATCCAGACCTGAGACCTAAAATGGGATCAATGACTAATACCCATCTTGCGCATGCATACCAGGTAGTCAAGGTTCCACAGATGACCAAAATGCCTCTCTTGAACATTGATACCAAGCAGAGAAAATGAATACATTGATGGTGACGAGTAATTCTCCTCCTAAAAATGTCTGGCATGTGGACAGTATGATTGTCTAGGTTCACGAACATCCATACAGCGCTTTATAAGATGTGTTAAAAAAGTGCAACGGATAGACAGATGGAGGGTATTTCAATACATCCGACCCCAAATATTACAGATAAACTTTGCATGACAGAAGCACAGAGTCTTCGGATTTATTATTCAGAAAATTAATTTCGATACACACACCGATATATATATATATATATATATATATATATATATATATATATATATATATATATATATATATATATATATATATATATATATATATATATATATATTATTTTTATCTAGCCACCTAATACACGATTACACAATTATTTAAGGTAATTCTTAACATATTTTCGGATGTCTAGTTGTTACGTGGGATTTGGAAAGAGTTTCATGTTTAAAAAACAATCATAAAGATATACGGACGAACAAGTAATACAGACAAACATATGCATAAAGAGATATAAATATAAGTAATGATAAGACAAGACTGACAAAGAGTACGGGGAGGCGGAGAGGAGAAGAAAGAGAAATGAGTGATACGTAGATAAAAACAAAACAACAACAGAGTACATCCCTTCCATACTTTAATGTGAGTTCATTAGTGTGTAACATTCAATATAGTGAGAAACATTTTCTTTCAAAATTTAAAAAGCGAGCAATAACGTATGTTAAATTTTTCTATATAATTATTGTTAATAATTCCTTCATTAATAGTTTATCAACGTAGCTTCACAGCCTCGTTAATATAAACACTGTCCTACGACAAACAATGTGCATATTAATCTACTGTCGCCCATGCAATATCAGGGTGCGTTTTTAAAACGACTCCAGTTTTAAGGTCTCAGTTTCCAACAAATGTCAAGAATTTTTATTTTTTATTGGGATGGAGTCACCGCATATTAAAACAATTCCTGTTATGTATTCGTTTTGATGCCAAATGTTGCTAATTTATTTATGTTTTCTGCTTATATTTTTATGACATAATTTTATTTGTTATTGCTTTGTCAGTTTGCTACAAATAAGCAATATCATACACCGGGCTGTGGTTTAATACAATGAAATATTTCCCCTTTTGTTGGCATTATTCAGATTAATTATTTAAAGATTGTCATGTTTGCATCGTTTTTATAATACTAGTTGATATAGTTCAAATATCAGTTTGCAAGAAATGTTCATGTTATTATAGTGTTACGCATACCAGCAATTTAATCACATTTTTGCTGAACTTAATTACTGTCAAAGTGGCTATACATTGCTTGACAGAAAATGGCATATATAAATTATAGACCTGAGTTGTAATTACATGACGTGAGTCACCGAATCCTTGAATATTCTTTTCACACTAAAATGTTAATGGATGTTTATAAAATTGGACAAATGGTGTTCAAATACGGAATAGATTAATATAAAAATAATGGCATACTGCCAGGTAATTCTGTACTAATGACTAAAGCAGCGTTAATGGCTTTTTATATCTATATTAACCAGGTTTATTATTTATTAAACCACTTTTCACTCCTTTGTCCCATCTCCTTCCCCTGAACTAACGCTGCCCCCCGAGACGTATTCCATGAAATCCGGTACATACATGGTATTTGGACATACAGTGACCATATATATTCAAGTCTGGTAAAACAAAAAAGTAGCGGTAATTATTTGCAATTACACATTGCACCCGTCCTTCCCTCCCCACGCAGCTACCTCCAAAAAAAACCCCTCTCACCATGTAGTCTAATATACTGTGCTAACTGACTGACAGACTAAATACGGACTAATAAACAACGGGTATCAGAATATCCTCTACACGTGTGTAAATATTGCTGAAACACGTGTCTTGACATATATGGCAAGCATAACAATTATTATTTAGAAGAGAACACGTGGTGATGCACATTATACAGACCATTATACACTTAATTAACTGGCATCTTTCCCATCTACATCATCGATGGAAGGAACACAACACGCAAATCTGTATTTCACATTACTTTTTTCACAATATATTCTTGATAGACATGCACACATACATATGTACACGCATACATACATGGACATACATGCATACATTCATATGTATTGAAAGACACAAAAACACGAATGCAAATATATAGAATGAAAGAAAGAGTTGAAACGGGAATTAATTAACATTTTCGAATATATATATGATCATGTTCGTCTCTAAGCAGTCAATACAGTTCTTGGACGTTTTCACATAAGCATGTGCTACACACTGCAAGACGACTGTATACAGTATGCAGCGTTAACGATTTATATCAACAATGTATTTGAAATAACACATAAAAGAAGAGTCTATCCAGCATTTTGACTTAAAGAGCATTTTAACTTAATGAGACTCGACTGGCCGAGTGGTCTAAAGCGCTCTCCGTTACGGATCACGGCCATTTCACCTCAGTCTGCGTGGGTTCGAGTCTCGGATTCGGCCAATGTGGGTATGTGAGAAAGCTTGCCAGTAGCTGCTTGTGGGTCGGTGGTTCTTTCCGGGGGTTTTCCTAGTTCTTCCTCCACCATTAATACTGGCCACCATGTATAGCCTATCGTGTGTTGAAAAGTGGCGTTAAATCCCAACAACAACAACCACAACAACAACGACATAAAGAGTTATACGTACCGTGCACATGATGTAACATTTACAACATCATATATATATATATATATATATATATATATATATATATATATATATATATATATATATATATATATATATATATATATATATATATACATATACTGATATTCATTAAATCAACGGAAAACAAGTACAAACATACAATGAGGAAGCGTAGGTGGTTTGGACTGAGTGAATTCATGTGTATTATGACTTACACCGCATATGTATAAAAAAAACCACGTATTTTACTTTTCATTGTATAAGTATTTCGCTTATTTCGATTAAATATCGTTCATAATAGTGTGTGCAAAATTCGTATTTAAGCCAATTCAAACATTGCAGTTTTTCGGGAAGTTAAGTTAATGACAGTTACATAGTGAGTGATAATCACGATTAGACAGTATATCGCAAACAGTTGACGGACTCTGCCGTCCACTACCTAACTTCAGCCGGTGACGTATTACGATAAAATGATGGGTGAAGAAACATTAATTGATGAACTGGGTAAAGGAGGTTGTCTCGACAAAAGATTATTAAAAGCTGTTGGACTTGATATATCTTTTACATCATTGATATATCTTTTACATCTACTAAGTTCACTAGCACAGATATTTTCTTGAAGTAGTTAAGATATAATATGACGGAAGTTAAATTTGTGCATTGATGGATTCAAAAATATTTTCGGGGTAAAGTAGTTTAAAGCCAATGATCACGTAAACTTTATCTTTAATTGCACTAAATTTGTAATGTGTCACTTAAAGCTTTCTCTCCCTCCCCCCCCCCCTCTGTCTCTCTCTCTCTCTCTCTCTCACTCTCTCTCTCTCTCACACACACACACACACACACACACACACACACACACACACACAACTGTTATCACTAATGGTGTTATACTTATATCATAAGTCTATCAGTGTGTCAATTTCTTTATGACATGCGCATTTTATGAGTATTAGAATAATACCTTTATCGACGCCTTTGCCTACCTTCACGTGAATTATTTTGTCTCTAGTGTCTCCCTTTTCAACTGTGTGTCTCTTTCCTGCCTGCATGATAATTACAGGCACGTAACATTAAAGTAACATTAGCACCTGTAAAATCTGTGTATGTACTGTTAGGGCATATTATCCTTCCACCCACCCCACAACGCACATACAAAACCTGCCTAGCATACAAACAGAAGAGGGAAACATACGTTTGCTATACCTTCATGTAAAACTTCCACAATGTCTATATGTAGTTAAATTTATACAGCCATATAACAATGGGTTGTAATATCGATATTGAATTCAAAGGTAAACACGGTGATAGTGAAAAGGTAGGTAAATAGATAAAAGTGTGTCAGCATTGATACTATGTTTGTACAAATGGTTATAAAACAAGCTATGTTTGTACAAATGGTTATAAAACAAGCAGATGTAAAAATTGGACATACCGAGTAGATGGAAATACCAACCAGTAAGACGCTATCCGCTTTCACAGGACATATTCAGATCACTCGAGACATTTAATCGCATTTCGCTTGCTGTGTTATCATCGCTTTACTAACATAGATTATTGTCCCATGGCCCAGTTCGATAAGATGACTTATCTCCCTTTGATTTGGACTTTAGACTTCTTTTTTAACGTAGCTTTAACAATTTTTCAGTCATATCGCTACGATGTCCGCATTGTGGCAGCTTATAGTGATGTCTAGCACTGGGGCATTATGCCGCAGACATGTAGTACGATGTCCCACCCAGTCACATTATCCTGACACCAGGCCGACCAGTCCTAACACTAACCTCTTAATGCTGAGCGCTAAGCGAGGCAGCTGTTAGCACCATTTTTGTAAGTCTTTGGTATGACTCGGCCGGGGATCGAACCCACAACCTCCCGCATCCGAGTCGGACGCTCTAACCACTAGGCCACCGGGGCGGTGTCTCCCTTCGAGAGCTGCAGAGTTATCAAAAGTAAGATATGAGTTACGCTAATATTATGCATATAAAGTAACATATTACTATTAAATCTCATGTCACGAACTTCCCTACACTCAAATACTTGAGATAGGGTAAATGTTTAGGACTGGTGACAATTGAAAAACGAATTAGAAAATAAAACGAACAGCGCCACCTACACAAATGGTATAACATTTATTAACATATTACACACACGATTCCCACTAGCACTACCTCTCACGATGATACTGAAATGACTAACGAAATAATAACATTAATAAAAACTAATTTGACTCCTTTTAGTCAGCTCTCTTTTCTAATTCTCGATCTGTTTTTCCAGTGTAACTGGAACTCACCAATGTTCAGTTTTCAGACTTGAATCTTGAACCGTAGCATCGGGGCGTGGGTTAGGAGCTGAACTGACACACACACAGACACATACACACACACCTCTCTTAAGGGCGACCCTGAGGCTTGCAAAAAAAAAAAAAGAAAAAAAAATTAGCAGCGTAGGGAGGGCACGCGGCCATAAAACTTCCTTGTCATATATACCCATCACACTTAGACCCGTGCGCTATCTCGATATGCAAACGAAATATCGTATAAAACCTAGGGAGGTCACGCGGGCTGGGTCATAAAATATTGTGCAATTAAATCGTTGGTTTGGCAATAATAATTAGTGATTATGCGCTAACTATGGAATCTCGTATATATAAACTAGCTCGACAAGGGTCTGTCATGAACACAAATTAATAGGATCTATACACAGATGTGTACGTATATGATAAGAATGGCTGGATTACGTAAATACGCCAAAAACAACGTAAAATAACTAGTGTATTATGTCACGTGTGTCTATTGCGAGATACACTTGCAATAGACAGTGTATATAAGGAGCGAATTAATATTCATTCCGATTTAGGAGTCATTTTTATTTATTATGTTCATGTTGTAAGTCTGTAGACGTACTTTATGTTGTACTTAGACATTATTCGAGAGGAAACACATTTGCCTGGACTGGTCAATGGGAATAGAAAGGGCTCATTTTGGACTATAATTCAGGAACTGTTATAAATTATTCGAAATGAATTTTGGACAACGTCGTCTTGACAAAGTCACGGTTCTTGGAGGACCAGTCCGGTTTCTAAAATTTTAAGGAACGTTTCATTCATTAAGAACTTTCGTAGACCTTTGTACAGATTGTTTTGGATTCACTTCATAATACTGTAAGTTCCTTTCACATTTTCGTGTATGACTTTGATAATTAAACTTTTTGTAATGTTTTTAAAACGATGTTGGCTTTGCTTCTTTCTGTGGCTTAGTTTATGACCACAGAGTCGTAACAGTACCATATTACCAATTCGGGTTCCTCTACGTTACTTAGTGTAGAATGAAGTTTAACGTTTTCATCCAATCCTATATTTGTTCCTGAGAGAGTAAGGGCAGAGGCAAAGATTTGATGAATATTTGCTCCATGCTTAATCCACTTAAAAACGGGGGATCATTTATGCTTTATCTCCTTAATTTCGTATGTCAATAATGATTAATAATATAAAAATTCATCATCGACGCAACGTGCTATGGCGTAATTGCCTAATGTTTAAACAATAACAACATGCGTACTCATACCCTTTGGGCGAATCATAATTTGACGTACCAACATAACTGGTATATTAAATTACTTTCTATCAACAGTTTTAAATCAATGTTACCAGACATTACACAAGTTCATATATACATGCTGCCAGATATTTCGGGTTGATTATTTTCTTGTTTTCTCCCCGCCACTTCCGTTATAGGTTACAACTACTTCCATGGCATTTACAGCAAAACAGTAATAATTTCGAAATGGAGAAAAGCACACCATAAAGTGAAACCAATCCTATGTCGTAAATTTTAACGTATAAAATGTTAGGGATGATAAATTCTGGTAACCGCCTCAAATTAATCAATATTTTTTTTTGTTAAGCGTTTATTTCAGTTCCATATTTTATAGATCTGAATTATGACTATTCATAACTAGAGCAAGACATTGTTCTTAAGCTCTCACAGTTTCAAAATAACGTTATGGATCTTATATAGCACGTCAAAATACATCATTATCTCGAGGCTTCTGTTTTGTTTAACTGCATCAAAATTAAAAGACCAAGTTCATATTTTGACAAAAGGTTTTAGTAGAAAAGGCAACACGCAATATTCAAACATCACTTTTCGTTTTTATGTTCACAAGGTAAGGCCGAAACGAAAATAATTTTAGGATTCGCACCCCCACCCTGGTCTCTTTATTCGCCGCTTCCGGGCGTTCATTATAATGTACGTTCCAGTGTTGAACAGTTCCTAGATGTTTGTTCTCTGCAGCAGCTGTTCGATTCCCACGATGATAAAGAAAGAGCGTGTATCAATTTCAATACAACTCCGTGGAAAATACATATACACTTTCTTTTATTTCTTTTTGTTAATGCTAAAGGGAAAGTTACCACACTTCGAGACACATCACCACTCTAATTCTAATATCAAGTAGATGTCATGTATATGCTATTTGAACGGATATATTGAAATACCGGCGTGCTGATTTCGTATATGTCTCTTTAATTAGTATTGTATATTATGTATTCGTTTTGTTTTGTTTTAGGTTTATCCATTATGTTTCCTGTTTGTTTGTAAACCCCACGGCCAGCTAGTGTTCTAGTTACTACTACCTATACAACGCTCGACTGACAATGGCGCCCATCGTAAAGTCCCGACAGGATAGAAGATGCCATTGGACAGATAAACTATATCAAAGAACCGCTGCTAAAGAAGTCTGCATTGAAGAGCGGCAGTATAGATCAGGAACCTAACGCGTTTTCAGGTGATTTAGTGTCGTTTTTTTTTTTTTCCTTTTTCTGTCGCGAACAGGAAAAAAAGGTGCACATACAGTTTATTTTCATAGTGTTTCTCGTGAGAAGCAAAACGGAATCTGATTGCAGTGGGATGACGCCACAGTTGATGGCCATTGAAAAACGTATACATATAACTCGGAGTAATGCATGTTTTGTGTTATGTGTTATGTATTACGTTAGGGTTATATATTTTATGAAGGAATAATTATTGATTAAAAAATACTGTAAGTTAAATTTTTCATCTATTTTTGGCTGGCTTTTTAATTATCTATAATTGCGCTAATCGTTACCGGTACAAAGTTCATATTCTCTTTACCAAATCAAAGGTATATATATATATATATATATATATATATATATATATATATATATATATATATATATATATAATGTATTATGAGTGCTTTACACTGATAATTTTGGCATACGTGACCCTTGTCGTAATTTTCAAATATTAGCTAAATCTTGAACTCAGTTCCAAACTTTGTTTACGTGTTTGGTGTATTCTGGAAGCGAATATTTTGGCAGTAGGTTTTAATTTAATTGCTAGAATAATTTTATCTACTCAGTTTAGAATGCATCTGTATATGTTGTAAACATTTATTATCAATCCTTAAAATATATTATCGTTTGCTTATTTCCTTGTCTAATGCATCAATCATGTCTTGTACCACACTGATATTAGCACCATTTACCTTTCAAATACATTCGTTTTGAGTCGTCCGTGATTAATGAACCTCGGTATTAAATTAATTGTAAAACACATGAAAAATAACATACATTATAATTTTCAATCTTATGGATCAGTTTAGTAACATATACATGGTAAGTTGGTTTTAATAATATTTATTTATTTCTTTATCATTCTTTGTCACCATGTCCGCTGAATACTTTTTTCTGACAGTGTACCATTGTTAGTAAAAATGGTCGACAGGAATACAAAACATCATCAGTAAAATTAACCATGAAACATTACAGCTGCCAAAACTATGTTCTGGAAAAATCTAATAAACTTTACAATAACTCATCCATCATTTGTAGATAGTGAAAACATTATAATGTTAGTAATTCCAGATTAATGTAGCCAGTTCCTGATTGACTACCTAACAATGCATGGATATTTGCCTGACCAAAAGCGTAGCATTTCCAGAACAGAATTCAGAACATCTGGACTATATATAGCTATATTTCTGATCTAAACAGCATGCTAAACGTAACCACCCAAGACTCGTATTCTAAGTTGGTATATTCTCCTGCAATAATGTGTCCAATATACCATGCACAACAGGTACAATATAAAAGTAGCCCTTCCCCCCCCCCCCCCACGAGAAAAGTAAACACGAGCTGTCAGTTTCCTGTACATAAATATTAGATGTAAGAGTTAAACGTGCCAAGTGCGTAACTGAGGGATTCAGTAGGGATCAAGTGTCCTTTCATTCGGCTAGTGTTGGCTAGTTTGTTTGACCATCTGAATGTTCAAAATTACCATTTTCTACAGTGCCACACTACGTCCTCCGTTTCTAAGACGTTTTTACTATGGACCTTTTATGAAAACAATGTTATGAAGATTGCGCAGAACCGATTCACTGGTATAGTGCAATTTTACTGCATTGATTTAAGTGACTCTTTATGCCATCTTCATCAATTTTACAGATTTGTCAATTTGCTTTTGTTGTGTTTTAAGTTAAGATATTTATGGACTTCAGCTCTTTGGGATGAAGTTGATGATACGTATGCCATAGAAGCAAACTTGATTAAGTCAGATTCATATTCTAAACTCGTCCGGTTGAGTGAATTCACCAACAGAAACATGTTATGTAAACATACACCTGTGAATATGGATGCAGATTTTGTCAGGACAAAACTCTCTCTCTCTCTCTCTCTCTCTCTCTCTCTCTCTCTCTCTCTCTCTCTATATATATATATATATATATATATATATATATATATATATATATATATTAAAACCAAAAGTTGTTTTCTTTCGTGTGATCAACTGAAGATCGATCGTTCAGAACCGAACCGCATGGAGCGTATAAGCTTGATTTGTATCCTTAGCCAATCAGTAAAGATGTTGCAAATGTTAAGACTTGTGTAATTAAATGAAAATAGTGTATTAACCTCATACGCAAGCTCATATCTTTATAATAGCCACACCTCGGTTTAATAACTTCTTAGCTCGGTTTCGTAAGGGAGGTGACTGTGTTCCAGTTTAACAAATTCTTTTCCTCACAACAGTATGTATGCTTAAGATGATTGCCTCTGTCTTAAGTTTTAAATGTTCATGCCAAAGTTATATCCCCTTAACCACCAGCTATCCCAAGAAATATATAATAAAAAGTATCAAGTTTGTAACGATGTAGAAAATGAGCAAATATGGCATTGGTTTGGTTCTTCACTCGTGTGCTTGCTTTGCTTTCTTTTGTTTTGAAATTCTTCCAATGGTGATGCTAGCATTCCAAACGTATCATTTGTGGTTATATCCTGCCGGTCCAAGTCCTAAATGAATACGCGATGCGTTCCTAGGTAAGTCCATTTAGCTTTCTGTGGTTAGTCCTAAATGAATACGCGATGCGTTCCCCGGTAAGTCCATATAGCTTTACATATATATGAATTTATTTTAAGCTTTAAGTGAACGCATGAAAAACACAGTAACTTTGTTAAAATTATGTGCATAAGCAGATTTATACAGTGTCAATGTATACTCCTAATATTTCAGCTGCAGGCTAGGAAATACACTGCAGACACTTTTTCAGGAAGAGCAGCACCGTTTCGTTTTTAGATCAGATTTTGTGAGATCCAATACAACAGTGTTGTCCTTTTCCTCCATTACCATTATTAGAGAGGCTGCAATAAAGAAGAAAATTCCTTAGCATGGTAATAAGAACACAGCGTGAATTAACTTACGAAAAGATGTTATATAGGTAAATTATAGCAGTTCAACTGAAAAATAAACTTGCTGAGAGCAGTATTAGATGGTTTAATGACCAGTGCTGACCTCTGTTATGTGATTACGTTGTTGCATTGAGCTCTTAGTGCATCGTCATTACCTCGTCATACTGACTATAAGTTATATTCGTTGAGTCAAGCATCATCATTAATAAATACCAAGCTGCTATTTCAATATGCTGATAACATGTTCTTACCTATTACCAACTGAATTCGGAGGTTCACAAGAGTATAGACTAAGTGAAAGTATTCGTTTAACATTGTTTTGATAGTCTCTCATCATGTCTTTTCTCCCTGACAAACAAAGCCACTGTAAGGCTCTTTGGATTTCTGTCGCTCAATCTTAGGTTACAATCATAAGTAAAACTTCAAGATTTATGGCAATGTATTTATGTGACATCGCATGGGAACAATTTATCAAAGTGTTTTCAGAACATAGAACCTCGCAGACAAGATAACTAAAATAAGTTAATTCAGTAAGCTTAGGACGTTATATCATGCTTGCATAACTTAGTTGACAGTAAGCTTCGAAGCAGAATATTTTCTGGAACATTAAACCAACCTTGAAAAGATCGTTTAATTCAAGAATGTTTTGGGAAAACACAACATCCTTGAGAAACGCATTTGGTTCAACGTAAGATATGTATGTTCCCTATAAATTAAAAGAATGGTTTGTGGACAACTATGATGCGCAATGTAGAGTATAAAATAGCAGCTATTTTTATCTAAACTTGTTTTCTTGTTTAAGGATTTGAATGTTTCAAATATTTAGACCAGTTGTTTGTAGCTACTGTGCTTAAGTTAAAATGCACAAAAAAAGTGTTCAGACGAAGGATGGTAAGAAGTATTTGATAAGTTAATATGTATCAGCAAATAGCATGGGTTGTTGACGCATAAATATAGGATCTCAAATGGGTAATGATTTAATACTGAATTTATTAAACGAGTTGAATAATGCCCTGCTTCTAAGAGCCTTGGCGAGCAAATGCTGGACATTATTCTACGACTGTCATAAATGCAATATTACACCATTAACCATTTGAAATTCTTTTTTTAGCATATGGTTTATTTCAGTGGAAATTATTTAGACAGAAAGTTGAATGAATAATTTCGTTCATTCTGACATAAGTAGCACCCTTCATTTTTTGTGCATAAAAGTTACGCAGACAGAAACGTAGACTATACATTTCTTACAAACTATAAGTCAAAGAACAACCGTTCTTCAGAATAAATAACATATTTTACACCGACAAAGTCATTTTTAGCACAGAATGTCCAATGCGTGTGATGTCACATTGTTTGATGCAGCACCCATCAGAGTGCAGTAGATGATCCATGTTTATGTCATCTTAAGTGTCACTATCACAACTAAACTTTGCATTGTTGCCATATTCATGTGAACGAACGTTTACTGGATGCAAAAATTCCTATATTGGCCTCATATATTTGTGACCGGATATTTGCAGTAATTGTTTTGGAACAGTAGACTTCAGAATACGTAAATAAATTTCAATCTGACTTCGAATCGCATTACATACCGTGTAAATATGCAGTGATTGGATAAACTTATGTCCGTTTGGAGACCGTTTCATGTCTACGTATTTATGTGAACAGAGGTGAGTTAATTTACTTATTTAGAAAGACGATATCATTGTTTTCCCTCTAATTCCTTTTGTGACTGGAATCGAAAAATGGCCACCAAAATATTCATTGAAAACTAAAATTTCCAGGAATCAGGAATTAAAAAATTGTTCCACGATCGCAGACAGTCAGTAAAGAGTATACAGCACAATAATTTCATGGGCTTATTTGGACCTATCAGAATCACATAAAGTGATATGTTAACATGCTATAATATCAAAATATTAAACTGCACACACTACAGGCTAAGTGTACCGACTATGTGATAAATTACAAATAATGCAACCAAAAGACAAACTAGTCGCCAAAACAGAATCAATAAACGATATAAAATAGGTGAAGTAATATAAATATAATATAACATTAATAAATATAATTACAAGCAAAGGGAAGACGCAACAGACACGTTTAGATACCTACCAAGCGTCATGAACACTTTCTCAACGTTTACGCCCGTCTTGGACGAAGTTTCCATGAATGACATTTGGTTTTTCTTTGCGAAGGCTCGAGCAGTCTGTCGAGAAGAAAGAAACCTTTGTGATTTTGCAAAAAGATAAATTACCAGACCTTGAGTGAAATGCTTACCGTATTATCTTACAAAACATTTATATATATATATATATATATATATATATATATATATATATATATATATATATATATATATATATATATATATATATATCTGTGTGTGTGTGTGTGTGTGTGTGTGTGAGTGCGTGTATAAGAAAGTACATCAGCAAACATTAGTGTTGAGTCGACTCGGAACTAGACAGAGAAGTTTCAGTTTCATTCCAATTTCTGGAATCATTCACGCTTTTTGTGTTCCTGATGCAAGTCTGCAGTCGTATTTTATGTTGAACATATATATTTTTCGAGAGGAAAAACATTTGTTCGAACTGTTCAGTGGTGATAGAAAATGATCATTATTTAGACGATAATATTAATCTAGAACTGTTATAAAATATTCGAAAATGTTCTGGACAACGCCATCTTGATAACATCACGGTTCATGGAGGATCAGTACATGTCGGTATTGAAATTATATGGGACTTTTCATTCGTATAGGACTTTCAAAGACTTTTATAAGGGATATATTTGTATTCACTTCATTATACAGTAACTTCTTCTCACATTTTTCATATGATACTTTAATAATTCAATTATTTGTTGAGTTTTACAAAACCTTTTAATTTTGCTGATTTTTTCTGTTACTTACGTTTGTGCCATACAGTAGTAACATGACAAAGACTGTTTTATTCAAGGTTGAAATTTGATACTGCATGTTAAACGTTTTGTCGGTGAGTCGGTCTTGCAGCTGTTTGTACCAATGCATTTTAATGATACATTCAGTCGGTATGCATTTAGTCGGTATTAATCTCAGCTGAGTACCCGTTCAATGTACAGGTAGCATAGACATCCACTGGAAACACGTTCACTATCCGGTTCGCACTGATCTCTCGTGTGGATCGTTGGATACATAGTCAGGTAGAGGGTAAGGAGAAGATCGCTTTGGAGGGAGGTTGTTGTTGTAGGGTTTAACGCCATTTTTCAGCACACGATACATGGCGGCCAGTATTAATGGTGGACGAAGAATCCGGGAAAACCTCGGAAAGAACCACAGACCCACGAGTAGCTACTGGCAAGCTAGGTACGTGAAAATAATATTTGCAACACTGCATAAAAACGTCGACGGACTACTCCTCTCTCTCTCTCTCTTTCTCTCTCTTGTTGCATGAGCTCAGAAAGGGACTAATTTTCACATCTAGACAAATTTCAGTAAGCCAAAAAATATTCCAAATCGAACAAATGTGTGGGTCCCAGGGGTTATCGGTATTGAGGGATTTCATAAATTATTAGCAACAAGGCAAAAATAATAATAATAATAATAATAATATATATATATATATATATATATATATATATATATATATATATATATATATATATATATATATAATCCGTTCATCGCTCATTCTAATGAAATTACTGTAGAGACAATTTGACTGACTTAAAACAAATATTTCCTGCGGTGTCTGGAACAGTCGTATGGTTTCAGCTTACAATACGAAATAAAACTTCAAGGGACGTTTTGTGACATCCAAACAATTGGAATAAAAAATTAGTTGTTTTTTGTGTGTGACTTAAAATGTTGTAAAATGTGTAGTTTTCTAATTAATTGGAACAAAAATTGTAGAACATTTAAAATTAAACAACATGCGATACATGTTGCGTATTATTTAATTGTACGACAACGACACAAGGTAAGTCCAGACTAAATTTACGAGTTAGGAGATAGGAGCATTATTCTGTATACATGATTTAAAAAGCAAACGCAACACCAGTCAAAATATGTCAGTACATCTTTGTTGCAATTATCAGTTCACACTGAGCACATCATCTGCTGGTTGAAATAGAATGGCTGAAAATGAGAAGCGTCCTGGATGAATGATTTAGTAACTGAGATTCCAATGATGGTATAATATCGATCGTAGTTTTCTTTATTTATTTTTATTTTTATTTTTTATTTCTATTCTCAAATGCGATATTTTATTTTTGCCTTTTTAATAAACTTTGTGCGGGGATCGGTTATATAGATATATTCAGTTTCATTTGTCGCTCTATCTGTCTATCACCAGTCCTTATATGGAGTATTGTCTATTTGCATGATCTCCTTCTCTTTGTCCTGTCATGAAGCATATCTCTCTAAGTTCTATATGTACATATGTAGTATGGACGTTATGTATGTATGCATGTGTGTATGTATGTATGTATGTATGTATGTGTGTGTGTGTGTGTGTGTGTGTGTGCGTGCGTGCGTGCGTGCGTGTGTGCATGTATGTATGTATGTATGTTTGGGGTTATCTATTTGAAATTTCGTATCTCAGGCAAAGCTCTAGACTAGTCTGAACGTTGCATGTGGCCTCATACATACTGCAGTAGGAACAGCCGACGGCAAGTCACATTTTGCGGCAACCAGCACTATCTTAATATCCTCCGGACAATGCATTTGCAACTGCTTCAACCATTCGCTAGCTATTATAAAACTATCCTGTAATAATAATAATACTAATAATAATAATAATAGCATTAATTAAAACATGTAAAAAGGAGAAGGAGAATATGGAAGTGGAGAGGAGAGATAGGATCTATACTGTTCGAAGTTGTAGTAGTAATTGTTGATGATGTTGCGTTATCGACATCATTACTTATTGTAGTAATTGCACATACAGAAGGACATGTATTACTATGTCGAATGTGCGTGATTAGCTTAAAGAAATGGTCATGTAATGGGTTTTGATTTCTTCCGTGTGACATAATCGCTACAATACAACAAAATGTTCAATAGAAATCGTGAAGATCTTAGTGTGAAAATACACAGAGTTTGATGACGACAAGGTCTAAGATGACTTCTACTTTGCACCAATCAAAATGCAGTCAACAATGATGACGATGGAAAACGCAAACATATTCATTGCAAGGTTGTATCATTATACCTATTAGTCAGACTGTTGTTAAAGTTTCGGTTTTACTGTCAATGTTGTATCATTAGGCCTATTAGTCGGACTGTATTTAAAGTTTTGATTTTATTGTCAAGGTTGTAACATTAGGCCTATTAGATTGTTGTTAAAGTCTTGGTGTTGCGGTTAAGACAATTATAAATGTTCGTGACCATTGTAGCTGTGCCTGACACAATACATGTTACTCATATCATCACAAAATAGCAGATATAGATTGGCACTAACGTCTGAAAGTATTGCACCAGGTGTCCATATAAAACTCTAAGTTGCTATCAAGTCTAGCCGGTGAACAACATCTTGATCTATGAATACAATATGAAAATACAAACTCTTAAGGGTCTGAAAACAGCAATATATTGTATATATAGGTAAGTAAGCATATGAATATCATGTGAAACGAATATACATATATATATACTCACTAAATTGGACGTGTCATACACAAGAAGCGCTGCCTTAGCGCCACGAAGGTACATGGGAACAATGCTTCTGTAGCGTTCTTGCCCTGCCGTATCCCAGATTTGAAGTAGAACGGTGTGATTTTTCATCTCAATTTCTTTTTGCAGAAATGCCGCTATGATAATAGATTTCAAATATCTTGAATATATGAGAGGGTTTCCTTAATGAGTACGAAGCTAAAGAAATAATTGCAGGCCTACCGAATGACTTTTGTATGTGCTAATTACATAACTAACACAAAAAATTTCTATCGAAACACGTAACCTGAATTAATTTCTCAGTTGAAAGCAAAAATCTGGTGTAAACAATAAATTTGAATTACTTGCCCAGCTAAATAAAAAAATCGGGTGGAAACAGGGAATCTGAAATAATTACGCAGCTAAATATAAAAAAAATCGAGTGGAAACAAGGAATTTGAATTATTTACCCAGCTAAATAAAAAATCGATTGGAAACAAGAAATTTGAATATCTTACCCAGATAACTAAAATTTTCGATTGGAAACAATGAACTTGAATTACCTACCCAGCTAAACAAAACTGATTGGATGCAAGTAATATATATTATCTATCTATAAATATTTATATCACTATTAGAAACACAAGTAACACTCAAAAGTGTGTATACAGTAAGCAATCAAGCAAGACATTATATACTACTTCAATTATATATTGCCAACAAAGAAAAACCCATTTTTTCCATTGGCGCGTATAGACTAGTATCTTGAAAATGTGTTCGTGGTAGAGATATTGTCTAAATATATATTTCTTACTTTAATAGTAGTAATAGCAGTACAAATTTAGTTTTAGTCGCGTGGAAAAGGACAATTTGCTTCATGCTAGTTAAAGTCTAATTAATGAGTATCGACATAATTAATATATGTTATGTTGTTTAATATCCTACCTTCTAGACTACATTTGACATTGGTAGTATCAGAACATACGAAATTCTATGCCACAGTGATGCTTGCCATTGGTTTGGTATTACGATCCGATCTGGTGCGGTTCATTATTTTGTTTTGTGTCAATGAGTCTATAACATACCGTGCATGTTACCAGACCGATCAAATTTGCCCTTTTAACAGTTGAATGGCTCTTAAGAATACGCGGTTCAGTGGAAATTAAACTTCGCATATTTTGTCTTAATTGGGATTGGGTATTCGGCACTTGTATGTTAGTTGTAATAACTTGAATGTTTCTGAAAATAAGGACATCTTTTAGATTTTCAGATATCTTGTAACCAACAAGTGTCTTATCAGCGAAGACTGTCCTGGGAGATTCGCACGATGCAATACTCGTTTTGTTTTTTATGAATCATGATACATAGATGAACCAATGCCTATCAGCATCACCATTCTTTTTAGAAGATATAAACATACAACTGCTAAACATTGCTTGACGGAACGTCTGAAACATTCATCGCTTTATTCTTATTTCTGTAAAGCGTTATACTGTATTGTTTTGGATTACTTATTGGATGATATGAATTCCAGGATTAGTGGTTTTTATTGCACTAATTACTAATTCAGTTTTGAATAATTATATAATAGAGTGGCTTAGGAACAGTTTGACTGGAAGATATCGAACCAGCACATACAAAAACGCAAGGTATCGATTCTCCGGCAATTAGCAGGTACCGCTTCGAATATGGACAACATTTATGAAGACGTACTATTGTTCCAGACAATTCTTGTGGTTGTTACGATCGGCATCACCATTCTTTTAGAGGATTTAAACCCATAAATCAGTCACGAACCGTGACTTCTGCTTCCGCCACTTGAAGATGCAATTTATCTTTCCTTGATAGTTTTGTTTAGTTTTTAAATTTATACATATGTAAACGACAAATTATATTCACTTGCCAAATATATGTGGTGAGAAGTATGATACGAGGATTTCATTTTGCATGAGTATGAACATCACATAAAAGGTTTCCACCCATATATAAAACGAAAATCTGCAGCATGACCAGTTCGTCGTAAATACTGATATGAGGTATCTATGCATACAACTTACCTGTATGCGGTTTGCTGAGTTACCTCACACCATTCAGCTTATATAACTTAGACTCTTTAGTAACGTTCATCCCTTTGCATTTACTGTGCAGAGTATACTTACCCCCAAGCGATGCCGTATCTTCCGAAGTAAAGGATCCGTTCACAAAACGTGTTGCAAGGCAGGTTTTGCCAACTCCGCTGTCTCCTACAAGAACTACTTTGGCCTTGAAAACATTTTCGAACGATGATGAGCAGAAATCTGAGTAATCACTCTCTCTCGCTCTACCGCGGTTTCCAACACAAGATTCCCTACTTATGTCTTTTTCGGGTAGGCTCATCTTGC
This sequence comes from Sinohyriopsis cumingii, assembly GCA_028554795.2. Lineage (NCBI taxonomy): Eukaryota > Metazoa > Mollusca > Bivalvia > Unionida > Unionidae > Sinohyriopsis > Sinohyriopsis cumingii. The sequence goes on along the minus strand of CM068833.1, from coordinate 66,040,313 downwards.
TGTGGGGACAACAATAATGAGTTGCTTACCTCGATCGTATATATATATATATATATATATATATATATATATATATATATATATATATATATATTGATATCAATAGAGAATGTTTCCGTTACTTTCTTGGCCTAACTGCTAGCTTCGAAAATAAATTAAAATAATATACATTATATACATTTACGCTCCGCTAAATAGAACAGAAGTTATATTATTCGGAAATCCAGAGAAATGCAAATTTGTTTTGCATACGTATGAAGAAGTGTTTACGATGTGTAGCATGCTTTGTTCTCCATGACTTTTTCTCCTGAAAAATCCACCCATTGTTGCTCGTTCTTATAGTAATGGGTGTGCCTTCCGCTTCTTGTGTGTGTGTGTGTGTGTGTGTGTAAGTGTTTGTAAGAGAGAGAGAGAGAGAATATGTGTAGAACTGAAGTTGTCTATCCAATATACAAATACAGTTTACTGGCTTTATAATTAAAGTATGACTTGTGTAAAGAATGAAGGGAAAACAGATTAAGTGCAGGAATAGTTCGCGTCATGTAAAATGTCACATAGCTGATGTGTAAATATAGCATTATTAAACATATAATTAGCATTAAAATAGTCCATTACATATCTATATATATATAAACAAAGAGAGAAGATAGAGAAAGCATGCTTACTGACAGAGACAGATGGAGAGGAAAGTGAGGACGAAAGAAAAGAAGTTTATAAATTTATTGTGATTTTGAAAACGATTACTAATGAAATAATTAAGTTTTAGCTTGTTATTCCAGTAAATGTGTCAATGTCACCGTATTCAGATAATTCCAAGTTTTGTACACTTTCCTTTTAGTTTGTACCTACCCGGGAAAATTTAAATAACAAGCAAAATCAAGAATATTTAAAAAAAAAAAAAACACTAAAGTTAGTCATTTCATTCGCTGAGTTATAATTTATAAACTGATTGTCGTCAAGGTTCACAATAACTGAGTTGATGGATTTTTTACATAAAGGGGAGTTTTCTTAGCAGTACGGTCGCCTCATTAGCATGGACGGGACTATGATTTCAGTTATTTTTCTAAAAATTGTACGGTCGCCATCATTGCATGGGTGGGTCTATGTTTTCAAGCAACGAATGGTAGTTCAATGATAGTCTAAATAATTCCGTAAATTTTGGAGTTACATCTTTTTGAACAAGTGTATAAAGTTCCTCCGTTTCATTTCTGATTTGTTTTAGAAATATTAAAACTAGATATTGCAAATACTGGACGCAGACGACCTAGTTTTTAATGAATTGGGCTATTCATTACACCAGAAATTGACATGGAGCAGTCTGTATGCTTGTTTATTTTGCGATCTTCCATTTTTATTTAAATAAAATTTTGAAATGCGAATAAGTTGACAATGTTAAGGATCCCTGGCGATAACCAGGTTACAATTTATAAATTAAGGAATCAAGTTCAAACTTAAAATTATAAGTTCATGAATGAAGTGACTATTTTTGTGCATTTTGTTATATCCTTGATGTTTTCGTTTTCAAAATAGCTAGGGGGTGGGGTTTAAAATCAAACGGGAGAATGTAAGAATAATATAGTCATGCTCGTCATTATTCGCTACATGTGCCTAACTATCTTGTATTTTTGTTTGAACAACGTTATCACACAAAAAGGTCCGGGTGATTCTAACGCAAAACAATCTCATTTTGTGTTTAAGCTCAAAACCTTCGTTGCAAGGAACACATATGATTAATTGTATCTATCTATCTATCTATCTATCTATCTATATATATATATATATATATATATATATATATATATATATATATATATATATATATATATATATATATATATATATATATGTGTGTGTGTGTGTGTGTGTGTGTGTGTGTGTGTAATGGGGGTTGGTGGAGTGGATTTTTGTTTTGTATTTTATTTACTCAATAACAATTTCTGTATTTATGTACATGAATTATGTGCTAATCTATATATGTATTGTTTATGCAATGTGTCAATGTGTGGCATACTGACAGTATCGTAAATGAAATGTTGACTGAATACATCAAAACAACTTATGTTGACTCACGTGCAGTTTGTTAGTCATACTTATTCTTTAAATGGTATTTCAATACTATTCGCTATAAATTAAATATCAAGAATATTCATTGAGTCGTTTTATTAACCGGACATGTCATTTTCTTGATAATAGTGACTCTTTGTCAGGCAGGAAACATTAAACAGTAGGTATACTTTCTCAAGTTATGGACATTTAGCTTGGTATTGATTATCAGGAAAAGGACTCGTGAGAAAGGATATTTCTTAATATGAATCGTTAATCATTCTATAACCATTTTACAGAAGTTAAACGTTTTTAAAATAATTAATCACTGTTTCATCTTAATCTTTATTCAATTACGTTTTCACCAAATTGATTTATAATTGTTCAAACCCTGATACTCAGAATATGCAAGAGGCCGGAGAGAGGACTAGTGATTGGTAAGCATCAACTATCAATTTTACGGGAATGAAAGAAATGGAAGACTTACGGAATCCAAGATATTCCATTGCTCCCTTACAGATTTCTCAAGTAAATGTTTTTAAGACATGGTATTTATTCATGGTATTTCTACATAAATGAAGTTTGGTGACAAAAATATATCACTGCGTTTTGTTTAACAATAATGCGTTGCTATGCAACACATCCCCAAAAATTATGTGAAGCTGAAATGAAGTCAGAGCACTATAATGCACATATTGTACATAGTTTTGCAAACTTTCACCATTCGATTTAAAATAGTGTGCTAGATGTTCGACGGACGGACGAATGGACGAACAGACAGCAGGCATCACAATATTCCAAACAGGGAAATACACTTTACCGAAATACTTTCATGATATATGTGCTTAGCATCAACAGTATTGTTCAGAAGTGAAATAACTTATGTACAGTACGTATGTCATTATCAACTTAACTTACTCTTCTCTTTTTGAAATACATCATAGCTGACTTGAACACTGAACATGCATATATGTATTTAACTTATTCCAGTACGTGCTTGATTGACGGGCGAATGAGGAGAGAAACAGATAGAGACAGAATGATAAATACAGATATACATACAAACTCGGAGAGAGACAAACTATGCAATGAACCATTAAAATGGAAGAAATAGAGAGTATAAGAGAAAGAAAATATGGGGAGAACAGGAGAGTATTTACTTGCCGAGTCCTAGATGGCGATTAACTATTACGTCAAAGTCAACAAAACAATCGAGAGTCTCTCAGATGTACACCACTAAGCGGTCAACCCATTACTTTGTCGCTGTTCAACAGACGCATATATACTCGTTTTTTTTTCTGTTCTCACGGGTTTCCTGTTCTCGTGGTATTCAATGTTTCCGTTCTGGATATGTACTGCATACTCTGACAGTCGCTTATAACCGTAGTATTGTTACGTTGTTGATCTGAACTAGTAACATATTATTTCATCAATGTTTACTTTCCTAGAAAAAGTAAGAAATAATTGAATCAATATTTTTTATTCCAAGATATACTATCCTTAAGTAGGTATATCATTTATAGAACAGCAGGTGCCTTTAAAGAAACATAAGCAGTGATCAGCAGACAGGGTGAACAGACCACTTGTTTTAAAGTCCATTTATAGAAATAAAACTCCATACAAAAAAAAAAAAAAAAAAAAAAAATATAGGCGTAATAACATCAAACCGAAGCCTCTAACTAAAACAGAGAGTTTCTCTAATTGGGTTACTTTTTTGGTTACGTTAGTTTTGTTGTTCGTGTTTTTCTAAATTGTATTGCGTATTTATGTTTACCCTTCGGACAATCACTTTTGGTCTCACCCTCTCTGCTGCTATAATTTTATTCAAATATTGCATCAAGATTTATACGATATCGCGCTCGAGGATCATGTAAATGTATTGTTATGAATCCGTGTGGACCAGATTGTGCTTTTGAAAAGCAGGTTTTGTACTTAGTCATGTCCATGTCCCCACTACACCAAATCTGATGAATGTTTCGCAGAGTATGTGCATGGACTCCATTAAACACAACTAAAATACTGCAGTTATCTCTGATCACTTTAGGTATTTGTGTATCTCGCTGAGTAACATATATAACATTCGTGTTTTTGTGTCCGCTTCGAGAAAATATCCGAACTGGATTTGATTGTTTGTTCATCATTTCATATTCGTATACTACGAGATTATTAATAAATCCATCGAGGTCACCCACAGATGGGGTTTTATCAATATCGGTGATAAAATTAATAATAACATTGCTGTTCTATTCTAACAATTCTGCGTTCTCATTAAAATCTGTAAGCACATCGTAGCATCTCTCATCATCTATGGATAGTACCACTAAATATAGTTTATCCCACGTGAGCCATCTCAGTATCAAATTAAGCAGTAAATGAGTTTTACCCGATCCCTATATACCTATTATTATCATTCTGATGGGATTCGGTGATGCTGAAATATGTTTTACTGGTTCATCCTTTCGTGTCGCTGAAAAATCAATGACATTCTTGTTGTAGAAATATAGCAAATAATAGGAATTTATATTGTGTTCGATGCAGAGCATCTACCTCCACAGGTGGGTTAGCAACAATAACAACAAATAATAAAAAAACGTGCACGTACAGGTAAATGTGTAAACTGTGGTACAAAAGATATAAATATTTATCCCTGACTCAGTGAAGATACAAAGTGTCTGGTGGTGATATGGCCCCTTCATTAAGAAAATTACCAGGAGCTCCATGGGTTAATTATCCAGGACAAAACATCTACCCAAATATAAATATTGTGGTCTTGGAACTCGACTTAATATCAGACGTGACGAGCGAGATTAACCATGACCTAGAGAGTATCCAATAAATGCAATTGATCAAGCATGTCACGTTCATGTTGTAGCGTAAACAAATAATGATTTACAGCAACGACATATTGCAGATGTGAAGTTGATTCTATCGTTAAATTCCATAAAAATAAATCTCTCAGAGAATCATAAGCTAATTAGTTCGTACAATCTGCGATGAAAGGCAAATTAATATTAGGGGCTGATAATTAATCAACCGATTATTATTATAATAATTTATTATAGTCCAATACGATATTGGAGGGGTAGAGCAGCGATTAGTAAACTTGATGATGAAGCAAACGTTACATGTTCTGTTGCTGAATATCGGTAAGCACGACAGGCAATCTGGCAAATGTATTTACCACCACCTAAAAAAATTCAGGATGCACATTTTGACGTCAGCACTCCTAATGAAGTTCATCAAGCATATATTTTATTTTTGCCACACAACACTCTTAAAATTGGTAGACGTCAATCACGTACATAGAAATACGAGGATCCGGAACACAAGGTGGTCTATAATAGCCACTACAAGTTGATCCTGGCAAAGAATATATTGGTGCAGTATCCTCTCTGATGAAAAAAATCATAATGTCAAAGTTAGAAAAGGATATACTGCAATTCATCGTGATCAGGCAATTGTTGAACGATTTAATATAATACTTGCTGAAAGATTGTTTGGATATCAATATACGAAGGAAATAATTCAGAAAGATATGAGATCTCGTGAATGAGTTACAAGAATACCAAGCGTGATAGCTGTATTAAATCATGAAATTACTCGTGCGCGACATTCTTTGTTATACTATGAAACCCATTAATGAAATTAAAAAACAAAACAACATATGCCAATGCCATGCCATGACTTTTCAAAACCACTAGTGCTAGGTAATGTAACTGTCAGATATTCATATGAACCATTGTGAACTTGAAGGTTGTATAAAGAGAACGACTGGTCCTACTTGGAGTATTGGCGTGATAAGATCCACAGGTAGATCCGCAATCTATAGGCTAGATTAAATTGTTCCTCAGCGTGGATTTGTACGAGAGCAATTACGAGTAATTCTTGAAGATACCCAATTAACACCGCGTTCACTTTTGTGAACAAGCGCTTGGACATTGTTAACACTCAATACAGGGCAGCATCAGATTTTCGAGTGTGTGACCAAGAAAACTATTAAATCTATATACGGTAAATTGTCTTGGATTATTATTTAAATATTGCCACAAACATTTCTGTGTTAAGCTTGCACAATGACTATTTTGATGTTGGTTCAGCGTCTTGATAAATTCAACATCGAGAATTATAGTCACGTTTTTTTGTCACATTGTTTATAACCAACTACTTTTTTGTCTTACTACACCATTATCAATAACATTATCGCTATTACCAGCAGTTTCTGTAAGTTCTATAATAACCCTGCACAGCTGAGATATTCTTCTGACTCGAGCCACTGCGAGATAAGCTAAATTTGATCATTCGATAAGATCACCAACAATCCAAATAGTAGTATCACAAGTAGTTAATCATTATGACAAATGAATTGTTGTAGCATATCCTAGAGTCCATGGAGTTTTGTCCATCGTTAAGGCTGGTCAATAAGACATTGGAATAGGTAGATTTAGACATTTTTATTTATGTAACATATGCTCTTGAACTATCTTTCTATTTGAAACTATCAAATAATCCGGTCTGAATAAATTCTAAAAATTGTTAATATGAGTTTTTGAAATTATCTCACGCAATATTTCACACTGAATTTTATTTGGTTGTATTCTGGTTACGTTCTTACACTCTCTTAATTCTGGATCAATGATTATTATTTATTTCCTCACAATGATCAACACAGTTCTTTAATCATTATTACAACATTAGTTTTTATCAACAACCAACCAAGAAATAGTTTTAGTGTTTCTAGCGGCACTGTGCTTATTCATCCCAAATAATAATCCGTTTTGATTTCAACATCGGCAGATTCAGAATAGCCAAGCATGTTTTCTTGTTTATTCTCCATTCGCCTCATGATGCATAAGCTCCTATATCTAATTGTTCTAACAATCCTGCTTGTTTTTATTGATATAAGATGATTCCGTAGCGACTTTAACCGGGGTATCCGATAATATGTTTATCATCGATACTAAATGTATCGAAACATATGCGAGCATTCAAGATCTTAAATGAGCAAACTGTGGTGACTCACCATCAATATAACACACAATTGTACCTAACGTAGTTCCGTTGGGCAAGAAAATTATTTCTCGACTTATAAATATGTTTTTCTTCGTTGTATCACTAATTATGAAATCTAGTTCATAATCATCTATCATTAATCTTGCACAATGTCGTTCATGATCACATGATTCTCCTTGGGTAAATTTACCAATTATTGTTCTGCCGAGATCTTTTGCAATTTTATTCTCGAAATCGGTTATATTAGGAAATTTATCATCATGGTATTTGTTTTGCAGTGGTAAACAAACTTGCTTCTGCGGGCTATATGATATAATTGCTTCACTTACTGTTAACAATAATAGTATTTTTACATCGAGTATATATCGTAATAATACTGTTGGTGCCCTTGATGTGCTTGCCCTTGATGTGGATGGTATAGCCTGTGGCAGATTTCAGTGGTGCTGTCAGTTTCTTCGTGGGACCCATTGATTTATTTATGCCATCGTACATGCCTCTGATGTTTCCAATATCTGCTGCTGACTGGATACTCTGACAGAGCTGAAGCCAGTATTCATTGGCACACTGCCGTGCTAATCTCTGCACTTTGCTTCTGGTAGACCTGTATGCCTGTAGTGTCTTCTGACAGTGTCTCTGGTCGGTGTCTCAGTCAGCACTGTGGAAGGTACGGGTAAGAAACACACCCTTCATGGCTGACCGTCTTGTAATGATCAAGTCCAGCTGGTGCCAGTGTTTAGACCGGGGATGCCTCCAAGACACTTTGTGCTGTGGCTTTGTCTGAAAGAATGAATTGGTGATGTTGAGTTCGTGGTACGAGCACATCTCTAGAAGGCGCTGCCCATTCTCATTCATCTTCCCAACGCCAAACTTGCCAAGACAGGAGGGCCAAGAGTCATGATCGGCACCCACCCTAGCATTGAAGTCGCCCAGCAAAATCAAGTTCTCTTCCTTGAGAATTTTGTCAATGAGCGACTCTAACTCATCATAAAACTCATCCTTGGTATCTGTGGCGGATCTTAGTGTGGGAGCGTAAACACTGATCAGGTTGACAGGCCCGTTTGTGGTGTGGAGGCGGAGGAATAGCAGTCTTTCTTTTCCTTGTTGGCAGGGTTCTATCATTCCCAGCAGAGTGTTCCTGACAGCGAATCCAACACCAAACTCTCTGGCTTCATCTGCACTCTTTCCTTGCCAGAAGAATGTGTAGTTCGTTTCTCTGAGGGACCCAGAATCTAGTAGTCGTGTCTCCTGTAGTGAGGCGATGTCGACCTGGAGCCTTGCAAGTTCGTCGTTGATGACTGAAGTCTTACGAACATCACTGATTGTCTGGAGATCATCTGAAAGCTCAGTCAGCATGGTCCGGACATTCCAGGTACCTAGCTTGAGGATTGAAGTCTTCTTTTTCATTTTTATTTTGTCATTTCTTGGTGCAGTAGTTGCAGTCCACTTGTCAGGTACTCGCGTACCTTAAGCCTTACGTACCCAGCAAGGCAGGTGAACTGTGGCGGGACGGCACCTTATTGGCTGGGGGATGCCCAGTTTGAGGCGGGCTGTAGCTGTCCAGTGAAACATGTTGGTCTCTCCCACCGTCGGAAGCAACCCATGGCGTCTGGCTCCACGCCAATCGAGCGGTGACTTATAACCGGTAAACTGCTGCTTCCCGTGTTGTGTAAAAGCTATGGAGCGAAGCTGGAGTGTCCTCTCCAGGGCGCAAGCCTGGGCAGGGTGATATGGAGAATCAACTGTTGCCCATGCAGCTGATCCCCCCTCTCCACGCAGCTGATGGATCCAAGGGAAAGGACAAGCCGATACGTCATGGCACCAGCTGCGTCGCAGGAGTTGCCGAGATGACACTGAAATCAATGCCAAGTCGCCTTAGGGACTCCGACTCCGGATTTTCTGTTGGGGTTTACTCCCTTAGCCTTTCCCCTGAGAGGGTATAGTCGCAAGGCAGCGATGGTTTGAAATCGGAGTTTACCTTCTCCTAGATGGGCGACCACCCAAGGTTAACGAGCACCATCTGCCCGAAGCATCTGGTTCTGAGGCGCCAGAAGCTCGCCTGTCATCCCTTCTCCAGTCAGTTTAAACAGGTTCCGCCACTCGTGAAGGCCTGGATATGGATTTGATTGTCAGACGCTCTATCAGACGCAAGCCATTGGGAGATTTCCAAGGGAAGTGGGTGCTTATCTCCCACAACTGCCCCCGGCGATGACAACCCTTGAAACCCGCAAGCAGATGGAGCGTTGGGTGGAATACTACTCCGAACTGTACTCCAAAGAGAACCACGTGAACAATGATGCCCTCAACGCCATTGAAAACCTCCCTCTCATGGTCGAACTGGATGAGAAACCTACTGTAGACGAACTAAAGAAGGCCTTAGAGAAACTGTCCCTAGGTAAAGCCACAGGGAAGGATGGCATCACAGCAGAACTCATCAAGTGTGGATGTAGCGTGCTTCTCACACACCTGCACGACCTCCTCTGCCAGTGCTGGGGCGAGGGGGCATTGCCTCAGGACATGAGAGATGCTAACATCATAACCCTGTACAAGAAAAAGGGCGACAGAAGCGACTGCAACAGCTACAGGGGCATATCACTTCTCAGCATTATGGGTAAAGTTTTCGCACTCGTCATCCTGAACAGACTGCAGACGCTTGCTGACAGAGTTTACCCAGAGTCGCAGTGCGGGTTCCGCGCAGAGAGGTCCACAATCGACATGATCTTCTCTGTCAAGCAACTGCAGGAGAAATGCAGAGAACAACACAGAACCCTCTTCCTGGCCTTAATAGACCTCACCAAGGCATTCGATCTGGTCAGCAGAGACGGACTCTTCACAATCCTGGCGAAAATTGGTTGCCCTCCAAAGCTGCTAAGCATGATCCAGTCCTTCCACGATGACATGAAAGGCACAGTGCAGTATGATGGCTCAACATCCGACCCCTTTGACATCCGCAGTGGAGTTAAACAGGGCTGTGTCCTTGCCCCCACGCTCTTCGGCATCTTCTTCGCAGTCCTGCTCAAGCACGCCTTTGGTACGTCCACAGAAGGGATTTACCTGCACACACGATCAGACGGCAGACTGTTCAACCTGGCACGACTGAAGGCAAAGAGCAAAGTGCGTGAAGTAACCATCAGGGACATGCTCTTCGCAGACGATGCTGCTATAGCCACCCACACAGAAGCTGAGCTTCAGCGCCTGATGGCCCGCTTTGCTAAAGCATGTGATGAATTTGGGTTAACCATAAGCCTAAAGAAAACAAACGTGATCGTTCAGGACGCGGACCCCCCCAAGCATCATCATCGACAACTATGAACTTGAGGTGGTGAGTCAGTTCATGTATCTCGGCTCTACCATCACCAACAACCTCTCGCTCGATGCTGAGCTCAACAAGCGGATCGGAAAGGCATCAACAACTCTCTCCAGGTTATCGCAGATAGTGTGGAACAACAGCATGCTGACCATGAACACTAAAATCACCGTGTACCGTGCATGCGTGCCAAGCACTCTCATGTATGCCAGTGAAACCTGGACTCTGTACGCCTCACAAGAGAAAAGACTGAGCGCATTTCACATGCGATGCCTCCGACGCGTACTCGTGATCACCTGGAGCGACCGAGTAATAAACAACGAGGTGCTCGAGCGTGCCAAGATTCCCAGCATGATCACACTCCTCCGCCAACGCCGCATCAGATGGCTGGGCCATGTACGTCGGATGGTTGACGGACGGATCCCCAAAGACATTCTTTATTCGGAACTCGCCTCTGGCAAAAGGCCGATCGGACGGCCACATCTCCGCTTCAAGGATGTCTGTAAGCATGACATGAAAGCCCTTGATATTGATGTCAACACCTGGGAAGAGCTCGCTCTAGACAGATCAGGCTGGCGACATGCTCTGATCACTGGTCTGAAAGCCGGAGAGGACAAGCAACGCTTGCTAGCTGATGAAAGACGATCGCAGAGGAAGAAGAAGCAGCTTCATCCAACACCTGACACAACCTTCAAGTGCAACAAGTGCAGCAGGGACTGCCACTCCCGCATTGGACTACTTAGCACAGCAGACGCTGCACAACCACCAACCGGGACATCTCTCATGGGCGCAGTTCCATCGTCTCTCGAGACTAACGGATGCCAACAACAACTGTTGGTGCCCATATTTTTCTGAAATAACAAATCGGATGAAGATCTTCGGCAAACTGAAATGACTCGATAAAAATGAATCCAGTCAGGTCAAAATCTGGTAAGGATCCATTTATCCATACTCTGGTCATCTGGTGTGTTGGGATGTCCAAATCGTTCAAAATGCATATAACAGTCTCTCATTCCAAGAAAACTTCCAAGATAACAAGCAAATTTGGAGATACTGGGTGATGTGACAAATGTGAAAAAGGGTGGTTAAGTCTGTAAATACAGAGACTGGCGAAGAAAAAATATTTACATCAATAAATGCAGTTGGCAGACATTTTGATATTCGCCCGCGTTCGCTACAATATGCCACATATCATATTACCAGATAAGCATTTTGGATGAAATGTAAACAAAACCTAATATTTCTGTATCTTCCGATTGTTGCTGCGTAATATTCCATTTTTTGTCATTATTCAGTACTAATAGACAATAATTTTAATAACTGTGTGCGATTAACTGTGAGTGGGGTAACGTAATTTTGTAATACTTCAAATTAGTAAAAGGGTATTTACACCTTTGAACTTCATCATTCACACAAAACAGTAAATCACACCGCCCGTTACTTGTAGAAAACTGTTAAGCTATTTCTTGATCTTTAGGTAAATATCAGTATACAGGCCAACACGTATTTCAACGTTGACTTTGTCAAAGCAGAAATATAATGTGCGATTGTCCTTTGGCAATCTAGAGTTTCACGTGAGGGTTGTGTCGTCCTTAGAACTAAGATTATAGTGCTGTAAGTAGCTTCATCTGTGTTGTGTCGTCATTAGAACTAAAATTATATGTAATATGCTATACATATGCTAATTGTTGTGCCGTCCTTAGAACTAAGATTGTAAAAAGATGCTGTAAATATACTACTATAGTTAAGATAATGCTTTAAATGTAATAGTAATATATAATAATCTAATAATATGTAATATTTTTAAATATACGTTTATAATATAATGAACTACAAAAATATGAATGATATTATTTCTGCAATTAAAAATTAAAACAAGAAAATATAAAAATATATGATGAACTAAATCTTGAAAAAAATTATGTGCAATTTTGAATCATTACAACAGTGAAAATGTAAATATATGTATACACTACCAGCAGAATATAAGTTCATTAAGTTCATTCAACAACCTATGTTCCAGTCCTTGGCTAGGGTCAGAGAAACAGATGTTGAACAATTCGACTCACTTTCATGGACAATTGAAAAAAATGAGATCATAATTAGCTAACGAATACTTAACAATTTTTTTAACATTTGTTTGAGACAGTTGAGATATATTATGTCTGATCGTGTTAATGAAAGTAGTATCAGTAATTGTCTGTGAAAGAGAAAGTTGTGGCAGCGAGTGTTTCAACTTTGGCGTAAAGGATTGTGAAATGACATTCAAATATATTTCTGATGATAACATGTATTCTCATTAGGAACTATTTTATTCTCGTTCAGATTTATTTTATGATAATAGTATTTTTCTGCATTGTATGGTTTTCGATGATTTTATGTACTACATAACCCCATTAAATTATAAAATCAGTGAAAAATAAGATTTTTATTTTTATTCCGACAATAATATTTCATCGGATTATAATATGTATTCGGATTATAATATCTGTTCTGATTCAGAAAATAATATTCTATTATTTAGATAGTAATATTTATTACTGATGCCGAATTTCTTATAAAGATCTGAGATTCTGTAACAATTTAGTCAATATTTATCTTTTTTTGATACTTTTAGTCGACGTGTTAGTAGCAAATCCATTAAATTACTGATTCTCGATTTGTCAAACTTCATGCACTTGTCTAAGTGATTTTAGGATTTGTTTATAAATTTGTTAATTTGGTTCATATTTTAGTAGAAAATTAATCAGAATCAGAAAAGTAAAACATTACTTCAGACTGTGTTTGATGAGAATTTATTTTAAAAAATCAATTAGAAAAGCGCATGAGGTTTAACCCTTCGAGAATCAGTAATTTAATGGACTTGGAAAGATCATTCGATACGTTTACTGCTACTACTACTACTACTATTAATAATAATAATAATAATAATAATAATAATAATAATAATGCTAATAATAATAATAATAATAATAATAATAATAATTATCTTGATAATAATATTTATTATGAAATTTTCTGTTTCTAGTAGGATTTTTAAAAATTACTGGGACGATTCATCCTGTCAAATTAAAAATTCTGACTGATTTTCATGATTTTATGTACCATTCACCCTAACAAACTATATAATCTAACTGTTTTCATGATTTTATGTACCATTCACCCTAACAAACTATAAAATCTAACTGCTTTTATGTTTTTAGGTACGATTCAACCCATCAAATTATAAAATCTTACTAATCTTCATAATTTTAAGTACTATTTACCTAAAATCTGGACGAGAATCGGTAAGCACTAAATTTTGTTTAGTTTTTCTGTTTTCGATGAGAATTTTTATGATTTTAAGTATTATTTACCCCATCAATTTGATGAAATTGCTTGATAGACTGATAAATTATGGGTAATATACCCATAAATTTGATGACATTGCTTGATAAAGTGATAAATTATCAGTTATATACCCATCAATTTTATGAAATTGTTTGATAATATAAAACATTATGGGTAATATACCCGTACAATTATAAAATTAACTAAGTTTCGTTATTTTGAGTACTATATACCCTTTCTAATTATAAAGTCTGAACGAGAATCAGTATTAAAAAAATTGTCATAACATATATTATTTTCCGTGATTAGGAATCAGATTAAAATCAATCATGAACGTGAAGATCTATGATCTTACATACACATTCAAATTAAAAATTTCATTCCGTAAATCAAGTAACCGTCAAAATTGATCAGTACGTTTGAAATGTATCCTTGATAATAGCGAATTATGTCATAGCAAATAGACTGCATTAATAGGTTCCTGTACAATCGAATATCCGGGAGGTACTTGAGGTGTAAATATATATAAAATATATCCAAGCTGAGCCTGATTTGATTTTTCAAGACGGATTTGATACCTGCCGGAAATCGCATGACGTAGAAGATTAGTTGTAATTGTTGATGGTATAATAACAGTTCCTGGTGAAATATGGCAACCTCTACCGTACTGTTCATTGTTATGTACGAGTATATTTGCTGGAGGGGCTATTTTTTCCATACGGATAATATTTTTGGAAAATATTCATCGATACGATCAATGACTGATTTCTTAGCTCGTCCGCATTAAATTCTGGTGTTACAGATGTCGGTAATTGTTATTCTGTAATTTTATATGCGCCCAGGAATGATGGTTTCATTTTTGAGACATTAACTGCTTCATCAGCATGTTAATTACATTTTCAATGATACGTTGATTGACGAAATCAAGATTGGATACAAACTGATTTAAATGTTGCATTGCTACGATGATCTGTTTTTGTTTTTTTTGTTTTGTATCTTGGCTGTACTATTGTAAGACGATTGAAAACATATTTACAGTTGATCGAACTCGTATTTGTATTCTGACTTCATGTCGTCTGAAAATCTATTAATATATTCTTTGTATAATTTGTCTTTATTGATATATTTATCGTAATAAAACCCAAGTCTTATACAGTAAGCTTTGTACCATCAGACGCAATGAAAGTAGATTCCGCAGGAATACAGGGATTTTTTTCTCTCTCGATATTCTGGATGTTTTTAAAATATTCGTTTGTCCGCGGAGAAATCGACACGCTGAGATTCTGGTGGTCCTTGATAATCAGGTGGTATCTCAGGCCATCCTAACACGCTTCGAATTTATTACTAATATATATCTACAGCATAATATAGAGAATTTATTTTTATCGCTGCTGATTATGATGCTTAGCTAACAGTGATATCTACCTATGATTCTTTTCATTTAATACATTCAATTCTGCGATGGAATTCATCGTTGATTTGTTTAATTTGATAATTGCCCGTGGGAATTCCAATGACTTGCCAATCAGGAGTTCATGTGGGTTTATTTTTTATACGAAAATATGGAAGGTTTGTTTGCTGGTAATCCACCAAACGAATTTCATCTTATATTTGGCCAGTAATGATATATTCGTAATTGTGATTGTGCTAATTCGTTCGTTGGAATTGAAGTTGGAAAGTTGACGCTAAATTCAGGATTGGTTGAGCTTGCTGATAGTATCGTGGTTTTTAACGGAGTTGTATTAACGACAATCTGCTGTAATAATTCGTTCGGCATTGACATTATTATTATTATTATTATTATTATTATTATTTTATTTTTTTAATCGGGCGTGTATTCTATCACAGTCATCACTTCTGGGTAAATTTTAACCATCTCCGTCAACTCAATATCTGATATTATTCCATGGCTAAGATCTGATGATATGAACGAAGATAATTAGGAGTATGCATGCATCGCTTTATGTAACATTGTTATATACTCATGTAGTATTTTTTGAGATGATATTAAGTACACCAGCAAATGTTGTTGCAGCTGAAATACAACTTGTTATAACTCCTCGTGTCGTCATTGTCATTGCTGATAGCAATAAGCCTATTCCAGCGATAACAGTAGACGCCGAAACACAAACTTACGTCAATGACAACTACAAGTCTTCGATACATTTTTACTTTGACTGTATACTCTTCAACGATATTTTTCAGTTTGGTTTGCCACTCACATACTTGATTGTAACAATAATGTTGAACGTTGATTGGGAAGCTCATTACATTTTAAGTAGGTGGTAGTTTAGTTAATTAAAGACACCAGTAGTAAAACACGGGGTTGCCTTTTTCTTCGGGTTTCACCACGAATGTTCATTCGTCGTGTTGATCCCACATAACTAACTAACTTATGTCCAGTAAACTAGTTAATTGGATAACCCAGTGGTATTGTGGTGGATATCGTGAATGTCGTAGCACCAAGTACTAAGAATCTGTATGACCCTTTAGCCTCAGCGCGACGTCTAATGGATTTATTAGTGGTGAACGTAGTGTTGATCCAGATTATGCCGTATATACTACACGGTCGGTAACTTCTTATGTCAGAGAGCTTTATATCAATAACCGCTGAATTTCAAAACAAAATCGTTAATGACTCTATTTATGTTTTTACGAAAATTTAAAAACGATTGTACTTGATTAGAATATTCAGATCTAAATGTGATCATTCCATCGTTGATTGTTATTAACGATTTCATCATCGGAATGCTGCTATCTTCGACATATTTCTTCGTTTCAGCGTCATTGCTTGATTCTGGTTCTCCAAGACCAGTAATTTTATTATTAGTCATATTGAGAGAATCAGTCATTGTATCACCTGCGGTTAATAAGCGATCATTGATCTCAGTTCTGATCATGCTGTTGTTGCTGTCTACATATATTTTTGTTACCACTCATCATGTGATTTTGGTTCTCTCATATTAATAATTGCATTTTTGATCATATTGAGATCGCCGTACATAATATCCCAATTATTTTGATACGACCATCAATTTCTCCAATGATTGATGAAACTGATTCCTCTGGTTTTTTAATTTTATCGTTTTTAATGAATACCGCTATGCTATATCCGGTCGCATCTGGAATTCGAAGAATAATTTCTGTCAACAGGATGTTATTCCGCTTTAATCGTCCTTGTTTGTCTTGAAGAACAACGACTTCGTTTTGGTCCACATTTGCAAGACTCAAAATATTAGCGAGTTCATCCTTGACCTCGTCATGGGTTGGATTTTTAGATAAGTCGCCTTGAGGTTTGTCCTGCTTCTTACTCAGAGACGATCTTCCGTAAATATCTACCATTAACCTTAAGAACTGTTTAAAACGACGGACTGTCTGCTTGTATACTCATGCACGACTTTATGAGCAGGTATAGTTGATGATGACACAGCATCGAGTACAGCAATTACTTCACGCCCGCATTTTGGCGGATCTGTTATTGTCTGTGTTGGTAATGCTGAGTACCAGACTATAGTTTTTATTGAGTTTACGTAATTGAAAAATTCGTTTGGTGGAGCTAACTCATACAAATCAAAATAAACATTTCCTCGTTGATCAATTACGTATGCCACCCAGTGAGTATCTGGACGGGAACTTTCATCGAGATTAATAATGCCTGTTTCGGGGCCCCGAGTGGCCGAGTGGTCTAAAGCGCTCCTTGTTGCTCATCACTGCCATCTCACCTTTGTCTGCGGCGGTTGGAGTCTCAGATTAGTCAATGTGGGTATGTGAGAAAGCTTGCCAGTAGCTTCTCGTGGGTCGATGGTTCTTTCTGGGGTTTTCCCGGGTTCTTTTTCCACCATTAATACTGGCCGCCATGTATAGCCTATCGTGTGCTGAAAATTGGTGTTAAACCCCATAACAACAATAATAATGTCTGTTTCAATATTGTTTGGTTGTATTGGATCTCTGACGTTTTTTTTATATTTAATTTTCAGCAGCATCGAGTTAATAAAAATTACACATAGGAAGAGTCAGCGAAGCATTCATGAAAATCTCAGACCTTTTCCGTACCAATGAGGGGTTCCTGGCAATCTTATACGCATTTCCCTATTTTTAGAAGTCGTTATTCCATTTTACTTTCTTTAATGCCATCCCAGCAGCATTTCAAGAGTACCGGGTGCAGCTGCTTTTGCGACAGCTATCAACGCTGTTATAGCTGCAAGAAGTGAAAATACACCACTTGTTTTAACCACGTCTTTAATGGCATCCGCAGAAAGATCAGATTTAGTACCTGTATTTGATCGTTTGACGTAGATGACGTGCTTGAGTTTTGACGTTCAGTCAGTGATCGTTTATTTTGACCACACCGGATCTGAACATTTTATAATGTTATTTTTGTTCCAATACTTTTTTGATAATCATTGTAGTTTTTTAATTCCACTATCAGTCAGACTGAAACTAACATGATTATATGACATTATAAATATCAGGAGCGATTTAATTCCATGTTTTTTTTTACTGGGGCATCAATAACTCTCATTCGTCTACCAACACCTTCGAGTAACATTGTTTTTCCTGAGAGTATAACAGCGATTGCTCTGTAATTAGCTATAGCTCCTCTTGCCCCACGAGCTCGAAGGTGTATATTTAAATAATAAATAAATCACAATGTTCCAGCGAAGAGTAATAAATCGGATACAACGTTGTAAAATCTAGTTGTGATATTTGCAGACCGGAATCAACATTTTGATCACGACCCATGAATGTCATCAACTGTGATATGCACTTGCTAAATGAATTTTATCAAAATTGGATAATATATGTAAGGATAGTGCTTGACGTCCATTTATTGTCAGTGAAACCTCAGTAATACAAAGTTTGTCAAATATCATTATACTGTGTGTTTGTGAGTTTATTCGTGCAGCGTCTTGGAAATCAATAAATATATGTCGCGGTGCAGAAACACCTTACTGTGATGCTATCTGCCATTTAATAAACCGTTAGTATTACTTTGAACACTATATGTTGTCTCACTCAACCATGATAATGTTGATTTACCACCTGAGTCGATAAAGGGGAGCAACCGCTGTTCTTCAGTGAGTGATGGTATCATTGTTGGTATCCACAACGAAAGTTTTGTCAGCATTACTTTACCTGCATCACCGATAGGGTGCCCGATTGCATCATCGTCAGTAGCCTTCCTTACAAGCACAACTGTATGCTTAGCTCCAAAAATAACCTTTCTAACATTTCTGTAAAATCCAAAGATATGTGACATTGGACATGCACATTCAACTCTTCAACTTCCATCTTTCAGCATTGATCGACGCGATGCAAATGCTAAGTTGAATTCTGGATTAACACAATGAACCACCGGTCACACATCAGCGTCAGCGGCTTTTCTTGGTCGTTTTATAATATACTGTATGTTATTAGGTTGGTCAGAAGTGTCTTTGGAAAATATCATTGACGGACCAGCTGATCTTGAATAATCGTTGGAATATCTTGCCAGACCCAATATCGTCGTGGCAACATCGACAACGTTTTGACATATTTCAATGTTTTCCCGTCAGTCTTGCATATAGCACTGTTAAATAACGCCATAATACCATTATTAACGAAACATGTTCTAGCATCAGCTCCATATTCAGTATTATCTGTTGCAGAATTTCACCTTCTACTTCAATAAATGATTCAGCGGTAGGAAATATCTACTTGTATCACGAACGTGCAGCTCATTTGGACCAAGCTGATTTGGCTCTCGTGTGTCATACGAATAATACTGAAAATTACGTACCGATTCATTCATGAAAACTGGCACATCCATGTCAAATGCGGGATACACGTTTGAACATTTTATTATTATTGTTTTCTTCTAACCCGAAGACCACTTCCTGCTATCAAACTTTCCGTTATATTTGTTTTCTTTTCCTGGTAAGGGTAAACCAACCAACTCTGCTAGTTTTTTTTTTGCAACTTGATTTATTATTTTACTGACATTTACAGGCATAACTTCGTTACTGGGTACTTTACTGGCTGCGGGATTCGTTGTATTGATCATGCTAATCTATCCTTGATTGCGGAGAATGCTTTACTAACAACATCACTAATAACACCAATACCTTTGCAATCGGTATTGCTTTTGTGACTATCCATCTAAATAGACCCTGAACAACATCACCGAGTCCATCACCGTAAAAGGCTGCATATTTTGGTAATCGCGAATTTATCACCCTGTACCATCTAGGTCTGAACTGAAAATTATGTACGGTCATCTTATTTTAATCATTGTATTTAATTTATACCCTCAATCACTGTGATAATCATCAACGATTTCATCAATAAGAGACCGATAAATATTAATATCCACGATAACGCCTGAAATAATCGTATATCAGCTGCTTCATAAAAAATTTCTGGAAAATTCTTACCCGCTAGTTTTTCGCCATTCAGAATTTCTAATCGTTAAAAATCAACAATGACGTTATTGGGACATAAATTAATAAGGACACTCCCACTAGTACCTGAACCAATATCACTTCCTGATGCTTATTTTTCCTCACTTGTTGCTTTGTCTGCTTATTTCGTACTTGTTGCTGAGCATAATATCGATTTTTGGTTAGTTCCTTTATGTTGTACCTTCATTTCTTCTTCTATTTGTATCCTTTCTTGTTTCGCTTGTTCAATATACTCATTTACTCTCTGTTTAAAAAGAGTAAAATTATTAATATCTGATCTGAGGAGTATTAGATATATATCCTTGACCCAGTCGGCATCTTTTGAAGTTTAACATATCCTGGCTTTATATATTTATCACTTTCAATATATCCAAACGCGGCAATATTAATTAATTGATCTTGGTCAAGGATATCGGCAATACCTTCCGGTATAAATGTTAGCATAATGTTAGTTTTAACTTTTCGAGTCGGTTCAACTTAGGTTGTGGTTGAAGAGGTTGCTGTGGTGGTGGAAGACGACCATAAATACCAAAAAGACAATGTCTCAAGTGCTTTTAGAGCCGCCTCAGTTGCTGTAAAAACAATCTTGGTTTCTCCGATAATTGGGTTGAATAACTGTTATGTGCCTTCTTCGAATTCCACCCGAGACTCCTGACGAGCTTGTAGTTGCTACTTGACAGCATCACGAACAGTGATATATTTCTTGATTGACTCTAGCCGCTTTCGAGCTAATCTAGCTGTGCGAGATTCCATTTTTGATATAATAACGATTTAATTATTCAAGCATTACAGCAATAGAGAAGGTGCGATCAAAAATGAGTGTCCGACGGGTAAACAAAAACACGCATACAAATTTAGAAGAAAAGAAAACTAACGACATATATGAAGTAACAAAAAACTAACCCAATTAGAATAACTCTCGCTTTTGGTTAGAGGCTTCGATTTGACATTATTAAGCTGATATTATTCATTTATTTCGTATGGAGTTTTATTTTTTTTAAAATTGTACTTTAAAGCAAGTGGTCTGTTCACCCTCTCTGCTGCTCAATGTGTGTGAGAATTGATGAAAAAAGCAAACAATGACTTATAGCAAATCAAAGTAACTTTATCAGATTTGTAAATAGCTCGTAAAGAATGTAACTCTTACTACAAAACACCAATATAAAACCCACCTAGAAACAAAAACAGAAGAGTTAAAGCTACATGTCATGTACCAACGATCACGTGAATGTCCCTAAGGTCTGGTGGAAGTTAAATCCACAAACCGAATTTACCGACATACTGTGTGGTTGGGAATGTTATATCGAACAGGGAAGAAGGTAAATAGATGTAACTTTTGTATTTACTATCAACACTGTTAGTGTTTGTTTTACGAATGGTAATAAAGATAGCAAATAAGCAACATTTTACATACCAAACAAATGACAGTTACGTCCCAGTCAGCTGGTGTCTCGTGTCTGTTGTTTTGTTTTCCGAGCAAATATTCAGGTGCTGCTAAAACATATGTTTCCTGCCCCGATGACATGTCCGTTCAGGGTAAAAAACACATCTTATAAAAGCAAGGTTATAAATACATCTCTTTATACATTGCATTTCATTCAAAGATTATTTAACATCCTTGTGTCGGTATCGCTTTAGTTAATGTAGTCCATTGTCTTATTGTTTTCTATTTTAGGCTGATCTAAGTCTACAACGTATGTTGCTATTTCCGTGAGTGTGTAACTGTATACTTTCTGTTAGTTAGAAATGTGACGATGCATGGCAGTATCGTTAGGTTTTCAGTGTTCGTTGGACTGTGTTCACGTTACCAGAATATTAACTGCAACAAAGTCCACTATGTCTAGCAAAAAGACATTTATTTAGCAATGAATTACATGTTCACGGCTTGTGCAAAAAATAAAGAATATATCAAAATTTACAGCGTTTGGTTGCTTGTTATTATTTTGCTAAACAAAGGACGCTTTGTATGAAATTACTCAATCAATTTAAGTAAATAATGTAAGGAATAAGTGTCATACAATTGTCTTTTTTGATAACATTATCAATCACGTATACAGCTGAATCTAGTAAGTACCTGGCTGTAAAGTTGACAACCTGAGTAGACACTTAACCAAACTTGGTTGTGCCACCACCTGGCTGGGCTGCAAAATAATGTTAAAACTAACATAAATAATTAATTTATAGAATATAAAAGCCCCTTTTTACAGGATGCTAATCAAGTTATTTTCAAACTCTCGCTTATATTGTGGACTATTATTTTTATTATAATGTATCTGATGGGTTTTACAAAATTACCATTACATGGACTTCTACTAGATTGCTTCTCTCAGTCATGTTATTTATTTGTTATCCAAATCACACACACACACACACACACACACACACACACACATGAAACATTTCCTTATATATATATATATATATATATATATATATATATATATATATATATATATATATATATATATATATATATATGTGTGTGTGTGTATATATATATATATATGTGTGTGTATATATATATATATATATATATATATATATATATATATATATATATATATATATATATATATATATTCATAAAAGTGATATAACATCTAATTTGGTGTAGTATCTGTAAGTTGATTCTCTAAATCAGATGAAATGAATCCAACTCATAATAGTTAAATGTCTGTGCTGGGCCATAGTTTTCGTAGAAACTTGAATGAGACTACGCAGTATTGTAAATCGTTGTACAGCCATGTTACGTACTCGTTTAGCACGCTTAAATATATTGTTTGTTCTCTGCTGATGATTGATCATGTACAAATTAAACATAATAATGATATAACTATTTGTAAACTTTCAAAACATCATTTGAAACAATTGGTAATCCTTAAATGCGAGTTATCAAAAACAGTAAAATAGTAGTTGTTGTTCAGAGTAGTGTTGTTTCACAATCTATTCAGAAAGAAACCTTTTCAGAAAATAGAAGCATATATTTTCATTTATTGTAAACACTGCTATTTTTGCTTAGTTGTTGTTTTTGTTTCGTTTTGTTTTGTACTTTTTGCTTAAAGCCATTTCTCAGCACAAGATAGGCAGCGATCAATTTAGACCAATCTACTTTCGGGCATCATCGCTAGCCAAGGTTCAGTTGTGATAACCCGTTATACACATTGGCGTATAGAGCAGATATGTTTGTGCTTCGGGTCTTTGAATTTCGTTGGATGTGGCGGCAAGCCACCGTATCGAATCAAAATTAAGTTGTTTTAACCTGAGTACTGTTCCTACATGATCGAGGAAAAGGTAGCACACAACATGAATGGACTGATAAATAAGCAATTTTCCACTGCTGGTCTGTGTTTGCACAAATACCTTTCACTCAGATAGGACTGTAATGGCTTCTCTCTGGTACATACTCATACTTTCGATGTTAAACTTAGAGGGAATCGTTTGTAGGTCAGTTACCTCAACCATTTACAGTGCACCACGCTATTGATTAGTTGGCATTACGTACAATTAAATCCAATAGATGTCACCAGGACAAAGCACTAATATATATATTCGATCCGCCAAGGTGTAGATAGGGTTATCATATCGGAACCTTGGCTAGCGAAGATGACCTTGTCAACACTGCAGAGAGGTCGAATCCGATAACCACATCAAGCATATACAAAAAACAGAGAGATCCAGTGACAAAGAGCAACTGACAAAAATACAGTTTTTAATTTAGTTAACCTAGGTTTTATTTGGAAAAAAGATTTTAAGTTACATTTTCGTAGAAATATGAAGGTGAGATTGATGCTGTTACATACACTTAAGTTTTATGGACATATCCCTTCCTCTGTGGAAAGACGTTGATAGACAAGGAGAAAAGAAAGTGCACAAAATCTTTATGTTTTATGAAATCGACATTCTTTTGTTTATGAATTTTCCATTCAACAACCAAGAATTACTCACTATTTCTCATGCCTAACTGGATGACTTTTTAAGACAGACTAATACGCAACTCACTTTAGACGTTACTTATTTAGAATTGTAGACCACTTGAATTTCGTTTGCTTTTTATTTTCATAAATCGTATTTTGCTGATGGTGTAGCATAGTGCCGTCCCACGATAGTCTTAAAAATACAGGTAATAAGCAACACGAAGAATAAAAAGAAAAACGAGCAAATGCAGGAGTAAACTATCAAAATGTCGTGCGTTCTTATGGTGCTTTATTGTATTTATTAAAACAAATAATTAGATACAGAGAGAGAAATAAAAATAGGACGATAAATGTTGAACAGGTCCCAACATTGTTTGAGAGACAAAAAACGACAGAAAATAAATCGTTTGGGCATACTCTAAATAATATTAATATTGATGCAATGTTTAGATATTGTCTGTGACAATTCTAGACGATTATTATATGTTATCAACCTTACGATAAAATCGTCCGATGTACATGTTTTGAGTGCAATATACCTTTGAAGTGTGTGCATCAATGACATTTTTGCAAGAAAGGAACAACTGTACTTGATAACCAGACATGACAAATTTACTTCTGCATGCTTTAAACGGTGATTCTCTGAAGATTGTCTAAATTCATTTTTGAAAAGCTTGAGAAAAAAAAAAACTAACGGATTAGGCTGTCTTTTTTATGAGGTATACAAAATGAGCATAGGTACTCTCAAAAAAAAAAAAAACTCGGACAATTTGTGACTCTGAACATTAACCTACGAATTCGGCTTCACATTATGAAAATAAAAACCTGACATTCTGTTAGAATCGCATTATTTATAACTTACAGATTATGTTCGACTCAAGGGTACTAGCTGGTTTCAGACTTAAAGGAAGGATAACTTTACCGGTGTGATTTTCATATGTATTTCTGAGGATGCTTGTAGATGTACAAGTTTAATGAGAAAACAAGTGGAGCTAACTTAAGTTTGGCAATAATTTAAATATTGATGCAGTTAACTCCCATTGCTATAACAGTTCATTGACCAACATTGGCGTTCGGTTAACTCCCGTTGCTATAACGGTTAATTGACCCACACTGACATGCACTTAACTCCCGCTGCTATAACATGTTCATTGACCAACATTGACATTAAGTTAACTCCCTTTGCTATACCAGTTAATTGGCCCACCCTGACATGCAGTTAACTCCCGTTGCTATAACAGTTCATTGACCAACACACGAAACAAGAAAACATCTTGAATCGACAGGAATGAACTGTCACCTCGCAAAGGCAGATATTTTGTTATGATACGATATTTGGTCTCGACACTGACAGCACATTTACCACATTATTGGGCTCTATCATGCTGAAGAATGATATATATATATATATATATATATATATATATATATATATATAGAGAGAGAGAGAGAGAGAGAGAGAGGGACCCCGCAAAACTGAAACCTGATTATACAATGAACCCATTATAACTGATCATTTTCTGTAACTTTCCATCTTTAATATGAACATTCCTCAATCTCTCAATCAACTCGGAGGAATGACAGCACTTTTCGATCATATACTTCAATTTTAGTCTTAAAAATACCCGATAAAATGAAAAATCATTTGATACAAAGAAATATATTTAGCTACTAAATCTCTGAATCATAATGACACAGATAAACTTAGGCTAACAGGTACTTTAGTGGCCTGATCTGTGAAATAAGGGCAGTGAAAACGTCCCATATGCACGGTTGGCTAAAAATGCACTTAACATGCGCACCGAAACATATTAGGACTAATAATAAGATAATATAAGTCTCTGCAAAGTGTAAAGGAGCCATTGTTTAAGGCTAATTATTCTATTAATAACTAAATGCTTGTAGGTTAACGACTTGAAAAACAAAGCAAGCGAACAATTACTGCCAGATACGTTGCTTGTTTTCTTTGACGTCACATCTTTGTATATAACATTACCTCACATTGACGGGATAAAGGCCTGTAGAAAAGCATGGGCAACAAGAACTGTAGAAATCCACCCAAACACGTCCTAGTCCAAATCCTGGAGCTTGTCCTATAACTCAATAATTTTGAATTTAATGAAGAAAACTACCTCCAATTCAATGGAACCGCAATGGGTACGAAAATGGCCCCTTCGTATGCTAATATTTTTTGGGGGGAAAACTGGGGGTTCGGTTGAACTTACACCATATTAGTGGGTACGCTTTATCGCTGATATAGAAATGAAGTGGCAACATGGAAGAGAAAGTCTGGATGATTTCATATCAAAGGCAAACAAATTCAATGAAATTCACGGCAGAAGTCTCCAACTCAAATCACGTTTTCCTGGACACAACAACCAAACTGGTAGAAAACAAACTCCATACGGACATCTACTCGAAACAAACCACAAACACCAGTATCTATTCCCAACCAGCTGTCATCTAAAACACTGAATCAGGAACATCCCGTATAGTCAGGCACTTAGGATACGCAGAAATTGCTCCGACGATGAAACATTCCTAAAAAGTTCTGAAGAGTTATCTAAACAGTCATTTAATTTACGGAGGCTACGACAAACGCCTGATTACGCAGGCAACCCAAAGGGCTAAACAAACAAACTGCCATGACCTACTAAAATATGGAAAGAAGGAAAATTCTGATACGATACCATTTATCATGACCTACCATCCAGACAACTCCAAAGTTGGTAAAATCATCGGGAAACACTGGTCCATCGTGGAATAGTCGGACGTACTACAGTTAATCACTAATCAAGACCACCCTACTCAATATGGCCCCTGTAGGGATAACATGTGCAAAACCTATGAACATATGATAGAGACCAGGCCATTTTCTAGCACAGTGACTAGAGATAAATTAAACTTAAAATATCCAAACAAACCGTGCAAAACAGAGGATGTAATTTATCTCATCACATGTAAGACCTGTAGATTTCAGTATGTGGGAGAAACTCAAAAGCTACACAAAAGGATCATCTTTCATAGATCTGATTGGATGACAATTTTTTTACAGAAAACCTGTCGCAGAACACTTCTCCTCCCCTGGCCACGCATTCACTGATATAATACTTAATTGCAATTGCTCACAGCCCCAACTGGAGTTCTGAAACCAGGAAAGAAAAGGAATCTTGCTGGATACGCCGCCTTAGAACATTGGAACAAAGCGGTTTAAACCATGAAGACTAGAAAAGGTCAGCCATACACAAATAAAATTATCTTTTGCAGCCGACACATTTTCTTTTAAATAATTCTCTAAATTGTTTTAATAACCCTTTAATTACTGCTATAACCGTGAAATATCTGGGATATAATTTGTGTTTACACAAATTTACATAACACAATAGTTGTCGTTATGGCACAGAGATTTCTTGGTGAATACAAATATTATCCAGCATCCCGCAACAAGTTGAAATAAACAATTTGAAACAAATAACATTAAAGGTTTAATTCCTGTAAAAACAGCTATGTAAAGTTTTGCAAACACAGCGGTTTTCGTGTTTTATGTGAGTACTTAGTTTTCGTTTTGTATTTGTGATTGAAAAAGATTCACGACAGAGTCGAAAGCGCTCAACCCTAGCCAGATACTAGTTTTGCGCTGTTCTTTGTCGGTTTATTGCATTTATCTTAATCAATACCTAACACACACACACACACACACACACACACACACACACACACACATATATATATATATATATATATATATATATATATATATATATATATATATATATATATATATATATATATATATATATATATATATATATATAATATATATATATATATATATATATATATATATATATATATATATATATATATATATATATATATATATATATATATATATATATATATATATATATATATATATATAGTTTATCTATATTATTTTCTAATCCTGGTAAGCTGGTACAAGATTCTATCTAATTATTTTAATTTGTATTTGTTGTTCTAAATTGTACATAATATATTTAGTTAGCTTTGCCTACGTGACATGGGTCTGTTAAGAATATAGTATTATAAATGATCCAAAAAGATCCATAAATATATGTTTACGTATGTGTTGACAATTATTACAAATAATCTTAATAATAAGACTTCATGTCGCCTCTTAATTTCTCATTGGGTGATAGGTTTTTGACATTTTTAGGACAATTTAGCATCTTCCCATTTGACTGTTTTAGGTCACGTGAATTATCAAGTCCGACGCAAACGAATAGTGTGCACTGTCACGTGGAGTATATTGTGCAATAAGAGTCGTAATAGTAGGTGTGTATAAGGAAACAACTGAGCAATCAGAGTCATTCGAATTTTGGAGTCATCCTAATTTCTTGTTTTCGTCTTGTAAGTCCGAAAACGTGTTCTATATTGTACTTAGATATTCTTCGAGAGGGAAAATATTTGCTTTGACTGTTCAGTATAACTGGAAAGTTTTCATATTTTTTTTTACAATAGTACTATTCAAAACGATTGTGAATTATTGGAAGAAGTTCTGGACGATGCCGTCATGACAACGTCACGATTCTTGGCGGACCTGTACACTTCGAGTAATGAAATATATACAGAAAGTTTTATTTTGGACTTTCAAAGAATTAGGTCAGGATCAGACCGGATTCGCATCGTCACACGTTGCAAGTTATGGGCTTGATCATTTAATTCTTGCTTCGTTATGTTATATTGTTTATGCCCAGCTGTATATGTCTGAATAGACCGCGATAAGTTACATGGCTTATCGCAATTGGGTTATGGAACAAAAAATTAACGTTATGGGGCAGGAAACTGACACTGTTTTTGTTGAAAATGTTTGTCTGTCAATAGTTGGAATAAATATCCTTTTTTGACTTTTAGAAAAACCCACCATATCGTATTCGAGAAAATAAAAGCACCTGTTTTGAGATAGAGGAAAACGAAATATCCCAGCTTAAAAGACAATCGCACCACGGTAATTAGAAAATGTGTACCTAATAGTATACCTAATAGCGAATGATATGCGTATACTATTTTGCAAAATAATATTAGGCCTACACTATAGCTGGCATCCTGTAAAAGACATTTGAGACAAGATTGAAAACACTGAAATTGTTTTCTCTTAATCCTACAATTTACCGGCAATTCTATTAATATATTAGGCAGAAGAAAACAAATTGAATGGGATGACAACACCGGGACAAGATATTTCTTACAGTGAAGAGTAAATATAAAATACACTTACCCAGCAAATGACAGAATATTTTTTAAAATTGAGAAATTATGTAAAATTAAACAACAACCCCTCCCCCACCCCCACCCCCAACAAAACCTCGCTCTCCTGAACATCCTTCTTTTGGTGATTCGCAGTCTTGCCATAAAACACATGTACTTAATAGATTAAAATATGCTTGTAAATAATTCTAACTATTTTTCGTTTGTTCTTTTAGTCCAAACATTTTCAGAATGTTGTATTTGGACAAAATATCTTTCATAATATCGTACTGGCTACCACGTGTCACGTGCCAAACAAGGGATTCAAGGTCGTAAAATAAATACAATTATATTTATAATAATAAAAATAATTTATGACAAATTTTAAGAATAGTAATAATTTTGTGAATTATTTTCTCATGGAAATGATAAAAATTATGAATTCCTTACTGGCCGGAAACTATCGATATACGGACATAGTGAAAATGTACCGTAGTACATGTCAACGGAATAAATGGTCAGAATTTGTGTTCATGTTGTTGCTCCACAATACGTCACCCACTGTAAAATGCTGTTAGGTTCCTGTGCTAACTTGGATGCTTGACGACAAGCAAAACGAGTAGGAAAGGAAGTTTTCACATACAGTTTTATTTAATATGTACATAAGTGTGGAATATAAGGACGTATTGGTGAAATATTTTGCATATATTTCATTCATATATTTTTATCGGTGAAAAATATCTCTGTATATTTCATGGTCGAAAATATAATATTCCCCATCATGACACGCTTATTTCTGTGAGAAAACACAAGTTGTATCTGCAACAACACAAACGAGAACTTTATGAGCTAGAATAAATAAACAGTAACTGCCTTGTGTTTCAAGCATGGTAATTAATCTTTAATAATGAACAATCACTAGACGTCATTAGCGTATCGCTGAAGTTATTTTTCATTACAGCCTTGACAAGAACGACAAAAACCCACTATGTTTGATAGCTGACTCAGACTTTCATTTTATTCAGATAGGCTCAAATAGGTTCCATAATGACAAATATCTGATTGCATGTGATATCCTATTCCAGCCCAATCCTACCGCTTTCTTAAACCATGTATATTTATAAGGATAAGGCTATGAAAGAAACGTTCACCTACTACACCTCGATTATAGAGCAAATGCGGTATATAATAAAAATAAATATTTATTTAATATACTGCCTTGCCTTGTTTTGTCTTTTCTGATACTGAAGAGTGTGTCAACATCATCTTTTGTCCTCGGCGTTAATTCCATCTCGCCTCAGAATGGGGAAAGGTGTCACAAAGGTTATCACGCTGAGTAAACGAAGAGTTTTAACAGAGAGTGTTTGAAGCATTTCGAACACTTATTTATCTTCCATCCCTGTGAATGTGTCTGTCATCTTTGCAGCTACGGTTGCTTTTTGTTTCCTAGCTTTTTATTACATCTTTAAAATCGTTCAGAGTAGATTTTACCGTCTCATCTCAGGTTTAATGGTGAAACAGTTGAAGACGCTATACTATTTGTTCTGTAATTGCGAATTTTCCGTTTCTGGAAAATATGTTCCATTCTATATCGATTGTAACTCTTGTTGTGTGTGGGTAGCTTACGTTTGATCAGGATAAGGAGGTGTTGTTTATGCAAGTGATGGAATTCTATTCACACTTTGTCAAGAATGAAAGTTAATTTTCGTCCTTCAGCAAGATCCTATCCTCAAGAACAAATTGTCCATTTTAGGTTATCTTCACGCTCCTCCTAACTAAAAGGCAACGACTGTTTAACAGTGGACCTATAAGTAATGTAACTAACTAATCTTCCTCTTGTATATAGTACATTTGTCCTTTACCTGAATACGTTTTACGTTTTTAGCGCATTTGGTGAAGACCAAAAACGCATAGTCCAAATCATTGCTTCAGACTTAAACAAATAATCTTGCCTGTCAATGTGCTGAAAGAACAATCACAGGCATATTCCTTGTATAGGCGAATTCTAAATGATGTAGCATAGCATCTTGACACTGACTTTGATAGATACTGACACGATATTCAAATGTTTGCTTATCAGTGTTGTCCTTGTTCAGATGACAACTTCGGAAGTCAAAGATGGCGTGAATGGTGAGATGAATTTCAGATGGATTCAAGTGAATCCTGTTCAACACTTCGTCTGTTAGACTGAGAGTCGTCTTAATGGACTGTCGGAACATACAGCAATTTGAATTTGGGCACCACTGTGTGTAGAAAGTTTCCAGGAGATTAAATTATGTAGGTCCTTATTTAGACAAATCCGGTAAAATTGTAGCATGCCTGTTTTGTCTTATACGGTTTCCTTACCTGATCATACCTGTTTGGCAGTAGCCTAGCTAAAGTGGTATAAGATGCAAAATTCAGTTTAGAGGTGGGTTTGCATTTATTATCAGATGGGAAGCAATTGTCTTCAATCAGGTTTCACTAGTATGAAGAATACCGACGGATGAGAATGAGAAGGATATTGAGAAACGGTCACAAATTGAGGTTGTCAAGCTGCAGCACGTGGCTTCTTGAAGAGGGTACAAATTTGTTTTTGTTGTTGTTGTGATAATTCTGAGCGTGAACCCAATGCCACTATATTTTATGCTTGTCTTTTGGATTTGAGGTTTTGGGTATGTTTTTATAATTTGGTTATGCAGTTAGAATCTCACTGTAGAAGCGAACAAATAATTATACTTCGTAGACAATCACACTGATTTTGAAAATAGCTACTCATGCTTGCGCATCTTTTCTTCAAACAAACCGATGTGTCAAGACTGCTTTATGTTGTTGTTTCGTTTTTAATCTGTGTTGAATTTCCTTCAAAACGACGTTGCTTTGACCAGAAATGTGAACAATTCCTTGTAGTATACGTGTTTTGTCAAAGTTTACCATTCAATCGTTTCCTTAAGACTTACTTCTGGCACATTTGAACGCTTGTGGTTTATTGACAAGACCATTGATATACATTATACGAAGTAATTAGGTAAAGGTATGAGATGAAAATGACGTCATGCTGAATACTATCAGTGAGGAGCTAGATTCTGTTTTTTCTTAATACCTTGACACAAACGCAAACTTGGGAATCGACACGTAAATAACTGGATCTCTTTGACACCACTGGGAAACAAGTCCATGTGAAATTATAGAGCTTAAACTAATTAGTAAATATTCTTTTATCAGTTGAACGTCACTGTCATTAACATAAGGCAAGCGAGGTGTTCCATACTGTATAACCATTATTTATATTTGAGATCTGTCTCTTGGACTTTAAAACATCACCACATTATAAGAACGGAGACTGAGGTAAAATCTGCATATCGTACTGAAATTTTGAATAATACTGCCATTGCAAAGATGTCTTTCTTGTGTAAAAAAAGATTTACTTGCCTCTTCGTCTTTTCAGAACAAACGAAACGAGTCATAAAATGGTGCTGAAGCCGATTGGAAGTCTTCGTAACACAACAGTGTTTCTTGTAGAGGATGATATAACAACAATGGTTTGTGCTCGGTCACACATTTAACAAAATCGGTTTTGCTTCAATTAGTTGGTCAAGCAATCAAGATGTTAAAGTGATGACACAGATACAGCGCATCCTAACGTCGATAATCTCACCTTTAGTCAATAACGTTCAGAAAGGTGCATCCATACATAGTTCCTGAGTAGTTTGCGAAATTCAGAGTTAATCATCAAGAACACAGCACATTATAGACATTGTATATATTTATTGTTTCATGGGGAAACAATAAGAGCCGCATTTAATGATAAGTCCTTAGCTTGTTTCTTTAAACAGTCAAGGACGTCTTTTGCGCTGCCAGTGACAATTTGCTTCCGAATATATAATTCAATATTTATCCAGCTTTGTACATCTTTCCAGTCATAGCTTTGTTGGAAGATAAGTTCAGAAGGTAGTTCTCGAATGTGCTCTTATGTACTATCTATGAGAAGAATACCCTGGACTCAGCAATGGTAGATAGTTACATCACGAAGGCCCATCCGGAGTGTTCTGGGTAAGCTGTATATTTATACTGCCATACGTGAAGTTTAGCACCAGAACTGGCCATTGTTCTTTACATCTTAGTCTCATGAAGACATCCACTGCTGCGGATAATGCCTTGGGGCAGACTCCCCCAGATATTTAGTCAAATTTAGAGTGGTTTGTGACATTCATTGATGCGTAAATGGACGGAATCACTCTCATCCATCACATGATTTCTGTGTGGAATTCATATTTGCTGGCGAGCGCCTATGCTCAAAACGATCTTTTGCTTTTCTTGGAATCTTTTTTGTACTGAAAGGATGTACTTGTGAAGTACCATGTTGTGATCGGGAAGAGGCAATCGTTTCTAGCAGACGATGTATAATATTCTGTTGAAGTGTCGGCATAAGTTGGGATGATCGGAAAGACTTACAATCTTGTGAGAGGCAACCATTTTGAAACAAAAAGCTTAAATGTGACATGCTTTTAAGAAGCCTTTTAATGAGTAAAACTTCACCACTTGATGCGAACGATAGTTTAATGTCAGATCCTTCACTCATCATTTTTTAGCACTTTCCTATCTCGGTACAGCTAGCCAATTGATTTGGGGTCAATCGTCATGTATGATCATGTATGAGATATGCATATTTTATGAATATAGATACAGAACAACTATGTATTCTGTATATTTAAACCTCGGAAGTTGAGACAGTTGTCCACACGCCTAATTCAGCATGTCTTTCAGAACGATATCTTCCTTAGTTCTGTTCTGCTTTTATGAAGTGGACGCCTTCTTGGAGTCAGTGCTATTGTTTAAACACAGTAGTTTTCATTTTGTCTGGTAAAATAAATGGCAAAAAAAGACATTGTCAACAAGGTGTTGTACCCGGTAAGCAAGACATTGTCAACAAAAGGTTGTATTTGGTAAGTAAGGCAATTTCAACAAGAGGAAGCACCTGGTAAGCAAGGCAGTGTCAACAAAGGGCTAGACTTGGAAAACAAGACATTGTCAATAAGAAGCTATAATTGGTAAGCAAAGCATTGTCAATAAAAGGCTGTAATTGGTAAGCAAGATATTATCAATAAGATGCTGTAATTGGTGAGCAAGGCAGTGTCAGCAAGAGGCTGTAATTGGTCAGTGAGACATTGTCAACAAGAGGGTTGCGCCTGGTAAGCAAGGCATTGTCAACAAGGTCGTAAACAAGAAGCTGTAATTGGTGAGCAAGGCAGTGTCAGCAGGAGGCTGTAATTGGTCAGCAAGACATTGGTAGCAAGCTGTTGTACCTGGTAAGCAAGGCATTGTCAACAAGAGGCTGTAATTGGTAAGCTAGGCTCTGTCAAAAATAGGGCATAATTGGTAAGCAAGGCATTGTCAACAAGAGGCTGTAATAGGTAAACAGGTCTTTTACGTGACAGTTTATTCATATGCATCAACTTCACAACGGTTTTGACGCAACCAGTTCCATAACAGTTTCTCATTAGGAAATCATAATGGGGACTCGTGAGGCCGAGAAATTTATATTTTGTCAACTTGTGACTTATCAAACAAATGTGTAGCAGTATTTGATACAGATCATTTGATTTAGGAAGGTCGCTGAATTAAATGCAAAATATACACATGTTTATGAAAATGTTAGTCTTTGTATAAATTTACAGAGACATAAATGTTTATATTTGAAGAACTACGAAAACTGATTTAAGCAGAAGAACCACATTTGGTAACATGATTCCTAGAGTTGAATCGAGTTAATGGTAAGTAAAAACTTATTTATGCATCTACCACTCCTCTGTAATTAAAAAAGTGATGTATCGTAGAGTCGAAAACATGGTATATGTAGTTCTTTTCACCGGTTGTGACCTTAACGCAACTTTGTCCCATAGCGTATGTCCGTGTGCCTTTAACGAAGGAAAAAGCAGAAGGAAATCGAGGGTCATGGATGGAACCATGTATGTTCACCTATGATTAGTTCCTAGATATTTGGCCGTGTCTTGAGCAATGGAGACATAATCATTTCCTAGATATTTTGCCGTTTCTTGCGCAATGGAGACATGATCCGTTCCGAGATATTTATTCGTGTCTTGAGCAATGGAGACATGATTAGTGCTAGACATTTGGCCGTGTCTTGCGCAATGGGGAAACGACTAGTTCCTAGGTATTTAGCCGTGTCTTGAGCAATGGAGACATGTTCAGTTCCTAGATAATTGACCGTCTTTTGAGGAATTGAGACATAATCAGGTCATAGATATCTGGCCGTGTCTTGAGCAATGGAGACATGATTAGTTCCTAGATATTCGGCCGTGT
The DNA here is from genome assembly GCA_028554795.2 of Sinohyriopsis cumingii. NCBI lineage: Eukaryota > Metazoa > Mollusca > Bivalvia > Unionida > Unionidae > Sinohyriopsis > Sinohyriopsis cumingii. The sequence continues at coordinate 66,004,740 of CM068833.1, read as the reverse complement.
CTTGAGCACTGGATACCTAGAAGGTAAAAGAAAGAGTTATATATTTGTCCGCGTCATGAGCAATGGAGACATAACAGGTAAAAGACAGCAACTAAAAGTAATATCGCTTAAGAGCGGATACGTTGTTATATTGCTTCTTCTGCTAACCCGTTACTACATTACAAAAAAACCCAAATCTCATCTTCCCTCATCACGTGATTGTGCAACGTATGTCAGCCGATGCATTTCAGGAATATTCAACTGTGCAAGTATCGTAACTATATCATTTGACACATTAACAGGTATATGCTCTTGTATCTCTCCAAAGCAAAGAAGAGTTCCGCATATGGCTAATGACATCCATTTTGGAAAATGAAGCCAAATGTATCAGACGTTAATAACACAATGGGCTCTACATTTGGTCATTGAGGCATCACAGTACAATTTTAAATTTGACTTACCAATAATGTATACCTAGCATTATATGAAGCGTTTGTGTCATGTGTAGTAGAGAGTTTGTAATCTCTAACCATTTGTTTAATTTATAGGTTTACTGGGTCGTTACATTCTGCTGTAAGATAAGGGCAGAGTGTGCCGTTTGTTAGTTTTCTCTAAATCGCAACCGTGTTTTTTAATTGACAAAAATGTCTAGATCTGAACAAAATCATAGACATTCACTTTCTTCATATTCTTCTTCGCTTTGGCCAGACATGTAATTTTGAAGGTACGTTCATCGTAGTTGCGTATGATCTTTGACATTGTGGCTTGAGGTTTCTGGGAATTGTCTGATGTTATTTTAATGTGGAGGATAACATTCACTGAACAGGCTAATAATTTAGAGTGCTCTCTCTCTCTCTCTCTCTCTCTCTCTCTCTGCATATGACTATAACTTTCTTCACTCGAATATGGACACAATAATGACATTCATACTATAGTGATGCGGTACGGTTTGGTGGCTCGGTTGCACCTATGAATTATTTATAAGATTGTAGAGGCTCATGGTAGGTATTAAATGCATGGATTTGGGTATTGCCTTTAAAACAATGATTTTCAATGGGATGGAGTATTGTTTGGACAAAATATGTAAGTAATGGCAAGGATAGGATTCTATGGGTCACAATGTATTCATATACTACTTTTTGAGTGTGATATAACAATCCATTTGATTAATGACATTCGTATTGTGTACTAGGTAATACAAATAAATGAAAATATTGCAGAAAACAGTACCGATCTCGAGCGTACTATAATGAGTTGCCAAATTGAAATAGATTACTATTATTATTATTATTATCATTATTATCATGTTTAGTTTTATTCAGTTTTGTTTTGTCATGTGGATTGATTTGATTTGGTTGGTGTGGTGTGATGTAGTTTGGTTTGGTGTTGTGTGGTGTGGTGTTGTATGGTGTAGTGTGGGGCAGTGTGGTGTGATATGGTCTCGTTTCGTGTGGTGTGGTGTGGTTTGGTTTGGTTTGATTTGGTCTAGTTTAGTTTGGAGCTGTACGGCACAGCAATAAAGTGTGTTATTTTACTGTCAACAAAATGTAATAAAGTGCCGTGTCAATGAACATGCCACATTTGACGACTTAAATTTATAAAATGATAGAACTCAAACTCGCACGCATTCGTTGCAAATTCAAACGCTAGCTACTAAGCCACAACCGCTCATGACTTATAAGTCTCATTGTACGACATGAGAGTGCAATTGCACTGTTCCAAATCCATGATCAATCAGGGGGTGCATTCGTAGTAGTAGTATTAGTGTAGAATAGGCTCCATGAACCTTCCTGCATATCGAAATAGGCGACTAATGAAGGAAACCTGTTTGCCCGGGTGCATCCTGTAACGAAGCTCAACCAGTTTGCCCCATGATGCAGACTGTAATGACGTTCCATCTATGGAAAGGTCTTAGACTTTACATGTGTGCTCTTTACACGAATTATGTCAAAACTGGAACTTGTATTTTAAGGAATTAACCTTTTCCTTATTTTGGTGAGCCTTTTTGGGGAATGCTTTAGTTAACTAGACATTGATTGTGTTGATGTCCCGTGAAACACTCTACATCCATACCCTATGCACACATACTTGACTTGCATTAGTAATATATGCATATATGTACGTGTGTGTGTGTGTGTGTGTGTGTGTGTGTGTGTGTGTGTGTGCTGAGAGAGAGAGAGAGAAAGAGAGAAAGACTCTTCTTTTGTTACAAAATCTGTTCCACCGCACAACCCTTCAACCAGACACTTGTATCTACAACCCCGCTTGATATCTGTCTTATCAGAGGCAGAGATACAATACGCTCGCCATTCGGCTATGATGGGTTGAAAAACTGGATTCTGATATAGAAGATAATTGTAGCGTGGAATATTGATAAACGCTTAACCGTTCAGTCGGGGTATTGAAGAGTTTTGTACGAAGACTTCATCCGACTATTTCGCAAGTGGAGTCGTGAACACATTAGTTCAAGTATGGGGTAAATATTGATATTTGGATTATCTTTTCGTTTCCGCACAATACATCGTGACTTTATATAAATATTTCACAGCCGAGGCACCGAACTATACAGATATAAGATACGATTGTTCATACCTAGCGAAAATTAAATACATCTTACATGTCATACCAATTCCATTTAAAAAAAGCAAAGATAATAATAATTTGAAATAACATACACTGCTTTAGATTCTGCTCCCAATTCACATCATAAATTAAATATTTATTTTCATGAATCGAGCGCTGAACTATTATGCAGGAAAATTTGATGCATGTACTTTTACAACATCTATCTGTGTGTCTTCTCTCTCATTTAGGTTCGATTCTAGTAATCAGTTTTTCTGGAATTGATCCAGGCGTGTCTGGTGTATTTTGCCTGCAGTCCTCGTCTGTGTATCTCTACATATTATTAAATTAGTTTTTTATGTCTTGAGTTTTGCTGAGACACGTGAAATCGAAACTGCCTCTTTCATACTCTTTATACATCGCATGTGAGTGTGCGTGTGTGTGCATGCGTGCGAGAGAGAGAGAGAGAGAGAGAGAGCTAGCGCGTTCGCGTGTGGAATGTGATCAGTGCAGTACACAGTAATCTCTCTCTATCTCCTCTAATGTTTCTTTTTGTAGTTGATTGTGAACGCACATGAAACATCACGGTACATTCTTATCCAGCTATCATTATTCATCCATATACGAGTAGTACAACTTGATATGTTCATTACGCATTTAAAGAAGGATTCACACACTTATTTTGTACATGTACTATTCATTCGTTTTGTACATTAACGAGTCATATTGATTTATCAATATCGAAAATTATTTATATATTAAATAGTAAAGTAGAAAGTGCTGAAAAGCAGAATATTCAGTGTTATTTTTCGTTCTAAGCAGCCCGCTGATCAATCCCACCACCACCGACTCAACCGGAACCACCCATATAGGTTATAAAGACATTAAGATGTCAATTTGCATAACATTCAAAATTATAATATGAATCAGAAAATATGTATTTTTACGTAAATATTTGTATCGGTAGGTATTTATATGCATATATAATACATGCATACAGTGTGTGTGTGTGTGTGTGTGTGTGTGTGTGTGTGTGAGAGGACAATTACATGTCAAAATACATGTTTTAAGTCTTGCGGCCCATACGTTTTAGGCTGTGATCCCACTCATCGAATTTTCATTATTATGTTGGGTTTTTATTTAAATTCTGAATATAATAACCGGTTTTAACTGCTGTCGGGTCACGGCTAGATGAGATAGCATTACGAGTGTCGCAATCATTGATGTCAAGAACAATGTAGGCTTATCACATGGTCCCGTTTGTCGAAAGAGGCGACTAGGTTTATACCTCCTGCATTCATGTCCAATAAAGACAAAGGTTGAATGTTAATGCCGAACAGCCTACTTAGCTATTACTGAACATAAATTTTCAAAACTGTAAAGAAAATTGTAAAAATAGAATCAAAATCAAATGTGAAAATCAATGCGTTTTGCTTGCATATCGTTAGAAAAGGTCCCGGATATATTCTTACCCTTAGTCTATTTTTTCCAATACCTAATAGTATATATTTTTTTCTTTCAGATTGTCATGGTTCTAGCACAGAAAAAATAGCGTGTGCATGAGTATATCAGAATTTCACCAAGTAAACTAATTTTCCTTTGAGCCCTTTTCATCTTAAAACATAACTTGCAAGGCTCCAGGTCGACATCGCCTCACTACAGGAAACAAGACTACCAGATTCTGGGTCCCTCAGAGAAACGAACTACACATTCTTCTGGCAAGGAAAGAGTGCAGATGAAGCCAGAGAGTTTGGTGTTGGATTCGCTGTCAGGAACACTCTGCTGGGAATGATAGAACTCTGCCAACAAGGAAAAGAAAGACTGCTATTCCTCCGCCTCCACACCACAAACGGGCCTGTCAACCTGATCAGTGTTTACGCTCCCACACTAAGATCCGCCACAGATACCAAGGATGAGTTTATTGATGAGTTAAACTCACTCATCGACAAAATTCTCAAGGAAGAGAACTTGATTTTGCTGGGAGACTTCAATGCTAGGGTGGGTGCCGATCATGACTCTTGGGCCTCCTGTCTTGGCAAGTTTGGCGTTGGGAAGATGAATGAGAATGGGCAGCGCCTTCCAGAGATGTGCTCGTACCACGAACTCGGCATCACCAATTCATTCTTTCAGACAATGCCACAGCACAAAGTGTCTTGGAGGCATCCCCGGTCTAAACACTGGCACCAGCTGGACTTGATCATTACAAGACGGTCAGCCATGAAGGGTGTGCTTCTTACCCGTACCTTCCACAGTGCTGACTGCGACACCGACCACTCGCTGGTGTGCTGCAAAATGAAGCTTCAGCCAAAGAAGATCCACCGCTCTAGGCAAGAGGGTCAACCACGCATTGATGTGAGCAAGACATCATATCCAGACAAGGCTGGGGAATTCACATATGCTCTTTCCAAGACGTTTGACTCAGAACCCTCCAACGGCAGTGCCAAAGAAAGATGGGATTACATCAGAGAGACTGTATACAGCACAGCCACACGGATCTTTGGTAAGAAGCAATCAAGGAACAATGACTGGTTTGAGGCTGACTCTGCCACACTCATGCCAGCCATAGAAGAGCGTCGCAGTGCTTACCTGCAATACAAGCGATCCCCCTGTCAGAAGACACTACAGGCATACCAGAAGCAAAGTGCAGAGATTAGCATGGCAGTGTGCCAATGAATACTGGCTTCAGCTCTGTCAGAGTATCCAGTCAGCAGCAGATATTGGAAACATCAGAGGCATGTACGATGGCATAAAGAAAGCAATGGGTCCCACGAAGAAACTGACGGCACCACTGAAGTCTGCCACAGGCGATACCATCCACAACAAGGGCAAGCAGATGGAACGCTGGGTGGAATACTACTCCGAACTGTACTCCAAAGAGAACCATGTGAACAATGATGCCCTCAACGCCATTGAAAACCTCCCTCCAATGGCCGAACTGGACGAGAAACCTACTGTAGACGAACTAAAGAAGGCCTTAGAGAAACTGTCCGTAGGTAAAGCCCCAGGGAAGGATGGCATCACAGCAGAACTCATCAAGTGTGGACGTAGCGTGCTTCTCACACACCTGCACGACCTCCTCTGCCAGTGCTGGGACGAGGGGGCAGTGCCTCAGGACATGAGAGATGCTAACATCATAACCCTGTACAAGAACAAGGGCGACAGAAGTGACTGAAACAACTACAGGGGCATATCACTTCTCAGCATCGTGGGTAAACTTTTCGCACGCGTCATCCTGAACAGACTGCAGACGCTTGCTGACAGAGTTTACCCAGAGTCGAAGTGCGGGTTCCGCGCAGAGAGGTCCACAATCGACATGATCTTCTCTGTCAGGTAACTGCAGGAAAAATGCAGAGAACAACACAGAACCCTCTTCCTGGCCTTTATAGACCTCACCAAGGCATTCGATCTGGTCAGCAGAGACGGACTCTTCACAATCCTGGCGAAAATTGGTTGCCCTCCAAAGCTGCTAAGCATGATCCAGTCCTTCCACGATGACATGAAAGGCACAGTGCAGTATGATGGCTCAACATCCGACCCCTTTGACATCCTCAGTGGAGTTAAACAAGTCTGTGTCCTTGCCCCCACGCTCTTCGGCATCTTCTTCCCAGTCCTGCTCAAGCACGCCTTTGGGACGTCCACAGAAGGGATTTACCTGCACACACGATCAGACGGCAGACTGTTCAACCTGGCACGACTGAAGAAAAAAAGCAAAGTGCGTGAAGTAACCATCAGGGACATGCTCTTCGCAGACGATGCTGCCCTAGCCACCCACACAGAAGCTGAGCTTCAGCGACTGATGGCCCGCTTTGCTAAAGCATGTGATGAGTCTGGGTTAACCATAAGGCTAAAGAAAACAAACGTGATGGTTCAGGACGCGGAACCCCCAAGCATCATCATCAACAACTACGAACTTGAGGTGGTGAGTCAGTTCATGTATCTCGGCTCTACCATCACCAACAACCTCTCGCTCGATGCTGAGCTCAACAAGCGGTTCGGAAAGGCATCAACAACTCTCTCCAGGTTTCCGCAGAGAGTGCGGAACAACAGCATGCTGACCATGAACACTAAGATCACCGTGTACCGTGCATGCGTGCCAAGCACTCTCATGTATGCCAGTGAAACCTGGACTCTGTACGCCTCACAAGAGAAAAGACTGAGCCCCTTTCACATGCGATGCCTCCGACGCATACTCGAAATCACCTGGAGCGATCGAGTAACAAACAGCGAGGTGCTCAAGCGTGCCAAGATTCCCAGCATCATCACACTCCTCCGCCAACGCCGCATCAGATGGCTGGGCCATGTACGTCGGATGGATGTAGGAAGGATCCCCAAAGACATTCTTTATTCGGAACTTGCCTCTGGCAAAAGGCGATCGGACGGCCACATCTCCGCTTCAAGGATGTCTGTAAGCACGACATGAAAGCCCTTGATATTGATGTCAACACCTGGGAAGAGCACGCTCTAGACAGATCAAGCTGGCGACATGCTCTGATCACTGGTCTTTAATCCGGAGAGGACAAGCAACGCTTGCTAGCTGATGAAAGACGATCGCAGAGGAAGAAGAAGCAGCTTCAACCAACACCTGAAACAACCTTCAAGTGCAGCAAGTGCAGCAGGGACTGCCACTCCCGCATTGGACTACTTAGCCACAGCAGACGCTGCACAACCAACACCTGGGACATCTTTCATGGGCGCAGTTCCATCGTCTCTCGAGACTAACGGATGCCAACACATTTTTTCCATTACCTAATAGTATATATTTTTTCTTTCAGATTGTCATGGTTCTAGCACAGAAAAAATAGCGTGTGCATGAGCATATCAGAATTTCACCAAGTAAACTAATTTTCCTTTGAGCCCTTTTCGTCTTAAAACATATCGTGCAGAAACTTACATACTATTCCAAAAAGGAGGATATCAGATTGCACAAATATCAGATTACAAATAATCACTAATCTATTCCGTATTTAGCTATTATAGGATGTCGATACTCTCTCTCTCCCTTTCACACACACACCCACATGCACACACACACTCTCTCTCTCTCTCTCTCTCTCTCACACACACACACACACGCAAACACACACACACACACACACACACACATGCAAACACATCCACGTAAATACGAACCAGGCGCGTCTAAATGTATCTATAGCAGTAGTAATTATGGCTATAGTAATAATGTTGAAAATTTTAAGATATACAATACTGATTGATAATTTCATGCAACATGTATACATTGTCATATTTAAATTATTAATAACAATTGCACTAATTTGATAATTATAACAATAAATATTACTAATATTAACATAATTATTTTCTTAGTTTGGGACCAAAATAAAAATGTAAAATTAATGTTCGTTATAGAACAAACTTCCAAAGTGTTCGCTAATGTAATCAAGACATTGCGGGATGAGACGGGACATGAGTCTTAGCTAAGTATTTTTTAATATAATGCATACACAACAACGTAAGCCTGCATATCAGATACATTGGGACAACAACAAAAACAACAAATTAGTCTTTTCAGCTTACTTGTGTAATAAAGAAAACAACAGATTTACGCAAAGTGGGAACGTTTTAAAATATAATACCGGGTTGCACTGTAAAAGTAGAATATACTGGTACGACCCTATGGTCTTAAATTAAGTTACAGAGAAGAGCGAAAACCATGTTTTTTGTAAAATTCAACTTATAATTTATTTCCATAGAATGCAAACAAAAATGTAAAATGAACTTACATTATTGTGAATACATCCCAAAATATTCCTAACAGTTCTATCACAAGTCGTAATATATGAGGTCAAAATAAATTCCAAGTTTGATCTGAATGAATTCCACTATTGGATGTGCTGATGTGCCAATAACATTGAATATGCTAATATACCAACAATCTTAATGCATCACTATAATATAATCCAAAATGTCCTTGAAATGATTCTCAGTAATCCTTAGGTAGTGATTTAGTCCTACATTATTAACGGGCAGTCTGTAATTCCAAAGAATAATTTAAAGAAATACATCCTCCGTGACATTAAGTGAAACACAACTAAAACTGACTTATAGAAAGATTGATGTCAAAATATGAAAGAGTAGGTTTGAAGCAAACAACATTAAAATAAAAAGCTGCAATAACATATCCAGTATGATGGTCAACGTCCTTGCTAGAACATTTTAAGTTGTCAACATGATCAGGAATATTCAAGTGCAAACAAATGTCCTAATCTGCGATACAGGTACAATTATTTGCCTCCATTATTAATGATCTGAATATTTAACATAAACCACAAGGAAAACTAGTTATACAGTATATATGTATTATAGGGGGACGACTGTGGGTCTATGGGACTTCTATGTTGAATTTGGTCGTTTTCACTATAGGGTCATTGGGACTTTAACATGGGAATTTTAGCATGGCTTGGCCTGTTTAGCGTCATCGGATTGGGACTGTATAGCGACAAGGGAAAATGGAACATAGCGACACGGGATTGGGACTGTATAGGGTATAAGAGGAATTAAGCATAGGGGATGTATAGCGATAATGGAAATCTCAGTAAAAAGGATCGTGGGCAACTTTGGCGACAAACGGGACTTTAACATGGGAATACAGGGCCATTTTAGCAAAAATGGGACCTTAATGTTAAAAATGGGTATATCAAAATTGGTGACAATGGGAATTTAACAGGGGGAAATTAAAATGGAGTGAATGGGGAAATGAACATAGCGACAAGGGATAGACACACCCTAGGGACAATTGGGACTTCTATGTTAAAAATGGGTCCCGGCACTTAGGAGTCAAGGGGAATTTAACATGGGAAATTATAACATGGGTGGGCCTGTTTAGCGTCAAGGGATTGGGACTGTATAGCGACAAGGGAAAACGGAGCACAGTGACAACGAATTAGAACCGTATAGGGTCAAAGACGAATTAAACATAAGGGATGTATAGCGACAATGGATATCCCAGTCAAAAAGATGGATGGCAACTCTGGCGACAAGGGTAATTTAACATGGGGAAAAATTGGACATGTCTAGCGACAAAAAATAGTGGGCCTGTCTAGCGACACAAAACAGTGGGCCTGTCTAGCGACAAAAAATAGTGGGCCTGTCTAGCCACACAAAGTAGTGGACCTGTCTAGCGACAAAAAATAGAAGGCCTGTCTAGCGACAAAATATATTGGGTCTGTTTAACGTCAATAGGAATTGAACACAGGAATGTATGTATAGCGACAATGGAATGGGACTGTATGGGGACAAAACATATTGGGTTTGTCAAGGGACAATAGGAATGATGGCGTCACTGTACTGGACATTGGCAACAATGTTCGCCAGGCGTTATATAAAGTACTATGTCCCATTCCGCCAGGCGTTATATAAAATTATATGGCAGCGCTCACCAGTTAATATGTGCCTTTGAGAGAGTTACGTATGTAAGGTGAAGTTGGTTGCGTTTAAAACATGCACAGTGGAGAGAATGTTGGCATACCTCCACGCTACTTTAATATAATGTGGCTGACATTGGATATTTTACTTTTGGAAATTGTACATGATCTAAGCACACTGCTAATTAAAATGGCTGCTCCCTTGTGCAAAAAAATCAGCCTGAATTAGTCTAAAGTACTGTCACAGAATTAGGCGAAGAAATAACTTGGTTTTGCCTGAAAACAATCAGACTATTTCTCGTTGTACATGCGTACAACGTTATATAGGGTGAATGTGTTTTTCCAGGTAAGCGACTGTATTAACATGTACCTAGCCACAGATTACTTGTGTCGGGTATCATGACTAACATGAGGTGCACGGGTATTCTACCCCGACTTGTACTCACTCTCCTATGGATTTAAGTAAGACGATTCCCGAAAAACCACACTGGTCATTTTTTGGATCACGTCAAGGAGTATACACTCTCCTTTATTCTCCAGCCATAGAGGTAAGTGTTAAATTTACAGTCTATTTATTTGATAGGCGAAGCTTATTCGGTTTGTACTGTGTCATCGCGTAATAATGTTTATTACAACGCAGATTTTTAAAAGTAATATCATATATATAGAAATTATGCATAAACTATTATGACCCATTTGGTTTTATTATAGCTGTGTATGTGAATCTGTAGCTGCGTCTGTGCGTCTGTGTGTCTGTGTTGGCAGTAGCTGTGTCTGTGTTGGAAGCTGTTTCTGTATTGGAAGATGATTCTGACTGTGTTCGTAGCTGACTGTTATAGTAGCTGACTATTATGGTAGCTGACCGTGTCTGTAGCCGTGAATGTATATGAAATGTTATAGTGAATATAACTAGAGCTGTACGAAGCCGTCTAAAGTTTCTTGGAGTCATCTGGAGCTTCCAGAACAACGCTGTCTGTTGTGATAAGATTATTGTGAATCTTAGTCGTGATAAGATTGTTGTGAATCTTAGTCGTGATAAGATTATTGTGAATCTTAGTCATGATAAGATTGTTTTGAATCTTTAGGTGTGTCAAAGATTATTTTGAATCTTTAGGTGTGTCAAAGATTATTTTGAATCTTTAGGTGTGTCAAGAGTATTTTGAATCTTCAGGTGTTTCAAAGATTATTTTGAATCTTAGGTGTGTCAAGAGTATTTTGAATCTTAAGTTGTTTCAAAGATTATTTTGAATCTTAAGTTGTTTCAAAGATTATTTTGAATCTTTAGGTGTGTCAAGAGTATTTTGAATCTTTAGGTGTGTCAAAGATTATTTTGAATCTTAAGTTGTTTCAAAGACTATTTTTTTGAATCTTTATAATTTTGTTCTTTTTGAACAACATACTGTTTAAGGGGTAAGTGCAGTCCATGAGGGTTATTGGATCTGCACTTCATTTTATTCAATATTTGTTTTGTTTATTTTCAATTGTATTTTTTACATCATATATTTATCATTATTAACTCATTCATAAATTTCCATCTTTCTTACATTGTGTTTGGCTTGTTCATTTCATCCAAAAACCCACTCGGTTACAATTCTGTGACAAGTACAGTGTCCTTACCAGCTATTAAAATTAGGAAAATGAATTTTTTCTGACTAGACAATAACAGCTCCTGAAAGTGCAATGCATAAATTACTAAATATACCAAATGCAAATAATGTTAACGGCTCTTTTTATACAACTTACCTCTGAAGTTTAGGAAGTGAAAATGACCAAGTGGAGCTATCACTTTTATGAAAGGTGCACATCTGGAGTAAGGCCAAGCTGTATACTCTATAACCCATATTACACCCATCAATCGTAGATCAAAATAAAGGGAATAAAGTTTCTTAACTATACCTAATATTTATTTTAAATAGCCAGGAAAGCCGGGGAAATTCTTTTCCTTAAACTTCTAACCCTATGCAAATAGGAAACTGTAGAGCGCCACCGAATGTCCCGCTCCGCCAGGCGTTATATAAAGTAATATGTTCCGGCCCGCTAAAGATTATAGGTTTTTCCCGGCGGATTACGGACAACGGACATCCCAGTCAAAAGGGTCGTGGGCAACATTGTGGACAATGGGAATTTAACATGGGGTAATACAGGACCGGCACTTTGGGGACAATAGGACTTTAACTTGGGAATATTGGGCCTGTATAGGGACAAAACATAATGGGTCAGTATAGAGACAATATGAATGATGACGTCACGGTACTGGACATTGGCAACAATTTTGCAAGGAGCTAATGATCTCAATCTAGCCAAACAGAAACAAGAAAAAAAAAAGATAGGGCAAGGCGTTCCCGCCCCGCCAAGCGTTATATATTTATTTTATCCCCCGCTGTCACTGTTAAGCCTGATGAGGTCAGCCACTTGCAATATTGTTGCCATATATCCAGTACCGTGACGTCATCATTATTACTGTCCCTATACAAACCCAACCTATGCAGTGGCGTCGCTAGGGTTGGTGTCACCCAGTGCGGTAAACTCATGGTGTCACCCCTCCAGACTTCCACCATGGATTTCTTCTTCTTAAAATAAGTCCACAGTATAATATAAAAATAAGCACCAGACGCTCTGCAGACTGCATGGTGGCACCCTGTGCCTGCTAGTCATGTATTTAACTATGATCGGTTATCCGCTTATGAAATCCGACTAGACCGAGCAGTGTGTGCTCTGTAAAATTTGCGATTTATCATTTTGGTGTCACCCCTCTGAGATGGTGTCACACGGTGCGGTCCGCACCCCCCCCCCCCCCAGCGACGCCACTGAACCTATGTTCAACTTTTCACCATAAAAATAAACGTAAGTGTCGTTATATTTTTTAAAAAGTAGGAATAACATAGTTTCTCTCTCTCTCTCTCTCTCTCTCTCTCTCTCTCTCTCTCTCTCTCTCTCTCTCTCTCTCCGTCATTGTAAGTTTGATTGAAATCCTAATGTATCTGCTCCTGTTTTAGTAAACCTCTCCAAAAATGTGATCAGTAATTACCATACTTATGTGAACTGTTCCTTTTGTCGTGTATTTGTTTTCAAACACTTGCACCCTAAAAATTGTAGAGCGATTTCTTTCCATAAGTAAATCGTTGAATGCTATGAAATCTTGAATTGACTTAAACTTGTACACATCAGGTGTCCTGTTTGGCACTACCATATGCTACGGGAAAAATTTCTAACATTATATCTACCGTTTTTCAGAAAGAAAACAAGCACATGGCGTTTTCAGCAATAACGCGAGTTTTATTGCACTCTATGACCCTGCTTAGGGTAAACTCTCATTCTAAAAACCAAAACATGCGTTCAGAAAATGCAACAACGTTTGTCCTATTTTTATTTCTCTCCGTTGCTTAAGAGTGCAGTAGAACCAGATTTTGTTTGATAATGTCAGCAGTTTTGTTAGAAACTTTGCCACATTGTTTGTAGCGTGTACTATCAAACATGACATCTAAATTGGGAAATCCGACAAATGTTGAGGTAGAATGAAAACAATTGTCTGTGAATATTTTTCACATAGAACATATCGTTGTCTTAATTATCATTGTCATGTAATAACTTTAGAAAATAACAGAACCAAAAATGGTGTCCTACATTTCCGTCTTTATCAATTCTTTCTTTCTCTCTGCAATGTAACGTTACGTCTGTCCATCTTTCAAATCAGTAGTCCTCGCTCTACTGTCACCCAATGCAGTAACACGTGTCTGTGTGTGTTACCTTTCGTTTCTACCAAAGTCTCATATGAACATTACATACAAAGACATAGTCCCCATTGACTTAAACCGTTTAATTTTCTACGTGTATGTGTATGTCATCGTTCTCCATTTTTTCTGCAAGTCAAGTTTGGGCTACTAGATTGTAAAACATAATCTTCATGAGGCACCAAACGAATTTCTTTCTTCAATGGTCTTGATGATTTTGTCATCCTATAAGATTTACCACCGCTTTTTCTCTCACAATCTGTCATTCTCTGTAGTGGATGTAGATGGTGTTGAATATGACGTAATCATATCCACTCCAAGATCACTAGCACAAACGTCTACTAACACATTTGGAAAGTATTGTGTGACTCGGATCGGTATTGTCGCTTGGTGTCTGCTTTCTCATTGAAAATGTGTCATCGTTTCATCTTGATTGCAAACTTTAATTTGACCAAGTTTTACACACTACTTGAACTCTTTACATTTCACAGTGTAGGTATAAGCCTTCCTTTTCAGTTTGATGTAAGTGCGTTTTGGGGTCTCTCAAATGTGACAATAATTTTAGGGGGACGAACGAATTTCATTCGGGCTGAAACGGGACTCTCATGGTTTTGTGACAGAAGTGGATGACATTGATGCAGGCTCACTCATGTCGTCTTCGGAATCACTGACATGGATTTGATCTAACAGTTTGACTAGTCTGTGGGGTCATGGGTGAAATAGATAATGTGATGAATATTATTTTTTGTAATGTAGGGGATAGTATAATTTGTGAGATTATATCTTTTTTTGCATGTTAAGCTAAAATTTTGCATGTTAAGCTAAAAGAGGGCGTTAAGACAATGAGCATGATATAATGGATAGTATGGCGGATGTAATGAATAATATTTTTGTGGTGTAAGGGATAGTCTATTTTGTGAAATGTCGTCTTATTTGCTTTCTAAGCTCATTTGCATTCTAAGCTAACACGTTACGTTTATATTTGTGTGTTTGTGTGTGTATTGGTCTGTTTGTCCCTAAAACAAACTCCCTTTGTCCGTATCAAATTCATTTCACCTACCTACTACCTACATTAGCGTGTATTCAGGTCAGCCACTTGCAACAATGTTTCCATTTTTTCCCTAGTGTCCAGTACAGTGATGTCACTGAAGCTAGAACTGTTGAGGCTATAAATATAGACTTGGGTTTTTCAGTTGAACTTTAAACAGGTTGTAGCTATAAATATATACTAAGGTTTTTAAACAGGATCGTCACACAAGTTGAGGCTATTAATATATACTGGGTTTTTCCATAGGAATTTCCTATAAGTTGTAATTTTAAATAGACACTATCGTTTGTCTAAATAGTATTTTTAGTAGTGTAAGAGATAGTCTATTTTATACGATTTTATCTCCTCCGATATTTAAACTAACACAGGGCTTTTGCATAGTGGGTATGATTTAATGGATGGTATATTGGGTGTAATGGATATTATTTTGCTGTGTAAGGGGTAGCTATTTTGTGAGATTTCATCTCCTTCTCTTACATTCTAAGCGAACACAATGCATTTTGGACAGTGAGTATGATACGTTGGATAGCATAGTGGTGTGATGGATAATAATTTTCGTCTTCTTCGTTTAGTTTCTGAGATAAAAAACGAATTTAGGGATAGTGTGTTAAGGGGGTGTTAAATGGTATAATTAATGTGATGGATAGTATTTTGTGGTGTAAGGGATAGTCTATTTTGAGAAATTTCATCTTCGTTTACATTCGAAGCTAACAAATGACGCTTGGAGTGTGTGTGTGTGTGTGTGTGTTGGTCTTTGCTTAACCCTATAAAACGCCTTTTGACCCTATCCAAGTCATTTTACCTACCTTCCTACCTACAGTAGCGCGTATTCATGTCAGCCACTTAGTGTCTAGTAAAACTTGACCATGAAATACAAACAAAGGGACATAGAAATTGGAACATTACATTAGCATACTTAGCGACGCTTTAGGGACATTACAGAGACAAAAATAGACTTACAAATCCATTGGATATAAAATGTAGATAACTAATCAAATTTATATATAACCCATCTATAAATTACTACGAGATCTCATGCTCGGTTCAGCTAGATTTCGGAGCCTCGCGAACACATCTTGTCGTTTTACTTACCTACCGACACCTTAGCGAGACTATACAAACACAAATTAGGGACATAGAAAAGGGACATGATACAGACACATTTAAGGACACTGTATGGACATTAAAGCTACGCAACAACCCTAATCCGCATAGCTATAGCGTACCTAATCATATGTCTCTAAATACACAAATATTCTTAAGCATAACGGGTCACATAGACTAACTCAGCTGACTACACAAATCTGTAAATAACTTACGTATAAATAACTACAAGTTCTCCTACTCGGTTCAGCTGAAGCTCAGAGTATTTGTGTGTTTGTGTGTGTATGTGTGTTTGTGTGTGTATGTGTTTTTGTGGGTGCATATGTGCGCGCGTGCGTTTGTGTGTGTACATGTTTGTTTTGTCCCTAAAATTTCCGAATCGTTGCTAAATGTTCTTTCTAGGTGTCGTTGTTGATGATAACATCATCAATGTAAGCATCACAATTGTCTAGACCAGAGGTGATCATATTCATGAGACGTTGAAATGTACCTGGCGACCCTTTGATCCCAAACGGCATTACTTTATACTGGTAAAGTCCATCTGGAGTCACGAATGCCGAAATTTCCTTTGCTCCTTCCGTTAGTGGAATCTGCCAAAATCCTGTCAGAAGGTCAAAATTGGTGACAATCTTATCAATACAGTCATCGATTCTTGGTAATAGGAATGAATCTATTTTTGTCACACTATTCACCTTCCTATAATCAGTACACATACGTTTTATCTAGTTTTGGAGCAAGTATGCATGATGAACTCCAGTCACTTTTACTGGACTCTATAAAATCATTCTCCAGAAAATATTGAATTTCTTTTTTCAAGTATTCCTTTTTGAGAGGGTTCACACTGTACGGGTGATGTTTGACAGGTTTGGAATTTACAATTTCAACGTCATGGAATTTGTTGTTGGTTCTTGTAGGAACATCTGGAAATAAGTGCTCATATTCAAATAATAACTGTTTAAGTAAATTTATTTCATGCTCTTGCAAATGTGAAAATTTCTGGTCCAGATCTTTCATAATGTCTGAATTCCGGAGATTTGTCACTCCAATGTCAGTAGAATCCGATGATATTCCTTCACTTAAATATTCACTGAGTTGGACAGGGACAACTAAATTAATTGCATGTTTAACCTGGCTATCTCTTTCAATATACTGGTAATCCTAGAACTTATTTACATCCCAGGAGCACTTATTATATTTAACTCATTCATTTTCTTCTTAACCTTTTAAGGGTCGTAATATCTAAACTGAAGAAAATATTGAAGGATTACCAAGAGAGAGAGAGAGAACTCCATTATTACATAAACTCAACGGTTCTCTCCATTATAGCTCTGTCAAACAATAATTTCACTTTTGACTTGAACTGCTGAATGCCAAATTCATGCATAATAGTCCGGAAAGTTCCAGACCTAAAAGTTGACCCTTGAACCGATTGGACAGAGTTGGGAAGGCCCAATTGAGTAAAAGACTTTATCAAAGCTTTTACTATTGTTTTAGATTTTATATTCCTCAAGGGATTGGCCTCTTGAAACCTTGTTGACGCACATATATAGGTCAACACGTATTGGTTGCCTGACTTGGTCTTAGGTAAGGGACCATCACGGTCTACCATAATTAAACTGAATGGTTCGTCAAAGGCAGGAATAGGTTGTTGATGAGCCTTGGGAATTTTCTGATTTGGTTTTCCTACCATTTGACATGTATAACAAGATCTACAGTATTTACCAACATCACTTTTAATTTTTGGCCAATAGATGTGAGTTAAGATCTTGTGATAAATTTTATTGATCCCTAAGTGACCAGCCAATGAAGTTGCATGGGCCAGACTAGGTATTATCTGTCTGTAAGGTTTCGGAACTACATTTTAATAATTCACTGACCATTCGTCTTCAGCAGGTACTTCGGGACGTCTACATTTTCTCATATGAATTCCATTTTTAATGAAATAATAGACAGGAACTTCAGTAGCTCCAGTTTCATTAATGGCCCTCTGAAACTAACAGGAGATCTCAGTATTTTTTTTCCTGTTCGACGACAAGTGATTGTCGTTCGTCACCCTGATTAGAATAAAGAGAATGAGTACTTGAAAGAGGATCACTGTGATCAATACCTTCTCTTTGATCCAAACAAGAAGTGAAAGTGACGTCATCAAAAGCCTGACCAACACATGTCTCAACTAAAGGAATACTTTCCTTATCTACATCATTCTCAAGATCTTTCTTTGCCATAGCTCTGGTAACTGCACAAGCTGGAAATACATCAGGGAATTCTTTTTCAATTGGATCGACTTTCTGATCCAAGCAAGGCTTGTCAGTTATAAGTGGATTAACCACAACCTTCTCTACAGCTAGGTCGTTGCCTTGTAATACATGAATGCCATCAACGGGTAAAACAGAAACTGTTCCGACTGTCAAGGGTCCTAAGACTAGGTTTGATGATACATTTACACAATGGAGAGGAACATTACCAAAGCCACACTCTTCTCCCTGAATATGAACATTCTCATTAGAAGAAGACTTCTCAGATAAAAGACAAAGTACCCGACAATAAAAGATTCTGAGAAGCTTCTATGTCCCATAACATTTTAATAGCAATAGGATTGGCCGAATCACCCAAGAGTGAACCCTTCGATACGAATGGTTCATAACTCGCCATAATCCAACCAGACTGGGTTTTATTAGACCCAACAAATATATTACTTTCAATACATGTCCGTGACCTTGACCTCTTAGAAATAAGAGGATTTACGAATAGGTCTGTCATGATTCTGATGCCTATTTTTCAATTTTTAGCAATCAGAAATAACGTGTCCTTTATTCTTGCAATAGGTAGACATAGGAAGATACAATGATCTTGAATCAAGCTTCTGTGAAGTTTGATTTTTAGAAGTTGTACCAGTATGAGTTTTAGAAGGACTTGTATTAGGCTGAAATACTTTTCTTCCAAAAGACTGTTGAGTTGAAGTCTTATTTACAAAAGGAACGTTATGAATTAAAGAATACTCACCAGCAGTTCAGGCAGCATTTTCCAAGCTTTCCATCCGGTGCTCGTCAAGATAAGACTTAATATCACTATGGACACAGTTTTTGAAATCTTCAAGTAATACAAGTTGTTTGAGACTTTCATAATCTCGTTCAACTTTATTGGCTAAACACCATCTATCCAATAATTGCTCTTTTTCTCCTGCAAAATCAACATGAGTTTGTCCAGCTTCTTTTTTATAGTTTCTGAATTTTTGCCGATAAGCTTCGGGGACTAACTCATAACCCCTTAGGATGCATTCTTCAACCACATCATAGTTACCACTTTGGCGAACTGACAGTGAATTGTAAATATCACTAGCCTTGCCAGTGAGTACACATTGAAATAACTGAGTTCAGTGCTTTCCTGGCCATTTCAAATTTTGAGCAACTTTTTCAAAACGAGTAAAATATTTGTCTACTTCTTTTTCTCTGAAAGGGGGCATTAATCTAATATTCTTTGCAAGGTTAAAACTTAAATTTGGATTTGAAGTATGAATGTGCTTTTCACTTGCCAATTCCATTTCATTCATTCTGCATTGATATTCCCTCTCTTTCTCTCTTTCTTCCTTATCTAATTGCATCTGTTTTTCTTGTAACTGAATTTCTTTTTCTTTTGACTGCATTTGTCTTTCTTTTTCTTTTTCTTCAGCTGGTAATGCCTTTGTTTTTCTTTCTCTCTCCCTCCTGTCTCTCCCTCTCCTCTTTCTCAAATTGTAACTTTATTTGTTCATTTTGTAATAACATGTTCTTTTTCTTTCTCCAATTACACTTGCTCTTTTTCTGTCTCCAACTGTAAGTGCATTTGTTTTTCTCTTTCTTCTTTCTGAAGCTTCAGCTTCCTCAACTCCAATTCCATCTTGTATTTTAGTTCTAATTGCTTCATTTTTGTGTCAGAGTCTGATACAGACTTACAGATTGAAACCAAAGCACTTTTATCCAAAACATTCTTTTTTACCAAATACTGAACCAAAATATTCCTCTTTTCCCGTTTCGTTGAAGAAGCCTTTACTTCAGAAAGATCGTAGTTTCTGGCAAGTTGAATCAAATCATCATAATTGTTTCTGTGTAGGATTAGAAAGAAAGATTTCCACTTTGATGACATGTTAGAAAAAGCTTGCCGATTTCACTAAAATTTAAAAAGCTCGAGAATTCAAACTTCAAAAAACAAAATTTTCTGAAAGATTCTATCCAAAATTCAAAATTATTTTGGGCAAGCCCCCAAATTTCTTATATCACGTGTTTAGACTCGAATAAACAGTACCACAAGAAAGAGTGAAAACAATAAGCTTTGAAAAATACAATAATTTATTTCCCTGGAAACATTCTGTAAAAATGAAAAAATATGATTTTACGGTTTTATAGAATCAAATCCAAACATAATCCAAGAATAATCCACGAATAAAATTTTGAAGACCTAATAACAAAATGTTCTACTGATTTCAAGTTCAAATCCCAACGAAGTATCCAAGATGGAAGACGATGATGTATGGTGAAATCTGTAGTGTTGAATTCTACAGTTCCTTTTAGAAACAAGAATTATCACTCCGGTTTCTGAGAGCTGAATAAATTTTTATGCAAAACTGTCCTTGTTCATCAATTTCACATGAGCGCACTTATTTTCCAGAAAAATAACATAATTATTCCTTTTTATTGTTATTGTTATAGGGTTTAACGCCATTTTTCAGCACAAGATAGGCTATACATGGCGGCCAGTATTAATGGTGGAGGAAGAACCGGGAAAACCCCGGAAAGAACCACCGAGAAGCTACCGGCAAGCTTTCTCACATATCCACATTTGCCGAGCCTTGGACTCGAACCCACGCAGACAGAGGTGAGATGGCAGTGATCCGTGACGGACAGCGCTTTAGACCACTCGGCCACTCGGGGCCCCAATTAATCCTTTTGAATCCAAGTAATTTAAAATTACTCCAAACAACACAACATACAATTTCGAATTTAACAGCCCAGCTTCTACTTCTACTGAGAATAATTCTCAAAAACAAAGGGTATATCGTATTCTAAACGTAAACAATGGTCACGTGATCATCTTCTAGAAGGTTACGTACTTGTTAAAGGTCACTTACACCCAGTGTGAATCTGAGGAAAACCAATCATTTATTTTTAAGAAATGAAAAAGTGTTTACATCTTAAAGTCATATCATGACCGCGACAACAACCAATCATTTTATAATAAAATAGAACTTGTTTACGTGGTTACGTGGATGCTGCAAATTTTGAAACAAGGTCAGGATTAAGATCAACACCTTTTGTTTATAAACTAACAGTCAAGGTCAAACCATTTTCTGAAAAAAGTATCATATCTAGTGAATAAATTTAAATTACAATATCATATCATGAAAAATAAAAAATTAAAATTAAAACTGACAAAGAATTAAATTGAAATAAATATATATTAAATCAGATATAATTAAATCAAATATATATAGCATGATAATATGTACACACTTCTGAAAATACACAGTCAAGTCAATAAATAAATTCGAAAGTAAGTGCATATGTGACCAGCCGAAATTCCTTTTGGCAGAGACACTCAATATTTATCTCTCAATTTTATTCCGTTAATATTTGTTTACAAATGCGTTACTAATATTGATTTTAAATGTGAGTGAAGGTTCACATCTTCGAAGGATGTGGTCCTCGGAGTAAAACAGATTGTTTTCGTTGCTACAAAAGTTGTGTTTACGTCTACCAAATTGTGATGAATGCAGATGTACGAATGCATTCTTCATCGAAATCAAGTACAAATTCATCCAAATGTATTGACCATGATTGATTACTTTCTATTTCATCAGCATGAAACTGTTCAAATCTTGCATAAATAAGGATAAGTTGCATTAATGTATTGATCGGACTTCTAAATAAAAAAAATAACTATTCATTTGTGAAACATCTATTATAGTGTCTGGTGTAATCCAAATATCGATACACATCAGGATACTGAGTTATTGATTGGCGCTCAGACGATATTCTTCCTTAATTATAGGACGATAACACCATGCTAAATGATCCCTTCTCCATCATAAACATTTAAAAAAGATATGTTGTCTATTAATAAGTTCATCTCTTATTATTTTAGAAACCTGTTAGGCTGGCCCCTAATTTTATTCTAAGAGATATAATGTAGTTTGTGCCATAATACTTATGACAGATATATATATATATATATATATATATATATATATATATATATATATATATATATATATATATATATATATATATATATATATATATATATATACCACACATTAACATCCCGCATTTACATTACTATACTACTTTAATTAAATAATTTTCTTGGAGGTGTTTCATGCGAAAAAGTCACAAAAGCATACCACGAGGCACACATGTAATATTAGTTGTAATATCAAATCAAATTATGACTTATGACTATCAATCACACACACACACACACACACACACACACACACACACATATATATATATATATATATACCGGTATATATATATATATATACCGGTATATATATATATATATATATATATATATATATATATATATATATATATATATATATATATATATATATGTATGTATATATATATATGTATATATATATATATGTATATATATATATGTATGTGTATATATATATATATATATATATATATATATATATATATATATATATATATATATATATATATATATATATATATTTATATCAGTAACTGACTAGATACTGATCAAACATGCACAATAGAGCGTTCATCTCATTACCAAACAATAGACAAGACTCTGCTTGAGAGCATTGTTAACTCTGAAATCTTGGTGTTCGTGTATTTGCAACAGATACCATGATTTTTCAACATTTGTTCGCTATTACTGACATAGAGACAAGGAGTATTTGCTAGAACCAAAACTAATATCATAAGATGATCTAAAAGCAAGAAAGAAAAAAATGTGTTGCGCGTCATTTTGACGCCAGCTTTGACTCAAACAGCGTCATATTTTCCCATAAATGTGACACTTGAATCCAGCAAATTTTTATTTGGCTATATTAGAGTGCTTTTTAGAAACAAATGAATAACAAGGCGTGATACAGATCATTCGATTGTCATAGGTCAATGATTTCAATGGACAATACAAGCATGTTTATAAAAATGCCAGACAGTTCTCTTCTGGACCGTACAGGAATGTTTAGAGAATAAACTTGTGAAATTGAAGAAATAATTGATAATAGATCTTAACAAAGGACGCAATCCTGGTCATTTAAAACTAATTTACCCGAATATACTTACGTATAGAAGTATAGTGTCACTCATGTGTGTGTCCTCTCTGGTCCAATCACGTTTCGGCTGTTAATATTTTCGTTTCCGCTTAATACCGTTTAAATTCTGCACCGAAACCACATTTAGTTTAAGGTTTCATATTTAGTTGTTCTAGGTCACGTTCGGTTTTCATATTTTGCAGTGAAAGATTTTTATTTGCTTAGAAAGCTACCCATTCATCACATTTGTCAGACCAGACCATGTCTCTCTGCCAGGTCAGTCTAATACTCCTTCTGTTTTACCCGTATATGCTGTTTTATGTAACTGATTTTAACGAGTGTGATTTTCTTTTACATCAAAACCGACAGTTTTTAATGTCCCTGACTTGGGTCTTGATTGGATTTTGACTAGTGTCCTTTGATTGCGTTCAGAAAGTTGGACAAGGCAAAATGTTTTTTTGGCGCTTGACGTAAAAAATATGACAGAGTTGAAACGATGCAGAAATAATTTCTATACTAGCTGAAATAAGTTCACGAGATAAGACTTTCCGGAGGTCGGTTTATAAAGAAAGCGCGGAGATATGAGGAGTTTCTCAGATTTGGTTAGACGTGTGTTAATTTTCGGCGGTTAGATAAATATAAAACTAATTTGCTGTGCTAAATAATGGATGCATTTCCCAGACAGGATTCAATGTTTTAAGTATTCTGCATCGAAAAATTAGTGTAACTTTCTGCGGAAGGCAAGAAGTTCCTAGCTCCAGGGGAGAAGGAAGTATTTTCTCGTTATAAATTGTCCAAGGGATAGGTATCTGGAAGTTTTAGGGACACGGAACCTTAAAGATGCAGATAGATGTTGCTACGATCCAAGCTAACGAGTCTCGAAGGCACTAGATAATTTTCCTTTGATAGTAGTTGGTAATTTGGTCTTTAAACTTATTGGTCTTAAATCTATACATCCATTTTCCTTTGATATGAATTGGTAATTATTTGCTTGAAGCTTTTTTATTCAAAATTCGTACATCAAGTCCCCATAGATTTAAAAGATAATTGTTTGCATCTATTTACCTTAAATGGCAATTATTTTAAAAGTTTAATGTATTACTTTTGATACGAGTTTGATAGGATTATGTGAATTTGTCGTAAATTATATGAATCATGTGGACTAGAGAATTGGTATTACTACGCCTGGAACAGTTGGTAGCAAATAATATAGTTAAGAAATGAAGTAAATTTTATCGATTCATGTGTATAATAAGATAGGAATTATGTAGCCGAGAAATCCAGTGCTTGCCGGTAGACAAATTAAGGCAGTCAATAGTATGTACTTCAAGGCAGGGCGCTCGGCTTTAATATATATAGTTTATGTCATTGATAAGTTAGGGATGCAAACTACCCGTTAGGGTGATACATTAATCATATGTACATGGTTTGTGTACCAGTTGTCAGGCTGCGAACTGAACCATATTAGCCTCATTTTCTGTTAAATTACGATGCGATAAGGGCTAGAGTTCGATTCAAGACTTAACTACCTGACAAATATTTATGTTGTATATTTATTTATTTTTAAGAGGTAAATAGGTCTATACTAGCACCCTTACAGCGGGAGAAAAGAGCAGATAACCAAGTTAATGTTGATGACGCGAAAGATACAAGAGAGAGACAGAGAGAGATTATATATTTTATATAATATATCTCTGCTCAGATCTATATTTATTCCATCCATTAATTTCATATTTTATTTTATTATTTATTCGATCCAAACCATCGTGTAATATTATATATATATATATATATATATATATATATATATATATATATATATATATACATACATACAATATAAGTTAGTGAAACGTAAGCATACAATTATAAGCAAAATTGCAAGATGTTTATGAGTTATTTACAAAATCAATGCTCACACGAAGAATAAAAAACGGACAAGAAAATATGAAGTACAAAGGCAAACCAAGAAACAGAAACGAATGCAGTAAATACATTATAATAACTATGTATTATATGTTTCACGCCCCATCGATGCCATTACTTTGAGTGAGAGAGTCTGACACCATTCATGAAAATAAAAGTATTTAGGCAGTTCGATTTAGTAAAAAGTAGATCACCGGTTGCATTAAATGACCATGATCGGACAACAACGGTCCATAACTCCATAATCATCTTCAATTATTTTCTCATTGTAACTTGCATCAGATATTTGACTATTATATAGCGAAGATAAGATATAGAAAAATGAATGGTGAATGAATGGACAACGGTTAACGATGATATTGATTGTATACGTTATAATGGAAAAAACTAGCTGTTTCCTTGAAGAGTAATGGTTACATTTACTCATGAGAGAGAGAGAGAGAGGAGAGAGAGAGAGAGAGAGAGAGAGAATGTGTGTGTGATTTAGATTTTTAACGTAGCTTTAACAATGTTTAATTATATTGCTACGATGTCTGCGTTGTGGGAGTTTATAGTGATGTCTAGCACTGGGACATCATGATGCAGACATATAGCATGATGATCCACCCAGTCACAATATCCTGACACCAGGCCGACCAGTCCTAACACTAACCTGTTAATGCTGACAGCCAAGCGAGGCAGCTGTTAGTACCATTATTGTAAGTCTTTGGTATGACTTGTCGAGGATCGAACCAACGTCCTCCCGCATCCGCTAGGCCACCGTAGCGATATACACTCATAAAAGAAATATTTCGAATATTATCTGCCGCTAAAGTAGTCCTTTTTAAATTGATATATGACAAAACACCAGTAACGTATCTTTAGTACCACACACTATACAAATTTAAAACAAATCAGGAATTATGATCCCTGAAGTGATTTTGTAGATTACATTTGTAACTAGGAAAAGAAATGAAAATAGGTTTTAAGAGTAAAAAAGTTGTACGCATTGAAGTATATGCAAACATTTTACTGGCACATACAATAAAAGCAATTTGTAGCATCACCATATATATATATATATATATATATATATATATATATATATATATATATATATATATATATATATATATATATGTGTGTGTGTGTGTGTGTGTGTTTTATCCAAGTCTGCAAAACCATGGTAGTTTTCGAGGAGTGATCAAGATATTTCCAGCATTTATTGTTGTTTTATATTCTGCACATATACAGTCTCCTAAATTGTATTTTATACTTTTGTATAGTGATACTAGCAAATTATGATTGTATTCGTTCGTTTCCTTTTTCTCGTTTTCATAGTTGCCATCATTAGTGGTCTGGTGGACGGCTAGAATTGTGTTGGACGCGTCTATGACTCGGTGTTTCTGCTTCCGTGCATTTAGAACCAACCAGTTATCATATGCTCTACGTCCAACCACAATTTCAGGTATTTCATGCCATGGATAGGATGGTGACGTGACGAAATAGTCCTCTGCGTCAGTTCTGAAACGTTTACCCCTTTTCTTCGCCACCATTGTTAGTTCCTTCCAAGACGACCCTTCCTCCATTGTTATATTATCAATATTGGTTCTTCTGCCGATAATCAAAGTATGGTTATGGGATGCTGAATTATCTTGAAG
Organism: Sinohyriopsis cumingii; assembly: GCA_028554795.2. NCBI lineage: Eukaryota > Metazoa > Mollusca > Bivalvia > Unionida > Unionidae > Sinohyriopsis > Sinohyriopsis cumingii. The sequence goes on along the minus strand of CM068833.1, from coordinate 65,978,092 downwards.
GATTTCAACTAGTGTATCAACCAATGTATCTGTGAAAAGGATGTCACCGTTAGCGAATGCATACAAATTGGACTCGTAACTTTTCATCGCATCAATGTACATATACTTCAGAACTGGAACACCATCCGCGGCTATGACTCTTAAAGGCAGAGTCACCCAGCCAGCAGTTTCACACGTCTTTGCTAGTGCGGTTTCGTTTGTGAATATAATCGGTAAAACGAAAGGACGAAGTGATAACCAGTTCACGGTAGTTATATTATGAACTAGTTTCTTGTCATCGTTATCAATCCAAGTAGTAAATAATGTAAGTAGAGGCTTTGTTCGATTTTTTGTCAGTTCCTGTACCCTTTGCTTCCACGGTGATATTATAGGTTGACTAGTAGCTTGGACAGCTGGGACGGATGGTTGTTTAGAATCTGGTAAACATATAGTTGATCTAGTTAGTGGTATCTCAGACTGAAAATTGCTGACGTTTCTGAGATCTAGAAAGTCATATCCTAATGTGCTGTTCCCAACAGCAGTCTGATTCCCTTGGACATCTTTTAACAGTGTCAGAATTTTGATACCTCCGAAGGCGTTATAGTACAGATATAAATAAGGACATAATGAAGAAAAGAGAACGGTTATTAGTATAAGCGACTTCCAGCGACGACAGTAACGTCCCCATAAGATTCGAGTATCTGAGCACATCTCTCGGAAATGATGAATGTACGGCCTGCAAATAGATAAAGTACCATGCTTTTTACAGTGATATTGTATTTTTTGTCGAATGCTTAGATATAACAGTTTCCATCAGCAATTTACATATTAGGATTTCATAAGTCAATAGTATCCCTATGTATTGTGTTAAAGAAGGATGATATTACATGTAGTTCACGCATCGCTGCAAATAATAATAGTAATAATAATGATAATCATAATCATAATAATCACAATATTGGTAATACATTAATACCTACCTGCCTACCTATCTACCAACATACATGCATACTTACATACCTCTATGCATGTATACATACATACATACATACATACATACATACATACATACATGAATCCCGGACTAACAAGTAGCAAAATATTACATTGCAAAAGGTAACTGCAATCGCTACGTGAACGTAACTTCTCTTGACTACTGCTTTTGAAAAATCTGGAATTTATCCGTTTCCAATTCAGACAATTTTAAATTCAATGTTCGTTCCATCAACCATTTGCCATGTGAAGAATGATGCCTTAAAAACCAGAAAAAATATTTCCGAATCCTCTCAGCGGATAATTACCCTCAGTATGTTACAAAAGTCAAAATACCCGAGATAGATAAAAAATATGAGTGATTTCATTCAGAAGAGAAATGTAGCAAACGTTGTCCAAATGCACCGAAGGAAATCATTCCACTTGTCCTTACTGGTAGCCTAGCTAAGACGAAGAATACCATCATTATGCAACAGCCATCTGATTTTAAATATGACAAAAAATCTACCAAATGTAACATACAACTCCACAAGTATGAGTTCTAAGAATGTTAGAAAATCATCTGCCTCATCTGAGAAGTCTGTAATTGCAGAATTAAGGAGTGCCAGAAATATGCTCACTTTTTCAAAGAAAAAGAAGTATTGTACTACAGCCTGTAAAGGTATATGAAATCTCCTGTGATTAGAATCACTTCTTCTATTCAAACTGGTCCCCCGGCATATTATGCAGATGTTTTTACTGAGAATAAATGAGGATGGTCAAGAACTTTATTTGCAGATTATTCATCAAGCTGTTAGAGATTACCTTAGAAATGTGTAAATCTTGCTTTTGTTAATTGGGCAAAATGTGAAAATTGACAACACAAGACACACTGTACTTTTTGTTGCGAAAAATCATCTGTTAGGCGACATAGCTCAATGTTCGCCCACATTGCATGTATAATTCAGAAAAAGCTATAAATATTGTTTTATTTGACTTTGCACTGTTGTTATCATGGGAATCAATTGAACGGAATTATTGTATTAAATCTATTCACTGAATCCTTCTTTTTGTGGAAATATTTCAGTCATTGCCAGAGTGGAGACTCGATCTTATAGGTAGGATGAAATTAATGTTTATTATAATTTCACTTATAATGAATCGACCAAACTTTCTGCACTCTGATTGAATATAAACGGTAACGTGATCACGAATTTTGTATACATCAATAAATTCTATTGACTACGTTTAGATAGATAGAAGCTTCATCCATCTGCACCACAAATAATAACAATTCTCACCCACCCATGTCCATGACTTCCAACTAAACTTTGCAACACGCTGAATAAAATCACCTGTTGGAACTGATAAGAATATAATTGCACAGTCAGTCCTGCACTGCAACACTCACCCCTCTTGGCACAGAATGCACAGGTTGTACAAGCTATACTTTTGAATGTATATGTTCCACCAACTCTTTAATAGAAGTTATATGACGAACAAGGGTGAACCATGACCTTAACAGAACTTATAAGCATTATTTACGTATATAAAAATACATATCACTATGCCATGAATGAATTTACGCACTGTCTTTATAAGAATGACACACTATGCTATAAATGAATGTATACACTGTCTTTACAAGATTAACTCATCTTTAAAGTACGAAATTGCTATCTTAGTGAAAATTTGTATATAAATATTATTAACTAATTGACCCTTTCAAATTGGAATCATAAAGATAATACACATGATATAGACATACCTAAATATCACTATCTTTAATTTGACATTCATCAGCAGTTTCAACTAATTATACACATAAGCATTTAATAAAAACTCAAAAATCGTATTATATTTCACATTTTTTGCTGTTTAATGTCCTTATGATCGTTAATCGTCTTAATCTGTATATGCTTTTATAAATGATATAATCGTACTTTCACATCATACTAAACGAGTTATTTACATCCTTTATTTTTGTTTGTTTCTTCAACGTCCTTCTGCTTCTGTTATTTCGAAAGAACAGTAATTATTTATGTTACTTTATCTTCCGACATTTAGGTAAGTTATTAGTCTCATCGACTAACTTGCAATACCTTTTTCATTACCTGTCTTTTCATCATTTAATTCCTTCTGCAACTAACCAGCTTATGATTATAGTGAATGGTACTTGAATAGCTTAAGATTATAGGAATGATCCGGTCTTTTCTTATATTTTCTTATATTTGGTTATAATTTTATTCACATACTTTTGTTTAAGGAACCGTCTGCCCTTTTGTGTTTTCTGTCGAATCATTATTCATCTGGAACTGTGACATATTATTGGTACCAGCAGGTGTCGAAAATTCAACTTTCATTACAGAATGGTTCCAATTACTAATTAAAATTCTATATATTGATATTTGTGTTCTGTTTTTGTGTTTATGTTATTAATTTAATTCCAGCCCAAATGAACTTCTGGACACAAAAATACTACGAAATTAATGTTAAAACACGAAGAAATAATCTTATAAGTAACAAGATTAAATAGTCTTTCACAAAAACAAATGTTATTTGTCATTAGAAATATATTGCTAAAATTATAATATAGAACCTGGACTATGTCAGGTTAGCCAGGGGAATCCAATGACGTTGGCTCAGGCCCAAATAAACATGATTATTTTTATTAATAGTTATCCTGATATTAAACACATACGCATAAAGAATATTTTGGTATATGTATTAGTTATTTACAGAAATAATTTTTTAAGATCTACAATTCAGGTCAGGTAGAAAATGAAACTTAAAGATGGACAAGGTGAAGCGCAAAGAACAATGTAACATTTCGAAGGCACATATTGAAATAAAACAAATGAAAAAACCAACAAACAATGAAAATGACATATACATACTACTTCCACATATAAAAAAGAAAGATTTATGCAATAAAACTTTCTTTATATTATTAGTCAAACATTCATGTAGTCCAAACATTACATCAGATGAAATATTCTGAATGACACAGATTATATAAGTAACAATATAATATTAATATAGAAGTGAAAGTGCATATGCTATTACGTTGTATTTTCCTTTAATGCGCTTGATGTCAATAGTGTTATCCTGCAACACGAAGCTCCAACTTACAAATCTCAGATTTTGTTTTACATCTTGCCAATGAAAGTAAATGGGTTGTAATAACTAAACACAATAATCAAAGAAAGTACGGAGCTAATATACAATTTAAAATGTTACAGTGGTAATATTAAAATCAAAACATTCCTTCTTGTTTATGTAATAATTGCTCTGGTGCTTGTTTAATTTCTTAGAAAGATGGCACACTGCTTGATCTACAACATTTTAGTCTTCTTCAGTCAGTACTGCAACAACCCGACATCACTTGCATCTACAGACATTTCAAATATTAGACTGCAATTTGGAGATTAACGAACCTTTAACCTATCAAAAGCCTCCTGAATTTTTTCAGACCCATGAAACATCATTTCTTTGCTCAACAAATTTGTCAGGTGTTCTGCAATTATGGAAAAATTGGAAAATAAATTCCGATAGCTTCCAGGCATGTCACACAATCGCATCAATTGTCTGTTTTTTACCGAAGGGCACATGGTTTTCAAAGATATCCTTGACTATAGCATCTATATTGTTTAACCTATTTCCCACTATATGTCCTAGAAACGTACCACAAGCACGATAACACGCACTTTTATATAAATTACTTGTCAGATTTGCATAAATGAGTCTATCAAATAATTTTCGAATTGTTTCTAAGTGATTTTTTATCAGATTTTTACAATTATCCAGACCAGATATAATCATTTTCATTAAATGTTGAAAAGTACAAGGCGAACCATTCAACCTAAACGGCATCACTTTATGTTGATAAAATTCAGCTTGAGTCACGAATGCCGAAAGTTCCTTTGCCCCGTCCGTCTGTGCAGTTTGCCAGCATTCTTTCTCATATTCCACCTATGTGTGGCCTGAAATCAATTCGTATTAATATAAAGCTTTGTTCAGTTATGCTCTGTTCCGAAGCTCAGATTTTTGAGACATGTGTTGCATCTACACTTTTATCAATGCAGTCACCGATTCTTAGCAATGTAACTGAATCTGTTTTAGACATACTGTTTACCTTTATATAGTCAGCGCACATGTGGAAAGTACTATCTGTCTTGTCAGATACATGTAGTTTAAACGCAAAATAAAGGTCACTGCTAAGTAATAAATGAATAATCTCGATGGGTATAGACTACACACCTCCGAATGTCACGGTTCGTGAGACAAATTTACACGTCGGAGAAAAACATTAACAAAGCCTCACTTACTCTACTCCATAAAAAAGGCTACTTTCATTAGCAGATGACTTCTCAGAATTTGGCAAACTACCTAATAATAACAGACTCTTAAAAGCTTCTGTATCACGCAAACTTTTAATAGTGATAGGATTGTCAGAATCATTGAAGTGTGATATAGAACCCTTCGACATGAACGGTTCATAGTTCTCTACATTAAAATCAGACTGGGGCTTGCTTGACCCAACAAATTTAATCATTTCAATACATGAGCGTTACTCTGACCTCTTAGAAATAAGACCACTTGGAGTAGATCCGTCTTATTATGTAGCTTATTGTTCAGTGTGTATCTATCAGAAATAATGTGCCCTGACGACTGGTTCGTCTTATCATAAACATGATTTATAAATGTTGTGCCAGTTTAAAATTTAGAGGTACTCGTATCAGACTGAAATACATCAATTAGCAGAAGACTGCTGAGTGAAAGACTTAATGACTAAAGAAACTTTATGCTGTAAGTATTACTCATCATCTATACCAGCAGAATGTTCTCAATTATCGACCTTATGCTCATCAAGGTCACTTATGGGCGCAGTAATTGAACTCTTCAACTAATATGAATTGTCTGAGTTTTTCAGGCCAACGTTCTTGGTTAAGCAACACCTATAACACAACTGCTCTTTTTACCTTAACCAGATCACAATTAGTAACGTTTTGTATTGACAGAGACGCGAGCTTTGACAGAAAGTACGCTTTCTAATAAATGTCCAGCACTTTTGTTCAAAATCAGGAAAATATGTATCTACTTTTTCCTTAAAAAAAGAGGGTACTAACCAAATATACTTATTAACATCAAAACTTGAATTTGTGTTTAATGTGGGAATATGTTTTTCACTTGCCAGTTCTAATTCTTTTGACCGAAATTAAAATTCTTTTTCTTCATTTTTGTCCTTCGCTCTGCATTTGTTTTACACTCCTTTTTTCGTTTCGCATTTGCATTTGCATTAACTTTTCGTCTTCTTCTCTCTTTCTCTATTTACAGTTCCAACGTTCTTTCTTCTTTCTATAATTACATTTCTCTTCCTCACCTCTTTTCTAATTGCATTTGATTGTCCTATTTCTGTAACTGTAACTGTTCCTCTCTCTTCTCTTTATCTAACTGCATTTGTTTCTCCTCTTTCTCTTTCTGTAGCTGCAACAATATTTGACTCAACTGAAGCTCAACCACACTACCATTCTTGCATTTTAATTTCATTTCCATAACTTGCAATTTAGAGCCTAAAGAAGTCTAACCAATCAAATCCAACGCACTTTTATTCGAATTCTTTTCAAGCAAATATTGGACCAAAATATTTGTATTTCTTTCTTCTTTGATGAAGGTTTTACCTCAGATATATCCTTTCTTGCACGCAAAGCAATTATTCCGCTTGCAAGGTGCCTAACTGTTCATGATTAGGATTTCAAATAAAGGTCTCCATTTTATATGGCATTATAAAAACTTTCATGGTTTAACTCAAGATTTCTAAAATGATACATAATACCAGGTACGTAGGAACTTCAAGTTGAATACAAAAGAATACAAAGTGAAAATGAAAAAGGACTTACGGCATTGCGAACTAAACACCAGAACACTACTAGAATGCAGACACAAATCCTAATAATGAAAGTTCTCAATAAACTTGAGTAGAAACCCAAAAAAGAAAACAAACTCTGAAGGTGATGATGTGCCTGTGAATGGCGTGTAAGATGTTGATGTGCCGAGAGCATTTTATTTAAACACAGTAGTACAATCCAATGAAAAATTCTTCTTTGAAATTTCAGTCTAAATTCAAGTGTATATTTCCAAAAATGTTATCAGAGCACTTTTGTGTCACCGGAGAAGAAATAATTTGAATAATTCAAAATCAAATACAGATCACTAATTCGAGAGAAACTTGACTATCAATGTCATGTTTATGCACCAGAAAATCAAACTCTGCTAATGAAACTGGACATCATTCATTAGCAAACGCTCAGAATATGTACTAGTACATTGAAAAATACATCCTGAGAAAAATTACAAATATTAACACGTAAACTACCGTTACATCTTATATAGAATGAACTGACAATGAGATATGCAACCATGATATCCATACAGGACAAATCACCCATAACAGATTACTATTGAAAAATATGATAGATGTTTCAGATATACACTGATACTCAATTTACCAGGAGGAAGACGAATACACGAATTAGCCAAACAATTGAACATTACTACACTACACTCCGAACCAAATAGATATCCTGACCTCTCACCCTGGATAAGGAAACGACACCAGTATTGACCGTCTTGCATTACCGTTAGGTTCCAGATATGAATAACCAATATAGATAATGACAATAATCAAGTCGATACTGGAAAATGAATATAAGGACTACATTAAAATATATACGGATTGACCAAGATCTTTGTAATGTAACAGAACATCAGCCGCTATATTAATCTCTGATATAAACATCGAGCTAGGAGCAAGACTACCATATGGCTGTTCCATATGCACTATGGAATTATGGGCCATTGGTCAATCCCTTCATTGGGTCATAGCACAAACCGCTACATGTAATATATTGATTATGGACAGGCTAACCGTTCTGAGATCGCTTGAATCGAACATTTCGACTAGTAGAGACAGATTTCTGAAAGACACAAAACTTCTACTCAAACAAATTGAGTACAACGACCAAACGGTCAAATTTTAGTGGGCTCCATCACATAATTAATCTGTAATGAAAAAGCCGATCTTAAAGCCAAGGAAAAGCTAAATAGTCAACAACCAGTTCTACTAGTGTATAGCATACATGAAATCTATAGTCAAATTAGATACAAGATTGATACTAAATTACAAACGGATTCGGACGATTGTTCAGAAGAACGAAAACAATTCTCTATCCAAGATCCAGCCAACAGGAACATCAAATCACCCAAAACAACTTTATGCTGTGACCAGAAACTAATCAAAAGGATGAAAACGGGAAAACCACTACTTGCACATAGTTTTGGTAAAAATATATCTAAGGATAAAATGACGGGCATTACTTTCCCCTACTGCCCCACACTGGAAAACATTAATCACATCTTCAAAGACTGCCCAAGGTACAGAAGCCTAAGCAATATAAAAACTGGATGACAGATTAGACACCCAGATGTCCTCATTTATAGCAAAGTTAACAACTTGAGATTGACATGCAACAATAAGTTCAAATTTAGTGACGAAATTGGCAAGAACGAGAACGTCTACAAGAAATACTTCACCAACGAACAGTACAAGCATAAAACAAATGGATGGAACAGCGATATGGTCCTGTGAATGGAACAGGGGAGTCCGACTGCTGATGGATTGAACGCTTCGCTTCCGATCATTCGGTACTGGCATCGCTTGTGCATGTTGCAGACCCGGCTACAGTTATAATGGTATACCCTGCCCCTAATACGTCATGCCGAGAGTAATCCATTTGGCCAACGGGCAATGTAATCATATAACAAGTTCACGGGTCTATGGCAATGATAATTGACAGCAGGCCACCGGAGTCGCCATTGTAAGAATGATAGGAGTCACTACGCATATATCGATAAATATTTGCACTCACAAGTCAGATTGCTTATCGTGAAGAATTCGTTATACAATACTATACAATACTAATCTCTATTCTACTATTTGATCCTTCTCTCACAAACGGGCAGTGTACATCTACCTTATAACTACTGAAATGTCCCCATATTAGTCAATATAGGTGGAATAACCCCTAGCCATCATGCTCCGCCATACAATATGTATAGATTAACGTAATCTTAAAAAGGGTAAACATTTAGTAAGACACAAACTTAGTTCCATAAGGTGATCCTAAACCCAATATCATCACGACCCGATTCGCGATTTGGCAATCTAATATATAATCAGGCAGTTAAGACTCCAATTAAATATATAAGGTGGCCGATACCCAAAACCACCAGCCCCTCCCATCCCCCACACAAAGCGGGACATACATAATAGTTACAAATGAGACCTCAAATTAACACGCTACGACTAAATGCCTCGGCATGCTACCCAATCAAACTTACTCGATTGACGTACACAACACGCACTCCCTCATACCAGTATAAAACATCAAAGACATTTTTGGACTTTGCTTTATCAAGGAGGCTTGTTGCACCTACTATGACACGCTGCCGCTGTATTGCTACCTTACTCGCTTGCAGCGGCTAGATATAAGTAAATAGCGGGTTCTGCAAACATGAATGCGTGAAAGCAGAGGTTCTCATACCTCTTTAGCCAACTAATTGATTATCCAACTATGTGGGAATAAACTAGGCGAGTATGACATGTGGGTTAATGCGACTTTAATCAAATATATTATCGTATAGTATGGAGTCTTGCCAATCATTGTCGACCGTGTGCAGAACAAAGAAAAGACAACCCGAAATTGTAAAGAGTGCAAGCTCTTGGAAGTTTTCAGCCTGGTGGAAATTGCACAGTGACTCTTGGGTTTGATAGAGTTTATGGAATGGTACCCGACGAGCGGCATTTAAGGAGAAAACTAGCTTTCTAATAATTGCTGAAAGGTCTATTAAAGAGGTGATGGGTGTTTGAAAGTTCTAAAGTTTAAGGCGGCGTCAAAGGATGAGAGACGTGCTAGGGTGAAGGAGAGGAAGGAATGCACGCTAGAAGAAATGACTAACTTCCAACCCCTCCACGAAAACTTGATGAGGATCCAAAAGTAGAGCGCCTAATGGGTCATCCAAATCGGATGTCGGACGGGAACGACGACTGTGGGAGTAGAGACAAATGTGGCCAAAGCTGTGCAGTTTGCGGTGCTTTAACTTGGGTAGTAACAGTGGTGAGGGAGTGGAGTAGATGGAGAAAAAAATGTCCCTTTTCAGTGTCACTCAAATAACTTGAAAGGAGATATGTTAATAAGTTGCCAAAGCGTTTTGTTTGTATGTGTTTGTGTAGATATTTCTCTTCCCCCACAAAACGATAAAACCGAAATCTTTTAACGTTCTCTTGTGAAAGTATGTGTGAGAGGTATAACGTCACTATAGCCATTTCCTCCCCTTGCTTGTGACTGTATTCTTGCATAGTTGTGTTTCAAAGCATGTATATTTTATCATCATTCCTTTACATTCCACCACTCTTTGTGTGTGATAGGATGTTTGCGTGTACGTAAGTAGAGAGTGTGCAAATAAACATTCATACCTATTTTGTTTGATAGTACGGGTGTGAGTTTGTATGATATTCGGGAAGCTGTTATTTGATAGTATATGTGGAGTGTTTGGATTATGATAAACAAGTGAGCAGTGTATTGAATGTGTGTGATCTGGATATTAATCCAATTACAGGTTACTGCATTGAAGAGATGTTTGTTGGAATATGAAGGTGTGTATTGGAATGTAAACAGAAAGGTAATAGGATTACATTTTCCCTTGTGCCCATTAACAATTTAATACCTAAATACCTATAACCGTTTCTGGACCTTTCACCACTTGCAAGGAAGCATCCAATTTCATTAGACTTGTAACACTAATCGATCTCCAGTGAATTAAACGTATTAATCTCTATGTTGAAGCTAAGTATCTCATTGAATGAAAGTCTCCGTGAACATAACATATTGCAGGTATTATTATGTAACGGTTCCATCGATTTAAAATGCGTAGACATTATTAATTTTAGAATACTTTTGAATGCAAAGCATGACATTATTCCCTAGTGGTGATTTTCTTTGTCCATGATGATTGCTAGGGACATGATAGGATTAATATATTAAAACATGTGCATCCACGTTAAGGGAAGCGGTAATAACTGAGACAAGAGTGGGCTTTGTTTGCAGACATTTAGTTTGCAAAGAGACATTGTTAAACATGGAGCATGTGTTTCATAAGAATATTGTAGCATGAAGACTTGCTTTGCACACGTTATTAGTATAACAACTTTGTTACTTTGGAACAAATTATACTCACAGATTGCGACTATATGATTGTTCGCAAATTTAAACGTTTACCTCACTATAACAAGCATGACCGTGAATGAATTTCAGCCTGTTGACAATGCAAATCATCCCCCCCTCTGTATTAGATGTACACCATTCAAACACTGAAGACTATATGAACTATGCTAATTACAAATTAATGAAGGTCAATGCATCCTCGCATTTATCAGTGGGTTCTCAATGTCTTCGTTTGTTCTAGGAGTTATATATACATGTATGTCTGAGTGGATCTGGATGTGTATGTGTGTGTTAAAACATATAACAGCGTAGTTTCGTTCCTGTGTACGCTCAAAAACGTGAAGCTAATACAGTGGATGTTATAGAATATCATCTGTAGCGTACTGCTTGAAGTATGATAAAAGCATGTTGTAATATGGATAAGTTACATTATAAAAGTGGTAAACACAATTTTTTCTTAAACAAACGAAACCATCCAAATGTATAATAATGTTTTAATTGTGATACTATTACTTTTGCTATATGTTGAGGGATTCGATTGATACAATTGATTTATAAAGAAGGCATTCATGTGACATCGACATAGAATAGCTATTTAAAAGTTTCCTTTCTTCTTCAATGTTAGAAAAAAAACGTAGACTAATATATTTATACTTTTCTTTAAGTTTAAATTAATTAAAGGTTGAAGTTAAGAATCAATTTATTTCTAAATGTTTTGAATTTGTGCCTTTGGTATGCATATATGAAACTGTGACAAAAGATTGTGTTTGATGGAATCTGTTTTTATTCACATTTTTTGCATTTGTTATGTACTTTATAATGACTGAAGTTCATGGCACACCATTAGTCTACCTCGCCCACTCAGATCTTTCTCATTCCTTCCTGTTTTACCCTAAAGATAACACCAATTATTAAAATGTCTTTGTTAGTCGCGCATGCTTCAGCTGAGCTGAGACCTAAGGGGACGTCCATTAATTATGTCAACAATTTTTAGGCAGTTTTTTACCCCCCTCCGCCCCCCCCCCCCTTGTCAACAACTGTCAAACTTTCAGTGACCCCCCTAATAAAATTATGTCAAAATTTTTTTTACCCCCCCCCTACAAACTAACCATACTTTATACGGCTGGCTTTTATGCTAAAATAGAATTTTGGAAATTAAAAGGTCTACAAATAAATTTTAATACATTTTTTTCACTTGTTTAACAAATTTCAAATTGACTATAACACTTTGAATTCATTAAAAAAATCGAGACTTTATATTCTAGCTTCTATCATCTTCCCATGGGGAAGCCAAATGTCCCTCAATTGTTATAATAGGCATAGTGGATGATTCATTAATTTCTTCAGATTAACACCATATGTGGTTAATCTGTCTACAGTCTACAATCTACATTGAATAAAAACAAAATAGGATGATGCATGACTATGACTTCCTTGGCAAGAGCTCAACCGGTTTAGGATTAAACTGATGGGCTGTTGACGGGCGAGCGAGTGTGTGCCATACCAACGCACCGACTAATTTCCTATTTTTTGATTTATTAAATTTATTGTAAAAAATAACATTGTTGACGTCAATTTATCTTGAACTCCCCCCTCCCCATGTCAACAATTGTCAAACTTCTTCAACCCCCTCCCCCCCCCCATTTTGTTGACATAATTAATGGACGACCCCTAATAGTAAATCATGCATTCCTCAGTTGCCATAATATGCACCCAGACCCCACGTGGATTTACTTTTGTAATTGGACGTTAGTCTCACATAGCATTGCCTTTCAATATGTATATAAAAATCATGCTTGTTAGTCTACATCAATAACCCTGCCTGGAAACCAATACGATTTTCTTCAAAATACCCCACACCTCACCACGATAAAAAAGAAGCGAGAAAGAAAATTTCAACCTCTTAAAATACTAAATTAAAGACAGAAATGCGTTAATTCTAATTGGCTTAGATCATGTCTACTATTACAAAACAGCGCCATTCTAGCAGCATGCACATGTTCGAAAACAAAATGAGCCGAAATAAATTTATCGGTGATTTTGGAACAGGTGCATTGTACTTGAACAGTCTATTTTGCAATAGGTTGGAAAACAAAGACAGGGTAATAGACAAAGCATTTTGTACTTTCAATGACAAACATTCCTACATGCATGGATAGTAGTCATACAGTATGAACGACATGTGAATTGTGCATTTCAAACCCTTTTCACATGTTTATGTCGTGCATGTAATTTTGATTCGCTTTGCTTACATAAGAATTAATTTCTGTTCTCACTATAAATATTTATTTCTATCATGAATTATGAAGTAGAACACACTAAAAGTAGCATGTTCACTCACTTCTCTTATTCATAAGTAGCCCTCCACCCCACCCCCACCTAAACTGTACCGCCACAACTATTAAAGGTGACACTCCAAGTCAGACACCACTCTGCATTTCATTCAGTTATACAAGGGATAAGAATATGTGTATGCGTTTGTAAATTCCGCACTAGGCTTGAAAAAGTAAACAGGTAGAGAGATAAAAACTACAGAGAGAGAGAGAGAGAGAGAGAGTACAAATGACCTGTCAACTAGTCCAAGTCCTTCGCACAGTTAGTTTCTGGCTGTGATCCCACCGCTCGAATAATTAGTGATATAGTGTTACCTGAATTGTGTAACGTTTATTTCTCGTCAAACTAAATTACAATAACATTATTCGATACTTGCAAAGACTGATACAACAAGGTAACTGAGGTTATCGCTTTATCTCCGTGATCAAATATAGAATATGGGTTATGTCGCATGCGTGTGCACTAACAATCATGGTAAACTATTCGAGTCGAACTGCATGCATGTTTATACTGAACATTAACAGCCCTTAATGGACAGAAAACGTCTTTATAAAACGTCAATATATAGCGATTATATTTATCCGTTTTTTCTATTGCCTAGTTTTCTTCGTGTTCTTCTGCTTCTAGCACAAAACATATTAATGACATGGATATGCAATAATGTAAAGTGGTTTTCCTTTGATGGTTTTAGCTTAAAATATAATTAAAAGAGTTGCAAAAAAATGAATGAGATATATTACGTCAGGGTGATAGCTGTCTGAATGCAAGAATATGAGATTCACAAAAATCACATATATTCCGTGTTTCGTTACTGAATGCAATTGGATTTCATTATTTGCTTTTCGCTAACTAGATATGATTAAATGAGTTAACTGACTGAATACGCATGCTTTCATTTTCTTACCAAATTATGCATTATATATGGCGTAAAAGGTCTGGAACAAACAGTCCTATCATACTAGCCTTTGGCGGTTTGATTTTTAATATGGTGAAATAAATTAATTGATCATGTATACATGGGATTTGCACTCGTGAAGCCATTTTAATGTTCTTAAAGTATATTATTGTTAACACGTATATTTCAAGTTGCAAATGTACTGCTTTCTCCAAGAAATTTGAAACAATGTTATGCTGATTGGTATAGAGTTCCATCATTACTGCTATGATATTTCTTGTAAAGAGGTATAACCCCTGATACTATTTATTCCATTTGGAACAGTATTTTTAACAATGGACAGATGTATAAATAATTGGAATTGTAATTTGAAAAGGTTTGGACCAGCAGTTAGTTTCTGATAGCTTTGTTGACTTATATGATTCCTTGTTTGCCATTTTCGGGCAAATTTCTTTAACTGAATGATCGACGAGGAACCAAATTGTTAGCAAAATGACAGCAAACCCTTCATTAACCAGAATGTTAGGTCCAAGGGAACGTTAATCTAAATAGTTCGTTAGCAGGACTTTATAAGTATTTTATTGAATTTCGGCTTAGAAAAGAAGACAGAAAAGGACAAATAGTTCCATGTATAATATAAATTACGAATGTTGTGTTTTATTAATTACTTACTAAAATACTGTTGTGAAGTAATTGTGCTTAAATGATGTGAACAATTTCAGTAAAGTTATAAACACTATGCTTGTTAATTAATTATATAAAGCAATGTCATGAAGTTAATGTGCTTAAATGATTTGAAAAATGTCATCTACGTTTGTACGGACTTCAGTCCAATGTAAATATTGGTTGGCACAAGGTTGCCTATGAAGACATGTGAAAAGGCTAAAGACAAACCACCAGTCATCATCATGAAACAAGTTACGTTAGTGTTTACCTGTAGAAAGACTTAGATGAATAGACTACATTACCTGGAAAGTATAACGGTGATCGATGTATACCACACTTGTGCATGCCGTGAACAGCATGAACATTTCCCAAACTGACAGTAAAGATAACAGATTACTTGCATTACACCGGTAAATGCTCCACCCACTTTTCCTTTCAATGCAGCTTATTCTGCCTATCAATCACATTATTTCTTTCATGTATCCCCTATTCTAATGTGGACGTGTCAACATTTATATTCGCCTTAAGTGGAGACATATGTGCGTTACAGTTTGGGTCTGAACGAGTATTTCATCTCTAAATACTAAATCCCTGACCAGATGCATTTTATAAATACATTATCAAGATAAAATTCCTAATTGTATTTAACCTATTCAAATCGAACATATTTTCCCTCAAAGGTTAAATCACGATTCCTCAAAAACATGATAGCAGTCCATTTTGGCTGCATTTCCGCTGAATACACACAATATAAATAATTAAATACGTTTAAGGCATGATCTAAAGCGACGGATGAATAGTTCACGTGTTCATGGTTCCAGCTGCAAAGAGCTCTTCTAGATTACTAACAAGCTAATATCAAGGAACAGATGTATACCACTTCCAACTACCTTCTCTCCAGTTGACCTTCCGGACATGTTTGCAAATTTCTTCCGTTACAAAGTACGAACCATTAGAGATAAGCTTGATAACATACTTTCAATTGACTCGACGTCACCATACAGTTGCGACAAAGAATTTGAGCGGCAACCATTAGTAGCATTTGAATCTGTCTCTATGGATTTCGTACGTACAGTCCTAATGAAGAGTGCACATAAGTCACGGGAACGTGCTCCAATTCCAACATCACTGCTGCTTGAGTGCTTAGATCCAGTATTGCCTTCACTAACTGATGTTATTAATACCTCTCATTCATCCGGGGAATTCCCATCTTTTTTCAAAATTGCCATTGTAAAGCCTCTGCTGAAGAAACCAACATTAGACAATAACAATTTAAATAACTACCGCCCAGTTTCTAATCTCACATTCATATAAAAAATCTTAGAAAAGGTTGTTCTATCCCACCTTGTATCTCATCTGAATTCAAACAGTCCTTTTAGCAATGTACAACCTGCATATCGCCCTTGCTTCAATACTGTAACTACTCATTTAAAAGTAGTTAATGACATTCTGCTTTGGATAGCGGAAAGATTACAGTCCTCACCCTCCTTGATTTTTCTGCAGCATTTGACACAATGGACCATGAGATATTACTTCACCGTCTCCAGCATGTATTTTGGCCTTACTGTGTTTCAAGTCTTCCTTGGTCAACAGAGCAATAATGGAATACACTACAGCCCAGTTAATCTATGTTGTGATCTTCCACAGTGGTCTGTTCTTGTACCTATTCTCTTCATTCTATACACTCAGCCGCTCTCATAGATCGTCAGAAGAGGAGATCATCATGCAGTGTCTCACCAATTGTACCCTGAGGACACCCAAATATACAAATCTAGCCATCCAACTGAAGTTGATGCTGCAAACCAAGGTGTAGAGAGGTGCATTTCTGATGTGAAATCATGGATGACATGTAAAAAGCTGCAGATGAATGATAATAAAACTGAGGCCATTCTGATCACAAAACAAAGACTTTGTCATTCACATCCTTTACCTCAAACAATAAATATCAGCAAGACCAACATTAAATTCACACAGTCAGTAGGAAACCTAGTTGTTACACTGGACAGTATCCTCACATTGCACCATCATATCATAAACATATCCAAGGCTGCATATCTTGAGCTGAGACGCATCAGTTCCTTTCGTTAAATATATTTCAGTTGATGCCACTAAAACACATGTGTGTTCATTAGTACTTTCAAGACTGGACTATTGTAACTCAATTCTGTCTGGTTCATCTCAATATCTACTCCAGAAACGTTAAAAAGTTCAAAACACATCTGCTCGGAAAATACTTAGAGTACCACGATCACAGCACACATCCCCGCTACTCTGTACCCTACACTGGCTATCCATTCGATCCAGAATCAAACACAAATTTTGTTCTCTGTGCTAAGTTTCACTGTCGGACTCTAGTCCAACATACCTATCCAACCTCACCCATGTGTACACATTGTGTGTACACACGCTTCTTTTCTGACAATCGTATACTCATTATTCCCACTATGAAAACAAAGTCATATGGACAACGTTCTTTTGCATAATAGGGCTACTAGGGCCCAGCAACGTGGAATGAATTGCCCACTGAACTTAGACACAAAGACACAGTTATCTCATTCAAGAGTGCTCTTAAAACTCACTTGTTTCAACTGCAAGAACAAACTTAAAGACCTAATAATGTTTCCTACCTTCAAATATTTTCAGCATGTTTTTATGTTACCTAATGTCATGGTCTTTTTTCTGTAATCGTATCATTATGTATGTTTTTATATTATAAATGTCCTCATTATTGTTATTATTATTATTATTATTATTATTATTACTACTACTACTACTACTACTACTACTATTTTTATTAACGCGTTAAGAATTGCTTGATGCACACATACTTATTGTTGAGTTATAGAGAAATAGAATTGTACGAGTTAGCATATGTATAGGTCAAGTCTAACCAAGGGAACAAACGTCAGAAGAATAAATAAAAAAGAGACATTAAAAGAATATTAGAGTGCATTGAACTACTTCAAGAGAAATATGCTCCTTTGCTTCGTTTGTGGATTTAACGCCAATTCTCGGCGGAAAGTAGGCTATAGCCAATGTGAAAGGAAATCGCCGTTTGTATCAATATCGAGAAAGAAAGCTTCGGACCTCGCATAGTATTTGATGTCATTAAAATGCCACAATCTGCAGAAATTCAGTAGAGTGTGACACAATATATTTTGTAAATGAAAATTGTACTTCGCACACCGCGATTTTCGAGCCCGTTTAGAGCACGTCAGCATGATTTAACCAAGATGTCATTTTCATCCAAGTTTATGTTCAGACCATTTAGCTATGGCAATTGTGGGCAACGGGCGTGACCGTATCACTTCAAAATAACAATAATTACTGCATATACTTACGACGTTGGAATGGTGAACGTTTATACTAACAGATGATTTGAATACTTCAAAAGTCACTTAGGCCATTTGGTTTTCTCTTGGATAGGATCATGTGTATATAGTTTTGCTTTCCGGTCCTGAACGGTGAAGAGTGTATTTCACGAGAAGCATCACGTTCGGCTCCATGTTATCTTTGTAACACTGGGGGATAATAATCCAGTCCTAGCACTAATATCGCACTACTACAAATATGACTACTATTGATGATGATTATAATGATAATGATGACTTCAAACTCCAAATATAAATGCTGAAATATCCATATGATAGGACGTACATGGTGTATTCTGCATAACACAAAAGGGAAAAATACATTCTATCAACAATCAACTACATTTTTGCCATAAAACTAAATGATCAACTCTTAAAAATTATCAAAGAGTAAATATGCAACAAGGCGAAAACAGGTGTAGAAATCTTGGTCGTATGAAGAATACTAACGAAAATTTCATTTTCTTGTTCTGGTAATATAATTTACTATAGGAAAACAAAACTGTACAGTACTACAAATACATGATATGATACGATTTAATAATGTTATCGATGCGTTGAACTGATTATCAATACGGCACTTAGATGCACATGTGAGACATAGAGCACAAATAGTGCAGTTGCAATACGATATGTTGGCGAACTCTTTAGATTATTCATGGACATGTGAACCTAAAACATGTTCATTCCCTCATGACTACAGTTGGTCTCAAGATAAGATGGTGAGTGCATTCTGGTTCCAGTCGTGGTGTGCTCCTGTCATGGAGATTTGAAGGAAAAGGAATTTATATATTAGACTATTAGTGTCATGCCTGAAGGCGGACGTCACACAGTTAAGAAGTTAAAATAACGCTTGAAAAATTACTTTAACGATTAAAGTCTTTAAATGGAAGCAATTATATATATATATATATATATATATATATATATATATATATATATATATATATCGATTCTGACTCTTGTTCAAAATCAAGTTAATGGTATACATACCGAATGACATTTAATTTGTAAGCAACGTAATACATAACTAAAATCTCCGCACGCACGAGTGTATATATAATATTCAGATCATTATCATTGGAAGCAAACATGTTTATTTATATCCTAGTGCAGCACACCAGTTATTCATTTGGAAATTCCTAAACTTGTTTGCAACATTGAATGATTTAGAGATGTGACTCACCTACTTCGTGACCTTTTTATATCATGTTATGAACTTAAAAAGTTACTGATCTTTGCCAAATTATCATAAGCTTAATTACTGTTATTGGTGTGTTCCGTTTTTAATTTGGGTA
Source organism: Sinohyriopsis cumingii (assembly GCA_028554795.2). Classification (NCBI taxonomy): domain Eukaryota; kingdom Metazoa; phylum Mollusca; class Bivalvia; order Unionida; family Unionidae; genus Sinohyriopsis; species Sinohyriopsis cumingii. The sequence continues at coordinate 65,958,294 of CM068833.1, read as the reverse complement.
GATATATTTATTTATTCTAACGTTTCACTGGAATTACACATTGTTCAATAATATTCTTGGACAATAACATTCATTTGGAATTATAGTTAATTCATACAAGGATATTTGGATTACATTTCCGTCTTACATCACTGTTAACAAATCACCACATTCCATGCCACTGTCACATTATCATGTTCGAGACTACAGGCACATCAATACATTCAATATTGGATCTTATTCGGATCACCAATAGAATTCAATTGGAACATCTTTTATTTGGATAGAACTTTTGCGATTATTTTTGCGATTTATTTCACAATATATTAATATAATATTTAATTGTACATTTTGTAAAAGGCTTGGTTTTAGCACTTATTTTCACTTGCTTTAAGACGATATGATCAGAACAGAAAATTAGGGGCTCTCGTTGGGTTACAAATGTTTCTAAAATACTTCAGAAAACTTTACTTTTTATTTTAAATATACTTTCTTTCGAATTCGACTACGTCTCAGGTTTTTGAATGTCACATACTTTCGATATCTTTTGTGAAACAAACAAGCTTTCACATTGTCACCTAAAGTGGAAAACTATATCTTAAATCCTGCCAGGAATGGATAAATTCCTTAGAAAAGGAGCTGCCTGAACTTAACAACATTATTATCTTCCTGAAACGAGGGCTACTTGAAGTGCATATATTCCACTTTACGCACATATTCAGGTTTTGATGTTACCCTTGATAGTAGGGTCGCACCACCTTTTAAAGAGAAGGAGGTAGATACATATTTCCTCATTGTGAAAACATTGCTGAAAATGTTAAATAGTAAAGACAACATTGGACTATATTATTGCAAAATGTATTTCTTGGCAAAGCTAGGGAAGTCTAAACTTCAATGTCAGTAAAACAAATTGGTGATTTTCGTGTGGTTAAGAAATATATCTTGAAGGTCACGGTTATGTATTGAATGCAATACATTTGTTGGGGCAAACAAACCACACCCTGATTTTGTAATGGAGAAGTATGAACCGTTCATGTCAACATTTTTATAAATCACTTGGTAATGATTCTGACAAGGAAAGGAGGTTTTGGCCTGGTGATAATAGTCTGATTCTCTTACCACAAATCGGCTTCAGGTTAAGTATTACGGTCTACACTTCAATGAAGTCTACACTTCAGTGTCAGTAAAACAAATTGGTTATTTTTATGTAGTTAACGAATATATCTTGAAGGTCACGGTCATGTATTGAATGCAATACATTTTGCTGGACAAACAAACCACACCCTGATTTTGTAACGGACAATTATGATCCGTTCATGTCGACTTTTTATAAATCACTTATTAATGATTCTGACAAGGAAAGGAGGTTTTGGGCTGGTATTACTGTTCTGATTCCCTTACCGTAAATCCGCTTCAGGTTAAGTATTACGGTCCTAATACAGTTGAAAGGAAATTAAGCGAATTAAATGATACCATTAACACTCTTGAGAGGCAAAAAGGCAACTATACTACATAGATATGATACAAAATGTGTTGATTGAAATAGCCCTATAAATGATGCATTTATTTTAGCTGTCCTTTTTTCAAACGGCGAGGATTTGAGCGATATAATGAGATCATACTCAAGTGACCTATACTAGCCATACTTCTGTATTCAAAAATAGTGACTGATCTGGACCAGAAACATTCGTATGTACAGCCACAAGGAACGAATGAACTGAGCAATAATTATTTGAATATGTGTATTATTGTCCCGATGTGCCAACACGAACAAATAAAATCTACCATGAGATTCCACACACCTGTGAAACAGCCTCTGTATATTATGAATCCTCTCAAACAGACTTGTTTAAAAAAAATCAGAATTTGCTAGAGAATGATTTCAAAGAACCCCAAAAAGTGACTGGGGTTCAGCATGTATTTTTGTGCCCAAATCGGAAAATATTTTATTCTTGACCTCTGTCCAAAGTCGAGTTAATGGCATACTTTGACCAGCAACATATATTTTCTAAATAAATAATAAATTGTTAGTTTTTCTATATGAATATGAATTATAAATTAAGATCATTAAGTCATTATCAAGTTTATTTCCATCTGAATGTAAAACATTAGGTTTTCACTTGAAAATTATCAAACTCATTAACAACTTTGAATGCTTTCGAAAGGAGACAGGCATACATCTTGTCATTTTATATAATCTTGCTTATTTGAAATATTAATCTTCTTTGGCTTAACATCTGAATTATAATCTGTATTATTGCTGTGTTCAGTTTTTATTTGGGTGGACTTATTTATTCCGATTATTACTCACTGGAATTATAATGTGTTCAACTATATTCTTGAACTAAAGCATAGATATCGAATTATAGTGAATTCAGACCAGAGCATTGAGGATTAAATCATTTTCATACAACAAGCTATTTACGCATAGCCACATTATAAGCTGTTGGCTCATTAGCATATTCGAGACCACAGGCACAGCAACATATTCAATATCCGAATTTATTTGGAATACCACTGGAACTCAGTTGGAACTTAAGACACTCGAGTTAGAGCTTTTAGGACTATATGGGATTTAATTTACAACACTGTGGTTTCTTTTTATATTTGTTTTTGTACTCCATGGAAATAAATTATTTGTTGACTTTTCCAAAAATGTTTGGTTTTCGTCCTTTTCTGTTACTTAGTTTAATACCATATATTATGAATACTAACAATTAATAATTAATTATATTAAGTAATTAATAATAATGCTAATAATGATGTTAACAACAACAACAGCAGCAAACAGAAAATAATAATAATAATAATAATAATAATAATAATAATAATAATAATAATATCTTTGTTTTCTAAATGACCGAGATCATTTAGTTCATGTCATGTTGGTGATGTTTTGAACTTGCAATTAAATAGTGACTTTAGCTGAATCATTCTTTTTCTCAACGTTTATACAGCTGAATCCAGTTTCATGATCGCATTGATGATTTAGATAGATTTTAACTTCCTTTGAAGGATACTTATAATCTTTCCTCACGTATATAACTCCGCAAAGTTTATGTGCTGACGGGCACAACAGCTAGAACAAGATTTACTTGAGAGAAACCTTGTTCAGGAAGACTGATGGCACTGTATTTGTGTTTGATGGCCCACTTTTATATCCAAAATGATCAACCACATTTGGCTGTCAACTGTATAAGAGAAATGTTTCCTTACAAGCCGAGGCCACTGGAGCCAAATTCTACCAAATTTATATTTCGAGTTCAATCTGACCAAGAATATTGATTTCCCATTTACCTCCTTCCTTCTGATATTGCTACAATGCTTGGGGGATTTTGTAACATGCATTCTTTGACAGCTGGTTAATGGGTAAACCGCGGGAGTAGAAGCTTCAATTAAAGCACGCGCAGTCACCCTATAAATTCTAACAGTGTAACTGGAAACGGGTTGTGTTCCCTTTGATTGACACGACGGTTAGTTTTTATCTATGCTGCTGTTTGGTACCAGAAGGTGAGAGAAACTGTACAACAATTACTGAATCTTGGTGATATTAGAGAAAGCCCATCAGCGCTGTCTTGACAACAAACGTATTTGACATAAAGAAGGATAATGCATTGATCCTGGTACTGACGGGATGGTGTGACTTAGTTGTTTCTTTGTTTTTGTTCCCAATAGTTGGTGCTGGCTCATTCATGGTTACATTGCTTCTGTCACATTCTTGTACAATTTAGTTTTAGCAGGGTAATAATATAATGTAATCAAGGCTATTTTAGAAGATTATAAAAATTATTTTTGCAATGTTTACATTCCAACAAAAGTGTTCAACTGTGTCAAATGCGTATTCAGTACGTTTTAAGTAAAAAAATATACTACACATTTAATCAGCATGTATCGAAAATTCTGCACTGGCGTGTTTGTCTTTGTGAGGAACATGAACGTTTCCCCGGCCTTATTGTTAGGCTATAACCATCCAACAGCTTTTCTCAGTGGTTAACGTCACAACTGCGATTACAATCATAACTTGTAGAACAGCTGCATATTGTCGTGTCAACCCAATAGCATTGGAATGAACGCAGATTTGTTGCACAACCTTTCCAGTAATTGTATGTTGTTAATGCCATCGGCTGTGTATCTCAGCATTTAACCCTCTCATTGGTCTTGGTCAAGTTCATATTTAGGATTATGTTGGTGATGACATTAGGCTCTGTCAAGTAAATTTAATGATGAATTCATCATCAATGCTAGATACAACTTTGTCTCTTTCAGTATCATAGCTGCTATTCATTCACATTTCACATAAAATCTTTCCTATGATTTGCATAACTTGCAAATCATGGCAGTTTCGGGTTTCTAGTTACAATTCGTACATAACAAATGTAATGTACGGCATAAATTGTTTTCAAGATTTTCAGGCGTCACATTTTACTGCGCATTTGTTTCTGTTTCATTTATTCATTTTTGTGATATTTGTTTTTCCCTACATGCCGTAGATGATGATTGTGGTGCAAGCGTCATCCTTTCACCCATGCCTTAGCCAGATACAAATCCGACCGTCAGATAATTTTTTTCTCGAGAAAGGTAGTGCTTTGCGAACAATAATTGTTTTGTAAGACGGATCATCTCAGTAAATCTGTGCAAACGATAGTTTCGTAACATCTCACATAAACGACATTTACCATAATGACGTACTAATACATACATGATTTGAAAATTGGTGTTTTAGCTTATCATTGGCAACAACGATTGAGAATCCTATTTTACTTTTTTCACAGCGATTTAGATGTGTATTCCTCTTATTCGACCACCTAATTGTATCCCATGACCTCTCTGTTATTTAATTTCATAACGACATTATATAGTTATAGTATGTGACACATTATATTACACCGCTTGACATGACGTCACGATTCATGAGGTCACTTATAGCACATGCGTAAATGTCGGAAGAGATCTCAACAACATTTTGCAAAGTATATTGGCGTTACAAGAGCGTTCCTCTCAGAAGACAAAAGAAAGGTTCTCACTTCGAGATTAGTCAATCACATATCTAAATCAAAGCAGTTAAACACAACTCTTTGTCCGCCAAGAAACCCGGCGCTTCTTGATCATAACTTAATTTTCATTTGTTTGATAGTCGTGCAACTTCAAAGGAATTGTGGAGAGGACGGTTGTTATTGATTTGTTGATTAGCTGAATGAAGACCAAGCCTGCAGCGTTTAAGAATAGAATTCCCTGTGTCTGTTTTGACAGTTTATCGTTTTCGGATGGCAACTTAGCACTTCTTGTCATGAAGACAGGAATCTCCATAGAAATATTACTCATAAGGTAGGCGACGATGGTTACTCCTTTTGGGATTGGTCCACTCAAGGACAATGTCATGGTAACTTAAACCAACCTTTTCATAAGAAACAATCACAGAAACAATAAAAATTGATTTTTCAGCTATATATAACATTGAATTCAGAATTGTATTTTCGTAATGATCCGTGTCCCATCCCTCAATTACTCATAAAAGGTGGAGACCATCGGATAATCTTGTAGAAAAGTTGGTTAATTGTTGTTGTATGTTACAGCTTTATTTATATGATTTCGAACTCTGTATCACAAAACTCAAAAGGAGATTTTGTCCATGAACGCAGTAAAGGTGCCTGCCCTAGGTGACTAAAATAAAAGTTTGAATTGCATGACATACCCTCTACTTATTGAACTAACATCATGATGCATTTATATAATAATAATTCAAAAATGCCTTTGACGGACGAGATGCAAGATCAGAGCAAAACGGTTGATCACAAACGATAACTTGTTCTATTACTGCACTTTTTGAACAGAAAAATCGAATATGTTTTCCTCATGAGACTTTACGACATCAGAAGCACCTGGTCATGTAAAGACCACTACACTAACAAAGAGTGTTACAGACACAAATGAATCAGCTAGGAACCAATTAGTACACGTTTAATTAGGAATCACCACGGAAACAATTAGTACAACTTAAATTAGTAAATCAACAAGGAAACAGTCAGTACACCTCTAATTGGGAATCAACAAGGGAATCATCAGTACACTTTTATTTGATGAATAATTTCAGCATTTAGGCTTCCATTGTTTACTTCTGTTTTTACCAAACTGACTCTTTTGGAGATGTATTTTTTTCGAAACAACAATCTAGTTGAAAGTGATCTATCCTTACTTCAGTGCAATTTGCGGCTGATATACCATAAATGGCAGAAATCTAGTTAAGGTGCATAATTCCATTTGATGTCGTGTAGTTATCTTCCAATTAATTGACCAACTGTCCAAGCTTCGGCCTGGAAGTAAGTTGCTGATTACTAATGTTATTCTAAACATAATGTGGACATATCAGAATCTCTAGAATTTGCACTTATTTGGAGGGTTGCATGGGCGTTTTCTTTTCACTTCTTTTTCTTTTCTTTTTCTGATTTGCCCTTCGTCTATAGTCTCCTTCTTTGCCGTCACATCGACGGGATTTTATCGGGTAACGTTTAGCATGAAATCTTCTGAAGGTTCTTCTTCACATAAAAAGAAATAATGAAGGGGGATATGTGGAATATTTTGCAATTTTCACGTCCGTAAAAGAAGCTTCCATAATAGGACTTGAAGATCATTATATATATATATATATATATATATATATATATATATATATATATATATATATATATATATATATAAAGAAATAGTTTGGGACAAACTCAAAGACAGCGAAAATGTATTTTAAAATAAAATAGACAAGGTTACAATTATGAGGTCAGAACTAGTTGTAAATATCAGTTTTTAAAACTACTGACACGTCTAATAAGAAAATTTTACTTCTCTGGTAGAAAGAATAAAATTAATATTCAAAGAAAACAAGCGTGAACCTATTTTGGTTATAATGATAAAGACAATAAATCCGCTCTCTACAGATAATGCAGCAAAATGTATGGTTTAATAACTGTTACTGCTACTGCACATTCTTAACAATCGCCTACTCTAATTAAGCCACCAACTGATTAAACTAAAGTGCTTAACACCGATTATTATAAGCATAAATCTTTAATTTATGGCCAAATATGTTTCAGTTTCATCATGCACCGAAGGAGCGATTTGAATAATGGAATGTCTATTCGTGTCAACAACGACGTGTTCTGGAGGAACGTTGATACTGGAAGATAATGTTTACCTACTTTGTCTACATATTTGTTTTCCCCAGTTTATTTCCAGACCTTTAAAGACTATTTGTCGGCCTTTAGAATACCACACCTTCTTACCTCATTTAAATGTGTGTTGAAATATCTGATGATAGTACACGATTTGATCAATATGTCAGAGGGCAGAATACACACACCATCACAACCAAGGACATAGTCGAATTACACTTTCAATATGCCATAAAGTCTTCATATGAACCAATATGGTCCTAAACATATTGGTCTCATTAACAATTTAAATGTGCCCGCTACTCGCAAAACAGACTGTCTGTATTGTATGTTCTGCTTTGTACCTGTATTCCAATGTATATATAAGACTTTACACATGTTTTAATGGAGCAAAACCATCCAGTTAATGCTTTGCTATATTACAGAGACAATCATGTCCATCCAGATGAGCCATCCGTGTCAGTTATATAAACAATTCATCAGTTACATATTGTGAAAATAAACTGATGTTAACTCCATGTGGATTTTATAAAATTGTTCCCAATTCAACCAATTATGGTTACGTTTGTAGCATTTATTTTGTGACTGAATGGGTTAAAATTGGGCACGGTACACTGGAGGACCAGGAACAAAATACATAGTTGATGGGATGATTAGGTAAACAACCGCCATATTTTCATTTGAATAAAATCTAAAAGAATGTTACATTTTCTAAGGATGGTACCAACATCTATGTGATATTTATGCCCCTCTATGTTGTTCAAAACCTGGCATAATAACTTGCAGCCTTTGACAATGTGTTTGTTTTAATAAGTCATGAGAATCATGTTTAAATTTCATGCTGCATCCTTTCGTAGATTTTTTTAATGTGATTTGTTACCCTTCTAGGACATTCTCTGTATTATATTTGATGCGTAACATTTTTTCATTTAACTGTTATGTGATTAGGTTTTACTTTGTCTTTTCCCTCTGGTTGTGCAACCAGTACAATGGTGTATGATTTCCATGTTTACGAGACAGCTTTGTACAAATCACGCATGTTTTATGCTCCCAGTGCACAATCACATATAAATCACATGAACAAGAGGAATAAATGTAATTGTTAAAATCATCACGTTGATGAACTCATGGTTGAAATATTTATGCCATTCAAAGGATATTTAATTTAGTTTCGTTTCGGCGTTTTAGATAAAATCTTATCACGATTACGCTGAACCGCTTCACATAGAGGAATACAGTTTGTGTGGGAAGTTTGCATCCTGTTAAATGACATAACAGAGAATTTTAAGCGATCTTAGCAAATTTGTTTAAGGTTTTCGTTTATACTTTTAGAAAAATTGTATCAATCTGGGCTGGTGGAGTAGTGTTGTGTATTTTACAAGAACTGATTTTTCTGCTGTAATTCCAGTCAGAGGGAATAAATGATGAATTGAACTTAAATGTAAAACCTGAACACATCGTTGGACAATTGCTCATTAATGCAATTGAGTATATGCATAATGTATTTGCCTCTACACTACATTTTCGAATCTTGATCTCAAACTTATACCGTAAACCAGAAATGTACACAAACAAAAAAATTGTTCGCACAAACATGTTAAACAACTGTTAATCTAAATAATAGTTTCAACTGTACCCTTGCTGAATGGGCTATTTTTGTCCTTCCAAGACGTTATCCATACCACTTCTGCATTTGTGGGAACACAAATTCATGTGAACATGTAATGATGTAAAACTATCAATATCTTCGTTGCGATGCGTTATTTGCTTCAGTCTTCGCTTGATAGTTTCTTTTGTATTGCTCTGCTATGTTTTCCGTTAACATATCATCTAGCTGTAATTCCAACATTTATTAGACGCCACAAGTGTTTGTGTCCAAAAGTTGTTGGTTCCTCAGTGCACACGTAACAGTCAGGACGTCGCGTTTGGCATAGAACAGACTCACTGACAAAATTAAAAGGAACTCTCGGGGAAACTGAGAAACATGTGAGCAGAAAAGAAATAATATCCTTATAACATTTTCAGAAAATACTCCTATTTAGTGCCGTCTTGCAACATTAAAAGCACTGCACAATTTGTTCAGGACGAACAGCACTGCTGTTTTTTATGAGAATCATAGTTTGTCAAATCCAATACACTATTTCTGTCTCGATGCAATACACTATTTATATCATCTTCTTTTCTTACATTCATTATTGAGGCTGAAAATGAGAAAACGATTTGTTAGCATTGTGCGAAAGAGATGAATTGTATAATATATAGAACGTACAGAGGTCAATCACGACAACATTGCTATTACGTATTTTCATAGTACCTCACCAATGGACTTCAATAAATATAAAAAAGAAGTTTAAATGGAACGAGATCAGCACTCATATATTATGTGTACATTCGTGTGTTTTAATCAAAAGTACATAATTTCCGTATACTTTGGTATAAACTGCTGCTTTCTACATATTCACATACAGAACGAATTAAAAAATTTGATATTTGGATACAGTGTTCCTTCGGAATAAAATCAGCATTCAAGACAAGAACGCAAAGAGTTAAAATACTAAACATAAATGGTTTAAACAAACCAAAGAACAAGTAAAGGAATGGCTGCTTTGCGGAGAACGCATAAACATCTTCAAGATCATGACAACGCAAAAAGTAATAGTACAATCTTTCTAGCGACACCTAATGCTGAACAGTGGAATAGGAAAATATAGAAATGGGGTACTACTATATAAAGCGTCTTTAGTCTAACATAGTTCAAGTGAAATACTAAACAATGAAAAGAACACTAGATGATCCAGGTCGACTTTAAGCTTCCTTCTCACAGATTAGGTTTAGCTTTCTATAAATAGTATAACCTTTGACAATATTTATGTCTTTACCATAATATTGTTTTCACTTTATTACTTTCTTTATATTATATCTGTCTTTCCTTAAGCACTGTTCTTTCCACCACGTTTCTCCATTATACTGTATTTGGTCTTTATTGCTATCCTGATTTGCGTTACCATGAAACTGTTTGATTTAATCTTTCCTCGATATTTTCACTTATTCATGTTTACATTGTGCTTGCAGACGCACCAAGCTCATGTAAATTATCGTTTTTTGTCCTGGCACTTTGGAGATCTACCCTTATTCAAGATATCCGCTTTAGTCAGAAATGGAAAACTACATACGTTCAACATGGGGCTAAGAATCTGTTTCAATACCTTTTCTTCAAATTATACTAAGAATAATTTTCAATTAACTATACAATTGAAATAAGAGAGACACTATGAACATACGATATTTATAAATATATCAGCAGCATTATAAATTTAATATGATTCATAACCATAAAGGTCGAAACAATATTTCGCAGAAATAAAGATATAGAAGCCGTGGGCAGTGCTTATGTGACTATTGGAGGTCATTTTAATTTGGCCATCAGTATCGCATTTGACACTTGTGTGAACATTAACAAAACCTAACTTAGTTGATATTGGGCGAGAAAGAAATACATAACGGTACACATGTAGAGACTGAACCCAATTAAGCAAGACATGCTTTTTTCTTACTTTAAACAATCTTTAATCACTAGCGGAAAACGTGTCACATGACCTGACAACATAACTGAAATTGTTTGGAGTTTTCTGCAGCACCGACAAACACACAATTTTCGGAAATTCAAGCATTCATAATAAAATGATGCAGATTACATTTCATTGGTTAAATATACAAGTTATCACTGCAAACGCCAAAATATTACCTCCAAATAACATCCATGTTTGATCAACTTCCGACTTCTCTAGATGGTCTTAGTATCAATTATCACTTTTATGTCCAATCAAAACCATTTGAAGATAGGTTGCAAAGCATTTTGTTGATCATTTAGAAAATGTGTGATGCGATGTGATTTGGATTTTGAACGTAGCTTTTAGCAATTTTTTAGTCATATCGCTACGACGTCTGCAATGTGGCAGTTTTTAGTGATGTCTAGCACTGGGCATCATGCCGCAGACATGTAGCATGATGTCCCACCCAGTCACATTATCCTGACACCAGGCCGACCAGTCCTAACAATAACCTCTTAATGCTGAGCGCCAAGCGTGGCAACTGTTAGTACCATTTTTGTAAGTCTTTGTAAGTCTTTGGTATGACTCGGCCGGGGATGAAACCCACGACCTCCCGCATCCGAGGCGGACGCTCTAACCACTTGGCCACCGGAGCGGTCATTTAGAAAATAAAAGATCACTTAAAAACGCGGCTTATTCATGAAATACTTATTTGCAGCCAAAACTGAAACTAATAAATCTCAATTGATAGAGGGCAAATAGAAGAAGAAATCTGTATACAAATGTACAATAAGCAATGAAAGATACAATAGCAAGATCAATAACAAAATGGATTGAAATAGGAAAACGTGTCATTTGTAGGATATAACATAATTAAATGATTGCTAATTCATCAAACTCGGATGGAATATATCCTGATAGTGAGTCAATACCTCTGAATGAATCAGAATTAGACTATCAGAACAATACATTATCAGGTGGTTTCACTTGATATAACCCTCTCCTCTTTTGGGGGGATATTTCTAAACATGACTGCTCAAATCGAATCTTTGAATGGCCCTATAAACGAATATAAGCCTATAGTATATTCCAGATAATAAAAGCCCAAGATCCGATGCATTTACATCTGAGGTTTTTGTCTTACTATTTCTGCTTGTTTTCTTTTTACTGTTTTGTTCTTCTTGGTGTTGTTTATTGTGATGTTTCTCCTGTTTCGGAAGTCCTTTTGGACGGATAATTGTCCATACTATGTAAGGTCAATTAATTTGACATACAATGCTAGAGTGCTATCTTCAAACCATAAGAATGGCGTACTAACTTATGTTCCTAGAGGTGATAAGCCAAAACAGTATTTGGGGAACAGGAGAACCATCTCTTCACTTATTGTGGCTAAATATTTGCATCAACATGCACTGCAACTAGACTAAAGGATGTTCTTGATGAGAAGTTGTTAAACATTATCAAACTGGTTTCATTAAGTTAAATACATTGGCGAAAAGTATTCGCACCCTATATGACCGCATGTTTTCAACAAAAACATATAACATCTATGGACTTATCTTACCATGTTAATGCTCTTGATTATGTTTCTTGGATTTTCACTGATAAATTATCTAATCTTTTAAAATTTTCGAGAAGACTTGAAAACTTGGATCAAACTGTTGTAAATAAATCGTAAGAGATTAACTCTAGCCTGCGGCATGTTCGACATAAAACATGGCTTGTAAAAATAATGCATTAGTCTATACATGACTTACGAACTGGCAGGAGCAAACATGAAAATCAGAAGAATGATTAATCTTGGTCTTCAATGTAAAAACAATTTACTTTCTCTTCTCCCAAGCAAGGAAACAACACAAATCCAAAATGGAATACAATTTCTTTCACAAGTGCATACACGTATAGTATTAATAATATATGTCTTCGAATAAATAAGATTGGATATTAGGTTATATGTTGAAAACAAAGAATAATTCCATCAAAGGCAAATATGTATGAGTATTCATATAATATCATTATTGCAAAACATAATGTAATCTACAAACAAATGGACTGAGAAAGGAATCTTCTACATAAATGACTTTGTAAATGAAGATGGTCCGTTGGTCAATTTTGATATGTTTCGTCATATATTTGGATTCCAATTAAGTCTTCTTAGAATGTCAGGATTTTTTATGTATCATTAAAATTGAAGTAAGTAAAGTGTATGTTAGTATCGACTAAAATATATAATACTAGTAAAGACATATTTATTAAATAAAATGGATAAAAAGGGTTGCAACAGAATCGCCACTCATTTAATTACTAGGTCGACACGCGAGTGTCTGCTACGCACGAATGCATATACTACCGACTTTGTAGCAGCCATTTTTGTTGATCTGTGCATAGTTGTGATGGTATAGGGACTGAAGCATGCCAGCAAGGCGATGGGTGTCATTTATCGGTGGACCTGGTTTCAAATCTCCGTAGAGTGTGAATAAAAATTATCTATCCTGTATGATAATATTACTTGTCTTTGCATTTAATGGTAATTTCTGCCGAGCCTTATCAAGTATTTTCATGTAATTCAGTACTAGTACGTTCTGTTTGGTGTATATGTGTAGTTCTCTCTCCTTTTGTGTGTGTGTGTGTGTGTGTGTGTGTGTGTGTGGAGGAATGTGTGTGTAAGCAATTATTTATTTCCATCATTGTATTTTTCTGCATGTCGTCAATATCTTCTGTCACATGACATTCAGGGGAATAACATACTCTTTTGTCTAAAACTATTTTTTTCTCACGTGCGTAATATGTAACTGGAATTTTTGGTTAACCATTCTTTAAATTAGTTTTTTTTAATTATATGCTTCCATTTTGGTTTTCTAACACCGATAAATGATATTTACGCCAGCAACTAGAATTTCAGGATCATAGTAACGATGCATTCAAGACTGATATATGTCCTCTACTAAAATGTCGACCTAAGGTGAGTCCATTGCTTTCTCCTCTTCCACGCAACTATGGCTTTTCCAACATCGGTCGTTTGAAGCTGTATAAAACATCCATATAATACTCTGTGCTTCATAAATAGTCGTTAAATTGTTATTAACATTCAATTGGACAAATGTCTGAAAGGAATAATGTATTTTCAACAATTTACACTGTGAGTTTTAATCTTTTCCCATGTGTGAACGGTTTCAGACCTATCGCACGTTTCGATATTTCATCACTTAAAGCACTTGTGTAAGTATAATTTTGTTCTCTGTTTTGATTGCATCCTTCAAGATTAGCCTACGATGTTTACGAGCTCTTCAAATTAGTTTGTAAATATAGCTGAAGACAAATCTGTTTATTTATTCACATACAAAATACGTATTTTATTTCTTCTCGAATCAACTTGGTATCAGGGTTCTTGGAGCCTATCTCGACGTTAACACTACTGAATGCAACAATACATCAACATCTGTAACAAAGTATTGTAATATATTCTTTAAGTGAAATTAGATAGCGGAATTTGTATTCTCTTGTATCTTTTTTGTAGCACAAATATCTTTCACAACATTTTCATTCCATCAAAAACATTTAGCAAGGTAACTTTTGATGCATATATTGCTACTTTTATTCATTAGGTATTAATGTCACCTGTCTAAACTGATAAATTTAATATAATGTAGGTTTGTGACATTATGTTGTGTCAGAGGAAAACAATCTTGTGCTTTGTTAACTGTCTTCATTTTATGTACAAATGAAGATAGAATATTTGTCTCCAGGTATTCTGAGCACAACGAAACTAGTATTGGTTCAGCATATCAATGTACCAGAGAGCACCAGTGTGTACTGTAATGAAATTACCTGGGTGTATTTCTGTTTTGATTTTGTTTCTTGGGTTTATTGGAGGGGGGAGGGGCTTTCTATATGGAGGCGTTTAGGAGATATAGTTATTGATATTTAGAATTAGATGTCCTGATAGGTTCTTGTATACTAGATCCACCGTTGCAACGATATGACTAATCTAGTCGCCTATCTACATCTGGTTCACGCAGAATCCTTTGGGCGTTTTCGCAACGGCTTTATATGCCGTCCAATCACAACGACCTGTGCAAGCCTTTGACCTTTTAGGAAATTTGAATCGGAGACACAAGAAAATCATCCATGGCAAATGTTTCAGTGTTTTTAATGAGATATGTCATTTACGTGAATCATTTAAGGCATCAAAACTCACTTCAATAAATATGCTTTGAATCGAACGTTGCTACTGAAAGAAAAGTTTTATTTCAAGGTAATCCGTTTTCTCAAATATTACTAAAAGCATCTTTCTTTTTAAACCATGTAGGAAAACATATGCTACAATGTAACAGATACCTAACTGAGGTTAAATTCTGACTTTTTAAAATATTTCGACCACTTGTTTCTGTTATCTGAAATTGAAAGTCAATAATATATAGACCAAAGTGATCCACGTGCAAGCAATGCACGATGGTCTATTTTTAAATTTCTTTTATGCCATATACACCAATTTGTGAAGCATAAATGTCAAGGGACCAAACAAACAATCAATAAATTATATAAAAAGAGGGTAATTGGAAGATGCATTGATCTATGAGACGTGGAAAGGAACCATACATATTAACAAATACTTACCGAGCGTTGTAAACAGCTTGTCGACATTTAAGCCTGTCTTAGAAGAGGTTTCCATGAATACCATTTCGTTCTTCCTTGCGTATTCATTAGCTGTCTGTTAAAAGAATAGATCTTTATTTGTACGGCGTTTGTATCTTTCTTTACAAAATACATACATAACCTTCACCGTTTTTTCTTACTCAGTATTACATGTTATATTTACAAGAAAACTACCATAGTATGGTCCATCCTGGAAGTTAACTTTTGATCTGTCCACTTAAGATTAAGAGTTCTAGGTTATGATGCTATAATGGCATAATTATAAAATACATGTTGAATAAAACACGCAATTCATGAAATTCAGTTTGGTGACATGTGTATATCTGAATCCAGTGAAAAATGCATTATTCATGAAAACCAACCAGCATCGCCAGTTCATGAACTTATCTCATTAAAATTAGTCTGAATGTGTTATAAATTAAATTTATAACTTGTTATGTATGTTTGATTTAATTTATTTATTTGTTTGTTAGTTTAAAGAAAAAAAAATTATTCCATTACAAGCTAGTGTAATGTAATTATATTTACTAGATTTGACATTTTCGAGAAATTCATTTTCCAGAAAAAATGTTCAGTTTTTCGTAACACTAATAACTGAAACTTTGTATCTAAAGCTGACCTAGTTCCAGACCTTGATTCATAATCAGTATGCGTTCATGTAATCAACTTTTTAAAAAACAAATTATTCTTTATTAGAGTAGTTTAATAAAGTGAAATTGAGGCCGTACTTGAAGTACGTGACAAATAACATGTAGCAATTCTTTCAAACTCTGGTCTTACCGGAAGAGTGACCCACATCCGGGCATCTGTTTTGCGCAGTAGCCAGATTTAATATTGCTGTACTGAGAAAAAATTTTATTCTTGGCTAAACCCTTGATACGTCAGAGTGTTTGTTTGTGACCAATCTGAGTTTAATTTTTTCTTCAATTTTGTTGAATTCTGAGATCTTACTTTTCCGTGAAAATGCGTGTTCTCCAAACTAATTCTTGGACAATGACAGTTATCGAAATTTACTGAATTCAAACACTGGAATGTTATTTTCTGTAATTAAACAAAGAACTGTTGACACATCAATAATACACTGACCCTTGCATACGTCATCGCCTTCTATTTTGGATTTCATCGGGATTCGAACTCAGTTTCATTAGAACATTTTATTATTAGGACTTATATTTTTAAATTCTTGGATTATTTTTGGATTTGATTCGTAAAACCGTAAGTTCTTTTTCTCATTATTAACTTGCTTTTCCAGGGAAATAAATTATTTGCTAAATTTTACAAAGCTTGATGTCTTTACTTTTTTCTTGTCACCTTTTCTAAGAGCCTAAACATTTAAATATATATATATATATATATATATATATATATATATATATATATATATATATATATATATATATATATATATGTAAGTATGTATGCATGCATGTATGTATGTATGCATGTATCATGGTATGTATGTATGTATGTATGTATGTATGTATGTATGTATGTATATTTGCATGCACGCACGCACGTACGCACGCACGCATGAATGTATGTATGTATGTATGTATGATGGTATGATGGTATGTAGGTATGTATGTATGTATGTGTCTGTATGTCTGTATGTATATAGGAACGAATGTATGTCTGGATGGATAGATAGATGGATGGATTGACTGATGGATGGATGGATCTTTTGATGGATGCATGCGTGCATGCTGTACGTTTTATGCATGTATCTATTATGTATGTATTTCAAAGGTGCTTTAATTTGAAACCACTTAATCATAGTATATATATATATATATATATATATAGATAGATAGATAGATAGATAGATAGATAGATAGATATGTGTGTGTGTGTGTGTTTGTATCAGTATTTATCTATATTAATGTATGCATGTCAATCCATCTGTATATCAAAGTGTCTGAATCTGTATCCATCTATATCTCAGTATGTCTATATGTGTATCCGTGTATATATCAAGATGTATGTCTGTATGTGTATCAATCTGTTTATTAATATACCTGTCTAAATGTGAAGACAATCTATATATCAACATATGTCTATATGTGCATCCATCTATATATCGATTTATCTGATTATGTATCCATCAATTTTTCAATATATGTTTGTGTATGTAATTATCTGTATATCATTATGCCTGTTTTGTTTATGTATCCATCAATGTCAGTTTGTATATGTGTATGCATGTATGTATGTATATATGCATGCATTCATGTCCGTTTGAAACTTCGCAATTCCGTCTGAGATTTAAACGGTCTGAATTTTATACATGACTGTATACTTACTGAAGGATGAACAGCTGATGACAAGTCACATTTTGCGGCAACTAATATTATCTTAATATCCTCGGGAGAATACGTTCGCAATTGTTTCAGCCACTCACTAACGTTTATATAACTGTTCTGTAACAATAATAATAAAGTAATATTAGATTAATAGTAGCACCATTTACAGATGAAAACTGCTGTGTTTAGATCATATTGTAATCGAAGAAAAACAAGACAAACATGACAAGATCACTGACGATCTTTTCTGTATGAAAATCTGCTAATATAGTCAACCATTACGGTGATAGGAACAAGAGTAGGAGCGGTCAATAGTAGCGATTCCGTAATAATCCAATGATAACGCAGTCAATATGAAAATGAAGAAAAAGAAACAATATATATGGAAAGGAAGGTAATACTATGGATAAGATGGTGGTGGAAGTTGTTTGGGATAAGTTTGGTCGTAGTGGTCGTGGCGTTTGTTTAATTCGCATGACTGAAGATATCCGCCATTAAAATTTTCATACTAATAATGACAACAATATAATGCTTGTGCTAGATTCTAGAAATTTATATAATGTGTGATTATAATAGTCAAAGCGTCGTTCTAAACATTGTTAAGAGCCAAGCCGCTTCCGCAGTCTACGACAAACCGAAAGAGAGATAGACACATATATAAATAGATGGATAGATTTACAATTAATGCTCACTAAATCAGTGACGTCATACACAAGAAGCGCCGCCTTAGCGTCACGGAGGTACATGGAAACAAGGCTTCTGTAACGTTCCTGCCCTGCCGTGTCCCAGATCTGAAATATTATGGTGTAGTCTTGCATCTCTACCGCCTTACACAGAAAGCTAGCTATAAGAATAGACAAGAATCAAAACTATTAGTTTATAGTATTATCAGAATTGTGATTGTCTTAGAATATATATATATATATATATATATATATATATATATATATATATATATATATATATATATATATATATATATATACATATATATATATATATATATATATATATATATATATATATATATATATATATATATATATATATATATATATATATATATATATGGGATGGATACACACACACACACACACACACATATATATATATATATATATATATATATATATAAACAGTCGACGCAAAATACGAACATGGTTAAATAAAAGGAAACATACGACTGACACGGAAAGGAGCAAAAGTAAAGAACAGATTTGGTATTTTTCTGAAAGTACTAAACATGGTTGCGTTATATTCGTTATGGCGTTATGTCTTGAGGTATCACTATGCTAATTTATCCAATTATACTGGAGTGCTATGGTATCGCTATTCTTATAATTAACGATCGGGATTTGTTTTAATTTTTTCAATATTAACATACATTTAATTTCTAGTTTATATTAGATGACTGTGTGAAACAATCGATAAACATACGCCATGTGGATTCCAGTTTATGCAATGAGCATTACTCGGATATCAGGGTTAATACCGAAAAAATATTTTCTACGATGGCATATACTTGTCCTAATGTTAGGATTTTGATGTAAATGCTACACAAATTGTAAATCAATTTGCAAACTGGATGCTACTCCAACGACTCTCAATCTGTCATCTGCGCCCTTCAACAACGGAAACTTGTCTGAGATAATTATAACAATTCCTACACAATCACTTGTGACTGTGGGTGGCGCCAGGATTGTCGATGAGAATGGAAACACCAAATTGAGCATTAACGTAGATGTCGACCCAGACTGATTAAACAAAACCAGGTGTTACAACGAAAATTAATAAGTAGTGTACAATAAAGGTTTTAAGTCACCGCCTGTCTAATGCGAAAGACACCAGAAAACAACAACATTAGCACCCTCCTTCTTTTGCCTATTATTTGCTACCGCAGATTCGATATCTTGCTTTTAGAAAAATATGGTAATCATGTGATCTGAGGCTTGCATAAACTCACTGGACATTATTAGACGACAAAATGGTTATCCGATTCGTTGCAGTGATATCAATGTTAAGACGATATAGTTGGGGTTTTTTTTAGAACATGGGGCACGGCCATGTTGTAAAAACATTGGTGCATTTGTAAAGTAGTGTACTCGACAGCAGTTCGGACATTTTCCCAAAATAAAGCTAGTGATGCAGAACCAGTAAATTATTTAAATTATGGTAATCCAGTATACATTAGTATTATATTATAAACATACAACTCAATGTTTGTTTGTGGAATCGATTCTCTTAGTGTTTATATAGGATGTCAAATCAAACAGGTGTGATTTTTGTCTCTTTTGGACAGGTTACTTGCACAACAAATTCAATCTTCCTTTAAATTTTAACTATTAGAAAAGGCAAATTAGCCTATGTTGATTTGTTTTGTCCAAGTTTGTGCCTAGCATGTGTAAGATTCCATCTGTACATTTTTGAACAAATAAATAAATCTCTGTATTTCATTTCTTTTAAAACTGTACAAAAATGAAGAAAACATATATAAAAGACTGAATCAGTATAATTATGTATTTGGTAATATAAATGAGAAAATTCATTGTGAACGCGTTTCCGGATAATTTGGCAACAATTACACATTAATAACCTATAACTTCATGCAGTCATATAATTAAGCAAAACGTTTTCTGTGCGAATTTCAAGATTTGCAATAATGAGAACTATATCGCTCTTCTTTCCGAAGTCAGCCCAAATTCATTCTTAGAAATGCATCTTCTGTTCAAATCCATTTGTTATAAAGTTTCAAATGGGGATTTATTTGGAACTCAACGCATTTGGATTCCACGGCTGTTACCTTAATGTGTTTTCTTCACCAATATGGTGTATATATAGCCCATTGATTTCGCTCGGTTCTTCCACATACTACAGTGTAAGTACAGCCTATGGACCTAGTTTGTTTTCTTCACTTGCAAAAGTGTAAATACAGCCCACAGAGTTGGTTATTTTCATCTAAGTTGATGGGCTTCAACACCTAACTTACAAGGCATATATTGACATTCCTGCTCTAGGAATCGCACGGCAATTGAAACACGTGTTACTGAATCCATACGTTCGGCAATATACCATTTCTAACGCATCAAACTACCATTTTAATCTTCCTGGGGTCATCATACTCCAGCATCAAAAAGTTGTGTGGAGATTTTTGCGATAAATGGCCACATTCCTTTTCATTTTTATTTTTATTTTTAATTATTTAAACTCTTCCTACCATTGATTGAACTCGCATAATCTTATCCAATGAAAGAAATATTTACATGCGTTTGTAAAATGTATTCCAAATGGTTCAACATATCTAAGATCCTTTGTCTTATTGCGGATATAGTGAGATATTCCGTGTATTTCAACCTTACATTTGTCACTATGGGATTATTCTTCACTTAGACTATATCGTTTAGGACAATACGTGTTCTGGAACGAAACACAAAGAGGCAAATGTAAGACTAATGCATAGTTATCCTTAATTTTCCAACTGGAAACGAAACAAAGTCATCAAGTAGTGCATCTTTTGTCATCATTTCAATATATTGCAAAACTAAATGAGCAAATCAGCTAGTGCTGTACCCGATTGCATTGCCCAATGATATCATTCATATTTTTGTTCTCTTCTTGCTCCTGGAGTTCAGCTGACTATTCAACAATATTGTATTCAGTAGAAATCAGTGATAGAACGTATAAAGAAGAATAAGTGCTTTCTGATTCCCTAGAATAACATAGTGAACATGTGTAACCTGTTTGCTTCATCAAGAAATTCACTGAAATCCAACCAGTTCAGCATAACCTAAGGCCAATGTGCGCATGTGTTGTCCAAGTTAGTGATTAACACAAGTAGCATAGTCTTGATGCAGTTATACAAATAACCGATTTAAAGGCTTTAATCAAACGTAGAAAGAAAGAAATTAATCAGATATATAAGTAACTTATTGTACAGATTAAGTGAGCAGAAAATGATGATGATGATGATGATGATGATGATGATGATGAAAATATGATAAAACTGACGAGGTGGAGGAAGATTAAAAATGTATGTTCATGGTGGTGATGATTTCCTCCTCGTTTAATCCTCTGGGTTTAGTGTCCTTACTACATGAGTAGATTTTTTTTTCATTCTTAGCTTCTGGATTCCAGTTGAGGCGCTTGGTTATTTGAGCTGAAACAATATCACTAAAGTTGTGTCCTGTGAGTAAGAAATGTTCTACTATCGTGCGTCTTTCCAAACTTGCAATCGTCGAATCAGATATGTGGCGGTTCATTCTCTTATTATATGTATACGTCTCTCACCAGGATACTGCAGAGCACATACTCTGCATGGCATGAGATAAATTATATTTTCACTTTTTGTGTGTAATATTAGACCAATAAATGTTTAGGCCCCTATCTCTGTGTAATATTAGACCAATACATGTTAGGCCCCTATCTCTGTGTAATATTAGACCAATACATGTTAGGCCCCTATCTCTGTGTAATATTAAACCAATAAATATTTAGGCCCCTATCTCTGTGTAATATTAAACCAATAAATATTTAGGCCCCTATCTCTGTGTAATATTAGACCAATACATGTTAGGCCCCTATCTCTGTGTAATATTAGATCAATAAATGTTTAGGCCCCTATCTCTGTGTAATATTAGACCAATACATGTTAGGCCCCTATCTCTGTGTAATATTAGACCAATACATGTTAGGCCACTATCTCTGTGTAATATTAGACCAATACATGTTAGGCCCCTATCTCTGTGTAATATTAAACCAATAAATATTTAGGCCCCTATATCTGTGTAATATTAGACCAATACATGTTAGGCCCCTATCTCTGTGTAATATTAAACCAATAAATATTTAGGCCCCTATCTCTGTGTAATATTAAACCAATAAATATTTAGGCCCCTATCTCTGTGTAATATTAGACCAATACATGTTAGGCCCCTATCTCTGTGTAATATTAAACCAATAAATATTTAGGCCCCTATCTCTGTGTAATATTAAACCAATAAATATTTAGGCCCCTATCTCTGTGTAATATTAGACCAATACATGTTAGGCCCCTATCTCTGTGTAATATTAGATCAATCAATGTTTAGGCCCCTATCTCTGTGTAATATTAGACCAATACATGTTAGGCCCCTATCTCTGTGTAATATTAGACCAATACATGTTAGGCCACTATCTCTGTGTAATATTAGACCAATACATGTTAGGCCCCTATCTCTGTGTAATATTAGACCAATACATGTTAGGCCCCTATCTCTGTGTAATATTAAACCAATAAATATTTAGGCCCCTATCTCTGTGTAATATTAAACCAATAAATATTTAGGCCCCTATCTCTGTGTAATATTAGACCAATACATGTTAGGCCCCTATCTCTGTGTAATATTAAACCAATAAATATTTAGGCCCCTATCTCTGTGTAATATTAAACCAATAAATATTTAGGCCCCTATCTCTGTGTAATATTAGACCAATACATGTTAGGCCCCTATCTCTGTGTAATATTAGACCAATACATGTTAGGCCCCTATCTCTGTGTAATATTAAACCAATACATGTTAGGCCCCTATCTCTGTGTAATATTAAACCAATAAATATTTAGGCCCCTATCTCTGTGTAATATTAAACCAATAAATGTTTAGGCCCCTATCTCTGTGTAATATTAGACCAATAAATGTTTAGGCCCCTATATCTGTGTAATATTAGACCAATACATGTTAGGCCATTATCTCTGTGTAATATTAGATCAATAAATGTTTAGGCCCCTATCTCTGTGTAATATTAAACCAATAAATATTTAGGCCCCTATCTCTGTGTAATATTAGACCAATACATGTTAGGCCATTATCTCTGTGTAATATTAGATCAATAAATGTTTAGGCCCCTATCTCTGTGTAATACTAAACCAATAAATATTTAGGCCCCTATCTCTGTGTAATATTAGACCAATACATGTTAGGCCATTATCTCTGTGTAATATTAGATCAATAAATGTTTAGGCCCCTATCTCTGTGTAATATTAAACCAATAAATATTTAGGCCCCTATCTCTGTGTAATATTAGACCAATACATGTTAGGCCACTATCTCTGTGTAATATTAGATCAATAAATGTTTAGGCCCCTATCTCTGTGTAATATTAAACCAATAAATGTTTAGGCCCCTAATTCTGTGTGATATTAGACCAATAAATATTTAGGCCCCTATATCTGTGTAATATTAGACCAATAAATGTTAAGCCCCTATCTCTGTGTAATATTAAACCAAAAAATGTTTAGGCCCCTAATTCTGTGTAATATTAGACTGATACAAGTTTAGGTCCCTATCTCTGCTACGTAATATTTTTATGCCTATGGGCGCCTGAATATTCGGGAACTTAAATTTGCTCTTACATGTGATATATTCTCTTTGAATTTTGTTTTCATTTCATTTATTGATCTTTCTGTTAGAATGTTGTACGGTAAAACTGGTTTACTAAGGAAAATAGTCTTGATAGTTTCGCAAAATTTCAATAGTGGGTTAGTGTTTGAACAATGTGACCTGGTTGAAGATAATATGCATGGTATACATGGATGAAGAGTATTCGATAAACATCTTTGTTTTCGTACATGAAGATGCAGGTGTGATTTCTGTTTAGTCCTTAATATTGCCTCCGCCACCAGATCGTAGTCCTGATCTCGATTTCTCATATCATGATACAGTTATTTCAATATATTTGCAAATATATCATTAACAAAACCTATTCTGCCTAGTTTCTGCGCTAGTTGCTCCGGAGATTCTGAGTATAGAGTACAGGGTGACAGCGGGTGGAGGAAGAATTGGTGATTGCTGATTGGTTTCGAGTTGATATCTTTGTGCAATTTGTACTGAACGATGTCAGTAGCTGGTATCCAGAGATTGCAAGTTTGGGGTAGAAATTTCAGTTGCACGCCTGACTTTTGAAGAACTGATAAAAATGTCGGCGATACAGATGGATTCATTAACTTTTCCACTCCGTGTTGTCACTTTATTTGTCACAGGGGAAACGTACCCATTTACATGGATTGTACCTGGCCAAAGTCCAAACTGCCTCTCAATATTTCTAATAGCAACAATTTACATACAACGGGGTCATTGAATTTGGAGATCGTTCTTATCATTCAATTCTTAAGATTCAAAACTAGTTCCAGATCCAAGCAGTATCTCGTTTTTCGTTTCTTTAAGGCAATTGTTTATAAGTCTTTATTATCTCCTGGTTTTTGATACTGCTATGCAGGCATGTCAAGTATAGTGAAATAAGCGTCGAGTTCTGAAAGTTTCACTGATTTATTTTCATCAAATAGTCGTCTCCTGTCTTGTGTAAATGTCATGTGTGTAATTGTGGTCTGAAATGATTGAAGTAATAAAGTTTATTTCCCACTGAGGTGCCCATTACAGCACATTATTAGCTTTCGGTTCCTGGTTTCTGAAACGATGCGGGAGGTATTTTAGGTGTTAATTGGTCTTATTTCCAATATGCTCGTCATTTAAACTATTAGAGAGAGAATTATACCTACAGATTGACGTGTTGAACGTATATAACGTATCGGACATGTCCGCGACACATCTATCAAAGCTTACGGTCTCGATATTTATGCATGTCTTTTTCAGCGCCTCCGCTGATCCCCCCAAAGCGGCTGTTATTCTTTTTTTTTTTGCAGTCCTTTACTGCCCAATTCGTGCTAGCATTTTCCACGTTTGGTGCTATTATTTATTATTAACAATTAATCCGCGTTTGTGCAAGTCCTACAAAAAATGTTTCCATTAATGTTGTTTAAATAAACGCTCAGATAAGTTGGTCTAAAAGACGGCGGCCGCCCTACTGTACTTCCACATATAAATCACCGCCTATATGCAAAGCTTACTTTTCATCAAGTTGTTTAAAAGCATTTTACAAGTTTTGTCCAACATTTCTGGTTGCTGATCTTGTGGCGCAATGACAAATGTGTCCATAATTAATTTCTCAGCAAAATAAACACAGCAATATATTATCCTAGTCTGGTCGAGAGCTGCGTCCGCGAGTTGTACTCGTTCTTCATCTTATAATAGCATGTTAAGTCTCATAATCTGATATAAATCCGAATATTTTATGTATCAAACATTTTCACTGATAATGACATTGGCGCTGTAGCGGCTTCTACCAGAGGCACAGGCAGTGCAAGCCATTAAGCTGTTTTTTCCTCCCCACAGCTCCGCTGAGGTTTTAAGCGGTTCCCATTGCATGCACACCTGCGCTCGCTGCTCACCCAATGTCAACTTCAGCTGCTTCTACTACATTGCGGCAGTGGGCTAACTTGCCACTGTGTCCAAACCATCTAATATTCACTTTGGGTAAGGTGCTCTCTGCGAAGCATCTTGATCAAACGTTTGAAAGCAGATACCATGATTTGTATCATGTTTAAGGCTTCATACATGCACTCTCATTTCTCTGATTGGTTTGCTACCTTATAAAAAGCCGTTTAGCAGTTGTGCCTACTGCTGCCAAGGTGAAAGAGGTACTGAGAAAAGGTGGTGTGTGATGACCCAATATTTTTATTTTACCTCTACTCTTGATTGTATTTCACTGGTTCCCTGTTGAAGTTACTCGCGTTTGACATACTCAGTCCAGTTTTAATGAAATGCTATTTATTTGATAGATCCCATCCGTCATGATTTTCCGCTGGTAGTATAAAATAGGCAGCTATACAAGCTAACATGCCAGCCTAAAGTACCAGTTGCTCATACATTTGCGCTAATGTACACAATACTTTGTCTACCGCCTCTCCGTTAAATTGTTTAGGAGCTTAACGACATTTTTCAGCCAATGATACGTTTTAATTGGCGGCGAGTATAAATGGTGAAGGAAGAAAAAGAGAAAACCCAGAAAAGAATTACAGACCCAAAGGAAACTATTGGCAAGCTTTAATTACATACCCACAAATGGCCGAGCCCGAGGCTCCAACCCACAAAGACAGAGGTAAAATGGCTGTGTTTGGCAAATGCGAGCGATTTAGATCACTCGGCCACCATGGAGCCTTGATTGAAATTTTAGGCTTAGGTTTAAGACTTATTTTGGTTAAATATGGACCAGGAAAATTATTATTCACATTAATTAGTTGCCTTACTCTGAATCTGGTATGAATATTAAATATACGTACCCTGTATTATGTAAAACATTTTCTCCATACCCTGCCGCTCAGCTTCAAAATAATCTTATGTGTTGTTTAATGGTTAGCGTAATGTGTGCATGACTAATTCCTTTTCTTCATTTAAGAATTTAATTCCTATTTTGATTGTAGTATTATAAATCAATACATGTACTTGTTAAAATTATTTAGTGAGATAGTTTTAACGACTCGATTTCATATTGCGTGACTGTGTACATCGCAGAAAAGGCTGTCAAATACTCTCATATAGGAGAAAAGAAAATTGCAACATATAAAATTTGTCGCATAAACCGGAAGGCTTTACTAAAACTCATCGCAATAGTATGCTTTTGCACCAGCATCACTCGACGTTTAAGACAGTGTCTCCTTTTGCTGAAATTCGATTGTACGTGATTCCATTATAAAAAGTATAGTTACCCCCGATTGTTAGGTCATATTCTGGTTGAAAGGTTCCTTTCACAAATCTTGTAGCAAGGGACGTTTTGCCGACACCGAGGTCTCCTACAACAACGACCTTGACTTTGAAAAGATTTTCGAACGATGAGGAGTAAAACTTTGAGCTTCCGGTCTCCCCAAGCCTAATCCGGTTTCCTATAACACTGTGTTTCCTATCGCATCTTTCTTTTCGGCTCATCTTGCTGACGTCAGCAATAATAGTACCATTGTGTTGGTAAATATGAGGAAGACCTAAGAAAAGATTACACATATCGTAGTTACATTCAGGACTATATAACAATGATTAAGTGTGCAGTTTTAACATACTTATTTTCTCATGTGTGTATGGGTAAAAATAGCTCTGATTTGGGTTTAATCGTGTTTACGTTGTCTTGGAGGAATTGGTCCATGAGAACAACAACAATGCAATTTACACACTTTGCATATCCATAGTTCTGAATCAAGATAATTTAAATTTTCATATTTTAAGCGTTATTTTAAAATGAACAGAAAAAATGGTTGCCTTCACTTATGATAGTAAAATATGTCAATCGTTGCGCGAACACCATAAGATTATTTAAGAATCTAACAGACAGCATAGCAGAAAACAATTTATATTAAACATACCAATACGTAATTATTGATCACAAGGTGTAATGTATTGTTAGCTGATGACACACAATAATTAGATAGTTAATATTGTAATTAGTTTAATTCCCAATTATGTCATAGCAATGTGTATATGTTTGAGACACTCATTGAATGTGTATATGTTTGAGACACACGGGAAATCATACAGGCAGACATAAGCTCTAAGATAAATAAAGCTAGGTAGAGACGACGACGGGTGACATAATACATATTAAGTGAAATCCTGACAGACAGATAATAACGGAGAGATAGTCAGAAGGAGAGGATGAGTTCGGTAACGAGAGGAAAAAAAGCGACTGTATGATAGAGTAACATATATTGTGATAGAGGAAACCAAATCGATAGAGATATATTACCTTTATGAATGGGTATAATTTTAGCTTAACTACTGCATCATACTCAGCAAATTAAATATATCTTTTTTTATTTTTGAGAAGCAAACGAGCAAACTACTTGATAATTGTTCATGTGATCATTCCAAACAATTCTTAATCGACTACTTTTGTCTAACCTTTACATGTATATTCCCATGAACAGAATCACAATCCTGTGACTAATTATACACGCTAATTTACAGTCTTTGTTGCAGATGGAACAGTAGCTCTAACCCCGTTTACGACATTGCATCAATCCTTACTCTCTCTACAGCAAATACGGTATTTCCTTGTTGCTTGCAAATTCAAATACCTATGGTCCAATTTAAATTACCATGTAGATGTGAATTTGAAAATATTCACATTAGATACATACTACTGCACACGACATCACCGCTCCGACGGCCGAGTGGTTAGAACGTCCGCCTTGGATGCGGGATGGTCGAGGATTGGAACTCCGGCCGAATCACACCAAAGACTTATAAAAATGGTACTAAACAGCTGCCTCACTAGGCGCTAAGCATTAATAGGTTAGTGTTAGGACTAACTGGCCTGGTGTCAGGATAATGTGAGTGGGTGTGACATCATGCTACATGTCTGCGGCATGATGCCCCAGTGCTAGACATCACTATAAACTGTAATACTACAGACATCGCAGCCACATGATTCAAAAATAGATAAAGCTACGTTACAAATCCAAACCACACGCTCAACACATCAAAAATATGTAGAAACAAACGGAAGGCATGATAACATGGACCACCAAACACTGCACACAGAGCTTCTTATTTCATCATGATCCATAAAATGAAAATAGTTCATAAGGTGGACAGAAATGACAATTTGAAGGGCGGGTTTCACAAGAGTTTTTCCTTAACAGTTGTTACCTCAAACAATGAACCATCATGATTTTGCAATTTAATATATTTGACCCTAATGACCAAGAGATTTTTTTCGCGCGTTAACAATGAAATATGAATTTTACTTATCCGTTTAATAATAGTAAAAGTGTCAAATTCTTAAGTACTACCATTGTGAGAAAAAGTTTAGTGTGCATCCGGGAAAATTATATACATGTACAGATATTTATATAAAATATAACACGAAATTAGGCTTTTTAAATCATATCTTGATTCTAGGAAAGTTGTAATGTGGGCATAAAATTAATATCTGTCAGTATTAGGTGCGAAATTAACATCTAAAGAATGCCTCAAAAGTATATAAATACTGATTAAGATAGCACTAAACAGTTTTCGGCTGTGATCGTGATCAACGGTGTAATCTCTCACCATTGATGCCGCCAGCTATTATAATACAGTATCTTATCAATCAACACGTATACATTGTCGAACTCACGAGAAAACAGAGAACTGAATCGGTAAAAATGGCAGGACAAAGCTAATTCCTCTATGATTACTATATTTAGAGTCATGACAGGCAAAGTTGATTACGCTTTAATTATTCTATTTAGGGTCACCACATCCACTCTCCAAGCAAGATGTGAAAATCCTTAAAAATCGCGATTTTTAGTCCCATCAAGACCCCCTATGTACGTATAAAAATGCACTTCTCTTCAATCGAACCTGGCTTGTCGTACGAATCTGCTGAGCTTAGTACTAACAGCGTCGTTTGAGCGAAGAGGTAACCACCTTGCATAAGTTCCTATAAATGCGAACAATTTGTTCTTGGTGACAAGATGTATTCGGCATAACAAAAGGTAGTTCCTGTTCCGTTATGATCTTATTTAATTTTGTTGCATTTGTCATTTGTTTGATTTTCAATAGAGTATACTGTTACAGGCAAGGTGTCACTACGAGCGAATCAAGCAAGTTCAGCGTGAGATTTGCTTAAAGTCTACTGTTCCCCTTTTTTGGCCCAAAGACCTCAAGACAACAGTCGTTATCAAATGATGGGTCTTTAAAAACGCAAATGATACAGCAATGTTAATATAATCACCGAATGACCATACATCACGAAGCTCTAATTTCACACTTGCATGGTTTCTGTTCTTGCTTCAGATTTGTGACACTCATCAGTAAGCCCTTCCAAGTCGAAGATTCTTACTTTACGCCTTGCGCAGAAACATATGAACCAAACCCATCATACAAGGAGTTATTCCTAAATCAAATCACTCAATACTTTTAAAATACATTTGAATATCCCACGAATTCCTCACGTTAAGAGATTATGGAACGTCCATTTTACGTCCATAATCATGTGATCATAAAGTCTCGTGAATTATGTACATCATGACGTCTGCATCTAGAAATCTGCTTTTTTCTCGTTTGAGAAATATATTCCCAACACCGACTTGCCATAATCAACAAAACAATAAACTGATACATAAATACAAATAGCGCATACCCTAAGTTAGTTACAATATTATTATCAAGCTTCAGTTAATATAGCGTATACGAAATGGTGAGGATATCTAATTTAGTAAGCACTTTAACCTGCAACTTTCACTGAAACGTTTCGTATGAAAAACAACTAAGCTATATTTTGGCGTACGGAACTACAACCAAAAAGGCCAGCTATTGTCTATTAAACAAACTTATGTAATGGAATCGTTTTGAGGCGAACAAAACTTCGAATTTATTTTACTAGTACATAGTAGTATCAATTAACTCTTGCAATTAACTCTTCTTTTTAACTCTAGTAAAGCCAGTTACTCTGGATCATCAAGCATCGGCGTATTACAGCAAATCATAAGATACACTTTATGTTCACCCTGTAGCAAACAACGAAAAAGCAAAGATAACAGAGCAAACTTGTTTGCTCTTTACCTCCTCATTCTTTCTGATACTTACTACACCACTTTACATCCGCCAACTCCAAACAAAAAGTGTTCCCGAATCGTTTAGTGTATTCAGATACACACATGAAATGTCTTCCTGTTATGACTACACATATAAACTTTGATAAAACATATTTGATAATGTCACTAAAACTTTGACACTCTCTTGCCAGGATCACCTTCTACTACAAGGTTATAACAAGAGCAAAATAACTACTAATTTCCATCCAGCATTTTAAGAGAATCTGGAAAGGAATTGACTAAGGGACAAGAAGACAGAAGCCATATATATATATATATATATATATATATATATATATATATATATATATATATATATATATATATATATATATCCGAAACACTTTACCTGACGTATATGGAGAGAATCAGAATTATTGTTCAAATGAATACTTTACAAGGTACAATATATAAGACCAGTAATACATGAATTACCTCTCCAGAGCGATGAATAGACGTATTACTCTACTCATCGATGAATAGAACACTTAAATGGTACCAATGGTCTGATATTTCACTCAGATGAAAAAGACTTCGAACAAAAGCATGTTAGGTGCAAACAGACAGACAGAGAGACCGACACTAAGATTTAGATAGACAGAGAAATAGAAGGAGGGAAGTTATAGAAGATATGTAAAGAGAAATCCAGACGGAGAAAGAAACTGGGAGAATGGAACAGAGATGGATATGTAGAGGTCAATAAGGAGATAACGAGCAGTGCGAGAAGGAAATAAAGAGTTGATCTACAGAAATGGAGAGATAGAGATAGAGAGAGAGAGAGTACTTCCGTAACACATTCTAATAGTAGTTTCGCTATCGCATCACAATCAACAATCTCCGTTTTCGTTCAGATGAGCATGCTACTTGCTACACGATCAACCGCTTATTTTTCATCCGATCCTGTTGAAAAACATCCATAATAGATGTATACATCACGTGCACTTAAAGATGAATACATACCAGGTAGTTTAATGCAATATACACGTCTACAGGACGTGACATTACCACGAGTAGGTTACTTAATTTTAAACCTAGAATGTAAACAGCTCAGTCCTGTACGGTCTACTGAAATGATCTGACACCATAACAGTAGTATAATACGCCTATGACCTGGGCCACTTACCTCATTTTCGACTAAATTTAGGTTGTTTAATTGTTGTTTTGTTGTTGTCTTTGTGGTATTTTGGTGATGTTGTTGTTGTTGTTGTTCTTTTCTGGAGTTTTATTGTATTCGCTTTTTACTGATCTGTTTGAAAACTTAGAGTCAAAACAGTTTTAAAACTTTTCTTTTAACTTTCTCGTTTTATCCTCAAATCGTAACTTATTACGGTCATTTTTAGCAAACTGAACTAAACATCACATATTAAAATATTTGCACCATGTGTTCTGATTTGTACTATTTGAACATTACATTCTTATATGAAAACCCCAATCACTTATTTCTCCAATCTTAATAATCTCTAATTTTAATTTTATCTGCTAAAGTTTGAATGTCCTTACCTGACTCTGATGTATTACTCTTTTTAAACCACAAAAAAAGGGTGACATCGCTAGTGGCGAGGCGTTCACCCCCTCCGACCCGGAGCAAAGTCACGAGCTGGCGAGGGTCTTTATAACCCCAATTTTCTAATTCACAAAGCAGTAAATACATATGTAAATCGAAAATCAAAGTATAGAAGCTCAAGTGCAGCAGTGGTTTTATTTCCTGTACTACCTTGTCTACCGTAGAATGAATATATATATATATATATATATATATATATATATATATATATATATATATATATATATATATATATATATATATATATATATATATATCGTACAAAAAAAAAGAGATCAAAAAAGCAAAACAATCAAGGATGAAAAGCTAGCGGGTGGCATATTAAGGCCACTCTCCCTCTTGGAATCGCAGTGTTTGGTCTTGAGGTTGGGCTGGGGCTAATTATGACCCCGATATCTATTGTTTTAAAATTCAGCAAATCCAATAGCCATGCTGCGTTAGGCACAAACACGGCTTTTGCCGTAGGCCACCGTGCCTATATTTAATTCATTTCTGGAACAGGTAACCTTGTCATTTAGTTTTGTTTGTTGTGCTCATAGCTAATAAATGTATACATTTTTCTTGTGGTTTGTTTTATTCTTTTTTTCTGGAGAGAAATACATTGCAAGTTAATATAGTGTGTGGTCCGCTTGTCTTAAGGTACAGTATAATAATGAACAGGAACATAGTTTTCAGTTACATAAAATTATTGACATTACGTAAGCAAGATAATATTAATAAAACATATTTATCACTTCAGCTCGAGATTTAAATAACAAGTACATGAAAATTAATATTCAAAATAATAGAAAAATAGTATTATCAATTGATGGACATTGCGCAGTTTGTGTAACAGTGAGATTTGTAAACTAGGTTTCAGGCTAAAAGCTTTTGCATTTATAATTAGGAACCACACTAGTACCTAAACCTAGTATCATGAAGAGTATATAGGATGAATAAAAAGGCTATATATAACATTAAGTACATTAATACAAACAATGTGTTATAAAAGATAACACATAAACTCATGTATGAAAGGATACATACTATCGATGTATGACAAAGCATTACAAATTGCAACGTGTATGCAAAAAAAAGAATAGTTAAATATAATAAATCGGGGCGCTGAAATAATAATAATAATAATAATACAATGAATTATGATGAGGAATGGCACAAGACCTCTTGTATGCAAAATAAACGAATAAAACGTATATTCCTGAGGCATGATAAGACATGACAAATGCTCTTATATATGCATTGACATAACCACAATTTCAGCAGGGGAGATAAGTGAACAGAAAGTTCTGCAAATGAGATGCGGACTCCCTCTCTCGGATGTAAGAGGTTTTGTTCATAATTTCTTTCCACAAGACGATTACTTGTGTTCTGAGTTGGGTATTTTGAAAAGAAAGGAAAGGATAACAAAATGGATTTATACAGTTAATGTATATGATATCGCCATAAATAGGAAACAGTAAGACTGTCAATCATATACAGTAAGTATAAATGCATAACAATAATGTAAGACCTTGTTCGACTAACTCGTTCATTTCATTACATACACTTACCACAAACGAGATTTAAGTGGTCCATAGAACAATTCTACAATTTCATTTCCTTTAAAAACATTGAGCTATTGCTGAGGAACATTAAACTTAGGACTTTTAAACAGGATATGACAATGACTGTCAAGAGCAAACATTCTGCAGTAAAACATTGGTTAACAAAATAGTCTACTTACACGGTGCGCAAGCAGAATGTTTAAAAAAAAGTGCAAAGGGTTTATGTTGGTTAGGCAAATATAGTTGATATGCAAGCCGATCACAAGTTTAATAATGATTACAGATATATTTTGACATTAACATATGTGTCCAGAAACCATGTCATGATTACAACACATGAAAACCAAAAGGAAATTGCATACACGACGCCTACATATAAGCCGAAAAAAACCCAGAAAGAAATACAGTTCGATAAAGAAAAGGAACCGCATAACCCAAACACCAGTGCATTTTTGGTGAAAGCAAATAAAGAATATTTTCCCACTTACTGAGACGAAAGGAGTATGTAGTGAAAATTTTTAATTGAACGCTTGATACCAAAATACTGTACTGAAAATAAAACCAGACCATAGATAAATGCATTTATACAACCTTAGTAGAATACATTAGGTCCTATCACAGATGTATAAATATTTGAAGCCTGTAGGTATAGCAACATATTAAATGTATCGATTATATTGCTGGTAAATTTCACAGTGGATGTCCATGGAACATCCTCGTATTGTATAGGTGAGAAAGACAATACTTATAAATAAATATAACACATAACCTTATTTTTGCTAAGGGATATCTTCCTTGTGTCAGGGAAGAGATTGTATCATCAGAAAAGTAATTTTAGGAGACCATATATATATATATATATATATATATATATATATATATATATATATATATATATATATATATATATATATATATATTTGTGTGTGTGTCTGTGTGTGTGTGTATCTGTCTGTCTGTCTGTCTATCTATCTATCTATATCTATTTATCTATCTATCTGGACACTGTAGGCATGTGTAAATGCTTCCATTCTGTAAAATTGAACCAGCTATATGTATGGTGTCTGTTATATGACAATATGTCTCTTGGTAAAATAGAGAGTCGAAATTTAAACCACAAACAATGTAATATATATAACTGGCATTAATGTGGAGAATATATCATAAAATTAGAGAATACAACCAGCCAAACCCTGTTAATGTTTCAAAACTGTAACAAAAGGTTCAGGGCTCAATCATATAAAGGTCAATTTCACATTAGTTTTCGTGGTGGGAAATAACACTACATAATACGCATAAAACATGCATTTGAAATAATGTGGTACTCCAGTATACAGATGCCTCGTATTTTATTTAGTCGTTTTAACGGTGGAGTCAGAAGCGGCAGCGGTGGCAGTGGTTATATAATACGTCTATGGAAAATTTAAAAATCGTATTAAAAATATCGGTTATTATATGTTTAATGTATCAAAGCAAGCAGAACTAACTCGCATTATTGGTTATGTAATAGCTACAAGGAGCTTTAAGATTCCTATTGCAACTAGGAGATTCCGCGTTCATTTAACGAGAAATCAAACCAGACGAGAATTTAAACAAATTTAAATTGTAAATTAAACTAAAAATGAAATAATAGAAGTTAGAAGTCTATACGAGTTTAACAAACATCTACATATATATGGATCTATATACAAACAATTAGAAAAGACATCAGCTTCATTTTATTGTTCCGACTGCTCTTTTGAAAGTAATTGAGCCACATATAACAGGCAGAAAAAATTAGAAATGTAACAGTTGTAGTAGTCCAGCTTGCTTTGTCTATTAACCCTGGAACTGTATATGATGTCATATCATTACCGGAGGAATAAAATGCTTTAACTAGTTATATGTACGTCGCACTGATGCAAACGGAAACAGCTCATAAGGCAATACAATATCATCAGACATACAAAAAACATATATAACAATTTAGCTGATGATTTTGAAGAATTCCGGAGTGATTGCACAGCGCAGGCCTTTAACCGATGGTTCTCGTTTAAATGATTTAGTAAATCAGATTACATCAGTTATGAAATGGGAAATGGGGGGGGGGGAATCTGGAATGGTCACTAGTCACCAATGAAGAAAATATGGCTACTTATTTATGCATCATTCTATTGTTTGCTTACATAAATACGCAGGACATAGATGACTAGGAATATTTTTTCTAATCTGTGTACATGAATATAGTTAAAGAATATAGTCGTGGGTCGGTGGCTCTTCTCTGGGTTTTCCAGGGTTCTTCCTCCACCAGTTATACTGGCCGCCATGTATAGCCTACCAGTTATACTGGCCGCCATGTATAGCCTATCTTGTGCTGAAAATGGTGTTAAACCCATGAACAACAACAACAAAGAATATAGTTATTTTGTACTTTATTTGACAGCGATATTACGTGATACTTTGAAACTCGAGCTAACAGTTTTCGCGTTTGTTTTGACATTGCAAGAACTCAGATTTGCCAATATATAAATGTACATCCATGTCTAGTAATTAAACTACAAACACGTACAAGAATTAACAATTAGTACAAATGTATCTGATCTTTATCCTTGCTTGGTACCAATCTAAGGTCAGATAGTCCGTGTCTCCGTCCATTCTTGTTTCTACATGTACGATGATGCATGTTATACAGTTGAAACTCAAGTCAGTAATGAGGAAAGAAGGTAGTTAGGTAGGTTGGATGCCATGTATGTATGTATGCATGTATGTATGTATATATGTATGTATGTATGTATGTGTGTGTGTGTGACTGACTGATTTTCTTTATTTCCTCTTCAGAAAAAATTTCATTCAGTTAATTTTCATTAGTACAGAAAGAGATAGGACCATAGCTTAATATTAATGGATTTACAGTACACTAAACATGTAATATATATATATATATATATATATATATATATATATATATATATATATATATATATATATATATATATATATGTCTACCAAAGTAAAGGAAATGCAATATCTAAACACATGAGTGAGAAAACTCATTGCAAACGAGATATATACGCAGCAAAGATCAATAGAGGAAAATAAAGAAATTGGAATTATTTATATTTGACTGGAACGATTTAAATGGATTATCATGTTCTCTCTCACTTAGAACGCATGTAAATAATGTTTAAGATAGAAATGAAATAGATCCATTTCCCTAATTTACTGAACAAAAAATAGTATCATATATCGTTTTCAAGTTCATTTGTTCTTCTGTACATTGTGTCTATTCCATCAACCACAACACACATGAATGTCTGCCATGATTGATCATCCATAGAATCAAAGATGTCCACTCTCCTGCCCAAAAGGATATGAAGTAATGAGTCAATGTCCTGACATAAAATCCAGTTGAATCGTTTATTATGGAGAATTTTTAGAGATAGAGGTAACCCCAATGACGTCAATGTCATTTCTTTGCTCGCTCCCTATGGATTTACCAGACTTACCATTTTATTTATTCTATATACTGTTACTGAAACACTTGATGCGGGTTTTACGAAGAGGAGCATGAAGTTGCCACCCCTCCACGAGGTGCTTGTGGCCTTAACGCTTTTCCGCCACAGGCGCTCACTTCAGGCTCATCGGAGAGTCCTTGGGTGTAAGAGTAGAGAGTGTAAGCAGATGTATAATTGAAGTGAAAAGTATCACTTGGGTGTAAGTGTAACTAGTGTAATCCGATATTTATTTGAAGTGGCAAGAAGTCATCGTGTGTGAGTGTAGCCAGTGTAAACAGATGTATATTTGATGTGGCAAGAGGTCCTTGGGTGTGAGTTTAGCTAGTGTAATCAGACGTATATCTGAAGTGGCACAAACTCCTTAGATGTGAATGTAGTCAGCGTAAGTAGATGTACATCTGAAGTGGCACTATGTCCTGATGTGTGAGTGTATCTACTGTAAGCAGATGTATATTTGAAAAGGCAAGACGTCCTTGGGTGTGAGGGTAGCCAGTGTAAGCAGATGTATATTTGATGTGGCAAGAAGTACGTAGGTGTGAGTGTAGGTAGTGCAAGCAGATGTATATCTTAAGTGGCAAGAAGTCCTTGGGTATGAGTGTAGCCAGTGTAAGCAGATGTACATTTGATGTGGCAAGAAGTCCTTGTGTGCGAGAGTAGCCAATATAAGCAGATGTATATTTGATATGGCAAGAAGTCTTTGGGTGTGAGTGTAGCCAGTGTTGGCAGATGTGTATCTGAAGTGGCAAGAGCCTTTGTGAGACAGGCAAAGAACTTCATACAATTTCCCTGACAAGTGGCAACATCAGCTGTCATGCAGGGCTTTTACAGGCTTTCAGGTAAGATATTTTCCAGTTATGTTATTCTACCCATTTCAACTATTAAAAAAATTATTCGTGTCCATTATCAGCAACGTCCGCTCCTCATATATCATAATACGTCATATGGTTATGCCCCCAAGTAAAAAACAACTGATGATATCGGATGTAAGGAAACATACCGTAATATTTATGCCTAGTTTTTACTACGAAGCTCGCAATATGTGTTATTCTGTTACAAAGTATATGAATTGATTAAAGGTAGGACTTTGCAGTTCAAAAATATTTTTTAACTAATCTTAAGAATTGTATATGGGCTACAGACTTTGATATAATGTCACGTCGGGCGCGTTGAAACTTGGGGTAGTGACTGTATAGTTGTTAATTATATTATTCGTACCATTCGTAGCTTATTTGTTTACCATTTAACTATAACTAATACATGTTGTTGTTGTTGTTGTTGTTGTCTGGTTTAACGCCATTTTTCAGCACACGATAGGCTATACATGGCGGCCAGTATTAATGGTGGAGGAAGAACCCGGGAAAACCCCGGGAAGAACCACCGACCCACGAGGAGCTACTGGCAAACTTTCTCACATACCGACATTGGCCGAATCCTAGAGTCGAACCCACGCAGACAGAGGTGAGATGGCAGTGATCTGTAATGGAGAGCGCTTTTGAACGGGGCCCCAATCATACATGTATTATTATATATTGCATGTATGACTGATAGTTAAGGTGGCAGGGTCCAGTTTCGTAAATTGGCCCCTGACAAATTTCTTAACTTAAGGCTATGGTGTGACTTTTTCAGCTATTATTGTTTAGTATTGATAGATATGGATATATTTGTGAACTAGGTGTTTTGGGCTTGTGTTGTTCTTGAAACTGATGTCAGGCATGTACACCTTCCATAGTTGCTCTGCAGTATGTTAATAGTGAAATACCAATAGTTGGCTAGGAAGAAGAGCTAGTCTCCCATAGCAGTAAACACGTGGGTTCAAGGCAACTAGAGTATCTCAAAAACGGCTTGGATGACAACTATTCTGAATTACATCAAACTATTTAGTAGACAATGTTTTTCAAAATTTTCATCCAGGGAAAGGGCTTGCGTTTACACTGAGCACCACATGCTGTCAAAAATGGCATTTGGATGTAAAAAATGCAGGTATAAAATAGGGGTTGGGGTGCATGATCCTCTTCTGCTGTGAACTGCCATTGATTTCTCTGGTCAAGTGAATAATATTCTTATGCTTTGTTTTAATATAGGTATCTAAAAATATGGACCTTTTTGACCTCACTTGTGTATGATTTTTTATGATTTTTTATGCTAGGTCGCTGATTGCGGCATTAAATTTGTACATAAAAACTGGACCCTGCCCCCTAAATTGTAAGAACCGATACAAAACCCTGTGATCTGAACACCATCCCAACCAAAATCAAAACCGGAAAGCATCAACTATGTAAACAAATACTTACAACATAGTAATCAATTTAGTGCTTCTAAACTGTCGACAGAGATTCCCTAACAACGAAAACTTGCTACCACCTTCCCCAAAATGGATGTACTCGATGTAATCATACAGGCTACACACCGTCCTTTTCCGGTTTCTTTACTAGTCCATTTAAACAAATTTAACACGAAAAGGATGAACCCTTTTATACATGTGTTTAAATAGATGTAAACACAGAATGGATGCAACTGTTTTAAATTATCAAAGATGGTGGACTAAATCGCATGTGTTGCTTGAAAACGTACTCGCGCATGCAAATATGGCGGCCATATTACTATAGAAACTCCCGTTTGATTCAAAATCAGTCCAAACATTGACCAATATAATAACTTGGCATAACATACACTGAACGCAAACTTTACCGAGTTTCGTACATTTTTATATAGATGATACGCATTACATTATCTTATCTTCAATGAAAAAAAATAATCCCAAAGTATGTGCAAGCATATAATTTCCTATGAATCATGCCTCTTTCTAGGCTTCCCTCTTGCACCGATAACCTTTGTTATCTATCGTTGACGCACAACATTTTATATCATGCACAAGGCTGGAATAAATAACAAAGACAAAGTAATATAAAATAATGTTACAACTTACTTCAAACAAAGTAACGTAATAAAATGCATTCATTAATGTAGAATCATAACACAATTTCATTTGATGAAGGATATATCTTATAGATTGTGATTAACTACAGCACCAGTGAAGAGAATATGGTAGATAATTCATATACTTATAATCATAATAATCATAGCTGATCATAGCAAATGCACAATGACATTGACGCAAATTGTCTAGGATAGTGTGTGGGGACGCCCTACGTTAGACTAGGGATCAGATTCCAAATGTATTGCCAGATCTCTCCAACCGTCGATTTTCCCTTAAAGTAGCAAGCCATTACCGTTAAAAGTACGAATTGTACATCAATGAATTCTTCCACTATTACAAGCTAAATAATTACAAATGGGAACATCATATTACTTCTTTCGTCGAACTAAGAAAACAAAAATCGAAAGTATCTAATACATAAATATTAGATGTGTTTCGGTGATTCGCCATCGACGGAATGCACTTCCAGATATGCATAGTAAAACATCAGTGATGGTCCCATTCTCTAAACCTTCTATTCTCACCAAAGTATTGTGCGCTGTGACTGAATATAGATATCAGTGCAGTTCTTAATGACGTTCAGCCACATCCGAGTTTATATTTTTTGCATTTTAATAAAATTATTTTTTTTATATAAAAGGCTGATGATATTCCTACTGAAAGACCTCTGTGATCTCGAGCAAGGAAAAATTACTCGACGATCATATTTACTGAATGCTTTAATTACAGCATCTTTTCTTTATGGTTTTGTTTGATAATACTACTGCAGCGAAGCTGCATCCATGACAGTTTATGCTCTTTGCTTTACACATCAGCAAAACATAACCTGACCTGTATCACAGTAGTCGATAATTTGGTATCACTTTTTATAGTTATCGTGTGTTATTTACTGTCACCCACAAGTCGCAGTCAAACTTGGGCCGTTA
This sequence comes from Sinohyriopsis cumingii, assembly GCA_028554795.2. Lineage (NCBI taxonomy): Eukaryota > Metazoa > Mollusca > Bivalvia > Unionida > Unionidae > Sinohyriopsis > Sinohyriopsis cumingii. The sequence goes on along the minus strand of CM068833.1, from coordinate 65,916,744 downwards.
AGAAGACTGAACAAGAATGGAAGGGACAGCAACTAAGGTGCACATGTTTTACATAGAATGGCAGTATACAGACTTACATCGCGTGGCATCGTGGTGAATGTTGATAGCAGGCAGGCAAACATTGTAAGAAAAGTTAAAACTGTATATAATTAACGGGTTGTGAAAATGTATTCCTTATGCGATTTTAATCTGTGCAATATTTCTGAAACACTCCTTAACTTCAGTTCCATTATGAACAAAAACGATGAAAATCCTACTCACTCCAGTATGTTTCACATCAATGCCCTAAACTCATAAACTCGTATTCGGTCAGTCATGTTGCACACGTTGGTTAGTACATGCGAATGTGATTTTATACTAAATTTACCTTCACGACAATTTAACGAAATATAATGTCAGAAACTCATCTGTTTTCTATTTTGAAACGACATGGAAACTAATACAGTAAGTAAGTAAGCAGCGACAGGCTCCGAACGGACGCCATTGACTTGGAACATGCGTTTTGCTATAATGCGAAATGACTGAGATTAAGGAAACGAGGTCAAGAAAGCGATAGAGGGGCTCTTTGTTTTTGAACGATGAACTGTTGGCTTTGATATATTCCTTACAAATGGCATGCGAGACTACATCAAGTGGTGGCTTATAATACGGTCAGAAATCCATATATATATATGTGTGTGTGTGTGTGTGTGTGTGTGTGTGTGTGTGTGTGTGCCTCAGTGACTATTGCGCTATCTATTTACAAAGTGTCCGAAAAGGAAATATCGGACCTCTACCATGTCTAAATTGTAGGGGGTGTCAAGGGGAGAACACAATTATGTGGAGCTTATTGCGCAAGAAAATATCGTCCGTTGAAAAGATACTCTGAGATAGCAAATGCATATGATGACATTAAAGTAAAAGACACTCCAGATTATATTCCTTATATAGGAAGGAAAATAATTTTATATATTTTAAATATTGTATAATGGAACAAGCAAAGATGGAAATCACTAACTTTTATGGATTTGAGTAGCACCCGATATTTACTAATTACTAAGGGGGCCCCGAGTGGCCGAGTGGTCTAAAGCGCTCTCCGTTACGGATCACTGCCATCTCACCTCTGTCTGCATGGGTTCGAGTCTCGGATTCGGCCAATGTGGGTATGTGAGAAAGCTTGCCAGTAGCTTCTCGGTTGTTCTTTCCGGGGATTTCCCGGGTTCTTCCTCCACCATTAATACTGGCCGCCAGTATAGCCTATCGTGTACTGAAAAATGGCGTTAAACCCTAGTGGTCAAACCCTACTCTACCCAACCCACTAATTACTAAGCGATCAGAGTGGGTGTTATACGACAATGTCGAGTTACAAAACCAATCGCTAACGCCATTAATACAGAATACATACAAATTGGAATTGTAATTCCCGACAGTAAGAAAATAATGTATAATTTTCACAGATTCATATATGAGTGCTTCTGTGGCATGATAGATGATGGTCAAATGACTGGTCATCATAACTCTCATAATAAAGATAATAGGATTGAAAACCTTCAAGCTATCACATCGAAAGAAAACAGCAAACGAGGAAAAACTGGTAAGTATAATTCAGCTATATCGAAGAGGTGCAGCCAAAGAATAAAATGTCGCATATTGATCAGTAAATAACCACATATCTTTTATCAGTACTAGCAACCTTGTATTTTTGCGTCATTTTTCACACCTTTAGTCTGTCAAAAATTGTCGATATTCTGACTAAAAATCGAATAAAATAGCACATAAAAAATCATCATGTGCCACATATAATTTATGTTACTGTTGTTGGTCATTCCAACGCTTCCATGAATTTTCGCCCATCTTTGGCTCCCCTTAGGTCGGTTGAGCCCCTGTGCTGCTTCCATCAATGAAGAACGTATTATCAAAGTCTAGACGATAACGATTTGAAGACTAATAAAACATCTTCTCTTCAACGAAAATGTCATCATTGGTGATTATTTCCCTTCACTTTGATTTGCAATTGATGCAACTGGGCCTTCGTTGTCTCTTTAGAAACTGAAGCATTTTTTTTTATCCTAATCGCCCCTTGTACAAATCTATCAACACTTCTTAGATTTCCTTGATTTATACTTGACAGTCTGTTGACCGATATGACTTCCGTATCCAGTCCGAATATACTTTACAATTCTATAATGTGGACACATGGATGTTCAAAAACTGCGCACTTTACATTTGAATCAGTTGTTTGATTTTTTCAAAATTAGCTTTCTTTTCTCACATGCATCCATTCTGACACTTTCGCTGTCCTTTGCTTGTTGTCTGAAGAGGTACATCTACAATTGCGATCATTATATGGTAGATTGAGTCGCCTCCCTTGCTACAGGCAACCGTTTTGTCGATCTATGAGTTGTACATCTCGCGAATAACTTTGAAATTAGGCCAAAAGTCTCTCTCTCCCTCTCTCTCTCTCTCTCTCTCTCCGAGTATGCCTAATAATTGCGCATAAACACACAGAAGATAATTTATATAACATATCGTTGATAATGTATAAGCATTCTGACCTCCACCCCGCATAAAAGCCATCGAATACTAAGCGTACATAGCTACGAAACGGAAACAGCAGCCATATTTCTCATATTCGGACAGATGTGCTAAATGTACAGCGGCCAAAATAAATGGGGTGGGGTCGGATATAAATGCTGCATTCATAAGTATCATAAGTAAAACACAGTGGGAGTGATAGTAGTACAACAAATGAAGCGTTTTCTTGTTGATAATGTATGAGCATTCTGACCTCCACCCCGCATAAAAGCCATCGAATACTAAGCGTACATAGCTACGAAACGGAAACAGCAGCCTTACTTCTCATATTCGGACAGATGTGCTAAATGTACAGCGGCCAAAATAAAAGGGGTGGGGTCGGATATAAATGCTGCATTCGTAAGTATCATAAGTAAAACACAGTGGGAGTGATAGTAGTACAACAAATGAAACGTTTTCTTATTTTTATATACGGTCAACATTGCAAGTATGTTTGTACAAACGGCTATACAGCAGGTAAATATACATAATTATACATACCGAATAGGTGATAGGTATTTCCAGGTTAGCTGATAGCCGTTCTGTACACGAATATTCTGGTACAGTTGCAACAATAAAGGCCTGCTGTCACAACAACCTAAGCAGCTGGGGAAATCCGCCTTCCTTATCGAAATATGGCCTATTCTTACACCACTCCAAATATTTAACTGGATCTTTTCGTGTTTTTCTCTTCCTGGTAATAATATGGCTTTACTAAATCTAACACATCGCCTAGGCCTATCGCTAATGTTATTTTACATTGTAAACATCTGCACCAGCGTGACACATACGCTATTTCCGTCACTCTAACCGCTCGATCGATTACCGTATGTGGGCGATTAAATCTTATTCATCCGCAGAGATAAAAGATAGACATGGTCTGCTGTCGCATGAATTCCCGGCAGGTCAGAGTATATATTTCTTTTTAATTTTTCTACTTGCCTGTCTTAGCACACTGCATAAACTTAGATCCGTTCCATTATCCGCCTCTATGTTATTTGTTCGACTTATATGTCCTTAGAGACGGTACAACTTTCCGATGTTTATCAACTAGAGCGAGTTTGTCGAAACATTAAAAGAAGTAATTGTTTTTATATTGATAAAGCGAAGTCTCAGATATAACAAAACCGTATGAAAAGTCCCAAAAATTGGGGTGGGACCATGAATTGTTTTTCTTTCTTTTTCTTTATAAGATTTTTTTTTGTTTCTAAGTTGGTTCTATCTATCTAACTATCTATCTATCTATCTATCTATCTATCTGTTTGTCTGCCTGTCTGCCTGCCTGACTATATATGTATGTATGCATGTATGTATGTATGTATGCATATATATATATATATATATATATCATAGTCTTCCTGAAACGGCTGTTTCTTCACTTTCACACTGAGAAATGTACTATTTTCCTAGACAATTTGGACGTGGGGATTAAGGATGGTCTGGGAAATTCAACCTAAATCCGCTCCTAATTGTAGATTTACTTTGCATTGAAAATTAATCTTTACCGTCATATTAAAGGGTGCTTAATTGTTAAAAACCCTGCAGGGATCAATCGTGCATGTCACGCGCAAATCAGAGATAGGAGTATACAGAGTGAACGAACAAAAGGAATGGCAATAAGTTACTCATATCACGGTATAAGGATTTTTGTTGTTGTTGTTGTTGTTGTGGGGTTTAACGCCATTTTTCAGCACGATAGGCTATACATGGCGGCCAGTATTAATGGTGGAGGAAGAACCCGGAAAAACCCGGAAAGAACCACCGACCCACGAGAAGCTACTGGCAAGCTTTCTCACATGCCCACATTGGCTGAATCTTAGACTCGAACCGCCGCAGACAGAGGTGAGATGGCAGTGATCCGTAACGAAGAGCGCTTTAGACCACTCGGTCACTCGGGGCCCCGTATAAGGAAGTTACGGAATTGTATTCCTCCAAAAGTAAACACATACTAAATGTTAAACGGTCACTTTTTTATCTTGCAGATGTCATGAGCAGGATCATAACTATGAATCATACATAATGAGACAGACAGACAGACATACAGACAGATTAAAATGTTTTTAGTATGGATCATCATAATCTATATTTATTTCCATAGAAGGTTGCATGATATAACAATAAATCATCTGAATACAATCAATAAATAAGTATATATAAAAAATTAAAAATAGAATACAAATTATTACAGTATATCAAGCAATAAATTATTCCTTAACTACATAAGTTGTAAGTTTCAGGACCTTATTTGCAGAAGATAGCGGCACACTACATGACAAAGTATGCTGCATACAGGGCGAATAGCTTGGAATTTTCTTTGTCGATTACACCTGATGCTAACCTTTTACCTAGAATATATTGTAGTTGCAGCTCATTTTCTGCATTTAATAACGTAATGTGCAGGCTGAGTGGAAATTTATCAGTAAGGAAATCCAAAAAAGTGTTTCTCAAATTCTACGTATAAGGACAAGCAACACAACAATGAAGTATCTAGTCTGTATACACATTCCCACATCTAATACATATATCGAGCTGTGTTTGAAGAACATCAGCCCATAGTTTAGCTACATAAGTAGATACCTTAGTGTACTGTCTCGTTTTAGCAGACTGCCACACTGAGACAGGTCGTACGTATTCGTGTATCGAAGAGAATCAAAATCTGCTTGATTAGACATACAAACCCTCCAGAGACTGTTTTCAAGACCAGCAATTTTTGACCTAATAATTTCTTTCCAATTTTGTTTATCTAGAATTGCGGAATGCTGCAAATAATCAGTTAGATAACTCGAGCAAGCCAAACTTCTTTAAATTATAAGATAAATTTGAAATTAATCCGTAGCTTGACATGCATCCGCTCAAAATGAAGGGAAATAACGCAACGTTAAACACACGTTTAATATGTACGTTATTAAGCATCAAGCACAATCTGTGTTAAAACATCAATTTTATTCCATCAATTTCGGACTGCGATGATGCCCATCCTATCATTCCCAGGGCGATGTCTGATCTTGTATGTGTTAGGAACCCTTGTAAATGTTAAGCAAAATACCTCAGAGTTTTATCCAATGAAGAAAAGTCACTTTTTGAAATGTAACAGAATAATGCACTTCCATAAAACATTGAAGGAAAAATTACCTTTGTGATTACATTAGCAGCAACCAAAGAATTTGAACCAATCGGTTTAATGCCAATAGAAAACAGACCGTGAAAAGATTTTTTTTTTCTTCTTTTCTTGCATGCATCGAGTATTGCGTCATGCGACGTCAGCTTTGAGTTAATCCGGTGTCCCAGGTGTGATGCCTAATCAGTAAACGGCAAACATGATACCATTTCATTCTGACATAACTCTTGTATTGTTAACGGAAAGTGATAATGTATGACTTTGTAACACTAAGCTCGAATCGCCCCTTATTACTGTAGTTGTATGCTATATCTAACAGCTTGTCGCGTTATAAGTAAGGAACAATAGCCAGATTGCACCATGTATATGCTAGACCCTGAGGCTAATTATTCGCTTCATAAATGTTGCGAGTGTCAGCCTTGCGAACAATGAATGCCAAAGCAATGTGTACACAGCTTGCCGGCCGGCTTATGTTACGATAGTGTAAGCCGACATCAAAAGGAGGGATGGAAAGCCAGTTGTATACAACATGGCCATAGGAACTCGATGCTGGCGCCTTATTTGGCTGCATGCGAATCACAGTTAAGTGACATGAATTGCCGGTGTTGGGCTCAAAGGAACATCAAGTGCGAGTCGTAAATTCACCCTTGACAGAGTGCCGGGGAGGGGGCAATGTCTGCTAATTATGTAGACTCGACATCCACTCGGAATTGACCAAGGCGTGGCCACCATTGGAATCGCAAATTTAAATCTAGTGTCATGAAACTAAACGTCAGTAGTCGCTAAACCATCTTTCGGGAATTACATAAGGAAGTTATAAGCTACTCCGACGTCATTCGAAATTGGCGGGAAACATTGCTATTCTGGGTATTACAAAGGACCTTCGGACAGGTCAGTGACTCATTTGCTCGATTGTCGCAATATATTACGGCAAGGAAGCTATTAGGGACCGGAGGAGCTGTAGGAGACAGAGAAGGGAAATACCCTGGTACAATTGGTCCCGAGTCTCTGGGAGACAAGAAAAGGAGAGAACGGAAGTGGAGGAAGTGGAAGGGTCAAGGACGTGGTTGTTGGACTGAGTACCAGTCAAGCAGTCAAGAAATACTACAGATGAGTAGAAACACAGGACAGGAGGAACATCTATCACACTAAGTCAGATGATGAAATAGGCCGTCACTTGGTCGAGTGAAAGACGAGTGATAGGGTTTTGAATATTGAATTTCATTTGAAGAAGGACTATCTGTTATTGAATGGCATCAAATTTGTTGTTTATTTGAATTCCATCTTTTGTGTATTCAGTAATTTATCTGTCAGCATCGCTGACTGGGGTCTCGGAGCTTTGCATCTCTATCGCTACTTCAATTTCTAACAAAAACGACCCAGGCTGGGTCTTCTGTAATAATTTAAGATAATACTGGGAGCACCCCACCCCAACCTAAGGTAGTCTACGAGACCTTTACATGGGGGCTCGTCCGGGATTTGAATTATACATAAATATTATCTTTACAATCTAAAGTTTATTTGTTAGAAAGTAGTAGTGAACAGTGTGAGATATTTTCCATCCTGTGTATTTTGAATTTTTATGATTTTTCATCTTGTGTATGTTATATTTTGATATTTGCATGCTTGGTAGAGTTTTGATTACTTGCAGTAATTGTGAAACAAATATCGAAGAAAAATCTTACCTGAGCGAAGTTAGTTGGATCGACATGTAAGTATTTTGTTAGAAACGTTAAGATCTGTCAATTGGTTAGTAAGCTAAGACAAGGTATCACTTATTGTTGGTATAATAATAACATGGCAACTGAAAGACGGATGGTTAAATAATTCCGTGCCATCGGCGCGGAAGATCTCGGCTACGAGGGAGATCGCATGGAGGCGTTCATAGAAGAACGCATAAAAGATCAGAAGACTGGAAAAGCCGCCGAAAGAGAAACCCAGATAAGGGCTGAAGCTGGTCCGGTATCCGCCGAAAGAGAAACCCAGAAAGAGCTGGAGCTGGCCAAGTTAACAGCGGCCACAAAAGAACGAGAGCTCGCTCACGCTCACGAAATGGAAAAGGTAAGGGTAGAAGCAGGGGTTATCGATAGGGACGACTCCCGTACAATCCCTGGGGGAAGCGTACGACCATACATTGACCACCGAATGGTGCAGATAAGTATGCCGCGATTCAGTGACAAAGACGAGTCCATTGACGATTTTCTCCTGCAATTTGAGAAACTCGCGATCGCTCACAAAATTGAACCGTACCATTGGGCGATCAACGTCTCAGCCTTTTTGCAAGGTGCAGCTCGTGAAGGTTACCACAGCTTAGCTGCCGACGAGGCTAATGACTACGATGCGCTCAAGAAGGCCCTTCTACGACATTATCGGCTGACAGCCGAAACATACTGTAAACCTTTTCGGGACTGGACGAAAAAGACAACGGAGTCCCACTCTCAACTCCACATCCACGTTCGAGGGTTATTTGAGAAGTGGATGAAAATGGCCGACGTCGAACGATCGTACGACGGGCTACGCGAGGTTATACTCAAGGAGCATGTCCTGAGTACGTACCGTCGTGAGTTGACAGTTTTTCTAGCAGAGAGAGAACAGCGGTCGCTCGAAGAAATCTCTTGCATGGCGGAGAGATACAAGCAGGCACACTCGAAGAGTTGAGGTTCCGGGGGCGCTGACCGACCCCGACCCACTGGGTAGCAATGTGTTGGGCAGGAAGAGTCGGCTGTCTTTAACCGTCAGGGCATCGGGAAGGTCGGAGGGAGATCCTCAGGTAAGGATGCCACACATAGACCCGGACAGGCCTCACCCACGAAAATCGGACTTGCAGCTCGGCAAGGGCCGCCGACGTGTTTCAACTGCAAGCTCCCGGGGCATTTTGCCAGGAACTGTCCCAAGGGCAGGCAGAACTAGGTGAATGCCGGTGCTTGAAAGGAGTGCGAACTGGAGGCAAGCTGTAAACATGGAACCTTGCGTCCGCAACTGTCAACGGAGAAGGTGCCACCATCTTGTACGACACTAGGTGTAGCGTTCCAGCCCTTCTCGACAAGAAATACATGAAGCCTGAAGACTACACAAGGCAGGTAATTGAAGTCCAGTACGCAAACAGCACGCATGACTCGTTGCCAGTGGCAGTCATTGACCTCGATTCAGCGTACGTGAATAAGGAAATTGAAGCTGCGTGCTTGGCTGGACTGTCACATGACGTCATACTGGGATGTCGTTATCTGTTGCCACAACCGAACTCTGAAACCTGCACACCGATGCCGGTGAGTGCTGTGGAAACCATGTCCAAGAGTCGACAGACGAAGCCGACGCCGATGGCAGTTACGTCGACACAAGTCAGTAAAGTACTTCCGGCCAAATTGAGGAAGCTTCAGCCGGAAGACGAAACTCTGACGCAGTTGCACAAATACGCTGCAGAGGAAACGGAGAAGGAAACTCCTAATGGCGAGGTGAAGTTCGCATACAAGAAGGGGATCTTGTATCGTCAAAACATGAAAGTCAGCGAACACTTTAAGCAAGTCGTCGTGGGGAAAGAGAAGCGAGGCGAAGTGTTAAAAGTCTCGCACGAAAGCCTTATGGGAGGACACATGGGAATTGCCAAGACGCGTGACCTTCTAATCAAAGAATTTTACTGGCCGGGGATCCAGGGAGATGTCAAGAGGTTCTATCTATCCTGTTACAAGTGTCAGAGAATGGCACCGAAAACGTATCATCAATCCGTCCCCTTGGGGAGTACCCCCCTTATCGATCAACCATTTCGACGCGTTGCGATGGACTTTATTGGATCAATAAAACCCACGTCGTCGCACGGAAATCGGTACATTCTAACGGTCGTAGATTACGCTACAATCTATCCGGAGGTCGTCGCGTTGCGTGATATTGATTATGAAACCGTCTCGGAAGCGCTGTTTGGGATTTGGTCAAGAGTCGGAGTGCCCGACGAGATCCTGACCGATCAAAGGACACAATTTATGAGTCGCGTAATGGCAGATGTAAACCGACTGATGTTGATTAATCACCTTACGACTACACCGTATTAACCCCCCCCCCCCCACCGCACCCCAATGTAACGGATTGGGATCGGTACATTCCTGCAATGCTTTTCGCATATCGGGAAGTACCCCAAGCGAGTTTTGATTTTTGTCCCTTTGAACTCTTGTACGTGAGGACTATACGTGGTCCAATCGCCGTACTGAGACAGCTGTGGACGGACGATCACGCTTTCGCAGAGGTACGTACTACCTATTAGTACGTCGCGGATTTACGAAACAAACTGGAGGAAGTTTGTTGACTCGCACAGGAGAATCTATTACGGCAAGGAAGCTTTTAGAGACCAGAGGAACAGTAGGATACAAAGAAGAGAAATACCATGGTACAGTTGATCCCGAGTCTCTGGGAGACAAGAAAAGGAGAGAACGGAAGTGGAGGAAGTGGAAGGGTGAAGGACGTGGTTGTTGGACTGAGTACCAGTCAAGAAATACTACAGATGAGAGGAAACACAAAACAATAGGAAAATCTGTCACACTAAGTCAGATGATTAAATAGGCCGTCACTTGGTCGAGTGAAAGACGAGTATTAGGGTTTTGAATATTGAATTTCATTTGAGGAAGGACTATCTGTTATTGAATGGCGTAAAATTTGTTGTTTATTTGAATTCCACCTTTTGTGTATTCAGTAATTTAACTGTCGGCATCGCTGACTGGGGGCTCGGAGCTTTGCATCTCTATCACTACTTTAATTTCTAACAAAAACGACCCAGGGTGGGTCTTTTGTAATAATTAATGATAATACTGGGAGCACCCCACCCCAAGCTAAGGTAGTCTAAGTGACTTCTACACAGCTTTTGTAGATTGCTAGGATATATAGCCAAAAGTGAAATGTCGTCAGCTAGGGTTGGATTTGCCACAGCTACGGATCCAGTCTTCGCTCCAAATCCACTATTTTCTCAATGTAGCAGCAAGTCATTTATAAATATTGTGTATATCAAGGTTGACAAAATACCCCCTTGTCTCACTCTTTGGCCAACTTAGAACCAGTCTGAAAATTGCCCATTGGCAAGAAATTTGCTCTGTAAATTTGTATACATGTTAAAAATTATTAAAGGGATTTACCCGTAATTTCCATTAAAAAGTAACCCTTTGTGCCACACGGTATCAAATACCTTTCTTTGTATCAAGAAAAGTAGCAAAAAACCGTCAACCCATGTTTACATTATATTGTACTGCTTACAACAGCAAAATAAATCGCAGTTGTGCAGCATAAATCTTTTTGGCAACCATGTTGTTGTGAACTGGATATATTAGAATTAGTATCTTTGAGCCAAGTTACCAAACGTTCATGAATAATTTTCTCAAACGTTTTGTCGATAACAGGCAGTAAAGTAACAGGCCTCTAACTTTCGAGTAAGTTCTTTGATTTCAGTTACCTTTGTACAGTGGTATTACTAACCCATTTTTGTAATCTACAATGTAAGAGCCATCAATCATCTGAGCAAATAAAATTGTTATACACTCGATGAGGTAATAGATGCCACAGATCAAATGTTCATTGCAAATTTGATCATGGCCCGATGCTTTTGATTTATTAAGACTTTTAATGATTTATCTTACTTCTTTTCACTGATACTGGTCTATAAGGCCTCGATGTGACTTTCTCCGTCCTGTACACCCCGATTTAATTCTCTCACTATAAATTCATAAACGTTTCCGTCAAAACTATGGCTAAAATGTGGCGTGTGAATGTCCTCATTGATATTTTTTCTCTTTCTTCACAAAATGACCTTGAAAAAATAATTACTAGTTTCCAAATATCATCGGCCAATGCTAATTGCCATATTTATGAAAACTGACTCCATCCAAACTCATTTTATTTTCCTTTAAATAAAACTTCTTGTAAAGGGGTGCAAATTGCATCAAACTGAAATACCGCATAAACTTACTCATACAATAATTTTGAGAACAAAATTGCATACCAGACTACAATGATGACGTCTGAGACAAGACAGATTTGCTGTTTAACTCTCGGAGAGTGATTCTTAAATTAGCTGTAATGAGCAAAATCGTATTTTTCTTTTTGACCGCATTTGGTTTCTTGTAATAAGCACATGTCTGCCGAAGAACTTGGATTGTCTGAGTGTTGATTTAGACCCACAACAGTCGTAGTCCGGCGTACTGTCCTGTTCTTGCTGTTATAGTAACTTAAATTTATTTGAAGAAACTGTCATATGGTGTGCTTCATGATTTATGATAACAACATATGATAGATTTAGTGTTAGAAACAAACAAAGAAGAGAGAAAAGTACACGGAAGATCTATTCAACTGTAAATGGTAAATCTTCTACTGCCATAGACGTGTTCCTAGTCTCTAGGGTTAGGAAAATAATATAAGCATTGACAGCTTTTACGCAGGAACTTATAAAGTGGTGTCTTCAAACTTCTTTCGTTAACATTAAATAGTTTAACTATGAACACCAAATATATACGTATAACAGAAGAATTTCATACGTGGAACTTGTCTATATATTCTTCATTTGTTTGGTAATTCTTTTATAAATTTAATTAACATTAGTCGCCACGCTGACAACTTATTTCCATTGTCATATTTAGAATCTAGGTATGCATATGCCAGTTTTAAATCGAGACCCTAACCGCACTTTGGTTTTCGAAAAATGAGGTGTATAATTGACTAGGTTTGATGGCTTCAACAACGTTTCTAAAAAAAACTCTCTCTCTCTATCTTTTAATATCCATCCCACTCAACCTCTCTCTCTCTCTCTGTCCGTCTGTATGACTTTCTTTCTGGCTGTTTCTCTCTTACTACTCTATCCCGCTCAACCTTTCTATCTTATGACCGTATCTCTGTCTGTCTGTCTGTCTGTCTGTCTCTCTGTCTGTCTCTCTCTCTCTCTCTCTCTCTCTCTTTGTTGTGGCGTTTTCAAAATATTCAAGCACCCGCCCCGTGAGAAAGCTGGTTCCGTCCCTTAGAGGGTCCCGGTTAATCGTGTCTATCTCCCACATTTTCTAGACACCGTTTACCACTGCTGCCACCCGCTACGAGTTGAACGTATGCCCCCAATGTACACTAGTCCGTGATCCGGCATTGGGTGACGCGGATGGAGATTTGTAGACCCGCTTTAGTGGAGGCGAGATTAGCTGTCACTCTTGCATAGCTTATCTGGCATATTATGATCATATCGACCTACATGCACCATAAAGACAGGTACTCTAAGATGTTTCTTTCTTACAATTCTATCAAATTTGATGAAATAAACCTTGACCAAGAAGTACGTATGTAATAATTGTAACATATTTCAGATCTGGAAGACTCCAAAAGTGCTTCTGGCAGAATATTGTAATATATATTTAAGAATCCTAGTTGGTACACTCCCGACAGTGAGGCAAATGTGTGACTAGCAGAGTTGTAATATGTAATATAATTTACAGTGCAGACAAATTCAAACTGTTTTGCAAGCAAAATGAAACAAATAAACATATGCTAATGGAATGGTCGTATTATTTACAATCGGAGAATATGGAGTGGTTAGAACAATAATAATAGTGATTACCCCTTTATTTGTAAGAGGGCTCATATGGGATATGGTGGTGGTTGTTATTTATCTTTTATTTATACCTCGTCTTTCAAAACTAACGTTTTACTTTGTATAGCTTAATTTATAAGAAGCATCCAACAGAGGCCTAGGAGATAGGGACGTTATTTTTATCAACTACATTCTGATGTATACCCATTCTTTTCAATTAGTCTATCTTTGAATAAGCTGGTAGTTCTGTTTAAAATAGGATGGTAGGGACATTATAGAAGAGTCTCATGACTGTAACTTTTTTTACGGCGATTATAAGGCACCTATATATTAGACGACTCAGTGCTGGATAGTAGATAGCTGGATGTAGGTAGTACATAACTACTTGGTGGATAGTAGATAAATGGTTGTGAATGGTAAACATTTGGATAGTAGACAAATGGGTGTTGATAGTCGATAACTGGGTACTTTAAATTAGATGCTTGGTTTATTGATAGTAGGTAGCTGTGATAAAGGGAGGTAACTAATGGACCATATAGAAGGGGCTAGACGTTTTCTACTTTAGGTATAAAAGGGCTCATAGAGTGGTGTGGGGAATTGGGATCTTCGTTTTACTGGTAAGAGGTTAAATGTTGATGTCAAATGACAATTGATCATAAAGGACAGATGGCAGTAATTTTATCACTGTCACCAGTTATGACATGGAAAACGAAAGAGTAATTTCTGTTTTCCTTCAATTTTCAAAACATTGGTAATTATGATGCACATCAGAGAGATCTTTTAAATAATTAAATAATTCCGCACATATTACGGAAACAACAGGGCTTACATGTTCATGACTTCAGTGTACTGCCTTACTAACACACAGAAGAATAGCAATGACTGGTTCAGCTAATGACTGAATTACGAAGTTCTGGTAGAGTATAATTATAAAATATTGTATTTAGTTATTCATTCAAATATAGTTCAACACTTAAATTTAATTGTTTTTATCACAAGAAAAATCACTTAGATTGTGCATGCCCCAATACAAATATAAGGAGAACATGCAGCCCTAACGACATTGTCGTGATTATTGTTATTGATATTGCTGATGTGTTTGCTGTTATTAGTAGTAGTAGTAGCAACAGTAGCAGTATTACATATCGTTGTAGTATTGAGAAGAAGCTCAAGATACGGAATAAAACAAATTAAATAATTTACCTGATATGTGTTTGTGATCTGCGTCTGCACATGAGTAAAATATTATACTCAGAAAGGAAGCGATTTAAAGTTGCATTTATATACAAACATATGAAAGAAGAATATAGAAGCTTAGACAAACGTATTAATCGTAACCCAAACAGAGGGATTTATTTCTTTGTTCTATAAATAAATCGGGCTAGACCAACAAATTGCTTTTCTTTAAAGGGCTTATTGGACATCCAATTTGGACCTAATTATAATTACAAAGAACAAATATACATGTATCGAATGAATAACTGATGTATTTTACTGAGTGGTTTAAATATATATGTTACTGACTCAAAACAAACAATGTTTGCTTTTGTTTTATATTCAAATGTGCTTACTCATAATTTGTATAATAAATTAAATTTTAGATCTGTTACAATTACCCCGCGATAATGCCAGGTGTTTACTGTTTATGTTTTGATGTGTTTTAATATATTAGCATGGAAAAAACATTGGCAACATAATTATATTTCCAATTCAAGACAAAAGAGTACAATAAAACTGCAACAATATGAAAACAATTAAGAGAATAATCCTATTTATCCCAAGTGTATCGTGGAATAAACATGTCCGTTTCCGAATTACATAGACAATAATACCAGAATGGCGTTATGTAAGCTGCTTTAGTCGGCAACTGACAGTTGATTCCAAGATAAACTTAGAAGTAAAACAAGATTAAAATCTTATAATTCCAATTCTTTATAATAAAAAAATACTTATTTATTTATCTATTTATTTATTTAGTGGTTGTTATTTTTTTTAAACATAATTTCCATACGCTTCAAGCTTTATTTTACGGTATGAATTCTTGTTGAGGGCGTTTGCTACGTAGCAATTTAACAAACAAGGGGTTTGATCAATCTGCAATGTAATAGGTACGTCAACATAAAAAAATTCTACTAATGTTAAGTGATCTAAGGCTTCGAATATTCCACAGCAAAGTCTTAATCTTTAATCTATATTGGCATATTTGGTCTGACTAAAGTTTAATATACCAAGCGAAGGATGTTTTCATTTTTTTGACATACAAATGACTCTTGGATTTGATCCTATCATGAGTTCATTGTGCATTGGTCTATTAGTTACTGTCCAGATACGTGAGTAACCAATATTTGCTTCTTTGCATCTATGTTTGTATTGACTAACAGTTTAGGCTACCTACAGAGGCTACTTACCAATGAAATTAAGACTATCGGTAAATGGTTATAGTGATGGGGGTCTAATGGTCAAAAAAGTGCAAGATATCTACCATGACAGTTATGAGGGGGGAGTAGCGGGATTTCTAATCCCCACCACCACCACCCCATCTTAACTATCAGTGTCGGCGTCTTACATAGAAGGACTGTGAATCAAATTGTTATAATCTTAGTCATTAAAACCCTTTCTCCCAATCTCTATATTCATTTACATATAGGTTTACATGCATTTTTAATTTGCAACAATGAAAGTGCTGTACAACATTGTCCAAGTACACTTCTTGGAGGAGTTTTCTAGTTTTTTCATCAAACTTTATCAAAGAAAAAGTATGTATCTTCAGAAAAGTTATAAATATTTGCTATTTGATATTGTCAAATAAATTTATTAAAATTCTAAACAAAGTATAAATCCACCGTTTTAGTTTTGGTTTAAAAGCATGCATTGAGTATGCCTTCCGATTCAGTATTTATAATAGTTTATTTGCACGTGGCACTATTTATAAAAGTATAAAGTAGTTCTCCATTTTTTATGAAATAAGGCAATTGGGTCTGATCACATGGTTATGTTCTGAATAGTGGAAATCTTCCCTACATTTATCAATTGATGCAACTGCAATTATATAATAAAAAAGACAAGTTTGATTTTAACGTAGTGTTCTTTACGACAAGTGGTCATGCTTGCAAATAGACCAAAGTCAAAGTATCTATACCATACATCCAATCTTACCGTGCTTTACAGTTTGCTGAAATATGTTTCACTAACGTACATGTGAATTGAAATATTATGATGAAAATGTTTTACAATTGCGACAACTGGAGGTACTTATATTTTGCAATTGTTTTGTCTGCCACTGGAAGTGTGTATGCTATACAATTGTTGTATCTGGCGCTGGGAGTAAGTGCATCGAAATAATAACTACTCAGTCCAATGGGAAGATACCATTTTCTACAGCAGATCTCTTTCTACGCTCCATTTATTGTGAACTCTAGAGACTGTGCTACAATCCTGTTAATTAAACGCACAATGAGTTTTGATTCTTTTCTTTGTTTTCTTTTATATGTTTCTGTGCTTATGGGGGAGGATGCTTTTATCATAATTTTGCATACATTTAATATAGCATCTCACTTCTTGTATGGTAGCTGTACAAAGTTAATGTGCCATTTTTCTATTTGATGACATGTTTTAACGATAATTGTCATATAGGTAAATTGTATATTTTAGATGGTTAATTATTTTAATCCATCAGATTATAAACCTTATTACAACATCATTATCTGTATATATCATATATCCAACGGAATCTTTAACCGATTGTATATTGTTCTTTATGCATTAAATCTCTTTCATTAAATATTCCCGCCAAGACCTGCTTAATCGTAATGTATAAAAAGGTCAAGGTCAATGCTTTCCTTTGTTGGATATTACTGGCCGTATTTCCATTAGGTCAGAACAGTCTACATTTGATCGTTTTATCTTATCTGCCGCTATCAGGGCTTTCTTCTGGCAGATTTTAAAAATGTTTGGTTTTAATTTCACATACATAACATTTGTCTCCAAGATTATGCATTATTCTGTTTAATATTTAACTCGATATCATTGCAGTTTAAATTAATTCAGTACAAAATTATAATTTAATAAAATGTGTTTTAGACTAAGATTGTGTGAGATACCATCATCAGAAGAGATGAACGTGTGTTTAATTTCCATTTCATTATTTTTATCGCTAAATTTCTCAGCCTTAAAGGATTTAAAATCAATATAATACAGTTCATGTCAGAACAATTTTAAATATATAGTCTTAAACTATGTAATAGAAGGGAAACCAAAACATTTCTTAAAATAAATTTACAAAGTAAACATTTAAGAGGAACTTGCAGTATTTTGAACTAAATCTCAAATAGTCCCAAAGTTATATCACTCGTTCAAACGTATATAGTGTTATGAATGAATCCAAGTATTGAATGTACTGATGTACCAATAGTCTTGAATAGGTTAATGTGCAAACTTTCTCTAGGCATCACAATGATATAATCCAGAATGTCTACGAATGAATTCACAATATATTTCTAGTATTGGTCCAAAATGTCTATGACCAATTTGTATTTCCAATAAATAATTTTTAAATAAATCATTGTCCTCAAATTATGTCTGAAAGTGCCAGTAAATACTTACACAAAATGAAATTAAAGGCGTAATGACTAATTTTCTTGACAACAATGTAATAAAAAAAACAGAAAACACAATAAATAACCCGGATGCGGGTCCAAAGTTAATTTCCAAAACATGATAAGTTTCTTACAAAAACTAGGTCCTGAACTCAGATATCTGTAAACAACCTATTTATAAATAACAAACAAGACAAAAAGAGGCACACAAAACACATATCCTGAATCACAGATAAAGGTCAAACACAAATTACAAACTAAATGTTCATTAAAATACAAATTGTGGACTCTCAATATCACGTTATGCAAGTGAATTGTTACATATTTCGTGTGTTTATCATTCATACCATGTTTTTTTTTTCTTCAATTTTTGTATACTTAATTTAGTTGGTTTATAATATAGTATGTTCAGTTTTTACTATGACCTAATCAAATGGTTTAAACTAGGTGACGGAATTAGGAGGACGGTGAGCCAGCTTTTGTCTACATTTTAAAGGTAGTTATCATACAGGAGCGATTTTATTAATTATTTTTAATTGGGTTTCTTAAGGGTTGGTGTGTTAAAATGTAGACATTTTAAAATGATTGATGGTCAAAAAAAATTCTGAGCCAAGTGAGCCATTTTGATAGTAATAAAGTGACCTAGCTTTTTTAAAACAAAGTGGTGGAATGTAATCATTTTAAATTCAACAACTAATGAAAATGAAGGTGAACCAGCATTTCTGGAAATATTCTAAAATTAGTATTAATTATTAATTCCACTCGACAGGTTTTTTAAATATTTTCTTCTCAGACAAAAGCATTTTCTTGAGATATGGATCTTTTATAACTGTTAAAAATTTACATGCAGACGTTCGATGTGGCGGTTTTTTGTATTCATTTAAGCCAGCCTATATTCTTTTCATTTAGGCTACCTCGAATGTACGGTTCCAGCTCCAGCTCCTGTTTTGATTCATCTTCCCCGATAGTCACTGACATTAGTTTAATTGAATTAATTATGATTTACATGCAGATCATCGAGGGGGCACGAGGGTTCGATGCGCCAGGGACAAATTCATTTAGTAGTACCACTACCGAGAAGCCCGGGGAAATATTTTAAGTGGCATTTCTACATTGTCACTGAGAACTGTTTTTATGTCAGTTGTCAACCTCGATCCCCACCCCTACCCCCCACCCCCAACTAAATATATGCGTTGGCATTACCCCTGTTATACTAAGGTGAGTTGAAATATTGTGACAATTTCAGTTCCAGAAAAGCTATAAACAAATTAATTATTTACAGATTTTATTATTTTAAAACGAAATTTGGGAACAAGTGAAAAAGGTAAAAGATAATAAATGTATTTTTGCCTCCATAAATACAGAATTGGTGAAAAGTTTTACGAATGTTCCGTAAACGTAAGTATCGGGCGGTATCTTAAATGTGTAGGGGCATTGTCTTCCTCTTTCTTGTTAATACTTTGTTTTCTCTAAAAAAATGAAGTATGAGAAAATTATTCAAAACAGAGCACAAAACAAGCAAGTGAAGTAATCAAAGACCGAATGCTTTTTACTTTCGTCTGTTTCCTACTTTCCCCTTTTTCTCTTATACTACATGTGTCGTGAGCCTAATACCATTAGTCGTGACCGTACGTGTGGATTGTCGACCAGTTGCTAAGATAAACCATTCCAGATGGCAAACTTTCCATGATTCAGAATAATGTTATGAGTCCTACATTTATTTATTCCTGTCATTATTTGACTACCATGGGAATTGAGCAAGGTATGTTGTATGTGAGATATGTAGATTATGTTTCACAAAACCAGTAACTTTTAATTTAAATATATGTAACTATCAAAGTAAAAGGACGTTAATAATGGAAACTTGATACAAAAAAAATACACATTATAATACGATCTGAGTTACATGATGCTGTTTAAATTTATGAACATGTAGATTTAAAAAAATATATTTTAAAAAAAACCACATGTAAATTTCCTTCTTTGTAATGGTCAGGTGATCAACAAAAGCGTGGTAGTCTGTCAAAGACATGTTCAATTATGCATTGTAGTTTACACATTTATGAAGTACGGATAATGGCAGATCATTTATATTGGAGCCAAATGAAGCAATTCGTTGAGAATTAACTCCCTCCATAGCGCTCAAATGGTTCTATAAAATCAAAGGGATCAACGCAAGCTCTCAAAATGTTAACAAATGTTATTTCTTTTTTCTTAATGAATGCATAGTCACAACACGTGACAATAGACAGTACAATACTAATGTAGTATTAATTTCAGGTGTTCTGCTTCTGGTCGTATGGATGATTTGTGCCTTGTGTAAGTATTCATCATTTCCTAATTCCACTCAATCACCAGACAGTATTTATAATGTGTCATTTGGTTTGCTTGTGTTTTTGTTTGATGTATAGAAAAAATATGCTAATAGAGTAATATAATGATAAAATATTTGAAAGTGCTGTCAAATCACAAAACAACAATTAATTTAGTTTCCAGCCACTTTGTCATAGTAACGAAACTATCGGTGTAGATGAGTTACCGTTCTTTCCTTACCATGGTCAAACCAGGGTGTATTAATGAGAAAAATAAAACATAAACATAATTTATGATCCAAAAAATGAACAGAAATTGCGTTCTTCACTATATTTATATTGTATACTGGGATTTCCTTACCTTGGTACAAACACAGAAATAGATTACTTTTCTCACCCAATTTTTTTCTCCACTTAAATAGAAAGTAAACCTGCTTTTAATTAGCAGATTCAACACATATTAATTAATATTTATTGTTGTTCACTTTATACAAAGGCCATCAGGTCTTATGCTCTCTTATGAAAAAAAAACAACAAATAATTATCTACGTAGAATCTAGCTATATATGCCACTCTTAGAAAATAAGAAATAAATATTTTAAAAAGTTATAAGTTGTTACGTGTTGAATGTTTGAAACAATGGGTACCTGGAACAACGTGCGATGGCTTATTAATACTGCTGGGTTGCAGATAGATTAAAATTCGCCTTGCTGTATGGAAAACATACAAAATAGCTCGACTTCGGGTGCTTGTATATTAATTTCTCTGAATGTTTTATATAATGTGATACGAAAGTTGGAGAAAAAATAAGTTGCTGTATGAGTGAAAGTTTTTCTATTTGATTTTATAACAACTCAGTCAGGCGCAGCAGAGGGCAACAAGGGTTTCTTATTTTCAAAAGTAGTTCTTTGCGCTATGACACCATAATTGAGACGACCGGACTGAGACCAGACTGATACAAGCAATAGGTTGGCAAAACAGCTATATTATTGCTCTGTCGCATGGGTGAGAAAAATATATAAAGAAAATATTCCCATTTGTTATAACACAGTTTCGGTTGGAGCCTGGAGCTGAATATTATATAATATTCCGTTTTAAACTGCAATATATCGAGTTTTATCAGTGAGCTGTCTTCTTTATGGATGGCTTCCCGAAGAAAACCAAAGGCTTATAAGGCAGCATATTGTACAACGGGCTGTGCCCAAACAAACTAGATGTTGAGTATGCGTTGAAAAATACATACACAAATAGCTATTATTAAATTCGAATTCACATTTACAGTTTGTTTCTATCAATTTTCTGTCGGAACCCGATTATTCCTTTATAATAACTATCGTTGTGATAAGAGTTGACTGTGGCATGTTTTGAATTTTGTCCTTAAAATTATAGCTGAGTTCACCAAGCGGTTCATAAAACTATTGGTCTTTCCAGCATCGTTGTCATGATTGTCGTTGTTGTCATCATCGCTATCGTCGTCATCATCAACTAACACGAAAATAACTTTTCCGTACTTCGAATCAAAAGAAAACAACAATAACATTAACATATTAAGATTAAAACATTAATGTAGAAGTAACAACGAAGGTAAAAGAGTAAGGAATTGTCTCACATAGAGTGTCGAAATTTCCTAACACAAACAGAGCATGGATTAGCATAATTTAATATCGTAAAAATTACTAAAACTAAACGTCTCGTCAAAATGTTCGGATATATGTATGACTGGCTTAATTGTGATATGAAAATAGATCTCCAAAACGTTAACGTATGTGATGCAAGATGATATACTAGGTGCACATGACAAATGACCCTCAAACCAAACGGAAATATTAAAGGGCCAGAATATTAGGCACGAGCAATTGCAAAAGAGCACAATTCCCCCGTCTCGTACTGCACACCATGACCTATCACGCACGAGATCATTAGCAGAAGAACATCTTCATCTACTGGGCATTATAAATATGTTGTCCCTGATATTCTAGTAATACGAAACGTTTTCATTTGTTTGAAACAATCATGGGTTCTGTGTTTAGCTCGCACTTGTAATAAATGATTAATATTTATACAAATGTTTTCAAAAAATCAAGTCATATAAGATCCGTGAGCGTAGATTATTTCTCTTTTGTGCCCTTTACTTTGCTTAAGCTTAAGCTAAACTTTATTCAACGTCGATTGAGCAGCAAATTATTATAACGTACACAAACACGCTCTCAAAGTCTCTGTTATTGGCATAATCTGTACACAGACAATACCTGCTGATCGCTAGATGTACTGAAATAGACGTACTCAGATAGTTTTTATTGTGTCTGCGTCGTTCATGTTCTCCACGCAAACATTACACTTATAATCATAGCAATGTATGCATTGCTGGATGTGTTACTGATGTCGTTTAGCAGCCATAGCGTATACGTAACTACAGTATACGTCAATGTAAACCCTAAAACAATAGTCGGATACGTCGCCGGTAGATATGCATCAGTATCATTGGTCTGCATTCATAAGGACACTAAACAAGTCTGGCCCTGACCCACTAGCCCATTTGCGATAGCAGATTGATCTTTCGTTGCTCGATCTACGCTGTTTGAATTTGACTTCGCGTTTAACACCACATACATTGAAATTAGCATGGCTTTTAAATTGTTGGTGTAAAGTTTGATATACCAATACTGTTCGTATATCAAATTTTGATCCGCCCATGGCTCAGTATTTTTTTCAATATGAGGTTATTTTCAACAGTAGGTTGTCGCTTCTATATTTTTTTAATCTGTGATGAATTATCGCTGATTAATCATTAGCGTTGAAATACAATATTGAACAAAATATGCATAATCTCCGTCTTTTAAACAAACAAAGCATAGGGCAGAATTTCATCGAAATTCCCCACTCCAATCCTTCCCACTCTCTTTCTCTCTTTCTCTCTCTCTCTCTCTCTCACACACACACACATACACATACACACACACATCGATGCAAGATACATTTTCACCTCTGTTTATTCAGTCGTTGAATACACAGTTGGCCGGAGTCAATATTACGGCCAGACAAACGCAAGTATGTACATTTTTGTGTGATATAAATAATATATAGTTATAAAATGTACGCTATCTCTTCGATATATCACTCGTTGTATACATTTTTCGTTTAACGAAAATGTATGCATCTCGTGGAATATCAATGAAACAGTGCACATAATATACATAAATTATAGTATGTGAGATATATATATATATATATATATATATATATATATATATATATATATATATATATATATATATATATATATATATATATATATCGTAATGTAGAAACAATTTTTCAGCTGTGCAAAGTTTTCCTATTGCATGTCTACAAGGTACAGGACTGGATAGGTTGGAACATGCTAACACGATTGACGTATGTCCGGATGGTCAGGTCAGTATGGCCTTGCTTAAGATATTACGATACAGCCAATTAAAAATTGCATTAGTGGCTGATTACTAGTTCTGCTTGATTAGAAATATGCCCATGCTTATATCATTATGTACATATTTGTGTGAAGTTATGCATGTATGTGTGTCCGTATTTAGGTATACAGGCAGGCAGGTAAGACTGTTCCTCCCGCCCGCCCAACAGCGTGCGTGCGTGCATGCAAGCATGCGTGCATCTATCTATCTATCTATCTAACTATCTATCTATCTATCTATCTATCTATCTATATATATATATATATATATATATATATATATATATATATATATATATATATATATATATAGCATACGCTTCTAGGTTAATAAACAAACACGTAAATAACAATTATGACTTATTGGAAATCTCATATATATTATTTACATAAACTCATGAGTGATTACCACTCTCGTTAAAATAAATCTTATACATTTCTACCCTAACTTATATTTGTAGACCTGCTATATTCGTCACTATCGGAGCAAGCTTACATCCGGGCTTCTTATTGATGTTGGCTGTAAAACAAAAGAGGTAACATTTTTGTGTTTTCTACAAGTTTTGACTTATTCCTCATTTCCTGTTTTAATGAGTGAAAATGAAATATCAGTAAAATGAGAAACCACGAGATATATCATTCTTATTGTACGGAGGAAAACAAAAACATCAAACATTACAGAGATGAATGCTATACAGTCATCAAGCTTGTATGTTGTTAAATGACCTTAGTATTTAAGAAGAATGTCTGGACGAGTTCGCTGTTTTGGGATTCTTTGGGTATGATCCACATGTATGTAACAGAGAAATGATATCTGCTCAGTACAATTATGCCATCTGCAGGAGTCAAGAGTGAATATTATACAAATTAATATGTCTCTATTCATAATTTTTGTCCAAAATGTAACCCAGGAATGCAAACGCACGCAATGTTTGGCGGCACTCCATGGCGGCCATATTTCAGGAAATTCCACAGACAGCGAAACCATTTGTGAAGAATGCTGCTATTCTGGACTTTGCAATACAAGAGGATGTGGCTTAGGTAGGTTCCTGTTACTTTCAAGCATTACTCATCCGGATAGCGTATATGCATGTCAAATGTATGCCTCGAATATATGTTGGAGCAGTAATTTTTCAAAACAAATCACAGATTTCGTTCACGGGAAATTTCTCTACAGAAACAAAAATAAAACAAAAACAATCTATTCTTATTGACAAAAAAGTTATAAATAAAAGAAAATCGACCATTCGTAATAACTCATTCAACCGTTGTTTCATAAATAGCCGAAGTACTTATAATAACAGCTATCGTCGATATACATTCGAGGTATGATCTGTATGATTGACATTGAAATTGCAAATGTTGTCGACCGTTTGATGTCATTTTTCAGAATCAGTATAAAGTCATATAGTACACTCGGTTGTAACATCCTCGTCTCTTTCTTATGCGAGTCGAGTATCATTTTCTTGTGTGTGACAGAAAATGCCGGGTACGTTCCGATTGGTACTGGAATGTGCATATGTGGAAACTGTTCTAAAATAAGGAGTGTATATATCATGTAGCAAACTCGTGCCAGCTAACGGAAGACAGGATTAACGCGTGAATTTCAGTCAGTTACGTAAGGTTAGTAAGATATGTTTTAGAATTTAGAAAGGTGACACAATTGATACAAGACCAAACATTTCCTCTCGATATTTTGAAATAAATGTCAGCCTTGTCTATTTAATAACGCAAGGGGAAATTAAAAATGTTGTGCTGTGTTAACAAGCACCTGACGAAATTTCATTTTTTCATGTTTTAAGGTTTAGTAGCTGAATGTAATGTTTTGTCATTCACTTAATTTATACATGTGGTTTTGCCTTAATTTATAGATGTGTTATTGATTTAATTGATACGCTTTATTGCCTTAATTTATACATGTGTTATTGCCTTAATTTATACATGTGTTATTTCCTTAATTTATACATGTGTTATTTCCTTAATTTATACATGTGTTATTGCCTTAATTATGCATGTCTTATTGCCTTAATTTATAAAGTGTATTTCCTTAATTTATACATGTGCGCCATCGCCTTAATTTATACATATGTTATCACCTTAATTTATCTATGAAAGTCATTGCCTTAATTTACGCGTGTGTTATTGCCTTAATTTATACATGTAAGTTATTTAGTTGTGATTGCTATCTGTGACAATAATATTAATAATGAATGGTTTGATGACATAATCTCAGAAATATATAAATTATATAGGTAGGGGATTGTCTATTTCTGTTCATTGTTAGCTTGTTGTACAATAAATACAAATGATATTTCTTAGAAACTGGCGACTTTTTAAACGATTGCTTTCCTGGACATTGTAATTCGCACACTAATGTATTACAGATCAATTACTATGTAGATAACGCACTAACATAAACTTTAATTTCACTGAACGTCTTGGCTGTAGACGTCTTTGTTTGCTAAACTCGAAATTTGATAAAATGAATAAGCTGAACAAAAATGATATGCCTACTCATTACTATGGCCATTTTTTGTATAGAACTCATCTATTTTTTTTAACAATTTGTATCACTTTATTTAAACACATTGTTAATTGAGACTGGATTGTGCTTTCGCTATGAAATAAAAATAACTAATTTGTTACACGGTAAACTCTTGCGTCTCTTGAACATTGAAGCTGCATATACCCACTTAAGCAAATAAAGCGCAGCAAATGGCAGTACGTAACGACTGACTTCTTGTCAGAGTTAAGAGTGGGCAGCTACCTTTTTGGAATTTCGAATAAACAAAAGTTATTTTAGAGATTGTTGTTGATAGGCGATCGCAAGATTTTTACCGCAACTGAGATGAATACTTGAAAGAAAAAAAGAAACAAAATATTGTCTGATTAAATAGTACATTCAAAACACCCTGCATTCAAATGAATAGTATAAGCTGGTAATACGCAATAATGCCTTCCATTTCTGTAGTATAAATTATTTTGAGTTTTTAGGACACTAGTTTTTACCGTTCTAATCATAATGTAATATTGCAGTTAACATCAACTTTAATTAATTGATCGATGCATCTTGTTTAAAGTCTTACGTATAGTGTCTCTTTCGCATAAGAAAAAAAAGTATTATTATCCATTGATCATTCTATCAATTAAAAACCATTATCGTGTACGAGATGAATATTTATTCTTCTGTGGAAATATAAAAACTGACACACTGCATATGCAGCCAGTCTTTAATTCTTAAAGCTAAATGTGCCCCATTTTTATAAACAAAACAACAAAAAAATGGTGATTTTGACATGTGAGTCCTTATTACTTCTTCGTCCACAGCGTTCGATCAAATGAATATTGAACGACATACAATGTTCACAGTCTTTTCGCAACCACCCTTTCACACATGAAGGTTATAACAGAACTAACCACAATGTATATTAAAACCACGCCCACAACATGGCATGTTTGCCACACTGTGTAATAGTATTCACATATTATGAAGCCTTCACTAGAGTAAACACCGTAGTGTCCGATCTACCGTCGCGTTATGTAAAGACAAAGAAGTGCATCAGTTGTTCACGTTTGCTATGCGTGAGTCATTTCTAATTGTAGTTGCCGATACCCGTATAAGGAAATGCATGAAATGTGACGATATTTCCTCTGGCTATTACTGTCTTAGATGGGAATATTGTAGTGATATTAATGAGGTAAGTAGTCAATACTGAATAATTCCCAAGACACCGTCCAAACTAATTTTGAACACTGTCAAGCATGGAAACCGCATTTGCTGTTGAATAACGCTCAATGAAATCTAATAAATGTACCACATCAAATAGTGCAATGCATAACATTCAATGCAATTTGATAAAACGTTTCGCAGCAAACAAGTTAATACAAAGTTCTTCATGATATTTAAAAA
Source organism: Sinohyriopsis cumingii (assembly GCA_028554795.2). NCBI lineage: Eukaryota > Metazoa > Mollusca > Bivalvia > Unionida > Unionidae > Sinohyriopsis > Sinohyriopsis cumingii. The sequence continues at coordinate 65,889,274 of CM068833.1, read as the reverse complement.
AACTTAAAGTCATGTTCATCCAGTACAAAATAAACTTAACACGTTGAATAATATAGCATACTACTACCAGAATGCAGCGTCGAACAGGTACTTTTATTAAATTAACAGATAAAATTATTAAATTAGCACCCGCGTAATATCCTCTATTTTCTAGTGATGAGAGAGGTATGCGTTAGGTTGATTCTGGTGGAGTGGGGGTAGTATTAATTTACAAGATGTTATGTGTTTGTCGGTGCACTATTAAATGCTTTAAAATGCAACTGATAACGAAATAACTACGCTGTCTCAAAGTACCGTGTAAATAGTAACGAAACGTAATGTTGACAAAGCAACAACTTTAACGAAGAATATTTTTTTCTTAAAAACCGACCCTGTTGACCCAAAACTTGCCTGAAACATACCACTACCAACAATCGTATAATTAGACAGAACTATTTCAATACTCACCTACATAAACAAATCTAAGTTCCACAAGTGCGCTTTAAACACCATTGTAGGTTGGATTCAAAATGACCCGCTAAGTTATGTTAAATAGAAAAATGCAAAACATTATGTGAACGACTATTTCATCTTCGATGAAGTGTTTGCATATATATATATATATATATATATATATATATATATATATATATATATATATATATATATATATATATATTAGTCAAAAGTATGACGCAAGCAAACAACTACGAATAAAGAAAACTTCTACAATTTTGCGTATCTTTTGTAACAATCTGAATCGATAAAAGTAAATCATAAATAACGTAAATTATTCATCTTTCCATCAGTGATCTGAATAGTATTATTTTACTATTTTGCTTATCTAAATCAAATTCGTGTTCAAGAAGTCCAACATTTTCTATTATATTTAGTAACGATGCATCGAATACTTAGCTGATATAATGAAAAAGAAAGTACGATAAACCGTTAAAGGATACGATTTCATTAGCGCATTGACAGGAAACAAATTATTCAGCACATTCCAGTTTGGTCCTTCATATTAAAATTTGGAATAATCAAGTATCAGATGTGTTTTTAAAAACTATTTCACGTATTTTATTGTAATGCAAATAGAATATTAAAATTTTCTTTCTCCAAATTATTTTCATTTTGCGATGCACAACATTAACAAATCTTAATTAAATATCGCCTTTTATTACCTCACAAAACATTTCCCAAATTTAGTTATTCAAGTGCTGCGTCTGAACCAATTGGTAATTTGTTTACTGACTTCTATAAGAAAATGTTATCTTTGCCATACATAGTATTAGCTTTTGTTTGTTGGTAATTATTGACCATATACAGATAACGAATTTCTTCAAACTCCTTCAAGATTTTGTAATACGTTTCTCTATCCATGTTATCAGAGAAATAAGGTCATTGTATATTACGTTCACATTCAGGCTCTAAAACAATCTTATTAACAAGTGACACATTTTAAACTTTTAATGAGGACGGTAAAGTTTGTCCTTCGCACAAACACCATTTGTGCAGATATCCTTGATGTTTCATGTAGCTGAATTAAAATATTGATGTTATGTTTAATGTTGTTATTTTTTCGTAACTCCAAGGTTATAAGCTGAAATTGTTAATTATTAATCTATTGTCATCACTGTTTCAAAACTATAATGATCAGATTAAAGTTCAGCATGTTAAACGTTGATGACCACAACAGATTAATAAGCTTATAGTTGTCTTTCTTATTGAATGCCCAAGCATGGTGCATTGTTGCTGGATATATACAAATAGTATAATTTGTTTGACTAAGCATTTCTTTTTTGTGTTTATTGTTTATATATACTTTACTGGCCTGGTTGTCAGTACTAAACGAATATAGATTTGACTTTAGCTGGCTGGAAACTCTAAATGGAACACTGTTCAATGTATCTTTTAAAACGCGATATTCATGTGCAGACTATAAATAGTTTCAAACCCCTTTCGTTGGTTCTGCGATCTTACGCCAAAACTGAGTGATGTGGTCCTCAAACAAATTATTTCAAACGCTATCCTTTTCATTATCATCGGGGGTGGGGGGGGGTTGCGAAATGATCGAAACCTCCTCAAAGATATTATTTGGTCCGTGTTCCTGTTTCTGTTTCATCTATGTACCCTTAACATAGTTTTGAACACGTTTACTTTTGACAATGATTTCGGCACGCGTTTTAAGGTCACTGAAGTAAATATAGAAGGCATCATTGTTTCTATTTACCTTTCATTCATGATTTCTCTTCCATCTTGTTCTTGTTGTCTTCTCAGACTGATACTTTTACACTCTTCCTCACTTCCGTGTTCTCTTGCTGTACTTTATTTGTGCCTTTTCTGTAAACCGTTCAAGATCTTGTTTTAAACTTATTATTTCTCCAGCCTTTATTCTTCTGGAAAATCGCTGTTGTCCCGTCCACACCCCACCATCTCTGTCTCTGTCTCTCTCATTTTCATCAAGCATCCACCTTCCACTACTAATGAGTGGTGTTGAACTATATGAACTGTTTTTGCATTGGAAATCACCGCAATATAATCCATGACAACGTTTAGAACGTTTTGTTTTTTCATCTTCTAAATTATCGAACGCCCATCACTTTTATCCACATCTGAAGCATCCTTTGATTTATGTTGCGAAACGTATACAGCATTTTGCGGTTAAAATCTGTAATACATTCTAGCATATTATACATTAATGTTAAGTGTAACTCATTTAATTAAGTTTTATTGATTTTTCCAAATTCACATTTAAGATCGGGATGTTATCCTTTCTTCCATTATGTTTATCATAGGATATTCATTCTTCGGTTGCCTGCACATTCGGTCATCTCATGCGTCCATGTTGCCTTTCTCCAATTTTTGTTCACATTTTTATATGTCACATTCATGTACACAATTCAGAAGATCAATGCTTTCAACGACATAAAATACCTCCCTCCTCATTTGCTGGTATCATTTATTTGTATATTATTCTTTAATATTCAACAGTGAAATCAACAAAAGCAACATTCTTATAGTGGCTTTTTCTGTTTTTTCTGATACTATTTATTTATGCATGATAGAAAGTTAATAACTTATAATGAAAGAGATTTTCACTTTCTTATCAAAGCACATAATGATCAAACAGGATGAATTAGTCAATTAGCAAAGTTACTAAAATCGATGTTTATTTATGGCTGTAAGTTTTATTGACTATCTAAGCGGGATTTTGTAGGTGAGATGCACATGATCCATTTTAAAATATTAAAGAAAGCAAAATTACATAGGACCTATCAACAGATGCTGATGCATGTGTTGACAGTGATTAATAGTGAAATTATTAGTACATATGTTACGTGATTTGGTCGTTTTCCCATTGGACAGATCAGTCAGGTGGTATCTTAGAAGAAGCTTGTTCCTACGTGATAAGTTAAGTCACATGAATTGGCATTTTGAAATATTAGACTGAGTATTAACATCTGTCACGTGGTTTGTTTCTTGCAACATGAAATAGCAACAGACTTTTGAAAGTGTATATGAGGATAGAACTAATCATTGAGAATGTGTTGCTATGTTGGAGTACATTTTATTTATTATATTCCAGTTGTAAAACCAAGTCTGCATGAGTGCTTGTTTGTACTTAGACATTCTTTGAGAGGAAACAAAAAACATGTTTAGATTGTTCAGTGAAAATAACACGTACTTATTGGACTGCAATATTAGTTTGGAACTATTGTGAATTATTCAAAGGAGGTCTGGACAACGCCATTTTGACGTTACGATTCTGCGTGGACCAGTACGTTTCCGGTTCTGTAATATAGACAAGATTGTTTCTTTCTTTTGGACTTAAATAGAACCTTTACGTATTATTTGAGATTCCCTTCATAATATTGTAAGTTCTATTCACATTTTCATTTATATCTTTGATAATTAAATTATTTTTAAGTTTTACAAAACTTCTTGGTTTTGATTAATGTCGTTAGTTTTTGACCGAAGAATCGTAAAGATATTAACACGTACAATTAATCTCCTACCCTACATGTTTTTATAAACTTTACATTAGCCACAACATAAAATCCCTGATGTGATGTTCTATTTTATGACAGACTATGAAGATCTGTGTTGTTTTCAGTTCCATGTACAAAGCTAATTATTTCACATTTCTTTGTAGATGTGTATGACCAGTGTAAGCGATGTCACTAGTATCCGATCCACATTGGGCTGTTTCAGCAGGATGGTAAATATTTCACTTTTGCGTACTAGATAACTTTAAATGTCTGTCTGTCCGTATATGTATACTTATATAACCATAAGTGGATGTAAGTAGGTAGTTCGATCTAAATATATGCATGATGTCAGGTATGTATGTGCCGAAGTAAAGAGTGAGGAAAGGATGTATGAAGGTAAATATTTATGAACGTAAGTTTACATTACATTTATATATAAATGTCAATGTCTTCTCTTTCTCTTTTCTTTAAAAATGCATAATTCTGCCTACCAGCATAAATTTTATTTTGTGAGATGAATTTGATGTCAATATGTGGTCATGCTGACAATCGTGAGTTTCTACTAGAACACAAAGTCATATATAAAACAAAAGTATTTGTCTGTCGAGAGATGCTTTGTCATTTTATATCTCTCAACATGTTCGATGTATTCAGATACGATGTATATAATATCAATATTTTAAGGTGTTTAATAGACAAGGAATTCAATTTTGTATTAGCAAATAGAAATTGATATGGTTGCATACAGATGAGCATCCTGATAAGGAAGGATGCGCAATCATACGTGATATCAATAGAAGATAATTTATAATGAGAAACGCTTGTAAGAGATAAACAGATGTTTGTTTTAGCTTTTGTGACCACAACAATTCACGCGGAAAACCTTTTAATCCTTGCTACATCCACCAACACCCAACCCACCACTGGAAACGATCAGTTGACGAAAATATATATGTGCAACCTGAAATAACAATTTAAAGATGATATGTTAGTATAAAGCAACTTGTTATGCCGATATTGTTGTTATATCTATATCCACCCGTGGGATATTAATACACGCATCAACATTGTTTCAGACTATTGCTTCTAAACCCTAAAGATCAGTTATGACATTCCACTGATTATCACTAACGAAGTAAGCGGAAATTACACCAAGTAGACTAACAGAAGCTGGGGCGTCGTAAATGTATGTGTACACTTTCATTGGGATTTACATACAGTGTTCACATCACCAATAATGCAAAGTTTCAATAGCCTGACGAGACAGTATGGTAGCTTTCTTCGTTAGGAAGTAAACACATATTGTGATCTATTTAATTTACTGTCTTGCTTTGTTAGCGTGTGTCTGAGGTTCTTCAAACGTTATTTTTTAAACATGTCCAAAGGATTCTCCGCAATTCAGCCCCCCCCCCCCCCACCAACCTATGAACCATCGAGGCACGATATGGGAGTAAAACCGTAAAAAAACATGCGTAGCGGATTTTCGCCTGCCATACGATGATATCTGTCTCTGGACCTATACATTTTACAGACATATCGATCAACGGAGAGGGAAAGTTCGAGATGTGGAAGATAAAATTAATCGTATGATCGGGTGCAATGTTAATTAAAACGTAATGATGGCAAAGATCAATAGTACATTGAAGCCTCGTTTGCTTTCAGTGAAAACATGTATACATATCGAGGTATATCAATGATAAATCGTTCATACGATCGATACCAGCAATTGCAGCTACGGCGTTAATCATCTTCGGGTTAAAATTTGATAACCGTGGTAAAGTTTGGAACAAGTGACGAGTAAAATTACATTGACTGCAGCAAGGTCCTCAATGCAGCTTTGTATATATTTCTTTTAATCAAGACATTCGGTCATAAAAAAAATTAAAAATGGTTAGGTAATTAGGAATTGTACTAATGAAGTCATGCACTATAGCTAGTCAGCGACACAGCTTACGGAAACATACTATGAAAAAGGAATGTTGGTGCTCTGATGTTCATCCTCTAAGTTGTCTGTAGCATGTGTATACGACCTTTTTCAAAATTAATTAGCCACTCTCTATCTTCCAACTAAACAAAAATCTTTTGCAAAGAGTGGAGAGAACTAGGGCATATATCAAAGTTGTAGAAAATTCAAATTTCTATTTCATTTCTAAATACAACTCTGTATATCAATGGGATTAAATGGTATGCTCTTTTCAGCCTACAACTGCAATGATTTGATGTATTTTAAAGGGTATGGATATTCGTATATCTTTCATGCATGTGAATTTCAGTTTTTAAAATTTCGTTCCAGTTTTGCCAATTTATAGCCAACAGTACTGGTGGTTCCTCGCATACAACTTGTTGTGACTCTGATTTTTGTAACAGAAGTCCCGGATCAGAAAAATTCTTTAGTGCTACTGGTAAGCCATTCTCACACTTTCTAAAGTAAAATGTGCCTATAATGAAGGAACCACGTGGATGTGGTGTTATGGGCATGTGACTATAATATAGAATTTCACATTGAAAAAGGATAAGGGAGAAAATGGTCTATAATATTTGTCCCAGCAGCATTTTCTGCTTTCAATTTCATCCTAGAATCTTCATTTAGGACTGCTTTCTGTCCTAGCGGCCGCAACTAAGTCTGTTTTCTGTCTGAGGCAGATTTATTTTTTCCATGCTTATAAATTCAAAAAAATATTTCATGCAGAAAAATATATTCAAACAATGAGATATTACAAATGATGAGCTTTCCTGAAATCCAAATAGATTCTCATTTTCATTAAATCAGTTGACGATAATCTTGAGTTTACCTTCTTTTAAAAATCTTGCTGACACTTTAACTCTGAGCTGCAACTTACAAATGCAAGCACTCCAGACGCGTGAACAATGTGGACCACGTGACAAACTTTACATGGTTTTGCATGCAAAGTCAAGGTTTAACTGAAAAAAAAAATAATTTCATATTGGTTTTATAAATTGAACAATTGAAATATATTTACTTAGGATAAAGATAAAACTATGTTTATTGTGCAATACGTTTCATGCATAATGTGATTTTGTTTTATCCATTTACAGTGACACCATTAGCAACCTGTCCAAGTAATCAGTGTAAGCCAGATTAAAATATTTATGTTGGAAATACTTAGCTTCTTTTGCAAAATGTGTGAGCATGTATCTCAGAGAGAGAGAGAGAGAGAGAGAGAGAGAAGGAGAGAGAGAAAGAGAGAGAGAGACGTTAACAGTTTGCGTAAAATATAGATGTGATCAAAGTCCTAGCTTCAACGACAAAAAAAATAAAGCTAATGCTGAATGTACAGTGAGTACAGTAAATATATACTTATCAGTATAATCATGATACTGATACCTACTAATACATACTGTGACGATAGTGATATATATTTATAGGTACAGTGACGATAGTGATACATGCTTACAGTGATGATAGTGATGCATATGCATAGGTACAATGTTTACAGATACAGTGACGTGTGTTATATATGTATAGGAACAGTGAAGATACCGATACGTAATTAGAAGTACAATGACAATAATGATACATACCTATAGGTACAATGATGATAACGATACAAACTTAGTATACGTGCTGTTCTATGTCGAATTAGAGTTCCTGGTGGTGGTGGTGAAACTGGCAGTATGGCAGCGTAAATAGACGTATCAATAGTAGTAGTAGTAGTAGTAACAACAGCAGCAGCAGTATTTGTAATGGCAGTAGCAATCAATATTAATTTGAATGTTTTGGAATAAATGTTGAAGGTAGAAGAAAACGTGTGGAAAGTTTTGCATCTGATATGTACAAGTATATAAACGGAAATTAATCCATTTTATATTAATGCCCAGTTTACACAACACAGAACCCGCTACACGCTTATACTACTCCTCATACTGTCACCATGAAGCCACCATCGGTAACATTACATTCAGGTAAGCACCGTTCAAAAACATTTTGTTAATAGATTCATGTGTTGTATACTAACTACAATTTAAGTCACCATAAGGTACATTTTGGTATGTTGCACTTGTACGTTTTTGGCACAAACAAATGATCTAATCAAGGCAATTCATTCCCGGGTAATATCACCTACTATCTGCCAACATACGATTTGAATAAAATTGTCATTTAAGGCACCTGCCCACGTTATATCACCTGTATTTTGCATGTTCCTATACTAATAGCTGTATATGTCTGTATATCACTTCATCTTTCCAAGGTGCTAACTTTCGTTGGACAATAACCCCTTTTGTAACCACTTCTTGGTATATGATGCCTATTTCATTTTGGTGATAAATGTTGGCGTAAAAACATGCATGACTTAAAGAGATAACTGGGTTAAACATCACGCTGTATTTGTATAACACATAATACTAGATAAATGCAAAAGATACGAAACAACTCTTGCGTTGCTTCTGAAATATTCTCCAGTTTATACGCGCTTAATATGTAGTTGTTCCGTAATACGTTTGGGAGTTTCCGTAACCTGAATGATCTGGAATATAGTACGTTGAACACAGCCTCAGTAGTGTAAAGTGTCCACCCTTTTGGCATGTGCAATTCTCCCGTATTGGAGACAGATGTGTCATGACAGGTTGCGGAAATCGGACAATACGGATGCATTCTGTCTTTATCTCCAGGAAGTGGTATGTGTTCTTGACAATAAGAAGCATTTGTAACGACCATATCGGCGGCTTGCACTTTGATCTGTACAAGTACTGTATGTAAATTTAGAATTCAAAAGAAGTTAAATATTTTAAAAATGCGAATTCTTATTTTATCTCTCACAAAATGAAAGTCTCATGCACATAAGCTCATTCTTCCTGGAAGAGAGAAATACTCAAATGTTACCTTCTTCGACGGTCCATAACTTTAGTCCATTTGTGGATACAGAACAGACCCAAAACACACTTATGCATGTGGGAAGGGCAACTAATGGCAACATGGGATGAGGTCGCTCAATTGTTTGCGTGACAGACTCGTGAAAGGGTGTGGGTTTTAATCCTTTCTTTGGATCAACCTAAGTCTGCAGACATTGTGTCTTATTGGGTAAGGCACCTTAAGAAAGATACGTCGGCACATAATAACATATTTGTGCTGATGTGCGTACAATTCCAAACCATTTCAAGAATCGGCTACCTATGTCCCTCAACTCAAAATGATCTAGAACAGCTTACAAGAAGAGGAAGCACATTTAAGCAAGATGTTTCAGGAAAGAAAACACATTCATGAAAATTGCATTAGAAAAGATAAAAAGACAAATGTATTCTAAAGCAATATAATTTTCACTCATTGTACTCAGCCATTTTAGTATAACACAAGTGTGAAGTCATTTAAACAATATTTAGTTCATCAATTAATTGCAAATGTTTAATGAAAGTTCGCATTTTATTATTGAATACATCTTTTCATTCAAAATTTGTATTTGCAGAGTATTTGGTTGCATTAACATGCAATAAACATCCCTTCCACTGGTGATAAAACTCCGATACCAGAGCATGCACATTCACTGGCGGTCGACTAGTATGGATCCTTACACCGTGTATGGACCAGTACACCGTGTATGGACCAGTACAACGTGTATGGGTCAGTATAACGTGTATGAAGCTGTACACCATGTATGGACCAGTACACCACGTAATGACCAGTACACCGTGTATGGACCTTTTCACCGTGTATGGACCAATACACCGTGTAAGGACCGGTACATCCTTGCTTAATCAATACCAGTCACGATTTAGCCTGACACATTTTCAGAAGCAGTCGCAAATATTAAATTATCAGCAAATTTAGGTTAGGTGGAAACATTAAATTGTGTGCTTTTTCATATGGAACGGCAAAATGTATTGTACAAACTGCAAAGACTGGCAAAGAAACCCATAAATTCCTCCCAAGGAATCCACGACGTCAATGATACGTTTGACTGTACGAAATATGTGTGCTGCTTGTTAAATGAAATATTTATCAGTAAATGTAATATATGTGATACAACAACTTTTCCTAAGGTAACAGTCATTCACGTTGATGGTAGTCAGTTATGCACACAAAGACAGAATTAGGTCTTAGAGGAAAATGTTTTGTTCCATTTGTAGATCTATTGCTTTTGAGTGAGAAAAATAAAGTTGGATATGTTTTGGAGCATACCGGATTGATCTTGTGTACTTAAATTCAAAACTAAAACAGCCTCTCTAGCTATTGATATATCATGGCGAAACGTTTTTCTCATTCTTAGCTATAACCGACCATCATGACCCTACTTTATACCTTTCACTCTTTTTTCCACACTATTGTAAGTAACTCAAGTTAATGAAACTTTCGTACAGGTGTTCCGTTATATTTAATTGCATCTTAGACTGCATCTGTTTCACGTATGTTCCTGATCCTCTACTATAGTTTAGTTTGATGTGGCACGTACAACGTGAACTTGTAATGTTTGGGGTTGTCAGAAAGTTACAGTTGGGTCAAGGCGGTGTCTCTGGACAGTTTGCACTATAATTTAGGTACTGTGGTTGGCAGTCTAAGCTTTGTATCCGACGATGCTGATTCAGTCAGTAATCGTATATTTTCTATAGCCGAATCTAAAGTATTATTCTTTAATCCCATTCACGCTGAGCGCTGTAACTATGTTGTTGAGAGTCTCTTCTTTCGAGACGATATTCGTTATGTTAACATAAAGGCCAAATTGAAGGTTTTTTCCTTTTGGATATCATATCATAGGTAAGAAATGCTGAGCCCGTTCGCAAAACAACCCAGTTCTTATATTTCCATATTGAAAAGATATATTAGGCTTGTTTGATGCCTACAACAATAATATTATGGTGGAATGAAAATCATATCCATATCTAAAGAATATTTGGAGTAAATCTCGTGCACATACTATTTTGTTCTCAAGGTGATCAATACATCAAAAGAATTGTTGGAGTAACGCACGTGTACCTACCAACTTTGCTCTCAAGGTGATCAATATCTGAAAAGAAGTGTTGGAGTAGCTCACGTGTACCTACCATCTTTGCTCTCAAGGTGATCACGATTTTCAAAGAATTGCTGGAGTAACTATTGTGTACCTACCAGCTTTGCTCTCAGGGTGATCAATACTTCAGCACCGGCTAAGGCGTTTGTTGGGTGATTGATTCAAAAATGTATTCTCCCTGTTAATATAATCACATACGCTGATGACATTGTGGTGCCCACTGTATTGCTTTGAAGATAATATGGGTCATGGTGGTCGTCAACATTTGATTCAAAACATTGACAAGGCAAGGGCGACGACTGTTCGAGGTAATCTTTCTTAGTCCGGAAACGTTTGGCTTATTCCTTTTTTTGTTTTCAAACTTTTGATTCATTATCTCTCTCTCTCTCTCTCTCTCTCTCTCTCTCTCTCTCTCTATATATATATATATATATATATATATATATATATATATATATATATATATATATATATATATATATATATATATATATATTGAGATAGATATCTCAATATATATAGATATAGGTACTTAAATAGATAAGATATAGATATACGTCAGATGTGAAGGTCGAAAGTTAACATAGCTTAAAATTCTTACCAAATAATAATTCAGGTGTGAGCAGTCAACGCGTAACCTGTTTTTCCGGGCAAGGATTAAAAAGTTTGGATGAAGCCAGAAGAATCGAAATATGTCAACAAGATCAGGTAGATATGACCATGCGTGCAATCAGGTAAATATGACTATATAATCAGGTACAGATGACTGTGTGTATTCAGGTACATATGATTATATATTCAAGAATGTGCATATGCTATGTGTGCAATCAGGTATACAACTATGCATGCAATAAGTAATATATCACTTTGTATTAAATGGTACATATGACCATATATTCAATCAAGTATATATGACTATGCAATTAGTTATACGATTATGTATGCTATCAGGTATATATGACTTTGTATGTAACCAAATACATGACTTTATGCAATCAGGTATATTTATGATTGTGGGCGATAAGGTATATATGTATATGCGTGAAACCGACAATCGTTAGAAAGACACCCGTTACCATTTTATTGCCAAGAAATTTCACAGATCATATTTCCATGCTACACACTTCCAGTACCAAACCACTTTCTGTCCTACCGCCATTAGAAAACTTAACATTTGGACTAATATAATTTGTTGACCACTGTTTGCCTCGTCCAAGGGTCATTTGATTTCGCCAAGCTACAAAGCTCGTGTCCTTTAAAACAAGCCTTCAACATTAATTGCATTTCATGTGTTCTTACCAATTTTTAGTTTTACCAGGATACGAAAGAGGAATTTGTTACTTGACAGTTTATTAGAGTCACAATCCTCCCTCAAATTGCAAGATAGGATACTCAAGCCAATATATATTTTACACATCTAATATTCATATTTAAAATGATTTGCGAGCCGCATTTGATATTTGGTTTTCAACAATTGTGATAAAGACAACCGCTCCGTAATAAAGTGGTCGAGAATTCTAAAAATCTTTTTAAAATGGCTGCTTCTGTTATCTTCGAATAGCACGAGAGTTTTCAATGCACATAAATGTACGTCTAATAATCTCATTCAATTTTATCAAATTACAAACGATTTAAGTTGTTCATTTGAAAAATTATCAACGGTTATTGAATTGACTTTATTTTATTGGCATCCGTCTTCACAATGAGTTTCTAGCTCTAAGTATTGATATCTAATTTATTGTACGGCTTGTCTAGTTTATTATGCCAAATGTACCTGCTGACAAATATTGGTCTTCTAATCAGTGATGTAAATGTAGGTAGGTAGGTAGATCCGTTTGCTAAATATCATTATCTAATATACACATATGAAATGGACTTGCAATAGCTGTTCATCATATAGTCAATTACTGAGAGCCCTATGCACTATTATATTGATGTAAAAATAAAATCTTCACATAGTCATATATATATATATATATATATATATATATATATATATATATATATATATATATATATATATATATATATATATATATATATTGCAATTATAGGCCTGCTATATTCGACACTACCAAAGCGATACTGCATCCGGTCTTCTAATCGACGTGGGCTGTAGGTCCAAACAGGTAACGTTTTTAACATAACGATATGCATATATTTATAAATGTATTCTTATCATAGATTTATCCAGCATGCAAACAGTATACGTCGATATCCGCAACAATGTGGCTTTTAGCATGAATGTGTCGCATAGCTTGTGTTGAATATGCATTGATCTAGAAAGAATTATGATAACAATCACTCGTTTCGTTACTGTTGCCGCAAAACTTCCAAATGTACATTAAAGTAATATAACAATGTAACAGGAATGTATATTAGGATAGCAAGAAAAACGATTATTAGCATAAACAAGTTAAAAAGTTTACGTCTCACAAGCTAGGAGTAATTCATAGATTTTTAAAAAAAATTAAAGGTAAGACGTAAGTGGTGACATTTCTTTAACGTCGTTGTGTCAAAAGAAATTATTTATCCCATTTCAAATTTATAAATTGATTAATTTTAATGTTAAACATAAAACTTAAAAATATCCCAGCAGCCATCTCAGGAGTAGTTAAGGTTCCAAACGAATGTTCGTCGTTTGGAACTGAATTTGTTTTGATAAAGCCCATGCCTCTGTCTGGGACAACAAATGTATAGAAATGTGAACCTTAAAAATGCATCCTGAAAATTGATATTGCATATTCTTTATTTGACAATTTGCAACACTTTTCATATTTATCAATTTGTACATGTCAACTATAGCAAATAAATAGAATAATTGAAGCAGGAACACGTTTTATCGTTTGGTTCTTCTTGTAAATGTCTCAGACAACATAATTACCTCACAAATTTTCCTTTATTCAAAGACTGGTAAATTGTATATTAGCATCTTGTGGTTTTAGCAATGCAAGCGAACGGAATGCGAAAAAGCCCTCAACGGAGTTCATGCATCCGGGAGTGTAACACACGGTCGAACTATATGTGAGGAGTGCTGTTACTCGAGTCTTTGCAATAGGAATGGATGTGGCCTCAGTATGTTTAGCTGATTCTTGCTATTTGTGTTTTTCTTTTCATTTTAAGTATATCGATTACTTGTATATTTAGTATGTGTACCTGGGTATTATTTTCAATTTACGTTTGTCACTTATTGATATATTATATGTGTTGGCATCTCTGTATTATGTTTATCTTTTGTGTATATCGCTTATTTTTAAAGATATGTGTGTCTATAAAAGTGTATTATTTCATCTTGTGCTGTATAGCTTATTTGTTTAATTTATGCGTGGGTACCTATGTATATTTTCACATTTGGTAATAGCTTTTTTGCATATGTAATGTGATGGTACCTGTGTATTTTTTATATATTTTCATTGGGTATTTGTTGAAAGCGAATAGCGAGATCGTTGTTTAAAACATGCAGGCGCAATCTTTATATATTCATGGTTGCTGTAACAACCAATTCAGAATGCAAGAAAATGGATTCAAAAAAGTATTATCTATAGTTATCTAGATTATAGGTCAGATCACGATGGGATAGAGACTGTTAGCAAATAATATACCTCAATCAATTAAGGCTATTAACAGCAGAAACTGCCTGAGAGTCATCTTGGTACCTCTGAGACCCCATTTGTCTTCAGGAAAGTCAATATGTACATGTAGCCATAACAAAGCAATGCCTTGGACTTAGCGTTTGATAGCACTAGATTGGTTGCGACGTTGTCTTCTATAGACAATTATTGTTGAGGTGGATATATTATTCAGTCAGTGCATTCGTCAAAGCATGGGTCCTCATTTAAATGTATCTTAGGCTTATTTGTTTCTGTCATTGTTTAGAATACTGAATAATTATCGTCATCAATTTTATCTTTCGTTCTGTTTTCACGATAATCCACTTGAATCTTTAGCTGGGATGGAAATATAAGGCTTATGTTAAATGCGCCTACTTCTCATTTTCTTACTCTAGTCTGTTTATTATTATTATTACTACAATTATTATTTGAACTAGTTGAAGAATTTCTTGTTAGTTGTAACAGCAGTAGTAAAACGTTCTGAGGAACTTGGAAAGACATTTATTTTGTTTTCTCTTGTATCCGATTATCTCCTTTTCTTTGATGCACGACTTTCTTTAGCATTTTTACTGTAAGTGTGTTGTTGCCATTGTAAGCAGGTGACACGTAGCAAAAGATTTATTTTACACAGGTACAGAATATGAGATAAAAAATATTAATATCTCACTTTGGGTGTACATCAGTAATGGACAATGAAATGATAATGTATAGTAGAGGCAGTATGACCAAGATGAGTAAAAATATCAAAAACAATACTTAAAAGTAATACCAAGGAAACAAATAGTATATAGGTATCTCCACACCAGAAAACATAATTATTGGTATAATAACGAAAGGAATATGAATAATGATAAATCACGTAAAGAATCATCTTCGATAAATTTATGACGTTACAATAGTAAATATATATATATATATATATATGTGTGTGTGTGTGTGTGTGTGTGTGTGTGTGTGTGTGAATAATAATTGTTTGAACTTGCCATTAATTTGTACTGTCAATTCTGATGTTACATGCAAACTTAAGCCACTATTTATCCATGCATTGGCATTGTCTTTATCTCATTTTCGGAAATATTGTGTTGCTTTCCGGGAATGAGTAATTTCATCGTATTCGATAGTCTCTCTGGAATATAATTTATATACCATATGTCTCATTCTTTCAGTTGAGACCACTGCAACATGTAATCAAACCAGCACCTGTATGCGTTCAGTTTATATGCTGAAAGTGACTAGAAATCGTAAACTGCTGTAGTCATACATGTTTTCTGCCCTATCATATTCGCACATAGAATTGTGAACCATTGTACTCAAACATAAATTCTCCCGGATCTTATTCACACATGGAATCGTGAACAGCTGTACGAGCACATGTTTACTGCCCTATCCTATTTACACAATGACGTATACTTCATCATAAATTATATGACATATTCTGTTGTATTGCTCAAACTAGTTTATGTAGACCTATGTTGTATTTTCTTTTGCTGAGTTTTAGTGTTTCATGCATTGATCGAAAGTCTGTTGTTACATGTATTGTTATATTTTCTATGTTCCATGCATGGGGGATCATGATCTTACTATGTTCTCTTTGATCACGCTGGCCGTGAATACCTGGCTTTTATGTTATATCAAACAGTTTTCCGTTTCCGTTTGTATATCGACTATACACGAGTAATACACTCTCATAGGATCTGAAATTCTTAAACTTTACTGCATTTGTCAATATTTGAATCTTCATTGCGCATTGCAATTTCGCATTAATCGAATCGACAACATGAGGGAGTTGCAAAACAGATTACAGTCTTAAATTTAGAAACCATTCTAATACTCAAATGCTTATATGTAGTCACGTTGGCTCTGTTACTAGCGTGAATGACTGGGCACCAAAATGGTCCTGGTTTATATATACTACCCTCGTGCAGCCAGGGTTGGCTACTTTTTTGTGTCTTTTTTGGGCAAGGCACCTGGCTCTAGTTGGTTCAGCACTACATAACCTGCTCATGATTCTGTTTCGAAAACACCAAACATTAATTAATACGTATACGTCTTTATTACAGCCTTTAATACTCGTACTCGAAAGTGCATGAAATGTGATGATTTCGCTAACGGGCAACATTGTCTGAACTGGGATCATTGTAACGATGCTACTGATGTAAGTTAATTGTATTCAACAGCTTTTATTTACCTCTTCTCTGTGTCTTTATGTTGTTAAACTTTGAAAGGTCAGAATAATTAGGATTTCCCATACCGCATCCAAGTACTCATTCCAGACAGCTCCCTATATATGTATGTATATATGGATAGGGTTGAAAATATATAAACAACAATCTGGCTATAACATACCGAATTATATTTGCCCAATTAAAATGTAAAAATATATAAAATAAATGTTCAATCTTGTAGAAGAAACATTCACATCAAAATAAATATGTACTTCTATAACAGTTCATAAAGAGGTATATACAACGCCAGATATAAAAAATCTTAACCGTTCGCAGTGTATGTGCTACGTCCATACAACAGACTATAGCCTAGCACGTCGTACTTTCCTCTGCTAATACAAAATGAACATGCAGAGTTGGAGCGATTCGGTTTGTACAACATTGCAACTTAACAGCAAACGATCTTAATGATTACAACCCTAACAGGTACAATTTTATAAGGAATAAGACGTAATTTTTTGTGGGGGATGTTGTTGTTCATGGAGGATGTTTGTCTTAAAAGTCGCTGAATGCTTTGGAGGTAGAACAAGCATATTTGAACTTTCTTAAAACTAAAATCCTGCTACAAAATGATTCAGGTGACAGTTTAAATATCAAGGTATATTAAAAGCGATACAAGAAATTTGATCCTTTTGTTACAAGGCAATTTTTGCCATCACACCTCAAAGCGGCCCATTGCACATTTTACCTATTAATGTACCTCTCCATCTGAGATAACAATTTATGTCATTGTATAAACGTTAACTAGAGCAAATTACATTATCGATACAGTTGGTATATATACGGGTAACATTCGTTTAAGAATGAGACAATCTTCATGATTTTGTAAAATATAATGCAAATTCATCTTCTTCAAAGGTAAAAGATACAGAGCTTTCTCAATACACAAAGCAGGCAAGGTCGTTCAAGCGAGACATATTTAGGCGTGCATACATTTTGTATTTAAAATTGGCTCTCTCTCTCTCTCTCTCTCTATATATATATATATATATATATATATAAACAAACTGCAGACCCACTACACACACATACACACACACACACACACACACACACACACATATATATATATATATATATATATATATATATATATATATATATATATATATATATATATATATATATATATATGGGGGGTTGGTGTGTCTGTAGCTTGTTTATGTATTCATACCTCTTCCTACAGATGTGTATAACCAGTCTGGACCCTAGTCTCGGGCATCTATCTTCCAGTTGTTCCTCACGACCGGTAATAATTTGCATATAGCATGCTTTATCACATTGAATAATGGACTGAAACCATATCAGATAATTTCTCTGGTATGAAACAAAGATCTTTATATTCATTTCCTAAGCAGCATTTTAATGCAAGGCTCATGGAAGGAATGTTCACGAAAATTAGAGGTCCATGCCTTTTATGAGCTTTGTGAATTTGTTCACGGCCGTTGTATGTTTGTTTAGGTGCCTTATATCTACGTTCCTAATTAAATTCACAATGTGAATATTGGATTTATCTCGTGGACAGATGATGGCGCACATATTACTACAGCCAAATATTCTTGGGTGCAAAATACATGCATATTCAAGTAATCCCTTTTGGACAACAACCAAACCCTAATGTTCGCTTATCTAAAGAGGCATTTAAACGGTACTTCTCTGAATCAGTTCATGCAACTGTATTGATCAATACAAGCCAAGATAAGCAACGGTTTCATTGATTACGAAACAAATGTCTAATAAAGAAATATAAAGTTTCTGTCTTTGATTTTCTGCATTGCCTTTCAATGAAATCGAATATCTTAAGTTGGAATTTGATTTTTTTACAAACGGCTATTAATTGTTGTAGATTAAACACCTATTCTACATTTGTAAAATGGGTTTTAACCCGTATGTATCTCTTTCAGTTCTGCCAGTTTATATCCAGCCAGAGTGATACAAGCCATTCACTTACAAAGTGCTGCGATTCAGACTTATGTAATAACAGTCCAGGATCCGAGGCCTTTTTCAATGCAACTGGTAGATAGAATTTCTCGCTTGTTTTATCTGTGTGCATGCCGGTCTATATGACCAGGTAACTGTTGACATTATTGTTGACAAAGGGTCAGTACTGAGCCAAACATACAATGTTGACTCTGATACAACCTTCCTCAAAAGGAAAAAGATTTTATAGGTCAATAAGTTGTACACTAACGTTAGTCGATAGGCTGTACTTTCATTAGTACAACGTGTACTTGCTGTCTGTGATAAGACCGAATGAACGCTGTAGTTGTTACTGTCTAGGATGAGACCGAATGAACGCTGTAGCTGTTACTGTCTAGGATGAGACCTAATGAACGCTGTAGTTATTACTAACTAGGATGAGACCGAATGAACGCTGTAGTTGTTACTGTCTAGGATGAGACCGAATTAACGCTCTAGTTGTTGCTATCTAGGATGAGACCGAATGACCACTGTAGTTGTTAGTGTATCGGATGAGGCAGATTTAGATGTAATTGTTACTATTTTTGATAAGGCCAAATTGGGGCTGCATTTCTTAGTGTATGGGATGAGACCACATATCTCTGTACCGTAGCTGATACTCTCTGGGATGATACCGAATGTGAACTTTTGTTTTTGTTGATGAAATCGATCGGCGAACTAAATAATTAAATAGGTGGAACAAGATGAACTTCGGTTGTCAACTTTGACCCACTCTTTAGGCAACGTGGCGACCAACTCTAACACTATTATGAACCAACGCGTTTTACTCTCATTGTGGCTTCAGGTGCAGCAGTAATGGCTGCTCGTTCTTCTCTCTGTTGGAGTAAATCGGTAATACCTGACATGGCTTTTTGAAAAATTCAAGATATAGAGTTTTGTTGTGGATGTTAAGTTTCTGTATACAGGACGTAAAATGAATTTCATATTTTGTAACCGACGTAGGAATGCTAAATTTGACGCCCAAGAGCGGAAAATCGCTTTAGTACTCTCTTGATTATCTTTTATCGATTATATCTCAAAAGCATTACTGTTACAATTTAGCATTTGTTGTACCATGTTGATCGTGACATAAATTCGAAACTGATAAGAAATGTACAGATGTGCATTGCAAATCTTGCGAAAATGGCAGATTTGCGCCTGTGCACCTATCCGTATATTTTTAGCTTACACCAATTTTAGCTGGTTTTTTTTCTTCGCCTTGAAGATCTGGCCTTTGCTGATTGTCTTGGAAGGAAAATATGTATTGCAACTTTTTCATTTAATTGCAGTGACGCCAGAGGCAGAGTGTCCAAAGGATCTAAGTAAGCTTTTAACTATTCCAAATAAAACAAATGACGTTTACTCTAAAGATCTGGCAGAGTGTGTATGTGTGTGTGAGTGTGTGTGTGGGAGGGAAGACAGAGACAGCGAGAAAGACAATGCGTGTACATGTATGTGAAGAGAGAGAGAGAGAGAGAGAGAGAGAGAGAGATTGTAAGCGAAAGAGAGTTATCTTTCGTCATTATTCTAACGATGGAAAGAATATGTAGCATATATTATCAAAAAGTCAGTTCACTCTGCCTATAGAATATGCAGTTTCATCGTTTTGATATTTAAGATGGGAATATATCACTTTATGTGATTCTGCGTGGTCCAAATATGCCCATTAAATCATTGTGCAGTCTTCTCTTTACTGATAGACTGCACAAAATAGGAAAACTCTTTTAATCCCACCTTCTGAATTATTTTATTTTCAATGAATATTTTGGCGGCGGACATTTTTTTTTCGACTCACGACTGGAATTGGGGTAAAAATGGTCTCGTCCATCTAAATATGGCCAATTTACCACCACATGGGCTTGTTATGTCAGGTATAACATGACAGAACATGCAAAATGGTTAAAACCACAAGACAAAAGCAACAAAAACAATTAAAACTAAGGGTAATGCCCAGTTCATAGCGGGTGTGTAGGGTGGGATTGGAGAGGGGGGGTAAACCTGTATCACGGAATCCACCCTATCTACAAGCGTGGTTTAATTGTTAACTTACAGAAGTAAAAAAATCTAACCCCTGTTCACAGAAGTATGTGGACATAAACCTGTCTCCAAATTTACAGAAGTTTATCCAACCGCTTCCTATATCCGCAGTAAATATGTGATGCAATTCTGACTCACCCTGTGATTTGTTTACATATTCTGTAGTTTGCTGTTCCACGTAATGCAAATATCCGGTCACAAATACATTGCAGCAGATATGAGAATGTCTGCATCCAGTAAACCTTCATTCACATGAATATTGCAACAATGTATTGCGCAGTTGTGAAAGTGTCATATTAGGTTGAATAAACATGGATCGTTTTCTGCAATCTAACGGGGTACTGCATCAAACAATGTGATATCACGCACATTGGATATTCTATATTGAAAATTGATTTTGTCTGTGTAAAATTTTATGTTTATTATGAAGTACGTTTGTTCTATGACTTATGTATTGTAAGAAACGTATAATCTACTTTCACACGTTAATACTATTTCCGCTTGTTTTGGACTATTTTTAGGGACAAAAATTGAAAGGTGCAACGTCTGTAAGAATGAACGAAATTATTTGTTCTTCCTTCTATCTAAATAATTTCCACTGACATAAACGCTCTGTGATGAAAGGAATCTCAAATGGGTAATGGTTTAATATTATATTTATGAAACTCGTTGAATAAAGTCCAACATTTCCTCGCCAAGGGTCGCAAAAGCTGGACACAGTTCAACTCGTTTGTTGATTTCTTTATGAATTATTACCCATTTGAGATCCTGTATGTAGTAGCAGTACTTCGAAATATTAGGGTTTATACTTTTATTTAATGTTTTAGATGTCAGTAGAAGTGAGAGCAATATACTAACGGTTATCACTGAAAAACAAACTAAGTAGATTAGAAATATTAGTCTGCATATAAAATTGAATTTGTTCCATGGGTAAGTTTCAACAACACACGCGCTGATGCATACAACTAAATCGACTATGATGACGCATTTAACCAAGCCAACGGTGAGAACTACAACGGCAAAAACCGTCACGATAACGTCAAGACATACAACAACAAAATCCTTCACTATGCCGCCAACACACACAACAGCAAAATCCGTCACGATAACGTCAGGTGAAGGTATGTATAAAGTTGTTATGACCCACACAATATATATATATATATATATATATATATATATATATATATATATATATATATATATATATATATATATATATCTTGCAGATTTGCGTCACATTTTACATTTTATTAAAATATTGCCTGAATTGTAAATCATTTGTATACTACACTTTACACCGAATAGTGATTTGCAACTCATAATATCTTTACTTCTTACTTTGAGAATGACTTTTACACACATGCGTAATGCTTTTATATATTTTATTTCTTTTATAAAATAATAATAATAATAATAAAAATAATAATAATAATAATAATAATAATCATATCATGGATGAAATGAGCAATGTTAAGGTTTACTTGTCAATACACTTTTTGTGTTAAACTAGCTCAGCTGAGTGTCTGTATTTGTTTTGGACTGTATCGATGACTTGGATAAAATGCTTAACGAATACTAATGCAGGTCCTTATTTACCGTAACTTGATAGCTGTGATATTCAATAGAATAATGTTCAAAGTACTTTTGCAACTGTTATATTCAAAAGCATAATGTATACAATACGTTGGAACTTTTCAATTTAAAAACATAGTGAATTTTCAACTGATCTGTTCGATAGCATAATGTTCAATTTGCTTTCGTAATAGTTCTATTCAATGACATAAAATATAAAATACGTATTAGCTGTTTAAAACATAAAGAGAAAAATACGTTTGTACCTGTGCTATTCAATAGCAGAATATTCAATTTACTTTTGTGACTCTCCTATTCAAAAGCCTAATGTATACAATACTTGGCAACTGTCCATATCATTTACGTTGTAAACAAAGCATTTTTGTAACTGTCTCAGTCAATAAAATGCCGTATAATGTACTTTTGTAATTGTCTTATTTAATAATATAATGTATAAACTGCTTTGTAACTGTCTCTTTCCCAATAATATAATGTACAATAGCACGGTTGTAACTGTCATTCCATAACATAATGCACATAAAGTAATCGTGTAACTGTCTTGTATGCAATATTTGGTAAATATTATGTATTTCGTGTTGGTCCTTCGTCCTCAACATATCATAATGTTCTATAGACGATTAAACCACACTAGATTAGTTAGACGTATCGAATTCTTCATTACCTTTAGTGGTGAATGTAAATGTAAATATAGATGACAAAATAAATAAATACAATCATGATATTAGGAATGCAATGGTGAGAGCTTGAAGGTTTGCAAAGGCTCAAGAAACTTATGACCACTGATAGTCATTAAGGAATTTATGTATATAGCAATGTCCAAAACTGAGATCCACACACCTCTTTACACTTCCTTAAGTTATATCTACTATTGAATACAACTTATTACTCTCCGTGCATATATGTATTTAGCTCTGGTGCTTGATATGATTATTAGGCAATTGCTCATATTTTCAAATTATCAGCTCATCAGTACCTTTCCTGTTATGTCTTTAAAATAAAACAACTTGCAAATCTTATGTGGAAACGCTAACTAGAGCGTAATTCCAACAATTTCCGAACCTTAATTTTAACACATTATTTATTCGAGAGAGGTTGTCTGAAGGAATTTGACAAGCAAGCTATTACCGTAAAAAACTGCTACGACAATAGACTAATGAATAAAGTAAAAAAGCTACTCCTTCATACATCTATAAATGGCATAAGAGGATAATAATACAATTTCCAATGTAGGGGTGCCAAAAGACAACAAAAAAATAAGAAATATATACGAAATCGACAGTCAGTTGGCGGCTGCGAGAAGCATAATATCACGTCGATATTGGTCTGTCTATGGGCAGCATGGCTATACGCAGGTGAATACATTATTTTTGGACAAAAACTTAGAGGCGTATAGTACATATATACGATATTTAATACAATTCTTCTATCTAGGAGGGAACCATGTCTGCTTCTCCTGTACTGCCATGACTCATTTGAAATACTGCAACACGGTAGACCTCTGCCCAGACAGTCGGGTAAGCTTTGAGATTAACTCTTGAAATTTAAGGAAAATAGTTTTTATTTGGATATTCAAAGATGAAACGTATATTTTGATTACTTTTAATCTGACCTTATTCTGCATCTGGTTTTAATTCCTAAAGTTAACGTTTTTTGTGTCCATGGATCTTCTTCCCAAACAACCCTCAAAGACAAACGTCCAGCTTACTTTTTCAGATAACGTGAAGTATGTAAATCTTTGTGTCTTTATTTCCATGTTTCGACAGTATGTTATGGTTTAGAGTTCAGCGTTTCGATGAACAATTGTTTAGCAATATATATATTTAATGAACCAAAGCATATTGTTCGCGGAAGCCACTATCATGATGAGCGACCACATTCTTGCTGTACCGGATCAGGAAATGCATTCTGGGATAGTACGTGTGCAAGGGTAGGATACAAGCGCTATTCATAACCCAAATATTTAATCAGGCATTCTGTATTGTATCAGTCACAAAAATGTTACTTACATCCTATATTTATTTCTTTTCGAATTAAAGGGATGCTACGTTGAACAATATCACGTTGGAACCCACGTGCGCTACAACTCAGGATGTCTGAAAGCGAACTTTGTGAGTAATTCTAATTCATTAATGCAGATGCTTTCTTTGGAAACGATGTACTGTTTGCATTTATAAAATGTAACATTGTTCTAAATCGTAAATTAACTAAAATGAGAACGATGGGTTTTAATTTACAAGACTCTTAATCCCATGACTTAAAACAATTCGAAACGTGATTTAGATCATATTAACAAGTTTAATGTTCTTTTCATTGTAAGGCAAGAATTGACAAAAATAATTATTGGCTTCCCCAATATTTTGCGGAAATACGAATGGCAGATATATTTTTATGCTGCGTGTATGTGTGTGTTATGTTACTCTAACTCTTTGAAAACTTGTTTTATTTTTGTATATGTGAATCGATATCAGTGCAAGTTCCTGACCACGAATACACAGAAAGTTTAATATTTGTATAGTTACATTTCAGAAACCCTGTGATTGATATTTACAAGTTAGGTATGATGAAATGTTCCTATGATACCAAAGGTATCAGGAGTACACACTCACAAATTTAAAAATTGGAAGGAATTGGAGAAATGTTGTAAACATACGCGTGTACAAACTATATACGGAAATGTGAGCACAATTATGCAAGGTTTATGAATCGCCTGTCGATCACTCAGCAATAAATACGAATTATACATGTTTGATATGGTTTGCTATTGAAACGAAAAGAATAAATCGAGGGAAATTTTAATTATAAATTACTTTCTATACACTGTCACATTTGTCATTTCACATATATGAATCTTAACATCACGATTGTTTGCTTTTCTGTCATTTGATTATAGCGATGTAACTACACAGATCATGCATCCGGTAGATGTACAAGTTGTTGCAATTCTCCTTATTGCAACAGCAAAGGTTGTGGTGACCCTGGTAAGATAATCATACCGCTTTCTCTCTGCATAAATCACCCAATACGCTCATAGAAAGATAAAACTTGCGATTTATTTACATATTTAGATATTAAGAAAAGATTACATTAATTTTTGTCCTCTAAAAAAGACTTCTCAGTAATTTGTTCTAACTGTTTTCCGCTTCTTTTCTTTCCTTTATGGCTTTGTTTCTTCCCACCAACATTGATTGTACTTAATATTTGAAATTATACCACATATTTTGTTATTAATAAAGAATGGTGTATTCATTTATTTAAATCTGTATCTATTCAAAAAAGAAGAAAATATCCGGCGAATAGCATATTTGAAAGAGAAAACTTGATCCCGGTATATCATTGCTTTTATGGTTGTTGTTGTTGCTGTGGAATTCAATAAATTTGCCTGTTTGACTCGGTGATTAGCTCTCCCAACAGGCGACCAGTTGTGCGCAGTTCATACCATTCTCAGTCAAAGCCAGTTGGACTCCTTGATATGTCTGAATTTGATTCGATGGTTTTGGTTGGTCTACTCCTGTTCTTGATATTGATTCGATGGCTTTGGTTGGTCTGCTCCTGTTCTAGTACGTGTATTGTATTGTAGAGAGCTAATACAGATGTCAGTAATCTTTGTCATATCGAATCCACAAAACAGTTATTTATCTTTATATGTGTCAAAGGACTCGATAGCAGAGATTCACGGGGCCCAATATGCTATGAATGTGACCACTTGGGGAATCCACTGGAATGCTTTAACGTACAGATGTGTCCACCACAGGAAGTAAGCATGCATTTCTGTTGTATTAAAATATCAAGCAACATATGCGATCAGTCTTTAACTTAATGACAACTCAAGATTTTCCCTGTCTTTAACTCCAAATAAAATAATATCTGTATAACTGTAAATATGATTCTCACATGCTCTTTAAAAACGTAATTGAACCAGCGATCGAAAAATAAATCTTCATTGCGAGAGGGAAAACGCTACATAGAAAATAGACCACAGTTGTTTAGAATTATCACCATTGTGTGATCAGTTATATTGATGGATTGAAAATGCGCAATACAAATGTTTAACGAGAGCATGTAAGGTTTACAGTATCAGAAATGTCAGCTGACAAATGAATATGCTCGTGTCCACGAGTTAAATTTAAACAGTAGAAAATAATTTTCTCAAGTTTTGCACTATTTCAGACCAGCAACATCCCAAACTAAGATCCATATATGCAGTTAATTTAGTCTGAGGAAAATATTAAGGAAATACATGTTATTGTACAAGGTAAAGATGATGAGGTATAGGACGTTACTTATTGTACGCTGTAAAAAGGTTAAAACGTATTATATCAATCAGAGTCATTATAAATAGCTATTTGTCCTATGACAAACTAAAATTTCGATTTTTCTATTGTAACTTCGTTACGATGAATTGTGATATTTTTTAATATAGTACATACACGAAGATGTGATGTTAAGTACATTAACGAAATTGTGATGGTGAATGACAGCAGGGCCGGAATAATGTAAAATATTATCATTTCTGAATCGCTCAAACGTTCTTGATCAACATAGCATGTTTGTTACTTTATGATAGAATAGAACCGCTAAACTTGTCCCCATGCTGTTTTGCCGTAACATGTTGACATTTTCGTATAGACTGCTCTCGTGCCCAACCCCATTTTTAACTTGAGTATTATTTTTCCTTGCATAAGCTTTGTGTTTAGTTATTTTCATATGCTAGTGCTCTCTAGATCGATATTAATTTTCCTCGCGTCACACTTACATCGCGTCAGTTAGAACAGTTTATATTCATGACTAATGAAAACCTCATCTATGCACATAATGTGGATAGCTGATAGAAGTCACCTCTGTTACTAAATCAAGAATACATATTTGTGCACTTATGCATATCTAATTAAAAGTACTATTTAACAATTTGTAAATAACATATTGTTTTATGCACAATCGATTTGACTAAACTAAAATTACTTAATCGTCATTAACTAAAATTAAGAACAACACCTGTACATAATGCATGGAATGCCATTAATTACGATGTTATTAATAAAGCAAGTCTTTAAAAATAAATTTTAGCCAGAAGAAAACAAATAAAAATACATTTTGAAACGTTTGTTTGTATGCAGTGTATCAGCTTTAAGTGTCAGTGCATGATAACTATATGTCATGTGTCGGGTTTGCTTTTAGTGGAATCTTTTAAAGTTTTTTTTTGTCTGCCTATATCCAGTATGATTTCTGCTTTGTACAAGATTTCAAAATACCCAAAACATGGATATAACAGACCATGTGGTGTCCTGATTTACATAGCAATGATTTTCGATATGTGTCACGTGTCCAACATCCTGCGTATACAGAATTTGATATACCTGTTACAACGTATATGTTCATAACAGCTGTTCATAAAGACACGCATAAAGACATGCAAATAAAGATGTATAATATGATAATATTTAAACGAATATGCGGAAATGACATAAATATTCCAGAATCATATGAATGGAGAGGAACGTTACCACAAATAAATTCAGTTGCAAAAAATTTTAAACGTCAATAAATCCAGTTAATTTTAATAAATTAGCCAAAGCTATTAAAACATTCATCTGTTTTCAATATAATAAATCTGTCATATCCCTGGTGAAAATCATATTTTGTTGCCGAATGAATGGTGTGGCTACAAAATGAGAAATATTCATTCCATTTCAAATTTCAAGGATACTGGCAAGGCCTTTATAAAACTGGAATGACACTTTCTAATAATGGATTTAACATTTTAATTGTTTCTGTTGACAATCCTCCCCTATTCACTGAATTTACATTCAGAATTTTAAAATGTGACAGATATAATCAGCATATGAGACAATAATGTGAACCACTACAACTAAAGCCTTGACAGTTCCGAACTTTATAATATGGTTAACATGCAATATTTGTCTGCGTCATTATTCCGTTGTTATTATTTGATAAGCTGTATTAATACACAACTGCAAAGAATATTATTGAACTGTTGAATAGATCCAATGAAAGGGGATATTGTAAAATTGACATGGAATCTGAGGATGAGTATAATTTTGTATTTGCTTGTCAAATTAGAAACTATATATCAAACAGATACTGGCGAAGGACATATGTTCTATTTTGATAAGACATTGATATTCTCCAGTATACGATTCCTATTGGATCAATGGGTATCATCGCTTACAAAGCATTAGTGCAAATGAGCTAACGTGTATTAAACCAAACTTAGTTTCGTTTGGATCTTGTGTATTACTGCAGACATATTTCAAATATTTCCTTTCAGTGTCCTGAACTAAATAAGCAACAAAATAACGTCTCTTGACATGTCATGTTTGGTGTTTCCATATTTTGCATTTTGGCAATGCTCATATAATATTTGACTGTTATATTGCAATATTTCGTCAGTTACAATATGAAGAGCCTCATTGGAAATATAGTTTTCATACATTTTTCATTCCTTAATTTTCACATGTGAAAAATATATCCTTATATTTTACATGTGATCAGTATATTAGAACGTACTCGATTCGCATCTCTGTCAAATTCTTTCCCCTTGACAAGAATGAATGATGAACCCGCTGTGATGCATTGCAGAATCGGACTTGCATCATTTTCAGATAGGGTGTGTGTGTATGTGTGTGTACACTTCAGCTATTAAATATTAAATGTGTCGATGATTTTATGTATGCTCAAGGGCCTTTTGATCAAACGGTAATTAAGCTTCATATTGTCTTGTTGTGGGATTGTTGTATCCACGTTGAATTGCTACTGAACGGGTAATGGTTTTTCTTCTTTTGTCTCTAGGATTCTTGTTTACTTATAGGTATGTGATATCACAGAATTTCCATGGGGTGGAAATGATAGGCTCTATACAATGGGGTGCAAGCCAAAAGATGTAAGTAAATATACAGTTACCCTGTATATATTTCTGATCTTTAAAAAAGATGCAGGTACCCTTGTAGTATACACCTATTAAGGTATACTTTGGCTTCATATATCGTTTTAATATTTGTTCTCCAAAGTAGACACATTTTGTTGTTCCATATGAGTGTTGACCTATATCAGTATGCATGTATGAAAAACTGGATGGACACATGCGATAGTATACACGTGTGTGCCTAAACATGCTTAATGTCTATATGCAAGTATATGCGTCTGCTGAACGTCTATAAATCAATATGATCCGTATTTAATGGACACTCCATACTTTGCCAGCACTGTACCACATCTACCAGTCAACCTGTGGTTGGATCCTTTTGGACAGCCCGACCCCCTATAATAGGGCGATCTACACCAACATGCAGTAGGTGCTGTGAGGAAGACTTCTGTAATCTTAACTGTACAACCAGTCTTATCCCTTTGACAGGTACGAACACATGGTAGTATTGTTGCATGTGAGTATGTATGCATATATGCCAGAAAGGATTATTAATTTTCCTTAAGTTGATAGCTGTAGTGGTGGTTATCAATTTTCTTTATCAATATCGAGAACAGGCCTTAGAAGTTATTTCTTAAATCTGATTTTTAGAATTCGTTGATTGGATCAAACATCCAGGAATTGTTTATACGATAATGCTAAACAAACTGGTGGCCATTATCAAATGAAATTTTTTCTTTCAAATGTAATAAAAAGTGACAATTGTATTGTCTAGTTGAAAGCTGCTTTATTCATGAATCATTTACTTATTTACTTACCTTTTCTGTTCAACCTTGTCATCATACTGACTAGTAATTGACATATGTGTGGGAAATTAAAGAGTGAAATTATAAACAGTCTGTAAATTAAGGAGACATAATTTATTCTAATTTTGATTTCAAAGGTTTCATTACGTGCAACGGTTTATTCTTTCGTGAACGTACAAGTTTTCCTCTATAAATCTGCTCTTCATTCACACTTAAATCTTTAACATTCTTTAAAAGTAAACACTTAATACCATTGACGTCCTCGAAAAATATTCCTAGAAATATTAAATGTTTATATTACATATAGGCGAGCGAGGGAGGATGAAATCTATATGTAATCTAGCCATGTCTGCTGCCAGATTGATTACTTTTATTTCCTGGAAAACAACTATATATAGACAAACAAATATGGCTGTCAAGGTTTTTGGCATATCCAAATAAAGGCATTGCTTTATGAATACATTTTAACATGTCCTGGGCATCTACAATTTCATGTGAAAGTTGACTTGTAGATATTGATGAATCGTATAAATTTCCATGACATGCTATTTTTATTGATTTCATTAATTTATAACACGTTTGATACATACCCTCTTGCACCTATTTTGTTCATATGTTTATCATACTTTTTTCACACAAAAATATATTTCATATTCAATTCCTCTTTCATGATTTATAGGTTAAGTGCATTCGTTACAGCCGCTGACGAAAATTCAAGGATGTGCAAATTGACCACGTTTACTCTGTAGAAAGGTCATCACACATCACACGGTGCTAGTTTCAACAGTATCCTTGTACTCCGACCTGTATTTGAATTAAAACATGTTCGTTATTGTGATCAGTGGGTCATGATTCTGCTATAGAGAACAATAAATTTGCATTTAAGTTTAAAAATATATGATCAGCCAATCAAGAAGTGTTCTAAATGTAAAGTGATTTCTGACCCAATGAAAGTGTCGCTGGTTTAATATCAAAGTTATAAATTAAAATGTTAGAGGAACTTAAAGTATTATGAAGTGAATCCAATTCGATCCTCAAAAAATTCTATGAAAGGTCTAGGGAATATAAAGCTCCGTATAAATGTTAAACGTGAAATTTACTAGTCCGCCAGGATTCATAACGCTGTCAATATGGCGTTGTTCAGAATTCATTTGAATAATTCATAACAGTTCCAGGATAATATTATAGTCAAATATGATTGCTCCGTTCTCTTTGTATCTGTGCTGTTTATTACGACTATATTTCGCAACATACTCCACGTGACAGATCTTACTAATCAATTTATCTCGGACATGTGACCTAACCCTACCAAATTTATTAAAATCTTCTAGAACCAGTGGCATCACTACGAGGGTGCGGACCGCACTGGATGACACCATCAGAGGTGGTGACACCAATATGACTGTCTATAAAAACATTACCAAGGATTCTGTATGGTCTGTTACGGAAGGAGTTCCATGGGGGTGACACCAACCCTAGTGACGCCACTGTCTAGAACCGCCATACCCTATGAAGCAATGAGAATTTAACCCAAGGTCGTAAAAAGTCTTATCAATAAGACAATTATTAGTAATTGCTAACACATATTTGATTCTCTATTTATAGACCCTATGCAATTTGTATGGACTCTAGTAACGTAGGAAAAATCTTACTTTAGATAATCATTACAATTAACAGCCATGAATCAAATTAAAACAATTAAATAAAAGCATGCACGAGGAATTAAATTTTGTTAGATCTGCATAACACAAGAATCCAGTATAAGCTGGCACGAAAATATCATGGGTCGCTAACTTATAAAATCTGTGTCTTCCTAAGTAAAAGTCAGTGACGAAATTTACACGAGTGGTGTCATTCGCATACCAATTTGTTTGGAAACGTCCCCCATGTATGCTGTGATTGGTTGGTAGTTTCACGTCGTCACGGTTCATCTTGGGGAAAAGTAATCCGTACTTTTTATAACATGAAAAAGGATATTTACAGTCCCACGAGCATTTGGAATATGACACAGTTGTCAGCAGAAACGAATGTAAACTGAAGTTTAAGCTGAGGTCTTTTATAATCTGCAGTCATGGATTTCATAATTCTGTTGCTTTGATGATATAAGTTTGTCCTTAGCGAGTGAGTCTTGCCTCATGCCATCCTCGATATGCGTTAAGTGTTTGTTTCAACTTAATCCCATTTACAGTGACATGCTACAGTTCTACAGCTAATAAATCCAAGATTAAAGCCACTTTCTAATTTGATCTCACAATGTTTCAACTGCTGATGCAATGACAACTAGTTTCAACGACATTTTTGAAGAAGGGGTTATTTTATTGCATTTTAAATGGATATAGATTATTCCCCATGTCATATCATTATTTTTTTGTAACAACTATGTCAAGAAGACAATACATGAAATGACTCAGAACAAGATGAAAAAGAAAAAGGTATTGTTAACTTGTTCGTTCGTTCCTAAGGTTCTGCGTGTTTATCAGCAGTATCAATATGAATATTGTTGACGCACGCATGCATATTGAAGCTAAGACACTCGAGTATAATATGTGACATTCACGTCATTGTCACTAAATAATAAAATTATAAGAATTGATCAAAGTTAATGTCTTTACCATGTAATTTACCTGGATCAAAATCGCTTACCTGCAAATATGGTATTATTACACGGAAGCAAAACCGATAACACCATACGAGAATATTTTAATTTTGCAGCTTAAATAAACCGCAAAGTCCAGAAAGGTACACCTGAAAAAGATATTGAATAACTAGTACTAGCAAACATATTTGTTGATGCACGTAAAAAAGTGAAAATACTGATATCATTTGCTGGAAAGCCAATGCAAACTAAACGTGAAAAGTATATTGCTAATTGTTAAAAAAACTGATGTTTTAAACTTTTTCAAAATTACGTGTTGCATGAAAATATGAAAGTAAATTTAAGTGATGCATGGTAAGTACAGATAATGACGCTTCGTTTACTCAAAAATTATCGATCGTAATACCTGAAACGTTTAAAGCATTTATGGCCTTGTGCTGAAAGATTTTGCCTCCAACACAATTTTTTTTTGTGTGCTCTTGTTGATTGTTCATTGTGCATTTTAACAGTGTATAACTATGATTATATCCTGAAGACTGTGAAAAGACAACATTTTTGTTGCAAAACTAAAGCATATACCCCAAATAGGTATACCTACATATCAAATAAGACTATGTAACACAATTTTTTTAATAAGTGTTATTTCATAATTGCTTATGCCTGAAAAGTATAGAAAATGCTTTTGTGACCACGACAGTGATATTTTTTAATTTACCTATTTCCAGTGAGAAAACGGAGGAATTTGTGTCTCTCCGTTCACAAAAAGGCAGACAAAAAACAACATATGAGTCAAAATTAACATGTATTTATACTAAAGTAATACAAAAATGACCACGCAAGATTTAGAAGTGAGTAGTTATCCAGATTAAAGATTATATTGCAAATCACTTCCACGAATCAGCCCCTAAATGTAGTCTCCAATCATGTAATCGTAAAACAATCCTTGGCAGTGACGTTCAATGTCTAGTATATCCTGGCGGAAGAGCTCGCCTTGCTCTTCCGAGTACGTTCCCATGTTTTCCTTGAATTTATCAAGATGAGCATCGAGGATATGGACTTTGAGGGACATCCAGCAGCCCATTGTGCAGTAGTTCTTCACCAGAGACTCAACCAGCTCCACATAATTTTCGGCCGTGTGATTACCCAGGAAACCCCGAACCAATGTGACAAATCTGTTCCAATCCGCTTTCTACTTACTATTGATCTTCTTGGGGAATTCATGCACTCCAGGATCTTCTTTATATGTGGTCCGATGAAAACACCGGCTTTGACATTTGCCTCAGACAGCTTAGGGAATAAGTCTTGAAGGTATTTGAAGGCTGCCGATTCCTTATCTAGAGCTGTGATAATGACATATTTGCTTCATAAGGCCCAATTTTATCTGCAGTTGTAGCATCAGCACCTTCCTGGGTCCACCAGTGGCTCACACTTGACTTTGTTCCTCCCAACAGAGAACTCAGTCCTCTGTAGCCTGTACCATCTGTGGTAGTACGCTGTGGTGTCCCTGCCATCCCAAAGGCAAATATAACTGGGAAACTTGGTAAAACAGCCTTGCAGACCCATCAGGAATGCCACCATTTTTAAGTTTCCGATGACCTACCAGCAGTACTCATCATGCTACAAACGCGTCCAGCAAGGTCTTGATGCCGTTGTAATCCTCTTTGAGGTGCACTGAGCGAGTCAGGGGAAGAGACGGGTACGTGTTCGCATTATGGAGCAGCACGGCTTTGAGGGTCCTTGTTGAGCTGTCAGTGAAGTAGCGCCACTCATTCTGGTTACAGGTGATTCCGATTGCCTCAAACAGGCTAGTCCTATTGTGACAGAAACAGAGCCCATCTTGACGGGTAAGGAAGCTAGAAAAAGCTTGGAAACGCTTACTCTGATTTGCGACTAGCACACTATCATCCAACAAGTTCCCCTGCTTGATCCTAGACGTCAAACGCTAGGCATTGGACTTGGTGAGACCAAGATCTCTGATCAATTCGTTGAGGTCTTTTTGGTTGGGGTAGTATGGGTAGCACGGGGCGAATGATGAATGAAGGTCCGGATACGTGATAGCAGGTGCATCATGCCAGTCGGACGTTTGGAAGGGTCCACCATGCAGGCGTAGCATTTGCTTGAGTGGTCAGTGGGTTCCCGCCACATTCTTGGGATGGCAAACCTCGTGACTCTGTTTTCTCCTCTGTACCATCCTACAAAAATACATTTATTTTACCAATGACTAACGTGTAAGATATTCTCGCAAAAGTTTTCATATATGACATATTTTTCAATAACATTGAAAATTTTAAAACATTTTATAATTTAAATATTTTACAGTTATTAAACTTTTAACAAATTTTATAACATGAAATTCAGAGCAACAATTATCCATCTTACCTTCCAGAGCTTTTGCAGTGCTTGCAGGTGAAATGAGGTGCTCAGGGTTTGTCTTGACCCCGAAATATGCCCTGTAGGCCTCACACATCTTAGCAGATGCTTCCACTGAGTACCTTTTCGCTCTTGATAAATTGGCTGCAGACATAGCAAAATGCGCCTGCAGGATGCTTGCAGCCTCTTGATGCCATCTCAGAAAAATGCAGATAAATATCCACTTAGGCAGCTGGAACTAAACTGAATTTGATGGGCATAAGGACCTTGTCTTTATATTAATATTTATATTACTGGAAAGTACTAGAAATTACTCCAAGTTTACTCAGTACTGAATCTATCTCGAATGTTCTGGAAAGGTAAATTTCAAACTATCACTTTCCTGGTCACAAAAGCAAAATTTGTGGGTAATAATAACCAGTTTCTATACTTTTGAGGCATAAGCAATTAGGAAATAACACTTACTACCCGGGAACAAAACCAAAATTTGTTACACGGTGTAATATATAATGCTAGTTAAACGTTGGAGACTGGGCAACGTTTGACTACGTTCGTTTCTTTTACGTATTGTCCAAGCAGAATCTTATGATTTTCTAGACTTATTTTGTTCTTTCCTCAAAATGTCAGCCTGCAGAATTTACTTTTGAGAACGATTTTGATGTTGACTGCAAGGTCAGAGCTACGTCGGTCATGTGGATTTCTGAAATTACCTTTACAGGTTCTTTGTTACCCTCGAGATTATTTTTCATTTGCACTCTGGTAGCCATTCATTTAGTTGGAAGGAAATTTAAATGTTGTCTTAATATTAATGTAAAGCAAGGCAGTAATTATTTTCAACTCGCGTGTATGGTTTATTTGGTTTGTGAACAATTATTTGAATTTCAATGTGTAAAGAAAGGCTAATGGTTTCCAAGAAATGTATTTGAATACCAAATAGTCAAAGATATGTCTAAGGTCATTTACAACAAAATAAATGCAGATCATGTCCAAAGTAACGAACCATGTTATAGAGGAAATAAAGAGAGTCGTGAACAATACAACACAAAATGGAGAGATGAAAACAGTACTGTATAATTAAAGCACGAGAAAAGAGTGGCATGGTTATGATAATACCAGGAGTTTACCCATGGCAAGAAATATGATTGTTATCCACGGAGACAGAACATTAAATCAGACAAGACATAGAAAATTCGAGGCATTCCATCCATTTATTGATATAAAAGATAGCTATCTTTTGCTAAAACCTGAAGGAGGCAGCTTTGAAGATGTATATATAGATAATGTTAAACGATGTTTAACATCTGAAAACAGGTATACGAAAGATAAAACCCTTTGAACAAAAGAAATAATAAAGTTGAACCAACATGTGAGCAATTTTAAGATTATTGTTTGGTCTGTTTTTCATTATCGACTTTATTGTGTGCAGGCAGTACACTCACAAAAAAGCTGATATAAAAATATTTGTCGCACGTTCGAATGCGTAATCAACAACGCAACCCATTCCCGTTCATTTCAGAGATGATATTCAATTATGCTTTGCCGATGTTACACTGTGTATTAATATACAGTTTTATATTATTTTATTTTTCTCTTTGTCTTGAATTTTGATTTCCTTAAATTCTGTCTGAGACTATTTGAAACAAATGTTTGAATGGAATCCAAGTAGTAATCAGTACATATAAAAGTAATATCAATTTAAACAACAACAAAAGTCGATATATTTGAAGCTACACACTAATCATTCATGTTATCTTATAAACGATTCAGCTAATCGATTTGAAATAATTAGCTAATTACGAACGTTACACTAAAGCACCTTATAATGACTCTGACATTGATACGTAGTTGGTAAGTCTGCTGCTTTGTCTCTTGTCTATATATTCTAGCTCCTTTTCAGTCATACATGTTCCTTGGTTCTCTG
The DNA here is from genome assembly GCA_028554795.2 of Sinohyriopsis cumingii. Lineage (NCBI taxonomy): Eukaryota > Metazoa > Mollusca > Bivalvia > Unionida > Unionidae > Sinohyriopsis > Sinohyriopsis cumingii. The sequence goes on along the minus strand of CM068833.1, from coordinate 65,852,343 downwards.
TTTGATTTTTAAATAGCAAGTTCAGATTCCTCTTTTTGATACTCCAAGTATGGACAATTATTTTTGGTCACAAGATGTTACGTCTTTGATGCTTTGATGTAAATAGTCTAAGAATTCGAATTACATTTATAGCTAACTTTGTCCAGTTATCTAGCTATAGATTCTGTCCGATTAGATATACGGGAAAATGGTTGAAGGTGGAGAGCCCTTTGATGTTTTTGAAAGGAATGAAAGACCCGAAACTTACACACTAGAGGAATATGAATACATTCAATATATGAAATCATATTTAAATACTGCTAACTTACCAACCTCTTGTTTTAGATTCTTGTATTGATTGATACAAACCAATTTAAGTAGGCTTTCAACACGGATGTTATGCCATTGAATTCATTTAAATAAAACCTATATATTACGGTATAAAGATATTGTATTACCAGGAAATATGTGGAACGCTGTTACAACTTTATATGAAAGGAGGTCCAAATAAACTAGCAGCATCTAATTATATAATTAGTAACGGTTGAAGCAATATTCTGAGGTCATGACACTGGGGACAAAATGGAAGCATACATGCGCATGAAGTTCGCCGTCTAACAACGTTGAAGAAAGATTTAAGATCAAATATTGCAAATAACAATTAAAATGGGTTTAAAATACACTTGTACTAGTCAAACCCCATACTACTGACCAATACACAAATGATCTACTGATCAAAGCCTCAACATTACGAAGTTTGGACTGATCAACACTGTTGCAGATCAACACTTATATTTACTCGCTCAAATAGTAAGATATAAGCGAAGTGGAAATACAACTCCTTATAAACAAAACTAAAATTTCCACTACTTCTCTTATCTCTCTAAAACTTCCCTACCATGCCCTGAAATTCAAAACTACTTGCCCCTACCACCCTTCTAGCACCCAAGATATTAGCAGTGAAGTGTAAATAGTGTAAAGGGTAGGGACATACCAATAATAAGCATACATACATACCGATGTACCATCACACACAAGAGTAGGGGTGATATTTAGATAAATGTACAATAATGATATCATTCTTTCAGATTCAATACAGAAGAGTGGAGAGGAGGTTTAGTTTCCGTTCTGAAAGACAAAGGGGCAAGACATAGACTAATAAGAGACATACATATCTGGTAATGATTGAGAAGTATATATTTTGTATCTCTTCCTACATCTATTGAAAAATCAAGCCAAGGAAATCCCATCACAAAAATATATGTTTAATATTTTAATATTTTATCAGTATTATCAATATATCTCTCTATCTCTCTATTATTTACTCGAATGGGTTCTTCGGTTGTTTCTTCCAGTTTTATGCTTTCAGTTTGTGCGCTGTTTTACTTTCGTCTTCCAAACGAAACACGCTTTTTTCTTCTTTCACTCTCTGGTAACAGTCTAAGATCAATGTCCTACATCTTGGCACTGATGGCATATATTTTTTGTTTTCACTGATTTGTTATGTCTTGGATATTCCATTTACTTGAACGTTCTGGATAATCTGTCGCCGAAAGCCCTTTTTGTTGAGGGACATAACATGTATCCTGACTTTTATATCGAGATAAATAGTCTGAAGTTTCCCCATAAGAATTTCGATTGACACTATATTTCTGCCTAGAACCATGATCTCCTGTAAATCTTTCATCTAAACAGACTGAAAATAAATTAATGTTTTCTCGTAAGGAGGAACTTTGTCGAGAGAGAAAGAGAGAGAGAGAGAGCCTAGTCAAATCAAAATTAAGTCGTCTACCGGCATCAGGAGAATATACCTTTCACATGAGAGAAAATGCGACAAGCAAAGACGACGTTGTGTTTCCATTAAACTCAGAGAATCTGTTCATCAGAGGACACCTGAATGATTTCAAACAGGGTGTGAGTGATTCTTGTCCAATACCTTCTGCATCAAAAGAGTCAAGATCAGCTAAAAAAAGAGCCATGAAGATTATTCTATTATTTCAGCTAACCACAAAATGTCCTCCAGAAGGTTTAGAATGACTACTTACAATTACACTTTACACTTACACTGTCATTTAAAGAGCTCAAGTATCAAGATGCTGTAGAAAAAGCAGCTGCCGTTATTGCGTACTTACCGGAGTCTTTCTTAGAAGAGCTGACAAATCAGTTCCATGACAATACAGTCCATCACCGACAACAGTAGTGAGGTCTCATGTTTGGACCGAGTTTAGTACACATGTTGTATTAACATCTTCCAAACTATTTAAAAAAATTCAACAATAATCTTATGTTGCTTTTTACATGACCGAGGAAAAGCTAACATTCTAATACTGCTAAACAAAGTATGATCTAGGCTGAGAACGCGATCAAGATAAGATGCATGTATTGCTCTCTATCGTCATGGCTCAAACGTATGCAGAGAAAACTGCTACATCAGAATGGAAATAATCATGAAAAGGCATCAGCTAATTGGACAGAGATAAGTAAGGAAGAAAAGCAGGCATCCGTTTATAACAAGAGGGAATGTAAAAATAGACCCTTGTGTGCAGTTCTTGAAAAGCAAAACTTTTGACTTGCTCCTCCGTCGTTTCTTATTGAAATTATATCATCAGTTAATTCGTGGAGGTCTCTTTTCTCGAAGTCCTAATTTCCAGATGAAAAATAAAATTATGTCTGTCATCACCTAAATCAATTCAATTCTATTACTTGTATTAAGGGATTTCTCGGATACCGTTGCTATTGTAACAAATGTGTCTATGAGTGTTGCAATCTGGAGTAACATATTCATTGTGGCCAGAGATTTGGTGGTTGTGTCGCGTCAATACCTTGTTTTTATGAAGGAAAACGTACGATTTCATGCTCTATTTGCTGACAAACATAACTGAATACAGCGTGTTACGATCGACATCGCATGAAATAATTCCAACAATAATGATGCTATTCGTGCACCTGTCTATGGATCTCATCTATGTAATCACAAGCCACTTCAACTAACACTATCTAATCGAGATACCAAACCAAAGAAGACGTTTCCTGTGGCTTTGTCTGGATGTTGTGTCTTTGAATGTCGGCTAAAGACATTCAAATAATGTCTTAAAGATCTGGATGGATTACTCACTTCTAAAATTTTAGCCAGATTCGAATTCATCTGTACGGGACGAGGACACCAAGTAAAGTGTTTCAGTTCCGATCTGATAATCCACGAATGGATGTACAAAGATTCAGCTTCTTGTAACCTGACATATGGTTTATATTCTGTCAAATCCTTCCTCTGGTAAGGCAATATCATTGTCCTTGTGGATACATTAGAAGAGCAAATTCGTTCTTTCTTTACCAAATGGTTATACAAAATTCAAGTGACATGCAAGGAGCAGTTGCATACTTTACGACGAGGGGGTTATGAAAAATGATTGTTACCAGATCACAACATATGAATCATATCAGAAAAACAACTTTTTTGAGACTCTGCAGCCGGTGATCAGCTACTAATGACTCAAAAGAAGTCCCATGCCACAACTTCTACATAAAATGTGGCAGTCATGCACAGAGTTCCAGAAGACGAGAATTTAGACGATTATATTAAATGTTTAAAACAAGTATTCCTACACAAGAGACTTCTACTCTGCGTGTAGTGTATGCGATAGTGACTGGTTCCGTATAATTTACCATCGGATACCGTATGGCAAAAGTATGACTAGTTCCTCAAAAAAAAAGACATTTCTATGAAAGACTACTATAAAAATTTACCATTTCACAACATTTGACCTCAATGTTGAAGCAAAGTCCTCAGAAAGAAGCAACTGACATTGCTTTGGACTTAAAGGATACCAAAGACTTTTACAAGAATTAACTCCATGTACTAATAGACTGAATTTTGGATGAAGTGTGGTGTGTGTTAGTAACTACGTTTCTCGGAATTACCAGCAGATGCGTTGTGGAAACATTTGAACATTACATGCAGCAAAGTTAATAGCACCAAAACATTATCTGTGAAGCAAAGACATATTGTACTGCAAAGTTTGAAAATGGTGATGAGGTCATGTTTTGCACCACAGTGTGACTAAGACATTCGAAGTACTTTATCCGTGCTTCATACTTACCAAGAAGTGTGTGTAGCTACTTAGAAGGTTGTACACTTGTTTATGTGCAGACTTAGTGATCTGAATTTGTGCCTTATTGATGTAAGGAGTTACTTATGCATTATGTGGTTTCTTATTTTAATTCTTGTATTCTGAGATGTACATATGTTTTCGTTGTTACACTTACCATGAGAAGAAAAAGTGAAAACTGTATGATATGTAATATCTCCTTTGTCGTTGATGGTAAACTCAGACTTCTCAATAATATTATTATCGCTGCATCCTCTTCCTCCTTTCTCAAAGTGATTGACGATAGGTTCATCGCCAAGGTTGACAGGCAATGTATCTCCGCCATCCTTTTGTCCCTTTATAATGTTGAATGCTGGACCAGGTGTTTCAGACAAAACTGAATCTTTCAAACATATTTGTCGAACACAAATCAAAGTTGTTCAATAGTCCACAATAACGTACTTTGTAGTGCTGCAAAGAGTGGCAAACGTCTCACACAATACCCCAAGAAAGTCTATGAGAATCAATTTCATTTGTAGATGTCATTCCTCGTGAGGTATGTCATGAAGAACTAATCTTATTGTGCAGAAAACATTTTTCAGGTTTGATTGAGAGACTTTGGCCAAATGGAAGAAATGCACAGTGTTTGGTAAATGTAGATGACGGAGAACTTAAGTCATTATCCAAAAGCCATTTTCCTTCTTTGCAAAAGTTTCATTGACCAAAAGCCATTTTTCTTCTTTGATAAAATGACATTGATCTCTATTCTTGAGAGACTGAAGTCAATAGAGTCCTATTTTGCCCGAATAGCAATTAAGTCATAACGCTTAGTAATTGTAGCTCATGTTGAACTCAAATGTCTGTGGAACAAACCTTTTCTTTCTTTCACTCTCAGCGACCTTGACCTTTGAATTTGTAAACTACAAATTGACAGTTTTCTTTCTTATCTCAAGTGCAAGTCATGAAGTTTGTTATCTATAAATGATTGACAACGACATTGATAACAAATAAACAGATGTACAGATTAACATATGGCTAAGATCATAATGTAATACAGTCCGCTCTAGGCCTAACATATAAAACAAAATGGAAACATACAAATGATCATAAATACAAACATATACACACCCACAACAGACAATGTATCCGTACTCTTAGTAAATGGTTTCTAAGAAGTATCGTCAATAATGCAAGGCAAGTCACTCCCCACTGAAAAGCGCCCCATCACACCAGCCACTGTCACTAGCAATAGATATCCCCATGGTCTGGACAGCGCAAGCAATAAGGGCGCCGAAAATTGTCAGGTCTGATAGTACTCAATAGGATGAAACTTCAGTTGCACTTTCTGCCTCAACGGTGAAATTTACATCGTGCGGCAACTCTCATCCCACAGTCATGTTTGTTACAGCTTCAAAAGTCGAAAATCCAAGGTCACTTCGAGGACTTTCAAAGACCCATATTAGAAGTTTTAAAGGACCCAATTAATTCTTATTCCTGCGTAGACGAATACAATGCAGAGATGTAAACAGCTAACGAGCTCATTGTATGTCATTTTTAGATTGTACAATACATTTATAAAGCATCTGGTATAATTTGCGACATGCACTTAATAGAAACATTTTTATCTTCTAATAAAATGCATGCACTTCTGGGGAACTTGGTTATTTTCAAGGCCTGAAACTACCTCACAGATTTATTCTTCATTTACACTTTCTGCCTCATCCATTATATTACTAGCATGTGTTCCTCCAGTAATTGCCTCCGAGACTGAGGCAAGTGTGGAAAGGAGTTAGAGATGTCCAGCGAAGATGGTACATCCACAACTATGTCAGCACTTCTTGCGAGTTCATTAGTCTTCATCTGAAAGATTTTAAAAAGATTATTATTAGTGAATGTAGACTCGGCAGATACTCTCAAACCCTCAGATGATAACCACCGATCAAAGCAGAATGATTGATTGATTAGTTGATTGACTAACTGACTGAGTGACTGAGTCAGTCATTCAGTCAGTCAGTGATTGATTGATTGATTGATTGAATGGTGGATTGGTTGGTTGGTTGATTGGTTCAGTGATTGATTGATTGTATTATGTATATTTAATTAATTAATATTTGATATAATTTAATTGTTTATTTGTAAGTTTTAAAAAATATATTCCATTATTTGCTATTGTAATGCAACTTTATTTGCTCGAATAGAGTTCAGTCCTGATTGAGTTTTCGAAGTAAACAACAATAATAGAAACTTTATATCTAATGGTGACCTAGTTTCTGACCTTGATTCAGAATCCGCAAGAGTTGTGGTAAACAACATTTATTATAATTCTTTCTAAGAGTAAGATTCATAAAGTGGTATCGAGGCCATAATTGGAATACGTGACAAAAAACATGTATTAACTAGATTTTTCCAGAGCATTGACCCACATCCAAACATCTGTTTTGCGTTGTAGCTAGATTTATTATTGATGCTTTGAGAAAGAATAGTCATTACTTGCCTTAATACTTGAGACGTTGAAATGTGTTATGTTGTGACCAGTTTTTTGACTAATCATTTTGTTTTCTTCAAATATTTTGGATTCCAAGAGATTCTTTTCCCCTGGAAATACTTGTGCTCTAAATTAATTCTTGAACAAGGACAGTTATCGACATTTACACGTAATTCAAACGCGGGAATATTATTTTCTGCGATTCAACAAAGAACTGTTGACACATCAGTATTAACCTATATCAGACTTTTATTTATTTATAGTCGACGCATTTGCAATATCGTTCTTAATGCTATAGTTATCATAGGCACTATCCCTAACTTTCATACGTCAGTGTTGTACACTGAGTACAAAATCGAGGATTAACGGGTGTCCAGCTACGTCTACGTAGGCCATATCAATGGCCAATGTTGGTGTATGTGATAACCACTGCGAGATGACAGTGAATACTCTTTTTAAAACAATGCATCTGAAAATTAAAACAATTATAGTGAGTGATTGATACTCGGCGGAGGTATGATGTAAAGTCTTTGCTGGCTACTAGAATAACATATTTCCGAGGTCAACGTTATTTCAGTGCCCTTTAGTACTGATCATGGTCTTAAAGAGTATCAAAAAACGTTTGCTATTCAACTTGCAGTTTGTCATTTATATGTTACTGTAACTGAACAATCATTTCAATATACTGAATCAACCCGCATGGTCTGGAGACTTAACTTGATCGGAACATCGAAAGGAATTCATGTCAAAACAGGTAACCTGGCAAGTTCATGTTTAATTCCGAAAACCGAAATGATTGATGAATAACTGCTTCAACACATTGCATCATTGTGTTTTTGAAGATCTATTAAGACAGAGGCAATTAATACGATGACATGTGATTGACAGAGCAGAAACATGACTGCCCCAAGACACATGATTCAGACAATGAGACCGCCACAAGAAGTCATCATGGGGTTCTTTATCGTAAGTTATGTTCAAGCGCGTTTATGCCAGCTTATGAGCTAGGGATGTAAACTACTGACGACAATTTAGCCATTTGGTTTAAAAGCATAATTTTCATAGTCGTTGGTTTTTATCGATCACAAACTTGCGATGAGGTCATTTTGAGGTCATCTTGACAATTATGTCCAAATACATAAGAAAGGTTTGGAGGACTTGTCCAACATCAACATCAAATACATGTATTTAACTGTCATCAGAGAGAAGTGTTATCTGATACATTTCATATCATGCGTTCGAACGAAAAACTACTTGAGAAATTTATTAAACCTTTATTTCTGTTCGCTTCTTGCCACCGTTTCCTCCTGGAGCTAGTTAATGGTCTTTTGGATGAAAACTAAATTTTGCATACCAGACTATTACTACCTTCCTACCAGTATAGGCAGGTAAGGGCAATCTCAAATTGGCAACTGTGTATACATCCGATGTCTTTTTCTAGAAGATAACGATAAAGGCACGAACACTTTCGATTGCAGGCATTAAAAAATTAATTTGACTTTGATCAAGGTGGTGGAACAACAAAAACACGAGCATCCAATACATAACGCAGACCAGTTTAAATACAACATGAAGTTTTTCAAATGCACAATCACCATTACTACATCAATATCATTATAATTAAATGATGAGGACGACGAATATGATGATAAAATCATTAGAAAAAAATAAGTTTTAAATATACGATACTCTTACTTACCGGATTGCGTCCCAAAAGGAGGAAAACAATAACTATGTATTAATTGTAAGGCGTCGTTAGTGTGACAAAGCAAAAATTTTATCCCAGAAAAATGGAATTAAATTGTTTGTAAGCTCTTTGCGTTCTCCGATTTAAACAATAATATATAAATATTGTGACTTACCTTTGAAAAGCTTGCATATATCTGTAACAAGATTCGTATCAGATGGGCGGCCGTTTTAACATATATTTAATTCGATACATAGCTGCCTAAGTGCTTACATAGCTCTCAGAATAAATTATAGAGCTGAATATATCAATTAGAGACCTCAACATATCCATTAGAGACCTGTCAAATTCAGTTATTTACCGCAATATTAATTTTGATTTGTAGACCATTGAAATAGAACTATAGACTTCTTTAATTCAGTTGGAGGGCTCTCTCTTATGTTATCGATTCGACAATCTTCAATGTTGTCGGATAACAAGGTATATCCGTATATACTAGTGCATTAAAATACAGAGCAGGGTCTACGTTACTTGTATTTAAGCTAGAATTATAAAGAAGGATATACATCGTAGAACCCCACAAGAATATTAATAGTACATCTCAACAAGGATATGTATGGTACATCTCACCAAGGATAAACATGGTACAACTCTACAAGGATAAACATGGTACAACTCAGCAAGGATATACATGGTACATCTTAGCAAAGATTTACATGGTACGTCTCAACCAGGATAAACATAGGACAACTCAAGAAGGATATACATCGTACAACTCAACAAGGATTTACATGGTGCATCTCAGCAAGGATATACATGGTACATCTAAACAAGAATAAACATGGTACATCTCAACAAGGATATATATGATACAACTCAAAGGATACACATTGTACATCTCAAAAAAAGATAAACATGATACAACTCAACAAGAATTTACATGGTACATCTCAACAAGTATGTACATGGTACAGAACAAAAGAATTTCAGGATGTGAAGAACTGTACTCTTCAGTCCCATAAATTGGAATCCCTCTGCTGTTTTCTGATAATGCCAACCACGAGCTCGAGTTCATAGTCTTGAATTTAGCTAATGCGATAAAGTAAAGCCTCCTAAAATATTGTTTATCTATTTATGTATTTAAATGTTAAATTCAACAACTTAAAAATTTACTTAATAGCACAATTTGTTAATTATTGTATTTATTTCACGATTTAAAAATATAAACTTATTCGTTTATAATAGATGGTTTGATTGATTTAATGGTATTCATGAATCGGTACAATATGTAAAATCCAGATTCACTAATTAGGTCCATATGGCAAGGAATATATATTCCCGTTAAAATATTTATTTAAATGTAGTTTTATATTACTAGGTTTTTAGGACTGATGAAAATAATCTGCTAAAAACAGAACTTCTCATGTGGTATATGGTACATATGAAACTTATAGGAAATTTATAGTTTCAGATTTGATCGGAGTAAGCTCAGTGCCGGATTACCATATAGGCAGAGTAGGCCCCGGCCTATGTGCCCCACGCCTTTTAGGGGCCCCGCGACGACGGATCAAAATATTATCGATTTGGTCTTCAAATAAAATTACAATCAAGCTTCCTTAAATTGTTTCCGAAAGGTAGAAAATAATGAATCAAAGAAACGTAACCTTTACGTTAACGACTCCTTAGAGAAAATACTGTATTAATGTAAATACGGCGAGGGCAAGATTTCGACTGCCTAAGGGCCTCCACAGGGTTTAACCCGGCACTGAGTAAAATGAATATTTGCTAGATTATTGTTGATTGTTAGATGAAACCCTGATCTTGGCTGTTTCATTTGTGACGAAATAAAATCACGCAAACACTTGGCGGCGGACTCTGTAAACAGCCCACCACACTACTAAGATCACGAAGAGTTCAGCTGCTCTTACCATTAGAAATAAGCTTGACGCCACAATTTCAATTGACTCGTCGTCACCATACAGATGGGATACAGAATTTGAGCGGCAACTATTAGCAGCATTTGAACCTGTCTCTATGGATTTCGTACTTACAATCCTGATAAAGAGTGAACTTGATCCAATTCCAACATCATTGCTGCTTGAGTGCTTAGATCCAGCATTGCCTTCACTAACTGATGTTAATATTACCTCTCTCTCATCTGGGGAATTCCCATCATTTTTCAAAACTGCCATTGTAAAGCCTCTGCTGAAGAAACCAACACTAGACCATAATGATTTAAAGAACTACCACCCATTTTCTAATCGCCCATTCATATAAAAAATCTTATGAAAGGTAGTTCTATCCCAGCCTGTGTCTCATCTGAATTCAAACAGTCTTTTTAGCATTGTGCAATCTGCATATCGCCCTTGCCACAGTGCTGAAACTACTCTTCTAAAAGTAGTTAATGACATTCTCTCTGCGTTGGATAGAGGAAAGATTACAGTCCTCACCCTCCTTGATTTGTCTGCAGCATTTGACACAATAAACCATGATATATTACTTCACCGTCTCCAGCATGTATTTGGCATTCATGATACAGCCTTACTGTGGTTCAAGTCTTACTTGGTCAACAGGACACAAATTGTATCTGCAAATGGAATAAACTCCAGCCCAGTTGATATATGTTGTGGTGTTCCACAGGGGTCTGTTCTTGGATCTGTTCTCTTCATTGTATACACTCAGTCGCTCTCAAGTGTCATAGATCATCATCCAGTGTCTCACCAATTGTACGCTGATGACACCCAAATATACAAATCTAGCCACCCAGCTGAAGTTGATGCTACCATCCAAGGTGTAGAGAGGTGCATTTCTGATGTGAAATCATGGATGACATGTAACAAGCTACAGATGGATGATGATAAAACTGAGGCCATTCTGATCACAACACAAAGACTTTCTCAATTACATCCTTTACCTCAAACAATAAATATCAGCAACACCAACATTAAATTCACACAATCAGTACGAAACCTAGGTGTTACTCTGGACAGTACTCTCACATTGCACCAACATGTCATGAACATATGCAAGGCTGCATATCTTGAGCTGAGACGAATCAGCTCAATTCGCAAATATCTTTCAGTTGATGCCACTAAAACACTTGTGTGTTCATTAGTACTTTCAAGACTGGACTATTGTAACTCAATTCTGTCTGTTTCATCTCAATATCTGCCCAGAAACTTCAAAACGTTCAAAACACAGCTGCTCAGATCATACTTAGAGTACCACGATCAGAGCACACCTCCCCACTGCTCTGTACCCTACATTGGCTATCCATTCAATCCAGAATTAAACACAAAATGTGTTCTCTGTGCTACTTTTCACTGTCGGACTCTAGTCCAACATACCTATCCGACCTCACCCATGTGTACACACCAGCAAGATACTTGCGCTCCTCTTCTGACAATCGTATACTCATTATTCCCACTATCAAAACAAAGTGATATGGACAGAAGTCTTTTGCATACCAGGGCCCAGCAACATAGAATGAATTGCCCACTGAACGTAGACACAAAGACACAGTGATCCCATTCAAGAGTGCTCTCAAAACTCACTTATTTCGACTGCAAGAACAAACTTAAAGACCTAATAATGTTTCCTACCTTAAATATTCTCAGCATGTGTTTTTTCTTCTAATTTCTTGGTGTTTGTTTTTGGAATCATATCATTATATGTTTTGTTATCTTATAGGTGTTGTATAATGTTGTAAAGCGCTTAGAGCTTCTAAAGATTAGGCGCTATACAAAGTCCTCATTAGTATTATTATTATTATTATTATTATAATCCGGAAATTACGTTACTAAGCTCGTGTCTCAGAAACGTCCTGGTAATAAGCCACTCAGACGCTCCTCGTTTCAATATGCAGTGGCTGCGTGAGGGTAGATGTTACATTTGGGGTAGCAATCTCACCGTGCGTCAGGCGGGGGTGCGGTACGCCATCGGGAGCTTACTTTTTTCTCAGTTTAAATTTTCATTGTATTTCACCTCATTTTAGTGTAATGCGGGAAACTCTTCAAAAATAGTATATTAATATTTGTTAGGGGAGAAACGTTGCCAACGGACATAAAAACTTTTCTATGTAGCAAAGCAGGAACGCCACTCAAGAAAATTGCCCCAGGGCACCTATAACCATCTAGTCACCACTTCAATATGGTCACCACTTAAAAGCCGCCCCTACCCTACCAATTTTAAAATCGTTTGATGTTCTGATTTTATTGCAGTGACAGTTCTCGAGTCATTTATGAGTTGACATTAAACATGGATTACTCGGCTGATTAATGGTTAATTATCATATTTGATATCGATTTAGGTATTTAATTTATCATTTACGTTTTACCCAAGGAGACTGGCATTGTGTTGCGCGTTATTATCGCTAATTTTCAACAAGTGGCACCTACCATTCAACTTTTGCACTGTACTGGTACGTCGGTAGATTCCTGTCATTAAGGTATGGATGGGAATTCCCGATGAAGCTGGGTACGACTTTAATGATATTAATGACATGTTTTCGTTATCATTGACAAAATGGTTAAACATTACCCATCTCCTTTACAAGACAGTTGTATCTTTCAAAACTTAATGGTGAATATTACAAATATAATTATATTTATGATCCTTTGATCACATTTTTGCACGTGTCACGTATGCAAACGTAGTGTCAAAATAGGATGTTGTGATAAATATTCGCGCTGAATCCAACTTTCAGATTTTAAAAACTGTCATGTTTTATTTTATTTATTTGCGTATTTGTATAAGCCAAGTATATGTTTTCCTTTGTAAGATTTCGAATAATCCCACGGTCTTCAGAAGTGCAATTATTTTCACTCTAAACTTTGCATAATCGCTGAAATCTACAAACCCACATACTACATATGATACAAACTACCATAACGAACATGTTATAAAATGTAAACAGATTCATGCATTAAAAAACTATGAATATGGTTCATACATCCACAGTATATATATATATATATATATATATATATATATATATATATATATATATATATATATATATATATATATATATACATATATATATATATATATATATATATATATATATATATATATATATATATATATATATATATATATATATATATATATATATATATATATATATATATATATATATAAAAGAGCACGATTCACAGGATCATACGATACAAAGGAATAAGCATGGTTCGCACAACCATGTTAGGCGCCTACAAAGAAAAATAAGTATGGTTTACACGACCATATGTCCTTGTAAACAAAGCACAGTGCACACTGCCCTTATTCAGAGTTCGGAATTCACATCACTATTCCTTGGTCTTCTCTAGAATCCGGAATTCCTGTCCTACGATTCCAGCCATGTAACAGATACGCTGTCGGTTGAATTTTAAGTCAATGGCTATGCTGCCACACTTAAGGTCATATTGTCACCATTCTGGTTCTTACAGTTCCTCCACCCCATCCGTCATCCATCCATCCATCCAGCAAGCTATAAATATACCAAGCTGGTTATAATAAATAAACTAAATGCAGAGAGAGAGGAAATCCATAAATACATGCTACAACATTGTTCTACGTAAAATTAAGCATTTAGCGACAAATTGTAATATACCAACAATCGTCTAGTGTTTTAATCCGTAGAATGACAAATAAAGACTGTATATTAAAGGGAGGCAAAATAAACTTATGTATTATTTAACACTTACCCCTATGGCTGTAGTAAGTCGTAAGTGTATTAACACTCCTTGACAAGATACAGTGATTGCTTGTCGCCTATGATAATATGTCTCCTATAATTGCAAAGAAAACAAAATGTACACGACCAGGGATAAAGTACCCGTGCACATTTTGCTATATGGGTATCTCGCCGCGAGCAAACTAAAGTGAGATGCATGTATTGCCAAGTCATACAACATATATAACGACAGGGGTATTTGCTTGGCCGAGAAAATATAAGAGTATCCCCCAACACTGGGAACTATTTTAACTCCGCCACATTAGGCCAGTCAATGTATGTCTTCCATGCACATTTCGCCAATATAACTACACCACATTTGCCCCCATGGCAACATAAACGGTATCTGCCAAGTCCCTTCTTATTTATTCCTTTGTGTAATGTACCGGTTTCCTACCGTAAATACTGCCACTGCAGTCACACCACCAATGTACTCCAGGGACATTCATTCGGTTTTGGCCTGAATTGACTACTAGTGACCCATGGCATCATGGAAATTCACTAACACTTCACTCCGTGATGTTTGCTCCTAATAATTGGTTAATTATTTCGGGCTAGGAATATTTCCACTGCGCCGAATTCCAATAATCACTCAAGTAATCACACAAATCTAAGAATTCCTTAAAACGGGGCGCTATAACATATATATATATATATATATATATATATATATATATATATATATATATATATATATATATATATATATATATATATGAACAACCCTAGTTAATGATGTGTGCGTCTAAGAAACCAATTACCCAAATTGTTCTTAGGCATTAACAAAATCACTTTTTATTTTGCTTTATTCCGTGCCAATGATGAATAATAGGTGACGAGTATTAGCCATAACACACGGCTTCTTGGATAGTAAATATCGGGTGTTGGATAGTACACGAGTGGTTATTGAATATCGTTTGTCCCCATAAACCGTCTACCCTTTTCCATTGACAGTTTTAACATTGCATTTTACTTTTCGATGTTGTGTCCAAATCAACTTTTGTCAACATGAACACTTTTGTCCCCATGATACCATTCCCGTGGTAAAGGTGGGGACACTGTTATCATAGGATTTCCCGTTTGTCCACCAAGTGGCATTTCCATATAAACCTACAGTCAAATTTAAGCAGTTCCGTTACGTACCCAAATGACTCATACTGAGTTCAACTCTAACACTGTTACAGTAAACACGGAATTGAGGTCAGCCACATCAAACAATGTTACAATGTACCTGAACTGTTAAACCCATGGACAATTTTAAAATTGGATATCCAGTTTGTCTTCTAAGTGTCGTTTTCTTATAAAATTTTGGCGTAATGCTACTTCTCTTACGTCTCCATGTACACATGTTCGTGTTCGATAATAGTGGGTGGGGGGTACTGGTCACTACACACCTTTTGTTGGATAGTATTATGGGGTAGCTGAATGGTAGACAAGGAGGCAATGGTTACGACACATGGTACGTTTCAAAATATTGTGGATTGATGAATAGCAGATGATTCGTATTGGATAATATACATGATGTGTTGCCATTTGAGGTCAACAACTTCTAGCACTGTAACAATTTTACCTTCAATGTTAACTTCCCGTTAGCTGTCACTGGGTTCCATTTGAGGTCAAAGTTCTAATAATGTAACAATCCATAAAATGTGTTCTGTGCGGCATAAATGTCATGAAACGCATTACATAATACGACATTTCAGTTTTTGAAAGCAGACAGACAAGTAGTGTTAAACTCTTGCAAGGATATCCTAAAAAATGACGGAATAATGTTAATTTCCTGTTTGTACCCAGAACCTCTTCAGCCTGTCTAACATGGGGCTCCCGTCTGTCCCCAATTCGTCACCACCACCACAACCCCATGTCAATTTTGCCGTATGCTCATAATGCCAATTTCTGTTCTGATACCACACCCACCCACCCAAAAAGACCTACTTTCGTGAGACTCATTATCTTTCTGATCTCCATTAGGGAGAAAATAATAGGGTATTCAAAATCAAACGTACGTGACTCCTCAGAAAGAGATTTAATGAAAGAGAAAGAAACCCTTCGCGATGTCTGTAAACTGTGATGAAATGAAAATCCCGCGTGATATAAGGAGAGTTTAGAAAGTCTTGCGTCACCTGTGTTCGAGAAGATGTAATATGAGAAAGTAATCTCCACGTGACCCAGAACGTCTTAATATGATGGTGAGAATGAAAATCATTACGTGGCCTTTGATACAGAGGATAATAGGAGATAACATGTCCTACGCGACCTCTGAACGAGGAAGTATAATAAGTTATACATGGTCTTAGGAATGGAGACAACATAAAGTAAGTGTTAAAAAATCATGTGTGGCCTCTATTAGAGAATCATGGGACGGGGTGGTGGTGATCATATCTGTCGATCGATCGATCTAGTTGGTGAAGATTCGTAAAAGTCATCATTATGAAATTTAATTACGTAAACTTGCAATGTGAAACGTTAATAAATAATTAATAATTCTTCCAATTTATTTTTGTCAAGAGTTGGACGAAATATACAAAGAAGCTTTTGCAAATTGTATTAATATTTTTATAATTTTATCTCGCATTTCTATCTGCCATTTTTGTTTATTTTACAGTTTCTAAGAAAATAAAACGTGCTTATTTCTTCAAAAATTCAAGTTAATACTATACAATTCAAGATTTTCGTTAGAAGTTATGAAGTGGAATAGAGCAAAGAAATTTTGCTTCATCACTGTAATATTTATGTTTTTCGTGCATGCGTATCTTCTTCATCTACTATTTATACATCTTGTTTCTTATATATATATATATATATATATATATATATATATATATATATATATATATATATATATATATATATATATATTGTAACTTTCATCACACTGTCTCAGGTCCGTATTCGTCTCGGATTTTGTTTATAAAGAGAAGAGCTATGCGTCGTTGCAGAAGCCATGTCATATTCGAATGCAGTCAAAAATATAACATTGGTCAACAATTCTAGGTCGTCCGATCTGTTTACGGCATCGCCAAAATGGTTAGTGTAAATGAAAGCCAAAAGATTCAGTTTAAAACGTACACTAAACTAAAGCTATACAAGTGTGATGTGTGTGGTAAAATGTTTAATGCCAGTGGGAACGTGATAAAACATATGAGAAAACACAGTGGAGAGAAACCATACAAATGTGAAGTGTGTGGAAAAATGTTTTCCGACTCTTCACACCTGAAAAGGCACACTGGAACACACAGAGGAGACAAACCATACAAATGTGAAGTTTGTGAAAAACTCTTTAGTCAGAAGGGAAATCTAAAGAAGCATATGACAATCCACAGTGGAGACAAACCATACCAATGTGCAACTTGTGATAAAATGTTTAGTTGGTCTGAAAGCCTGAAAGAGCATTTCAAAGTACACAGTGGAGAGAAACCATACGAATGTGACGTGTGTGCAAAACTGTTTAGCCGGAATTGGTGCTTGAGGAGACATTATAGAAAACACAGCGGAGAGAAACCATACAAATGTGAAGTATGTGGGAAAATGTTTAGTCAGAAATCAAATCTGCAGACACACATGGGAATACACTTAGGAGAACACAAATGTGAAGTTTGTGAGAAGGTGCTTAGTTCTTTATTTAGTCTAAAAAGGCATTTAAAAATACATCATGGAGGGGAATAACACAAATGTGGGGTTTGTGCTAAAACTTGTTGGCATATTGAGACTCTGAAAATGCACATAAAAGTACACATGCATGTGACGTATGAGACAAAATGTTCACTCAGAAGAGGAATCTACCGAGACACATGACAATACACACTAGACATAAAGCTTACAAATGTAAAATATGTGGTCCATTGTTTCCTTGGAATGTTAACCTGAAGCTGCACTTGACAATACACAGGGGAGATAACCCTACAAATGTCAATTATGTGGGAAAATGTTTAGACAAGGTCTCACTGGATAGTTTATCTGGTGAATTTTCATCCGACAATGACCATATACAGAAAAATGAGAATAATTTTACACTGAAGATACAAATAAAAACAAACTAATGATTTTTGTAGAAAGCATACATTGAGATTTTGACTGCAGTAATCAGATTAATTCCTGATGCAACTGGTGGTTTTTATACTGAACCAACACTGCCACCAACCCCATAATTTTACATTCATTTTTGACAAGAAATAGCTATTTTGAATATTTTTCTGTGACAAGGCAGCTAAAAGAATCAGTATGTGCCTTATGCATGAATAAAGTTCACTAGTACTATAACAAATTAGCATACTTTTCATCACCCCTCCACCATCTAGATTTTTAGATATTTACCTCTGTAGCAGACACACATAAATACATAGGCCAAGTCGGCAGCTCATTTGCAGCCCAAGTTACGCATTTGATCTCCAATGCTCATCTAACTGACAGGCAGTCACCAACAAGCCAACCTATTTCTAAGCCTAACTCAAAGTAAATATTTAGCTTATGTGTGAATTTATAAATGCTAGGCTTGTGATAATTAGGTTCATGCCTTCTACCTTAAACAATTAGGGGGAGGTCAAAATATGAAACTATCCAGTTAGACCTTAAGAATTCAAATAGCAGTCTGATTAAGGGAAAATCTTCTTATTTTTAAAACTTTGGCCAATTCTATATACAACACAACCTTAAGAAGTTTAAAATTCAAAATTGTTTGTTTCCTATGATTTATTGAATTTATTGATGACCAAAAGCTATCAAACAGAGCAACAGCTATAAGAGAGCTTCATACTTGATGTATTACTTTCACCTCTAAAACATACAGTTTCTTCATCATATGTCAGTTTCATCATTTTCATAGCAAATACACCCTGTCTTGTTAGTGCCTGGTGATATCAGATATCTCAGAGCACAAATAATACAACTCTTCATGCAGTCTAAAATAGTAGTGAACAAAAGATGTAAAAGAAGCCACGCTGAATTTCTTGTACAATAGCTGCAGAATGTACATGCTAAGTACTTGAAAGAATAATAACGATGCACTGCATATATAAACTGACCAGAACTCTCTCACTAATTTCATAAAGAAGGTCAGATCTATTTTAGAATAGAGAAATCCAAGGTAGACTTAAGGGAGGCAACTCATCATGTAACATCAAATGTATGGACCAATCTTTGTAAACTAAACTACATCAGTTGGGAAACTTAAACAATGAAATTCTATACCCAGATTTATCCCATCTATTGATAAAACAATATGCATGGATAATGTATTTTAAGAACACTAAGAAGGTCACCTTTAAATCATTTTCATACTGGTCGGCACATAATGTTGTTGAAGTCGCTGCTATTTAGAAGTTTGTTTTGCTAGTGATTCTCACCTGCATAGAATCAAATCTAAAGCAAATAGAAAATCATACAAAGTAAAAAAGAGGAGGAAAAAAACACAATGTAAAAAGGGACATCCATTTAACATAACTCACCAAAAACTTTCATGAAACTGGTGCCTGCAGATATATTTGTTCCTGTGAAAGCTCCACAACAATTGATGTGTCTGACTCCGAATAAATTTGTGATGTCCTGCTGTTAGCAATATCACTTTGGCAAGTGTGCTCCCATACACCTTGAGGCCTACAAGAACAAAAACCCCTGAAATTCTTATATATAGGTCATTATAACTTAAATTACTGTAAATAAATTACTGAAATATTTGCATTGAATAATTACATCATGAGTAGATATGGATGTAAGTGCATTAAATTAAGGCAATCATCATAAAATTATGAAAATATACTAAATTTGTACTGAAAATGTTGATAAACTGAATAAATATTTGAAATACTTCAGTTAAACCACATTCCATGAAACTTATAATGCTTTTCTTATTCATTAGGAGAATGGATCAGGAGCAATACCTGGTAACATTAAAACTATTGGGTTAACTCCCTTCTTCTACTATGATTAAGTGCTATCAGCTCTATATGAAGTGTATGTTTGGGATACTAACTATGTCAGATTCAAGATATGGAGATAATAAGGAAATGATTTATGGCACAGTGAATTACATTTGACAAGACTGAAAAAATGACACCAGTTCTTAAGGTCTCACTGGACAGTTTATCTGGTGAATTTTCATCTGGCAATGACCAATTACAGAAAAATGAGAATAATTTTACACTGAAGATATATATAAAAACAAACTAATGATTTTTGTAGAAAGCATACATGTGAGATTTTGACTGCAGTAATCAGGTTAATTCCTGATGCAACTGGTGGTTTTTATACTGAACCAACACTGCCACCAACCCCGTAATTTTACATTCAGTTTTGACAAGAAATAACTATTTTGAATATTTTTCTGTGACAAGGCAACTGAAAGAATCAGTATGTGCCTTACGCCTGAATAAAGTTCGCTAGTACTATAACAAATCGGCATACTATTCATCACCCTTCAATCATCTATACTTTTAGATATTTACCCCTGTAGCAGACACACATAAATATGTAAGCCAAGCTGGCAGTTCATTTGCAGCCCAAGTTACGCATTTGATATCCAATGCTCATCCAACTGTGACAGGTGGTCACCAACAAGCCAACCTATTTCCAAGCCTAATTCAAAGTAAATCTCAACCACATTACAGATTTAGTTTCTGTATGAATTTATAAATGCTAGGCTTGTGATAATTAGGTTCATGCCTTCTACCTTAAAAATTAGGGGGGGTGTCAAAATACGAAACTATCCAGTGAGACCCAAATGCCTAATCTCATCATACACATAGGATACACAGTGGAGACAAGCTATACACCTGTGAGATGTGTGAAAATGTCTTAAGTCAGAAGAAGCATGTAAAGAAGCACATGACAAGGCACAATTGAGAAAAGTCGTACAAATGTACAGTATGTGGTAAATTGTTCAATTGTGCTGCAGGCCTGAAGACACACTGGAAAATGCACAGAAGAGAAACCGTTCACATATGAAGTGAATGGTGATATATTTAGTTGCACTTTAAGCTTGAACATGCATTTGAAGATACACAGTTGAAGTAAACCATACATACGTGAAGTATGAAGGAAAATGTTTCATCTGTTTACCTTAATATGCATTCAAACATACTACACAGTGGAAACAAACCATTCAAGTATGAAGACTTCATTCACGTTTGGCAACTAAAAAGGCACATGGGAATGTACCCACAGGGGTAACGGCATACAAGTTTGAAATGTGTGGCAGAAGTGAAATGTTCAAAAACATATGTTACTGCACTTTGTAGTAAAACCATGAGACTAGACAGTATATGAGATATTAAATTACTTGGACTGAGACTCAGAAGAAACACATGAGAATACACATTGCAAGGATCAAGACACTGCCTTTAAAAACATTATGGCCCAAGAAATCACCAAACGCAATAGCTTGCAGCCGATTTTCTAAATATGTCACCATTTTAATAATACATTACTATCTGTTTATCTATACATCCTCAGAACCAAGGTAATATTGTCGACTTAAGCAGATATTGAGATAAGTGAGGTGGAGGGGCTAAAAAATTAAATTTTGCATATAAGTGAAATTTGTACCAGTGATTAACATTTACACTGAAAGAAAATAAACAATGGAAATTTTGATTAATTGAAGGCAAAATTAGTCTGGTATATTGACAACCAAGAGGTTGTATTTGGATAGCTCTGTGCATATTTAACTGTGTGGGAATATATTAAGCAAGCAGCTTGAAATTAACTGAGAGAATTAAAAAAAAAATTACAGCACTTGTCACATTTCTTTTGTTTAATAACAGAATGAAAAACGATAATACATGTGAGTGATTTCTTTTTCCTTTCATTTGAAAGCAACACTTCCCTCTCTCTCTCTCTCTCTCTCATTCAAACTTCCAGAATTAAAATGTATGTGTTCTAAATAGTCTGAACATTGACTAATCTGAAATGTATCATTGATTTCACAATACTTCCACAATACACATATTTGACTGTGCTTCAGTTTGCGAAAATTTGAATATTAAATCGTGTACTATAGCTGAGCCAATTGGCAAATTCCATGGGATGTAGTGGAAATCCATTACATATACTGTAAAACCCCACATTAACGCGATCCCGATATTAATGCGAGCGAATTTTGTTGACCCCAATTATCGGGTTATATAAGGGTTCCACAGTATTACATGATTAGCCCAGCCCGTTTAGTACTTGCTAGCCAAATATATATGACCTGTGATACATTTTCTTCGGAATTAATCGTGTGTTTTCTTTTACTGCAGACATATTGATTGTACTTATACCCAATGAAAAGAACATGATACTGCATTCTGTAACTAGCAGCTTAATATTTGTACAATTACGAATGCTGGTTTTCGTCATGTGACGAGTTTATATGCAATAGTACCAAATGGACAGATGAAAGAGTTGAAAAAGCACAATCACTTAACAAATTTCATTAGGAAATAAACTTTTACTATTTTAGTAATATATATGACATTTTATGGTACAGTACTTTCGTGTAATCCATATAAAAAATGCTGCAATTTGTACCCAAATAACAAGCTTCTCCACGAATAATCTTTATGCGTTTAGTTCTTAATTTCTTACATTATTACCATTTTATCCTTTTTACGAAGATGACCTATTGCAACTGAAACTATTTTGTCGTCAAAGAAGGTGAATTTAAATACGTATTTCTATATCGGTTTGCAATTTGTCCAACAATGTGAGATTGAGGAAATTATGCCAATTATTACCCATATGGTGAAAAGTCCTTGAATTTTGCAAATATTGATAAAATTTGGGAAAAAAACCCGGGAATTTTCCACCACCATTTGACATCCGAAACAATCACATACTTAAGTCGTACCTAAACTGATCGTGACTTAAATTTATCCAGTTCTAACCAGAATATTAGGAGAGTGCAGTATGGGTCATTTGAGTGCTTGTAATACACATATATGCCGAGTCAATCCAAACAGTACATTAGATTCATCAGTAGACTTTTATTTTCTAAGTCAGCTCGATATCGGTCTCTTTTCTTACAAAGATAGGTATAAAAACCAGTCTAGCATCAAAAGATGCGAACTTGGTGGTGGCAATGCATAGCCGCTTACTGAATGGCCTAGCAAACTATACACAGTGTTACATTGAGTGATACATGCATGAAATCGATATGAAAATTACTTATTTTCTCAGAAATTGTGAGTATTAAAATCGTTACGTCTTTCATCTGCTGAAAGACAAGATAAAACTATGATGTTGATGAATTGTGACCTGGTACTCGTGATTTGCATTGCTAGTTGCATGAGTACATACTTCTTACAACCCACATTGTTAAATGGTGTAGAGAAGAAAAAAAAAGACGTATACTATTTGTAATAAATAAAAAAAATTAAAAAAGAAGAAACAAAGTATCCATATTTATATATTCCGAGAACAACTTATGGCATTTTGTGTATCAAATGTTGTAGTAAACAAAAATAATTAAAAAATATTGTAAGAAAGTCATATACTAGTTGTAATAAAGTCAAAATGTACGAGATAGACATCTATTCCAGTGGTATTCCCAATAAATTCCAATACTGAACTTGCTGACTGTTACGTTATTTGCTTAGGCCCGAATAAACTATAACAAAACAAAGTGAAAACAAGCTTTTAAAAATATAACAAATACTTTATTTCCCTGGAAACATTCTGTAAAAATGAACAAATGATAACTTCTGAAATAATGAATTCAAGTTCGAGTCCCGACAAAAAGTCCAAGATGGAAGGCGATGACATATATTGTATCCTTTGTGGTGTTGTAAAATCTACAGTTCTGTGTTATTCACAAACAATAATCCCATGTTTGAATTAACGAAATGTCTTTGTCCTTTAATTCTTTATGAGCACTCAGTTATTTCCAGGAAAAACAATTATCGTTTAGAAACCAAATAATTAGAATAAAATTTTCAATACAACTCCAAAATTACACAAGAAAAGAAGCACCTTTACGCCCCAGTGTTTAGAAGGCCATCTGAGAAATATCTATATAGACATCGATATACAACCTGACTACTGCGCAGTTTCAGAAAATTCAGAACTGCGAAATAGAGGCTGTTAACATATTTAACAAATCACGTACTCCTTGTATGACCTTGATAAAAACGAATCATTTTACTCGAGAATTAAATATAAAAAAGGTGTTTACTTGACCCTCAATCAGGCCGGGAACTAGGTCAGAAATAAAATCAATGTTTCTGTTGTTAGGTATTTATGGAAAGGTTCAGGTCAAACTTAATTTTCTAGAAAATTTAAAATATCAAGTAAAACAGGATTACATTACATTTACATGTAATGAAGTTATTAATAAAATAAAATTTAAAACTTACAAATAAATAAAGTAAATCAAATACAAATTAAACATATGTATATATATATATATATATATATATATATATATATATATATATATATATATATATATATATATATATAACACTGATGTTCCAATATCTTTCACTGCTAAATTGCCAAGTCTTGATATATGATAATGATATTGTCCAAAATGGCCTTGAATGAAATGATTATGTTCCCAAAATAGCGACTTAGTCCAAAACTATTAATGAGCACGTTGTAATTCCAACAAATAATTTAAATAAATTCTCTCAAATTCTAACACAACAATAAGAATGATTCCACTTTGGATTTTAAGGTAGGAGTATGTAATTTTAAGTCATCATTAATATAAAAAGTTAAGACTAACACAATAGCAGTGCTATGATGAGGGTCAGCTTCACATAAAATCCGTAAACAACTGGCTTCCAGAATATTCTAAATTGTCAAAAAGAAGACTTTTCAAGTGAACAACTAATCTCTTATAATCAGATGCAAGAAAACATGGTTGCCTCTATGAATAGTCATATGAATATTTCATATATAATCATTGCAAAATATTAGGTATATATCATCTTTACAAAATAAAAAATAATTTTGTTAGGATGTACCTAAATTCGAGTGCTAACCAAGGTCAGTCATAAAATATAGCTATGCAGAACATAAAATCATAGATAGATAGATAGATAGATAGATAGATATTCTTGTTATTTGTTCGTACCCTTTAATGCTTTGCACAAGATCACGCTATACAGCTAATGTATCGATTTTCCGTACACAAAACTTCGAATATGTTGTCACATCCTTTGTTTTCATGAACAAGATGCCTGCTTTGATGATTTACGTTTGTCAAAGTGATCGAAAATATTGCCCTTTTTGTTTTACAACAGAGAATAAAAGAAAAGGTTAAAAACATTGTTTTTGTTGCACGGGTTTTGTTTAAATACACTCGGCATAGATATAATTATACACATTGACACGTTATTGCCCACACACACACACATGCACATAATAATTTATAATGTATCTGCCCACACACACACACATGCACATAATAATTTATAATGTATCTGAATAGCGAAAAGAAAACTGTAATATGGTTAAAAGTAACTTTATACAAAGCAATGTTGTTTATTGTTGTTACGTCAGAGAACTCTTGATCGTGTTATATTAATGTTTTACATTTGGTCCAATCGAACGCCGCTATATTTAAGGTCACTGGATCACTGCCAACTCACCTCTGTCTGCGTGGGTTCGAGTCTCGGATTCACTCAATGTGGGTATTTGAGAAAGCTTGCCAGTAGCTTCTCGTGGGTTGGTGGTTCTTTCCAGGGTTTTCCCGGGTTCTTCCTCCACCATTAATACTGGCCGCCATGTATAGCCTATCGTGTGCTGAAATATGGCCTTAAACCCTACAACAACAACAACAACAACACGAGAACTTGGATAGGCCCAGGTGTTTCTTTCCCCAGGGCCCGTGATGACTCTCTACGGCCCTGATCACACTAATCAAGAATTTGAACCTCCTCACTACCTTCCTGTCAGTGAATCATATTTTGACAGTGTGATATAAAACGAGATCTTGGACAAAATATTTTATTCTGGAAAGGAAACATCACGGTGAAACTATATTTCCATAGCGATTAGTAGTGAATGGTAACTAATGCTTATCGTGTAATAACGAATCTCTCGACAACGACGGCGTGGTTTTAGGAGATATGTTAAAACCAGTTCTTTCTTACATTTATCGCCCATTTTAAAACCAGTGGTGGTTCAGTGATTGCATGTTTGAAAAGATGCCCCTATGACGCAAGGAGGTTATAAAACGTCCTCATTGTCAAAGTTTAAAAGAAGCCTTCATGAGAGCAGGAAAACAATTGCGTTGCTTCAAACAGGAACATTCATTTTTGGGTCGCTGCGGAGCCATATAAATTCACTTCACACTTCCTGCCAAGGCATTACAAATACAAAATCCTAATTACTACAGCAAGGACGAGGCAGAAAGATACTTCTAAACTCATCAACACATTCGGAAAAAGAATGAGAAAAGAAGAGTTGTCAAAGAATTGGGCGCGTATTGATTACTAGCTGGAAAAAATGAAGAAAATTATGCACAGAATTTGTCATGCCACCAACCATGATGACAATGCAAGGATCCCAGTGGGTATAATTTGATTCTGTGTCGTCTTTGGCTACCTCAGCCCCCGTCGAATTTGAAATCAAAGTACAAACCGATACACACACACACACACACACACACACACAGCCAATTGGATTTGTACCTGATTAACAAACTAGCTGGCAATAGTATGGATACCTATCCTTACCGATCGTACCAGAAACATCTATTGTCGTACCGAAAAGATCTGAAGAACACACATCTGAACGCTTTCGTGGCATGGAACGGACACTTTGGGCATATCCCGTTACAGTTTTAATTGTAGATGATGATCCAGACCACAATTTTGGATTTAAATACCGATAAAAAAGAAATCAAACATGATCGCATTTTAAAACTGATGGACCGTTTGCATTTGTAAATGTGGTTGCAAGACATGTATCTGTTTAATTGTGTGTGTAGGCCTGTACTAGCTGGTCGCAAAAGGCCTAACGCATGTCAAGGACCTTACACCATGAACGAACAAAACAGTCTGGACACCTTACTATACCTACCAAACCACTAATAGTTCAGACATCTTTTATTCAAACTTCAATATCCCAGTGCAAGACGACAACATTCAAATTTGAAAATATACAAAAATCTAATCTGTTAATTAATAGAAACCATCCAGCTACATCAGTATGCGGCCTTTCCGCCCATTCTCCTCTTTTTCCCCGCTTCCGGACATGTACATTTTGATTAAAAAAAATATAATGCGCATACATCAAAGTGTCGAATGGGCTTTGTTACCTATAAAAGATAAATTAAGTAGCACGCGATTGCGTACATTACTCAGTCGCACATGGCCTAATACGTAAGATAAGTAAGTCTTGGCTAAACATCGTTGACTCGTCAACCGCTATAACGAGTACCATAGCGGCAGGTAAGCTTAGTTAAACATTTGTACCATGGATTATGTTCGTCTCCTAATTGGCCACATCACCAAGCTCGATCTAGACAAGCAAAGGTCCCCAAGGACAATAGTGCATTTGAAACTATCCAGTCAGCTAGTCCTCTCAGCAACAAGGGAAGAGGTAATAGAAGACAGGAACCGGCATAAAGAAAAGGTCCCCAATCAGGTCCCTGATGTTCTGTTTACGCCCATTTACAAAGCAAGAATTGACCGAGAAATTACGAATCCATGTAACTGTTTTTATTGTTGTTTTTCTTTCTTCATTTGCAACATTATCGGTCAAACCAGTCGCAGATATAGCCTAGATTGTACCAACAGATTGTGCTTTATATTATGCGAAGACATTTCCAGAGAACAACATGTATGAATTTTCTGTAAATTACTGCGTTCACGTGCATCCAAACTTTATATTTATCCCGCAGAAATAGCAGAGGTGAACCGATTGTTGTTGCTGTAAGGTTCAACACCATTTTTCAGCACAGATAGGCTGTACATGGGGGTCAGTATAAATGGTGGAGGAAGAACCCTTGAAAATCCAGGGAAGAACCACCGACCCACGAGAGGCTGCTGGCAAGCTTTTTCACGTACCCACGTTAGCCGAGCCTGAGACTCGAACCCACGCAGACATAGGTGAGATGGCAGTGATTGGTAACGGTGAGCGTTTTAGATTACTCGGCCACTAGAGGCCCGTGGCGGTCCAAGTGGGTGAATCAGAAAAGTATTTTGGGTTGTAAAAATGTACAGATAAATGATATATTTTGTTTGCCAGACGTTTTACCCCCAAAAATGAAACTACAATCAATTTGGACCACTTAGACTATTTCCACATTTTGAATGACCGCTGACAGGGTTATGTGCATTCGCAAGATTTAATCAATTCTTGCCTTGTAAATAGCAGAGGAAGTTTGAATGGCAGTTATCGGCATCGAGCTAGAATTGCCCTAGTACTAATATTAGTACCGCTAATTCGTGGACAGGTTACTAACATCGTGTACCTATGTTTATGAACTGAGCAGCCGGTTGTGATTCACCCTACTGTAAAACATATTCCAACATGTATCTCACGCATACTAAAAGAAATTTAATATTCGTCTTATTTAATTAGCATAAGTTAGCATATCTATGAAGAAATACGTGTAAAATAATGTTTATCTTTTATGATTTTTATTTCTTTGAATCGTCAGTCATATTAGTTAAATTGATAACTACTTCCGTTTTCAGCCTGGTATTTTGTTTTTTGTTTTTTGGTGTGCCTAAAAAGGAAATTTCCGCCTTGGTTGGAAACGTTAACCAAATTGTAGCAAGGAGAAGTTGTGACTGCTGCCTCAGATGAAAATTCCAGGCACTTTGCAAACGCATATTATAATGGTCCAATCGTTTTTTTTTTTTTAGATATTACGAAAATGTTAAATCTGAACGAGACCCTAAATGCCGAAGATGCATGGAAAGTGTTTGATCACTCTTATAAACCGAGCATGCACGTGAAAGAAAACAGGGGAGAGAACCCCTACAAGTGTTAAGTATGTCAAAATATGTTTAGTCAGAATGCCAGTGTATAGAAACACATGCTTATGCACACTGGAGAAAAAAACATTTAAATGTATCGTGTGTCATAAGTTGTTCAGTCGATCCGAAAGCTTGAAGAAGCACTTAAAAATACACAGTGGAGAAAAACCATTCAAATGTGAAGTTTGTGGAAATATCTTTATTTAAAACGTCAGTTTAAAGAAGCACATGACAATACACACTGGAGAAAAACCATACGAATGTTCAGTGTGTGGTAGATTATTTATTCACATTGAAAGCGTGAAGACGCATACGCAATTACACAGAGGAGAGTCACCATATAAATGTGAAGAATGTGGTAAAATGTTCGGTGTTAATGAGAGCCTGAAGAAACACAAAATCACACTGGAGAGAAGCCATACAAATGTACAATGTGTGGTAAATTGTTTGGCTGGCATCAAAGCCTCAAGGAACACTTGAAAATTGAGAAATGAACACCTCAAGGCTTAGATAATCATTGGTTTTTCACTTAGGTCATTGAAAGTCATTGAATTTGAGAGATTTTGCTTAAAAATAATATATGATGGAAAATTTGACTTTTGTGTCCAAGATTTTATGTTATACGAGGAGTTGGTCTACAGTTTGATATTACGTCATATTCTAACCCACTCCTCTATTATCAGAATCTGCAGGATGTAACTGGATATCCTGCATTCATTTCACTTGATGTCATTAAAGCATGCGCATTCTTTCACTGCGTTAAATTTACTTTTTCTGCCAAACAAGGATGGTTCATTCGTGATGGTCTTTTCAAAAAGCTATCATCACAGTATCCCTGGAAAATGCATATTCCAATAATTGGCTACAAGACAAAGGCTTTATTAAGCAACTGAGGAAAGATACAACCTCACAGCACAGTGCACTTAACATTATGTTATGTATATTTGATTTATTTTTATTTGATTTATTTTGTTTATTTGTAAGTTTTCAAATCTTTTTATTTTTAATTTCATTATATGTCAAAATAATGTAATTTTGTTTACAAGGAACTTTATATTTTTTCAGAAAATAGTTTGACCTAGACTTAAGTTGTAAACACCTAAAGCTGACCTAGTTCCTGACCTTAATTCCGAAATCACTGAGACAAGTAAACAACAATTTATTTTAATTTTATTCTTACAGTAAAATGATTGGTTTTTATCAATGTCATACTAAGAGTACATGATTATATATGTAAACAGCCTCTATTTCACAATTCTGGGTTTTCTGAAATTGTACAGCATTCAGGTTTTATACCAACGTCTATAGAGAAATTAATTAGTTGGACTGTTATACTGGAAAGTGTTTATTTGTGACAGTTTGAAGCTATATTTCAATTTTTATTCAGATCATTTGGATTCTAAAAGATTAATTTTTACCGGGAAATATTTGAGTGCTGATACAGAAGTCTTGAATAAAAGACATTTCTCTAAATTTAATTCAGAAATTCAAACACTCTAATATTGTTTTGGATCAAAAAAAAAACTACAGACTCATCTGGAAAATAAAGGCTACAGTATGCGTCATCGCCTTCCATTTTGGATTTCAAAAACTCGAACTCAAATTTCATTAGAGCAATTCATTACTAGGACTTCTAAAATGTAATTCATGGATTACTTTTGGATTTGATTCTTAAAACCGAAAGTTCTTATTTTTGTAATTTTTACAGTGCTTTTCCAGGAAAATAAATTATTTTTTAAGTTTTCAAAGCTTGTTGTTTTAACTGTTTCTTTTTTTACTGTTTATTTGAGCCTAAACATGTAGCATAATAAATTGGGTGCTCATTTTATCCTCAAATTTCCCTAGTTTTTGAAATCTTTATTGAATTCGACAATCTTTTTCTAAAATGGAAACCTTTCTGTCAAGTCCTACCCAGGACCAATTAGGCCTTTTAAAAAAAAAGCTCAATTAATTGAACTTGCCAGAAAATATGATCTTTCTGAGGTAAATACTTCCTTAACGAAGCAAGAAATAAAAAACAGTGTGGTCCTGTACTTGGTAAAAAACAAAGTTTTGGATAAAAGTGCATTGGTTTCGATTAGTAAGTTTGTATCAGACTCTGACATAAAAGTAAAGGAATTACAATTAAAATACAAAATGGAATTGGAGTTAAGAAAGATGGAACTTCTGAAAGAAAAAGAAGAAAAACAAATGCATTTACAAGCAAAAGAAAGGAGGAAGAAAGACAAATCCAGATCAGATTCAAAATGAAAAATTACAGTGCGATGTGATTTTGGATTTTTAACGAAGCTTTAGCACAGGGGCATCATGCCGCAGACATATAGCATGATGCCCCACCCAGTCACATTATTCTGACACCAGGCTACCCAGTCCTAACACTAGCCTCTTAATGCTGAAGGCCAAGTGAGGCAGCTGTTAGTACCATTTTTGTAAGTCTTTGGTTTGACTGAGTCGGGGACCAAACTCACAACCTCTCGCATCCGAGGCGGACACTCTAATTACTAGACCACCGGAGCGGTTACAGTTACAGAAAGAGCAAATTCATTTACAATCAGAGAAGGAGAAAGAACACATGTGAAAGGTAGAAAGAGAGGGAATATCAATTTAGAATAAAAGAATTGGAGCTGGCAAGTGAAAAGCACATTCCCACTTCAATTACAAATTTAAGTTTTGATGTTGCAAAGAATATTAGGTTAGCGCCCCCTTTTAGAGAAATAGATTTTGGCAAATATTTTCATGATTTTGAAAACGTTGCTGAAAATTTGAAATGGCCCAAGGAGCAATGGACTGAAGTATTACAATGTGTACTTATTGGTAAAGCTAGTGATATTTACCATTCACTGTCAGTTAACCGAAGTTTTGACTATGATGTGGTTAAGGAATGCATCTTAAAGAGTTATGAAATGGTCCCTAAAGCTTATCGGCAAATATTCAGTAACTATAAGAATGATGATGGACACATGTATGTCGAATTTGCTGAAGAAAACGAGCAGTTAGTTGATAGATGGTGCTTAGCCAGGAACGTTGAAATAGATTATGAAAGTCTCAAACAACTTGTATTACTTGCAGAGCTCAAGAACTGTGTCCATAGTGATATTAAGACTTAGCTCGACGAGCATAAGATCGAAACCTTGGAAAATGCATCTCCTGCTGCTAATGAATATTCCTCAACTCATAAAGTTTCTTTTATAAATAAGACTTCCACTCAGTAGACTTCTGGCAGAAAATTATTTCAGCCTAATACAAGCCTTTCTAAATCTCAAACTGGCACAATTTTAAATTAAAAAACAAGCTTCATATAAGCTTCACTCAAGATCCTTATCTCTTCTTACGTGTACCTATTGCAAGAAAAAAGGACACGTTATTTCTGATTGCTAATTATTGAAAATATTCCGTAATTCATAACGTTCATTTTGTAAATAAGACTTCCACTCAGTAGTCTTCTGGCAGAAAATTATTTCATCTAATACAAGCCCTTCTAAATCTCAAACTGGCACAATTTTAAAAAAGCAAGCTTCATATAAGCTTCACTCAAGATCCTTATCTCTTCTTACGTGTACCTATTGCAAGAAAAAAGGTCACGTTATTTCTGATTGCTACAAATGGAAAAATAGGCATCAGGATCAAGACAGAGCTATTCCAAATGCTCTTATTTCTAAAAGGTCATGGTCATGTACTGAAAGCAATACATCTGTTGGGTCTAATGAACCCGAGTTTGATTTTATTATGGAAAAGTATGAACCATACATATCGAAGGGCTCTGTATACATCACGGGTGATTTGGCCATTCCTATTCCTATTAAAATTGTAAGGGTCATAGGAGCTTCTCAGGGTCTTTTATTGTGATATACTTTGCCTTTTTCTGAGAAGTCTTTTTCTAATGAGAGTATTCTTATTCAGGGACTTGAGTGTGGCTTTGTTAATGTTCCTCTCCATTGTGTAAATTTGTCACCAGACTTAGTCTCAGGACCCGGGACAGTCGGCACAGTTTCTGGTTTGCCCGTTAAGGGCATTTGTTTATTACTAGGCAATGATCTAGCCGGAAACAAGGTTGTGGTTAATACACTTCTAACTGACAAGCCTTGTTTGGATCAGAAAGTCGATCCTACTGAAAAAGAATTCCCAGATTTATTCCCAGATGATGCAGTTACCAGAGCTATGGTAAAGAATGCTCTTGAGAATGATGTAGATGAGGAAAGTATTCCTTTAGCTGACACATGTATTAGTCAGGCTTTGATGAGGTTACTTTCACTCTTTGTTTTGATTATCGGAATGTATTGATCACAGTGATCCTCTTTTAACTACTCATTCCCTTTATTCTAATCAGGTTGACGAAAGACAATCAATTCTCGTCTGGTAGAAGAATGATCCAGAGGTCTCCTGTTTTTTGTTTATAAAAAAGGCTATTAATGAATTTGAAGACACTGAAGTTCCTGTCTGTTATTTAAACAAAAATGAAATTCTTATGAGAAACTTTAGACCTTTCGAGGTACCTGCTGGTGGTGAGTGAGTGGTCAGTGAACTATCAAATTATAGTTCCGAAACCTTACAGACAGGAAATACTTAGTCTGGCCAATGAAACTCATTTACTTGGTCATTTAGGGATTATTAAGACGTATCATATGATCTTGACTCACTTATAAAAGTCAAAGGTAATGTTTCTAAATACTGTAGATCTTCTCATACTTGTCAAATGGTAGGAAAACCAAATCAGAAGATACATAACTACAAACTATTCCTGACTTTGACGAACCATTTAGTAGAATTATGGTAGACTGTTGGTCCCTTACCTAAGACCAAGTCAGGTAACCAATACTTTTTGACCATTATGTGTGCGTTTCCAGAGGCAATTCCTATGAGGGATATTAAAACTTAGTTAAAGTTCATTACTCAGTTTCGCCTTCCCACGTCTGTCCAATCGGGTGATGTTGTTGTTGTGGGAGTTAATGCCATTTTTCAGCGCACGATAGGCCAGTATTAATGGTGGTGGAGGAAGAACCCAGGAAGAACCACCGACCCACGAGAAGCTACTGGCAAGCTTTTTCACATACCCACATTGGCTGAATCCTAGACTCGAACCAACGCAGACAGAGGTGAGATGGCAGTGATCCGTAACGGAGACCGCTTTAGATCACTCAGCCACTCGGGGCCTCGTCCAGTCGGGTGAAGAGTCAAATTTAGATCTGGGACGTTGCAGCTTATTATTCTTAAATTTGGCATCCAGCAATGCAAGTCACGCGAAAATTATAGTTTGACAGAACTACAATGGAGATAATCTTTTAGTCTGGATATAGCGTTCTGTCTCTCCTATTCATTGTTCAAAATTTTCTTCAGATTGGATATTACGGCCCTTACAAAGTTAAGAAGAAATCAATGGGTTAAATTATAATATTAGTGCTCCTGGGATCTAAATAAGTTGAAGGAGTTAAACATAATTTAGTTGTACATGTCCCACTCATTGAAGATTTAAGCGAAGGAATATCTTTGGATTCTACTGATATTGGAGTGACAAATCTTCGGAATTCAGAAATTATGAAAGATCTGGACCAGAAATTTTCCCATTTGCAAGAGCACGAAAGAAATGAACTGAAAGAGTTGTTATTTGAATATGAGGACTTATTTCCAGATGTTCCTACAAGAACAAATAATATTTTCCATGACGTTGAGATTGTACATTCCAAACCTGTGCAACAACACACGTACATTATGAACACTCTCAAACAGAAATACTTGACAAAAGAAACTCAGTATTTGCTGGTGAATGATTTTATAGAGCCCAGTACAAGTGACTGGAGTTCATTGCAACATTTTAAAGTTTACAATAGTTCAGCTCCTTCTTCGATTATTATGTTTAGTGTCCACAACCCCTATACTTCCATCGGTAAGATGAAAAATAAACATCAAAGACTACTGAAATGAAGTTTGTTGTTACAGGAATATGATAATGACATCAGGCACATCAAGGGTAAAGATAATTTAATAACAGCTACAGGTGCACTACAGGTGCACTTTCCCGAGTATAACAGTGTATTATTGCACGTACACTGCGTGTAATTTATTATGAGAATTCTTTTTAATCTCACGTGTAATTAGTATGTGGTAAAAGAAAGCTTTATGATATAAATCTTTCTTTTTCTTTATGGGGAAGAAGTGGTATGCATATTTGATTTAATTTATATGTTAATTAATTGTTTGTAAGTTTTAAAATCATTTTATTTTTAATTTTATTATATGTCAATATAATGTAGTTTTCTTTACTAGGAACTTGATACATTTTCAGAAAATAATTTGACCTTGACTGTTTATTTGTAAGCACATAAAGCTGACCTAGGTCCCGACCTTAATTCAAAATTAGTAACAGTCACGTGAACAAGTTCTTTTTTTCTAATTTATTTTATTGTAGGAATAATATAGGTGAGATCGAGGCTTATTGATACGTGACCCTCGACATGTTAATAGATTTTAGTGAAAACAACAACCTTTATATTGTATTATTAGAGTAAAATGATTGGTTGCTGTCAGGGACACGTTGAGAGTACGTGATGATGTAAACATGATCACATGACCCTCACCCGGGCATCTATTTTGCGCAGCATTCAGGTTTTATACCAATGTATTGGAGAAATAATCTCAGTCTGGACTTAAAACATTTGATGTCAAGTCGTTCTTTTCTTGTGTCAGTTTGGAGTTATTTTAATGTTTATTCGGATTATTTGGATTCAATATGATTTTAAAAAATTCTGGAAATATATGTTTGCTCATGCAAAATTCTTAAACAAAGAAATGTCTTTAAAAAATTTATTCGGATTTCCATCACCAGAGTTTTATTTGCTGTATTTCCACAAGGAACTGCAGACAACAACGCTGTACAGGATACAACATACGTGATCGCCTTCCATTTTGGATTCTTCATCGGGACTCGAACTGGAATTCATTAGAATATTTCATTATTAGGACTTTTAAAATTTTATTCGTGGATTGTTCTTGGATTATTTTTGGATTTGAGTCTTAAATCCGTTAGTTCTTATTTTTTCATTTTTGCAGGGGTTTTTTTTTCCTAGAGTAATACATTATTTATTAATTGTTTTAAAGCTGGCTGTATTCACTCTTTCTTTTGTTACTGTTTATTCGAGCCGAAACATGTAACATAAGATTAGTTTCATACCTATTGAAATGGCAAATCACAAAAATGGTCCATTGCAAATAAAACAAGAATTCATCAATAGAAGAAAAGCAACAGTTTTAACCTTAATCTGGAACCACTGCACAAATGCCTCCTTCATCTGAATGATATTCCAATGATGTGTAGGTTTTAATCCCTCTTTCAACACCCACTGTCTTGAATACAACAGTCTCGACCCTTGGTCAACAGCCACGGTAATAAAGCCAGCAATATTGACCATCTGTTAACACCCACATTCGTGTTGCCAAAAATATTAACTATCTGTCAACATCCACTGTTATATAGCCAACATTATTAGGCCTCTGTCAACACCTACTGTCATATAGCAAACATTATTAACCCTTTGTCAACACACACGGTCTATTTGTAGCTCGTAATTTTAACTCCTTTGGAAATGCCAATGTATGTTATGTGAGATTTGCCGTCCAGCGATTTTTGACTTGATTTATTTATCGTTGTTCCATTGTTATCCATATAAAGTGTGTGTGTGTATATATATATATATATATATATATATATATATATATATATATATATATATATATATATGTGTGTGTGTGTGTGTGTGTGTGTGTGTGTGTGTGTGTGGTCTTAGGCATTCCTTCTTGTACAATTTTTCTAATATGGGAAAGTCGAAAAAGCCTCTTCAAATCACTATTACTATGTTATGTTATTGCAGCAAGAACTATATTGCCTCTATTACATTACATTCCTTACCAAATCAATATCAACCGTTTCGCTAAATTTTGTCCTAAGGTAAATATGAATTCTAAACCGATTCAGTGGCATCAGATTAAATTACCATTACTACCATATTTAATAAATGATCCAACTCCGTGGCTTCAGGTTAACTGACCTTTCCTATCAGATCTAATAAATGATCCAACTTCATGGCATCAGATTAAATGACTTTACAACCATATCTAATAAACGATCCAACTCCGTGACATCAGATTAAATGGCCTTTACTAACATATCTAATATATGATCCAACTCCGTGGCACCATATTAAAGGGCCTTTACCACGATCTAATAAATGATCCAACTCCGTGGCATCAGATCTAATAAATGATCAAACTTCATCGCATCAGATTAAATGACCTTTACAACCATATCTAATAAATGATCCAACTCTGTGACATCAGATTAAATGACCTTTACAACCATATCTAATAAATGATCCAACTCCGTGACATCAGATTAAATAACCTTTACAACCATATCTAATAAACGATCCAACTCCGTGGCATCAGATCTAATAAATGATCAAACTTCATGGTATCAGATTAAATGACATTTGCAGCCATATCTAATAAATGATCCAACTCCGTGGCATCACATTAAATGACCTTTACTACGAGATCTAATAAATGATCCAACTCCGTGACAGCATATTAACTGGCCTTTACTACCAGATCTAATGAATGATCCAACTCCGTGGCACCATATTAAAGGGCCTTTACCACGATCTAATAAATGATCCAACTCCGTGGCATCAGATCTAATAAATGATCAAACTTCATGGCATCAGATTAAATGACATGTACAGCCATATCTAATAAATGATCTAACTCCGTGCCATCAGATTAAATGGCCTTTACTACCAGATCTAATAAATGATCCAACTCCGTGGCATCACATTAAATGACCCTTGCTACTAGATCTAACATATGATCCAACTCTGTGGCATCAGATTGATTCACGTTTACTACCAGATCTAACCGATCAACATTGCTATTGAACTATTAAACTGCGACGTGGTTTGAGTTTTTTTTCCTAGGATTAAAACGTTGTTAGCTCATTCTGGTCAGTTTATTTAGAATATATTTATATTTCCGTATTTTATTTGTATATTTTTCTCTTACTGTTCCTTACTATATTTTTGTTATTTTCTTTATGATACTCCCCTCGAAACTAGGAAAAGTTTTCCACAAAATAAAAGAGACAATAATGCAACCACTATTTTAATTTCACTAAAGCGAAGCTTTACCCAATGTCGGGACGTTTAATAACATGATCGAATAATTAATGCAAGTAACCTATGAAATGCAGCTATAAAGCTAGCACGTGCTATTTCTAAGCGTGGCATTTCGAACAATAATGAAATTCAGACATGTTACCGGTATCAGTCGCAAAGATATATTTTAATGTAGTCGAACTCACACAACTACACAAACTGTACAAGAACTTTCGCAGGAAAATGACAAATAGTACACATGCCTGTCGATAATAATCTCTCCATCTTATATTTTATTTAGCGGTTTGCCTTTCTATATCACAGCCGTCACACTCTTCATATTGTTGACTTTATATGGCTGTGCACCGGACATTTTTGAAACTATTGTTTTTATATGACCGTGTACTGGACATTTTTCATATCGTGGCCTTGATATGACTGTGTACCGAATATTATTCATATTATGGACTTCATATGTCTGGGAACCGGATACTTTTCATATTATTGCCTTCAAACGACTGTGTACCGGATAATTTTCGTATTATTGCCTTCATACGAATGTGTACCGGATAATTTTCATGATATTGCCTACATATGACTGCACCGGATACTTTTCATATTATTGTTTTCATACGACTGTGTACCGGATAGTTTCCAATTATTGCCTTAAAACGAATGTGTACCGGTTAATTTTCATATTATTGCCTTCATAGGACTGTGTACCGGACAATTGTCATAGTATTGCCTTCATACTACTGTGTACCGGATAATTTTCATATTATTGTCTTCATATGACTGAGCTCCATATTCAGCATCATTCTTATCAATGCTGCATATGTATTTCGCATTCGAAATTTTACGTAATTTAATATTTCTTTCTAATTGTCAGTTATTCATGTTATAAAAAATATAAAGACAGCCTAACAGAGCTTCAAAATCTATAACCTTTCGGCCATATGAAGATATTATTCTCAATACCTAATGATGTGATTTCTGCAAGAATATTTTGTTTTCTTTACTTCTGTTCTCTCGTTTTATTGTCATTGTTAATGCGTTCATAATTTAGCCTCTGAAGATAATTGGTATATTTTTGTTAAGCATGTAGCCTTTGGAGAAAATAGTAAATGAAAAAAACCAGAACAAAATGTTATATGACATATAAGCCTTCAGTATTTAATCATAGCTGCTTAGTCTTTGTACAAATTTTGATTTCCACTAGGGTTTAAAATAAAAGTCGTGCATAATAATATGTAGAGATCTAGATCTTAAGACGAGACAGAAGTAAAACCGTAAAGTAATCTTACTTACGTTATGGTTAGCTTTCACACGACATAGCTACGTGCAACGGTAATTGAATAGTTTACATTCGAGCACGTGCACCCACTGACCCACCAAATATTAAAACATATTTAGAATCTTCAAGAAAAATAGACATAAGCTTTGAACAACATTTTACCAACACTACATAAAACAAATACATAAAGTAAACACGGCCTACAAGACAAGCAGACAATGCGTAATAAGTCATTAAATAAATGAAAATAATAATACACAGCTATTAGGTTTAGAATTGTTTCCCTTTCCAGGATAAAATTAAGGCTCTAAATGAATTAAAAATTAATTCCTCTGTACAGTGATTTAGTAGCTCGGTCCACACAAATGCATAATAAAGATTATTTGTCATATTTAAGAGCTGTTATTCTTACTAAATCTAAAATATTGGAATACTTAAACTTGCATGTATTGTGTTTCAAACATTTTCAGCAAAACCTCTTGCGTCTAGTACTTTCCTAGCAAATCGAAAACGAAATAAATAATTTGTAAAATACACAGAAAGCAGCAAACACCACATCCCTTCCACACACACACACACACACACACACACACCTGAACATGAAAAATCGTTTGATTATTGCAACAGTATGTATCAGTCAATTGTGTATTCAAAATTAGTGTGACGTTATAAAACGCATAACTGAATTTCGTCAAGAATATGCCTTTATTTTGGATTGTGAGACAATACCGGAATCAAAGAAAATGAGATGTGTGACCATAGGATGGTTCTTTGAGTTGGATTGTGAGATAATACCGGAATCAAAGAAAATGAGATGTGTGACCATAGAATGGTTCTTTGTGTTGGATTGTGAGATAATACCGGAATCAAAGAAAACGAGATGTGTGACCATAGAATGGTTCTTTGTGTTGGATTGTGAGATAATACCGGAATCAAAGAAAATAAGATGTGTGACCATAGAATGGTTCTTTGTGTTGGATTATGAGATAATACCGGAATCAAAGCAAATTCTGTGTGACCATAGGATGGTTCTTTGTGTTGCTTAGTTGACTAAAACTTGAAAGACGAAAACGCTCAGTTTTAAGAGTGTATTCTCAAAAAATTAACAATTCTCTCAGTTTGGCATTAGCTTTATCTTCGTGCCTGAGAAACCTATATCTGACGTAAAGTATCTAAAGTAACCAAATGCAATCAATCGGGTGTAGGATGTGACTGGAATTATGGCAAAATTGCCATTAAAAACAATTAACCTGGCTTAGACGTTTTCAGCACAAAATAGACTATATATGGCGTCCAGTAAAAATGGTGGAAAAAGAACCCGGGAAACCCCAGAAAGAACCACCGACCCACGAGAAGCTACTGGCAAGCTTTCTCACATACCCACATTGGCCGAGCCCGAGACTCGAACCCACGCAGACAATGATGGCAGTGATTTAGACCACTCGGCGACTCGGGGACCATGTATGTATGTATGTAGGTAGGTAGGTAGGTAGGTATGCGTGTATGTATGTATCACCTATAATAGCTGTCAAAGCCAGAGTTGTGCAGTTAGTATTACAGAAGCCTCCTACGCAACACTCATTACAGGTAGGTACAGATCGTCCAAAGACGGTGATATCCGGGTTTAGGGAACTTGGTGAGCGGCATTGCTGCAAAATATAAGGAAAATTAAAAGTTGCACAGATAGATTGAATACAGTTGAAACAGAATAAACATGTACAAGTATACACAAGTACTGACAAGCAATCTAATTCGCTAAATTCGAATAATTAAATGTTCATGAAAAAAACCCAAACTATTTCCCATATATATATATATATATATATATATATATATATATATATATATATATATATATATATAGTGTATTATAATATATTACTAATGTAATGATGAACAAAGCATTTGTTAGGATGACCTGTTTTAAAACAGGTATAAATAAGTCTTTGACATTTAAAGTGACACTGCCCACATCCTTTTATGTCAAGAATGTGTATCTTATAATTATATCATAATCCTTATACGATTTCAATAACGCCATATAGAAAATTAAAATATATAATTTAAAAATATCCATAGATCGCGATGTTGATGTTATTTTCTCGTGATGACAATTTTAATAACAGATACAAGACATCTTATTGGTATTGCAAGGCAGGCAGAATTACAAAACTTACACTGTTCCAATGACCTCATGTGTTATTATTATACTTATAATATGTTTTAGTGGACTGTATCACCATGAAAATAATTCATATTGTTCACCTTCTTCGTTCATTTTTAAACACATGCACTCTCTAGTGAGGATACGCTATACTTATCAACAACTTTCACTCATTATGATTTATCGTGATACATAAAATCTCTATACAGCACTTATTTTGACGCTTATTGCATCAGTCAACTACTCTAATGATTTTGGGTGAATATAACAATAACAAGGACGAAATTAACAATTCTTAGCGGCATTACAACAACAACAACAACATGACGATTAGCATAACATTACCATCACAACTACCAGCAGCAACAACAAAGATAATAATAATAATAATAATAATAAACAAACAAAACTCAATAATAGGAATGTTGACAAGAACCGTGCGGTGAAGAGCATAAGCGTTTAAATATCTGTAAAAACGTAGGCTGACTCTCCCAATGATTGGAGATCTTGTATATTTTTCAAGAACTAACATCGAAAACAAATGAAAACTAAAAGACGAACGTTTTAGCAAACGTATTCACATTAAAGATGTTGCAATAAGATTGAATAGCTCGAATGAATGGAATATGACAAAATATATCTCGCATTCTATTTGAGATTATGTTCATTGGTTTTTTTTCTTGCTTTTCATTTTTTTCTTCTTCAGAAAATGATGATGATAACGATGGTGGTGGTATTGAATACTACAACAACACTGTCTTTTATCGTCTTCATAGTGTCACAGTCCATTCTCTATTTGGAATTATCGCTAAACCACAATGATGTTTGATGTGGTGACACACATATGGAATTATTGTCAAAAAATAATGATGTCTGGTGTGGTGACACACATATGGAATTATTGTCAAACCATAATGATGTCTGATGTGGTGACACACATATGGAATTATTGTCAAACCATAATGATGTCTGATTTGGTGACACACATATGGAATTATTGTCAAAAAATAATGATGTCTGATGCGGTGATACACATATGGAATTATTGTCAAACCATAATGATGTCTGATGTGGTGACACACATATAGAATTATTGTTATACCATATTGATGTCTGATGTGGTGACACATATAGAATTATTGTTACACCATATTGATGTCTGATGTGATGACACACATATAGAATTATTGTTACACCATATTGATGTCTGATGTGGTGACACACATATATAATTACTGTTACACCATATTGATGTCTGATGTGGTGACACACATATGGAATTATTGTCAAAAAATAATGATGTCTGATGTGGTGACACACATATGGAATTATTGTCAAAAAATAATGATGTCTGATCTGGTGACACACATATGGAATTACTGTCAAAAAGTAATGATGTCTGATGTGGTGACAGACATATAGAATTATTGTTACACCATACTGATGTCTGATGTGGTGACACACATATGGAATTATTGTCAAAAAATATTGATGTCTGATGCGGTGATACACATATGGAATTATTGCCAAACCATAATGATGTCTGATGTGGTGACACACATATGGAATTATTGTCAAACCATAATGAT
Organism: Sinohyriopsis cumingii; assembly: GCA_028554795.2. Classification (NCBI taxonomy): domain Eukaryota; kingdom Metazoa; phylum Mollusca; class Bivalvia; order Unionida; family Unionidae; genus Sinohyriopsis; species Sinohyriopsis cumingii. The sequence continues at coordinate 65,809,274 of CM068833.1, read as the reverse complement.
GTCTGATGTGATGACACACATATGGAATTATTGTCAAACAATAATGATGTCTGATGTGGTGACACACATATGGAATTATTGTCAAACCATAATGATGTCTGAGGTGGTGACACACATATGGAGTTATTGTCAAACCATAATGTTGTCTGATGCGGTGACACGCATATATAATTATTGTTACACCATATTGATGTCTGATGAGGTGACACACATATGGAATTATTGTCAAACCGTATTGATGTCTGATGTGGTGACACACATATCGAATTATTGTCAAACCATAATGATGTCTGATGTGATGACACACATATGGAATTATTGTCAGACCATAATGATGTCTGATATGGTGACACACATATGGAATTATTGTCAAACCATAATGATGTCTGATGTGGTGACACACATATGGAATTATTGTCAAACCATAATGATGTCTGATGTGGCGACACACACATGGAATTATTGTCAAACCATAATGATGTCTGATGTGGTGACACGCATATAGAATTATTGTTACACCATATTGATGTCTGATGTGGTGACACATATATGGAATTATTGTCAAACCATAATGATGTTTGATATGGTGACACACATATGGAATTATTGTCAAAAAGTATTGATGTCTGATGTGGTGACACACATATGGAATTATTGTGAAACCATAATGATGTCTGATTTGGTGACACACATATGGAATTATTGTCAAACCATAATGATGTCTGATTTGGTGACACACATATGGAATTATTGTCAAACCATATTGATGTCTGATGTGGTGACACACATATGGAAATATTGTCAAACCATAATGATGTCTGATGTGGTGACACATATGAAATTATTGTCAAACCATAATGATGCATTTGGTATGCTGATACACTTACGGCAATCGATACCAAGTGCCGATATGTAGACTGCAGGACAAACGTATATGATGAGTACATCTTGCTTAATGTGGGACAAGCGTGTGTTTTGCGTATATCATGCTTAACTCATTAACACTTGGAGCTGCGTTTACGCGTCAGGAGGTAGTAGCCAACCGCCAAGCTCTGTAGCGTCAAGGTCACGTATGACACACTAACGTGGGTGGTTTTATAGAAATGTAGACATATGTAGCTCTACAATTATACCAAATAATATGGACGTTCTAGTTACACCACAAAATACAGAGGGAAAAACCTAATGTTGTGGACCCGATTTTTTTTTCCACCCGAAATTCGTCCGTGTTCGGAATCCGATTTCGTGTCCGGAGTTTAGACTTTTTGGCCTCAGATCTAAGGCAGACCGGCCTGAACTACACACAGACAAGCGAACCGTTGCAAAAAAATAAGATAAGATGGGCGTTTGGAGTAATGAGAGGTCTAGATACGAAAACGATAAGCAAAAAGATAACAAAACAACATTTACCCTTCTGCACATTCGCGAACTAAATGGCCTATGAAACATGATGTGTCTAACACGACTAGACATTAGGTTAATGGAAAATCTCTTGTAAGTCGATGTATTAGGATGCATTCAGAAATAGTCCTCGAGATGTGTTTCCTACTCGTATTTCAGGCAAAGACGACAAAAACCTCCATGGGTTAATGAGTTAAAACGTGTCTTAAAGATTGCAATACAGCGTCACTTGTGCCACTGAGATTTATTTTCAGCTGCTCAAAGAATTAAGAAGTGTTTCGACTCATCGACGATACTTATATTATCGATCTAGTCTGTGACGATAAACGATATTTTAGCGTCCATTAAACTAACGCGATACAAAGATCATACAATTAAAACTTGAGCAAATAAATAAGTCTATGAAAAACATATTGAAAGTTCAATATTAATATGAAAACCAAGAAAAATATCCAAACTCAGGTCTCTGAAAACCATCGTTATACTCAGTATGGTATGAAAACGTATCATGAAGATGAAAAGGTGTGAAACATAGCAATAGCCATGTTTTTCGCCTGACTATGTTCCATGCGTTATCTGCGCATTTGCATAAAGAATTATGCTTTCCAAGTTTACGTTCCCGTACCTGTAGGACTATTCGCATAGATCACGGTCTAAAACTTTCGTTTCATAATTTAATCTGTCAGTTATTTGTCTCGTATAATAAAAGTTCGTTGGTTGCAGACTCTGACATGAGGCACCAACTTTTCTCACCTTGCTTAGCGAATTGCGTGGCTCATTGAACTTTTCAACATTAAATAGTGTGCCAAAGATATATTGGCATGTGTCTGATGAAGTTTACTGAGAATATTTCTTAGAAATAAGCAAGCGTAGACAACACAATGACCTAAGAGGTCAAATTTTATATTGTGTTCACTTCCATATGTACCATCCTGTACATACACGTCAAATACCATTCCTGTTATTATACATTAGTTAGACCGCTCCGGTGGCCTAGTGGTTAGAGCGTCTGCCTCGGATGCGGGAGGTCGTGGGTTCGATCCCCGGCCGAGTCATACCAAAGACTTACAAAAACGGTACTAACAGCTGCCTCGCTTGGCGCTCAGCATTAAGAGATTAGTGTTAGGACTGGTCGGCCCGGTGTCAGGATAATCTGACTGGGTGGGACATCATGCTACATGTCTGCGGCATGATGCCCCAGTGCTAGACATCACTATAAACTGCCACATTGCAGGCATCGTAGCGATATGACTGAAAAATTGTTAAAGCTACGTTAAAAATCCAAATCACACACACACATACATTAGTTAGTAATTATTTACCCATAAAGTAACACATGTATCTTATAAAATCGAGTTTTCAAACTTCGCAAATGTCATATTTAGACAGGTATTACTGTTTTATGGTAAATAATTCCTTATTGAAATAAATACAATGTAAAGGATATGACAAATGTGTAAAGAATATTTGTCATATATTAAAGAGAAATTCCATAATAAATTACATATTTAGGTCGGCATCCCATCGAGTAGATTTTATCGTTGTCACCCCATGGATGTTCTTCGATGTAGCACAACTAAAATGTACAAAATGTTCATAAAAAATATAAGCATAAATAGGGCAAAACACTGTAAATGAAACGGCTTCCGCGTCCTTTTTATATGTTCAACATCAGTTAACCATATTTAGGGTTTAAATATGATTGACACTGTTACGAGTCTATGCTCTTACAAAAAGTTATAGAAATGAGTCAAAATAAAAAAGATTTGTAAAATTCAACAAATAACTTATTTCCCTAGAATACAAAGTGAAAATGGATAGAAGAACTTAACGGTATTGCGAATTAAATCCAATATTAATGCTAGAATTACAGTCACAAGTCCTAATAATATAGTTCTGAATAAATGTTTTGAGAAATCCAATTTAAGTCCAACGCTGACGGTGTTGATGTGCCTATGGTTTCCTGTATCGTTTTGTATTACCAATGGTCTCTTGTTGAAACACAGTAATATAATTCCAAGTTTGAATTCACTATAAATATCAATGAATGTCTCTGTCAACGAATATTATTTTATGAGCACGTGTATTTCCAGAGACAATAATCACTGAATTAAATAATTTGACGAAATAATTTCCATCCCAAAGAATTTTGGACACAATAATAATACAAAATTGATTTTGCTAGATCTTGGAGCAAGAATGAATAATCTTTCCAATTATAAGATTATATAAACTTCCACTTCACCTCGGGTCACAATTAATATTTTGTTACGAAACAACAACCCATTATCTAACGGAAATTTAAATTCTAGAAAGTTATTAGTGGTTACAAAATGAAACAAATCAACAATTCAGGTCGAGCAGAAGCAATAAAACTTGATGTTTGACGAGGTTAAGTTCAGCATACGGTGTTATATTACAGTAGCATATACAAGACCTAATTAACAAAACAATGCAAATTGTATACGCATACCAATACGTAATTAGGATAAGAATTATTTTAAAGTACAATACCTAAGTCAAGTTTGCTTTCCTCGTTTCAAAAATACAAAAGCAATAGCGATATCAGTTACGGCTAATTAGATTCGCACGACATTTATTTTATTTATTGGTGATATATTTAATCAAACGACTAGAATTTCTCAATATTCTTGACTTTAAATTTCAACCACATATACAGAAATTAACAAAGGTTAACTTGCTGCTACTGAACAAGAATTTAAAAGCAAGCTTACATAAATCTTAATTATATCCAAAGTGAAAATACTCTCTCTCTCTCTCTCTCTCTCTCTCTCTCAACAACAAAAGATGGAAGAATGCTAGGATAATAATATTTTTGGAAACGATGAGAACTGTGAGTCAATTAATAATTTTAAAAATAGCACATGCAATTTTAAAGTTTCGGTATACTATTCTAGCTAAAGTCAAAGCTAAGGCAATGAAGAAAGAAAAACGACGCTAACCATACTTTACAATCATTTGCATGGTTACAATTCGTATTTTGTCAAAGGACATAACCACATGAAGATTAAACATACCATTTTCTAATCCATACGTTGTCCTTATTGTTAATTATGCATATCCTTAACCAACTTACATCAGGACGTTTGCATACTATTTACAACAAATTTCATTGCGAATACTCCCTTTTGCATTTCAGTCTATTTTCGAGCTTCATATTTGCTTCAAATTTAAAAAAAACAATGTATAGTCGCCCTGGGAATCAATCATAGCTAAATTACGGGAGAAAGACAGAACTGCATTAGTTGATAAGACTTTCATGTAGAACATTCCTTGCAGGCATTATAACTTCTATCCATTATTAAAAACATTGATAATGCTGTGATGTTAAACATTGCAGGCATTATAGCTTCTATCCATTGTTAAAAACAGTCATACTGCTGTGATGTTAAACACTCCTTGCAGGCATTATAGCTTATATCCATTATTAAAAACAATCATACTGCTGTGATGTTAAACAGTCCTTGCTGGCATTATAGCTAATAACCATTATTAAAAACATTCATACTGCTGTGATGTTAAACATTGCAGGCATTATAGCTTATATCCATTATTAGAAACATTCATACTGCTGTGATGTTAAACACTCCTTGCAGGCATTATAGCTAATATCCATTATTAAAAACATTCATACTGATGTGATGTTAAACAGTCGTTGCAGGCATTATAGCGTCGGCCCATCAATAAAGATAATCATATTGCTGAATTGTTAAAAAAATAGTCTAAGTATGAATTACATCATGCAATTTTATAGCTATATACCATAGGATAAAAAATCATATGTATACATCTAAAGCAGGAATAAAATGTCTAAAACCGTATCAATGCATTCACTAAAGAAACGTTATTTTTGAAACCATACCTCGCCACGCGGACACTGCTCAATGTTGATACAATCTGATGGATTGATTAAATGCTGGCAATCGTAACAAAGTGGTCCTCGTGCATCACTGCTTCCGAATCCTACAAAACGAAATTCAGAAACCTGGAACAATAACCGAAAATGAAACGTGAACGCAGCTTTAGTAAATTCCTTTAGAAAAGGTAAATAAAATAATCTCTACTTTAAGCGGTACACTTTGATTTATGAAAGAGTCTTGGTATTATAAGTAGTATACAGGTTAATGCGCTCTCTCTCTCTCTCTCTCTCTCTCTCTCTCCACCCTGCATTTACTTCTTTATTTAATCATTATAAATATGTCAGTATTGCAAACAAAGACGAAGGATGTTGTCTAATAATCGGAGATGCAATAGACGCATGAAAAGACACTAACCCTAAATAAATAAGTAAAATCGGAACATGAAAGCAAAAAAGGAAGCAAAGATCTACGAATCATAAAGTACATGCAGATGTACTTTATAGTAGAAGTTGTAAATGCAATAAAAGCAAATTTCCTGATACACAACTTAGTTGTGTAAGTACCATTAGAAAGTACGGAGTACAATAAAGCATATGATAAGTAAAGTTATGTACTCGACTACCCTTGAGCAGATGTAGTCTTGTTGTTGTTGTTGTTGTTGTTCTAGGGTATAACGCCATTTTCAGCACAAGACAGGCTATACATGGTGGCCATTATAACTGGTGGAGGTAAAACCATGGAAAACCCAGGGAAGAACCACCAAATCACGTCTTAAGACAAGCACAAGTTCCATTAGACAATTAAAGGCACTATATGTCGAAATTTACTACCATTTGAAATATACAACAGAGCTATATGAAATAGATAATATGGGCTTTATATCTGAATCATTGTTCCATTGTATCCAACAAAGAACACATAGTCGTCTAATAGTGGTTTGCTAACATAGGAGAAGAATGCGAATATTGATTGGTTGCAGGATGATCTTAGCGCTAAGGCGGGTTTACTCCAGCCTTTGTATATCGTATTATGTTACTTTCCTGGTTGATCCAAAGGTCTTTATTTGCGTAATCACATCATAAAACCTTACTCTAGTGTTGAGATGGCCCGGGAAACTGAACAGGAGAAATTGTTCTAGACCATGGAGTGACTGAGCACCCGAATTAGAGGTTATTAGATGACTAAATGCAGAGAATTATATCCCACAGTACATCTGCTTAGAATCCTTTTAAGTGCCGCTCAAGGACAGTAGCTTGTTTAAGCTAAAAACAGGATCATTGGAAATATTATACATACACAGTCTTGTACCAAAGTCGTTCAGTCATAATCAGTCATAATTCCTCAGATGGTAGCTTTTATATATATATATATATATATATATATATATATATATATATATATATATATATATATATATATATAACCATATATATATATATAGAACCACATTTAATTACAGAAACGACGAAGCTCGTAGATTGGAACAGTATGGTAATTAGAATCGCTCGTTTGGAGATTTAAGTATGTTTTTAAACAAAAGGTAACCATTAGGATCATTGTTATTTTCCGGTCGACTCGTAAACTCCAGGACATTCTCAAAACCACTGGTCCACGCGATTTCTAAGTTCATTAGCTTATATACATATAAGAAAAAATATTCGGTCATAGTAATGGAAATTACTAGCATACAATTTCAAAGGATTGATCGATCTAGATATAACTGATTTACGTATCCAATTTATGCAATAGCACGATACTCTTTCATACATTTATTTTACAAAATTTTAAAAAGTAAACATAACTATAATTCTTATCATTCTGATGTCCTTTATTGACAAATGATTGCATCAAACAGTAACAAACACGCAATAAACATAAGTGGAACTAACGATAATTGATCCAAAAATCAAATGAAAAATAAATGTTGACACGACATATTTAGGACAGAGGTATTATACGCTACCGTACCGTTGTCTCCACATCCATAACTGTTACAGAATGAAGTGTTACAACATCTAAAGCATATTCCAGGATCAGCACTGTCCTCTTCACACGACTGGAAAGCAGAAAAGAGAACCCAAAAGTCAGATGAGTGTGAGTTTATCAATATTGCATCTAAGTAGTGATGTTGGAGAAGTAATACATAAAATATAAAATTAGACAAAGCTTTATAGTGCGGTTTTCTATTAAACTATATCATTACTATTTCTTAATATGTTAGAAGACTTACACTTTTCGTCATTGATCATAAAAAGACAATGCAAGACAAATATTTGCGTTTATCACCTTAGAAAGCTAAAGTAGAATATTTACTCTTTGACCAGTTATGAGTGCAAACAATATCTGTCTAATCTCTGAAATCTTTAAAACAGTTTTCTCATATCAGTGTTATCAAACGTGTTTTTTTTATATTTCACATTTGTTAGTACTGCTAAATATTACAGCAGACAAAAGTAAGACATTTTGGAGACGTGAAGATTAGCTCTTTGTAATGAGACGAGTTTCAACATTTTTCAACAATTTCAGCAGGCTTGACGGTAGTAATTTTAGACAGTTGGCAGTGAGTTTGTAAGTGTAACTTAAACACATGCCTTGCTTAAAAAGAAATTCGCAGACGAATTTGATTCGGAAAACCACCTGGTTTCTGCAAAAACAAAATCCCTATATCAGTTGTGAATGCTTAAACTAGGTTCTGGTTTGTGGTAATGATTTCAAACATTTTCTTATGTTATTTGCAAATTTGTATCACAAAATATGATTAAATGATGGGTAATTTTCTTATGTCAAGTTAACCGTTCTGTAATGAAGTTACTGAGAAATCACAATATACATAGTGACTTAATATAAAACAACCGATGTTTAAATCTCTAAATTTATAAGCTGCCATCCCTTTTGAACATGTCCATATACATATCATCATTGTTTTCTTATTTTTGTTCAACGTTAAATATAATTATCTCATTTGTTTCCAAGGAAAAAAAATGCACATTACTGTAGCTTAAATTTTGCTTTTTGCCAACCGTTTGCTTTCCACGTTTTGATTCATCGAATGGCTTATACATACAGCTGTGACTTAGAGAAATGAAATAATGTTGTTTTGCATATGTCCAATGCAAGTGCCGGATTCATAGTCATATATCAAAGAGAACGTTACTGTGAACATAACGCCATAGGCACAGTGACATGGCCACAATAATGTTTTCAATGCCTTTTTCATACATTGTTCTTTAATCGAAGAAAAATAACACTGAAAAAATGTGTCTACATTGGTGGAATGGAAGGCATTGTAAACACTATGCGCTGAATTCGGGTCCCCTAAAGGCGCACAGCACCTCGGGTGAGTAAAGCTTGTAAAATTGTCACACATTTATTTAATTCTGACTACTTTTAATATGCAGTAAATCACACAATGAAACCGCTTTTTACCTCTATATACGATTTGGCACATCCTGTGTTGTAACGTATATGATTCCCAATCTGGTTCCGTTCTACGAAGCAGCCCTATAACAATAATAATAATAATAATAATAAGTCAGCATCAGTTTTTATTTTTTATTTTTTTTTGATATAGGTGATTGTTATAGTGGTCAGCACAGAAATGGTGACGATAGATACAATGCTGATGGTTTCTTTATTTTGTACTTTTTGATGAAAGATAGTAGATGTTATTATATGCTCATTATTTTCTCCGTTAACTTTTCATTGTCAGAATCGTGCACTATGACCCGATGCTGAACTCGCGCGCAAATACACATACTCCATTCGCGTGCATAAAGGGACAACTTTCTATTGTAACCAACCAATGGACGCAGAGGCCAGCACTTTTGATTTGAAATCAAATCATGTACACTTGTTTATATTTTCCCATAAAAATGCAGTAATCTATAAATCCTTCTATACTTTATTTTCTTTTGGACTGGATAATTTCTTCTTTCGATACTTTAGTCAAAGTTATTCTGCACTGATGAACCTCTGCAGGCGGACTCTAATTTTTGATGGGCTAATGCTTCCTGTCAGATATTAGAACACATTGTGTAATCCAGTCGTTATCAAATATAAAAATTTCCGAAGTTAAACCACCAAATTGGTATTTCTTTTTAAATCTTACAGGCATAAATCACACCTAGATGCATATTCTTAACAATTATCAAACTTTAAAGAAAGAATTGACGTCAAGTACTACTGAGGCAGTCACATATTTATGGAATTTTGACTACTTTTAATATACCGTAAATCACATGAAGAAACCTCTATCATTTAGATAATTTCTTCAGACGAATAATTTCTCCTTATTAATAAAGACAACGAGAAAATAAGGACACAGCTTTATTACACTCTGATTGTAATACCAACATATGACGTAAACTAATTGCATCTCTCCTTGCATACCTGTATATCAGCCATGCATACCTGTATATCAGCCATGCATACCTGTATATCAGCCATGGACGTTGTCGCGCTTTTCACAATAATTGCAATTTATGTCAGATTAACATCATTATCACAATCTATATTCCAGTGGAATACAAGCAAATACAAACGCACATCCATCTTGTCATTTATCAATACTTGGATGTAGATACAACTGGGAAGAAGGAAGTAAATAATGATAAAAGAAAATATAAACAGTAAACTTATTACTTTAAAATGATTAAGCAGTGAAAAATGGAAAGAGTGACTTGCACATCGAGTAAAACTGTTTAAAAATTAACAAAATTGTAATAAAATAATATGTCATTTTAGAAGGTTTTCATAAATTGCGCATTTTCTCAGAGCTCAATAATTCATATAACGTTTGTATATTTGGTCTCAGAGAGAAATGTTAGGGTAGTGGTTGCTTTCTCTCTGCTCGTAAAGAGTTGCATTCAAGGAGATAATAACTTTTATGACCAACACAGTTTTGAAAACAAAGTTTTGCATAATCTTTAATCTCTACATCTTTAATCTAAACATTAGTGGCTTGTTCTAAAATTGTATTGTATTTACCTTAAAAAGTATGTCTTTTCATAAATAGCTCTCTAATGGTTTTGCTTCGAGTGTAAAGATTCTCATGTCTTTATTACAACCTTAATAAGCATTTAACACAGCTGATTGTGAAGGCCCATTATTAGTCAAGTATTTCTTTATCAATCTATCTCCGGTCATGATTATGAGAAATGTTAAAATTATTATAATGTTAAACTGTTTTCAATCTGTGTTGTTGTTGGATGAATTAAAGGTTTGTTTATGAGCCAAAGGTATTGCAGATTAAAATAATATTTGAAAGAATATAAAGAATATATGAAAGATCTATATTGATTTGGCTAGCTCTGGTACACGTTAATCTTTTTAACGCTAATAATATATTCTACGTCCAGCTATTGGCATCCATATTATCCAGTTTCATGTTTCTCAGTTTTGTTTACCTGTATGTCTGCTTCTACTTGCGATTTTGTATGGTGCAAAAAGTGATGGGGTCATCTTAGGTAATAATTACTGATTTTGTGTTTGATTTTTGTTTGACTTGATATTTATCGTAACTAGTGTTTGTAAAATTTATAATGGTCATGGTCGCTAAGGAGGAAATAATAATTTTGTGTTTTGAAAACTCCAAAGAATATCATAACTTTATAGCATTTGGCCGTTTACCTTGGTAGGTCGGTAGACTTGAATAAAATATAATAAATATATGATGTTTGTTCAATTATTTAAAGTGTTTGGCCGTCAAGTATGACCCGTATAATGCTTGGCTCCCACGGAGGAGAAGCGTTAGCCATAATTAATATTTCTTTCATTATTCCTGTGCATGATAGATAAACATACTGATATTTTGCTTGCGAATTAGCTGTGTTTGAAAATGATCGTTTACCCAGGCTTTAAAGACGTATAAGTTAGACTGAATTGTAAGTTTAATTTGAAAGAATTTTGCAAACTTTTAACTTTTTCTAATGAGGTGGCCACTATATGATTATTTACATACGTACGAAGAAGCACAGAAGAAACGAAAAGAAAAAGTATAGATAGATTTGATATTAAAACAAAAATGTTAAAACAGACACCCTGCTGAGAGGACTTTCGGTTTGAATGAAGCAAAATCTAACTATGTTTGTCAGAAAACTATTGTTTTGTGGATACTGGATATTTTGCAAGTAACTTTTTAATAAGTTCATCTTTGTCTCTATCATACAAAATACATTTTCAGGCTTTCATAAGTGATCTGAAGGAATGATTTTGTGGTTTAAGGTTTTAAAAGCAGCATCTTCTCTTTCAAGTACCAGCATCAGAGCAATATATGATACAAGGATTCAAAATTCTCATCTCTTACTTCCTTAAAAATAAAATATCCAGCTACCAAGACCATGGTCATTTTTAGCACAGAGATTGCCCTACCACCACCTGGGAGTCACGCTAATCCATTAGCCAATCAGCGAGAGTAACTAGACATACCTCCAGACCTTGTTTTAGTCCGCCATGTTTCTCTGACAAACTAATTGTCTCGATAATTAAATGCATATCGTAAATATTTACAAAATATTCAATGTTTGTATTTTTTTCTCGATTGATTATGGTGAAACGATGTCAATAGGGGCGTTGTATGTCTGTCAGGCTTTTTCTCTGACACGCTATCTATCGCGATAATGAAATGGGTATCGTAAATATTTAAAACGTTTGCAAGGTTTGCAAATTTGCTAAATGAGAATGTGAAAACGTGACAATATGAGCTTTGTAATTCTGACCATTGATATCCAGTTCGTCAAAATGGGTGTTTTACGTTTATTCTTTTCCCGAAACCTAAAAGAAAATTGGATGGATAAAGGGTCGTGTTTGCCTGCACGATCAGATGAAAATGTACACAATTGATGGCAATTACGACACGTTTCTTTGAAAAGCAAATTATGTAAAACAGCGTGTCCCGTCGATAATGTGACAGGCAAAATTTGAAGTAAACAGAAATTGAAAACAAAAACCTGATAAAACGAACATGTCTAACATATGATAGGAGAACATTCTAATTTCGTGCATTGTTGTTAGTGACCTTTATTCTAAAGGAACAACTGAACCAAAAATTGCATTGTATAATGTTTGAAAATGAAAATTTGAATGATGGGGTGTCCCACAAATAACGATTCATCGACTCGTTTTTTTCTCAGAAAATTTACTTATAACTTTCCGTCATTGAGTTGAAGGAAAAGAATACATTATTCATCAATATTCCATTTCATGAACAGAGAAGAAGATTAAAATGGTTATGTACAACAGTATACTTCTAAACTAAAAACTCTTTACTCTTTTACTATATATTTCTAATCAATTTATGTTTTAGGCATTCTAAACGAAGTTGCAATTAATGACGATATAAATATTAATACATACAATACAATTTTAAGTGAATTTACCTTTGCATGAACGTTATTCCCAAGGCGTTCTGATTTTCATGATTAACTGAATCATTTCTATACGAATCTGAATTAAAAATGTAAATATTATCCACCATTGAATAATTTATCTAATTCGATAATTTTACATTTTCAAGAATAATCAACTCAAACCCTTCACTTGACACCTATTTATTTTCCAAATCCTGAATGTTTGTCGGAGGTTAATAGGTCGTATATGTCACGTGGTTCGGTAAGTGGATCAATCTATTATCTCGCATCAGGTCAATTGGCACATGACCTACAGATATACAGATAAATAAGTCGCTGATATAACACGCAGTATGTAGTTACGCGAGAGCAGTCATATTCCAAGGTGGCTTGCCACATGTACATATATCTTCAAACTGCGTCATGGGATGCATTTTGTATTTCATTATTCTGTGATATCTCAAGGATGTGTCGTCGATATTTAGCTCAGAAATAAAAAATTTTATTTCATTTGCAGGGTTCCCGAAGTTTGTCGACTCTGCACAGCTTTGATAATACATCATAGTCTGAAACAATGTTCATATACTGCCTGATATAAGTAGTGATTGGTTAAGTGCAATATATATTACTTATATGTGTCCTTGTTTAATTTTTTATAAGTTTGCACTTACAATTTACATATCAGTGTCCCCTCAATTGAAATATATATATATAATATATATATATATATATATGAAACCAACTATTATGAATTAAATGGCGTTCTGTAATATGAATGTATTTGTTCCTATTCCGGGTCATTGGAACCATGAAGTGGTTTTATAGTCATTTATCCCTACTCCTTGTAATTTGAACCAAGATTTGGTTCTGTATACTCATTTGTAATTAATCGGAACCTGCAAGTCATGATTTGGGTTTTTATGGTCATTTGTCTCTAATCCGTATCATTGGAACCATAAATTCTTTTTTATTGTCACTTGTCCTAACTCCGGGTCATTGGAACCATATCTGGAATCTATAACCAGTATTCATGCACGCGAAACCTCCTAACAGTCAGTCACATTGAGATGACGAGAATATATATATATATATATATATATATATATATATATATATATATATATATATATATATATATATATATAATTGAATCAAGGCTTCGGCACATACCAGAGTGTCAGAGCATCTGTCGATTGTATCGCAGTATTTTAAATGAACCAGCCCCGTACATGAGAAGCAAATGATGTTATTATCTGCAAAAGAGCAAAATTGTTTATTGTTAATAATTAATTATAAAACGTATTTTATTTTACTGGAATATATATCTGTATCAAAGCGAAAATTAAAAATTTCTACTTTTTCATTCTGATTACAATATATAACAAATGTAACAAGTATTGGACCGTTGTGCTGCATTCTAGGTTTGACAAGTACTTTATTTGTCCCATTGTTCCTTTTCTTCGTGCTCATTTCGTCTCCTCGTTCTTTTCTTGTATGATCTCTGCCTGTTTCTGTAGCTCTTAGTTCGTTGAATTTTAATATCCTTTTGAATCTAAACACTCACAAGATTACATGCGTCTGTCTTAATTTTCATAATCTCATTGTATTGTGACACAAAAATGGTTGTGTATTTTTTTTGTTTTACGTTATGATAAGACGTAATGAACAAAGGAAATTAAAATGATAATACCGATACTTTATCTATTCAACTAACAAAATTATTGCATATGCTTCATCCTTATATGAGTAAAGTTAACAGCATAGATAATATAACGATGCAAGGCTTGGTTACTATTAAAACTTTTTTTAACGGAACATACGTTTGATATAATGAAGAAAAAAAATGCTTACTCCGCAAAAAATTCCATAGAACTGGATACCTTGCTTACCTTTAGAATCTGTTGTAGGTTGTGGTATTAGTGGTGTATCACAGCTTACTGTAATTAACACATCTATCGTCACAAGTATTTCTTCACCTTAAACGTATTAATTTTCAGCATATGCTAAAGCACTATTCATATTTTAGATATTTCCAGGAAAAACAAAAGATGAACATACTTATTTAGTTCATTAAAGATGTGAAAAAAGAAAATACACACGTTTCTACAAAAGAACCTACTATAAAACCAATATATGGCTACTATAAGATATTATGCATTTGAAAGGTTAAAATGGAATAAATTGTTAAATAACTGATACCTTCTGTTTCCATTTAAAGACTCATGTTCAAATTGTATTAAACGTTTTAAATACATTTTGAATACTCTTGACCTTTTTGCTATGTATATTTAGTATTTGCTAATTGTTTTGTCTTGGTTGAAAGGAACAGTCCTACCCTTAAATGTCGCTGTACATCTACATGGAGGGATGCGTATTGGTGCAACTGACAAATCGCCGCTGTTTATGGAAAAACACAACGGATCTCTGGAAACTCTTAGCAAAGAATTATAAATCATGATAACTGTATATGGAGAACTAATAAACTTGTATGGCTGCTAATTTATAATCTACAGTATCAAGTTGTAATTATTCAGCCATCCTTTTACCTATTTTCATAATTTTATCTTTAAGAATGAGGCAAAGGTTGAAGAAAAAAAATTGATCTAACATGTAAATGCTCTTCTTATGTGGTTCCGTCGGTCCTGTGGAGTTGTTCATTTCAGGAGAAAACAGCTACGACGATTGAAATACTTAAGAGGATTCATAGTCATTATTTTCTCAATTTCTAATACAAACGTCTCCAGAGAGATATATAGATCACCTTGTCTTTCTTGCAGTAACCTAAGAACATGAGTTATATTCCAGTCAAACTGATAAATAACTAATTTAGTTTTGCAATTACTTTTATACAGTGCTACGTACCTATTTCGTTGAATTCGAATCCGGCTGGATACCCATATCCAAAAAATAGACCAAATCCGTAGACAAGAGCGCCGAACTTGATATGGAATCGGTATGTGCTAGACTATGAAATGGCCCTATCACTTCTTGGACAGCAACTATGTAATCTTCTCCATTGAAGTGCACATGATATTTTCTGTCGACCCATAATTTCCCATCTAATCGAAGTCCGTCAAACTCATTACCTTTAATAATAACTGATACGTAATGCTTGATTTCAGTGTGAACCGTTTTTGTGGGAAACAGGTAATCTGATGAAAACTGGTGTATCCCGGGTATAACCATCATTACAGGGTCGCCATGTGATGATGAGTCATGCAACTCACTGAAGGAGTACTAAACCACACTGACTGGTCGACTGCTGTTCACTGCAACGGGTCCTGTTCCTATTAACTCTTCCAAGTAATTTCCTCCTGCAAGACTGTACGTTTTAGAATGAGTTTCGTTTCTGATAGAAACACTGGTATTTGGATGAAAAGCTTATATCCTCATCAGTGAGTCAGAACGCGGGTATAAAGGAGGAACAATGAATTCTGTATCCCAGTGTTCAACTGGAAAAAGCTGAGAAAGCAATATATCCAAATCACTTGAATCTGTCGGAATTTTAACATCTCCACCAGATAAAACTGAGATTGGCTTGTTGCTCTTTATGATCGTTCCTGATAAGTCTGATAAATGTTGTATCAAAAATGTTTGCAGTCTTTCAAGAAGCACATGCACTGTGTCTCCATTTTTATAAACACTGTTTCCAATTGTCAAGTCACCATCGATTTTTAATATTATAGAAACTGATGTACCTTCATGGACGCTAGCTATAACAACGTAGAGAGGATACCATGGACTGTAAGATGGTACAACGTACGTTCTAGATAACGATTCGATCGGCAATGCTGTAAAAGCCTCTGCTAAATAGTTAAAAGGATCGCGCAAGCCATGAACAGCTATTTGAGACGAAGAAAGAATTAGGATGTATTTGTTACTGCTACCGGTATCAGGCTGCTCAATGCTTCGGTCGATAGTGATCTCTTGTGTTCCTCTATTAGTAATGACAGACATCACTCTAAAGTCATTGGCATGGGATTCAACACTAACAGACGCGTTTTCAGCTGAAGAAACAAATAGTTTCACGTCGAATGGTCCATGAAAATCCCTGACAGATGCTAGGACAAACTCGTTTCCTCTGTTGCCTAAAAATAAAAAGTTGATTAAATATACATGATAGTGTTGTGGGAAAAACGGAAAGGAACCATTCGTCCAACACATATTTCAAAACCATTCCCGGAATTCTGGGTGATCGTTTCATGGGAAAAGGAAACACAGTTGACATATAAGATGTATTTATCATTATCATTTATCATTATCATCATCGTCGTTGTCATCATTAAAATCTGTTTTGTTCCCTTGATAGTGTGTTTTGCTTGAAAGTAGTTTAATTATATTCAAGCTATCTTCTCTATGAGCATTGTGACTAGCAAACAAATCAGATTTTTCATATGTCTATGAATATTGTATTTCCTTTCATGTACTTTATACATTTTAATTTTTTATTAACAAGATATTCACTGACATCATGTTGGGGCCATTTACTTGTTCCATTTGTACATATGAGTCGTTTACATATCTATATCAGCGGGTGAATCTGTTTCGTTTTATACGATGTTGAAGATCGGCTTCCAGTGGAATTATAATTAATTTCCCAGAGACCATCAGCTGGTTGTGTCCCTTTAATAAACAAATTATGTATTTCTGTTGAAGGTTTTCATGCATAAAATGTGGAAAATCCTTTTCTGATTCAACTATCTATACAAGCATTATTAGCTTAAAGTAAACACATAGCAAGCAGCCATTAGGAGGAGATAAAAACACGTTAATGATGAACACAAAAGATGGGGAAAGGCACTGAGCGCGTTGCATACATATTCGTACAAAATGTATATTATTCAGTTCCAGTTGGTGAATTATTAATCTGACATCTACCGTATATATCATTTAGCACAGTGAAAAATGCACACAATCTAAATACTACATCTGGCATGTATCGCCTAATTTTCCCAGAAATAAAAAGAACAATTATTAATACCTTTTTACTTGTTATTGAACATTTAGATTTTTGGGGGATTTAATTCACAATACAGTGTCTGTTGAATTTTCACAATGTATTCAAGACACATAAATCATTTGTTGATGTTACCAAACATGCTTGTTTTGCTTCTCTCGGGTGCATGGTTTAAGACCACAGAATTGTGACAGTTCATATAATATTGAATGTCTTCATGCATCCCAATGATAAAATCCAGAATGTCTTTGACTAAGTCACAACTAATCCCAAAGTAGTGTTTTCGTCCAAACCTTCAACGAACACTTTGTAATTTACGTGAAAAGTTGAAATTAATAATTCTTCTCAAATTATATCTGAACACAGCTGCAAACTCTGATCATAGATTACCAAAGACTGATACCAAACATAAATTAATAATTGTTTACCAAATTATTTTAACATATTCCAATTAACCCGTGACACAGCATTATTTTCGACACAAAAAACCACCCCAATAACTTTTCAAGAAAGTTAGGCCATAATCGCAAATTCGAGTCAACATTTAACATCTTAAAGCATGATACAAATCTGGTAGGCACAACTCACAATCACGGACAAAAGGTAAGCACTCAGTATAGATATAATTAAAAACAATTTTCGTATAAAATATTATTTTTTATATTAAAAACATTGTTTTGAATTTGTGGGAGTATATCTCGCCTTTAACGTTTGATCTTGTCAGGAAATATAACGTACAACACTCAGAAAGGTCATGCATTTGCCATATACAATATCTGGTTACTTAAAGTTCGCTTCTAAAATTGTCAACCAGCGGATCTCAAAGAAGCACATACGTAGCTCAAATCAGGGTGTGATACGGATATAAGAATTGAATAGCTGTATCAAACACCAGATCAAGCGTGGATGATTAAATCGGTATGTAATAAGAAAAAGGAAACTACAACCATGAAAACTGGTGAATTGATTTTGTATTACTTTTCGGCTAGCATTGATTTGCATCCTGCTCTTATTATGTACAAGTGGAGAAAATAATAACAAATTCGAACCTAACTAGAATTACCTGTCTGTCTGGCATTTCGATGAGTATTCATTAGGGACCCAGTTTACTCGACAGAATGAATCGCATTCAACCTTTATAGTATCTCTGAATTATCTCATCAATGAATAACAACAACAATGCTATTTCCACTTATCAGTTATACCAAGTCCTAACAACTATTTCAATGAAAGGTCAGAGGTATAGACTGTGTCACTCCACTTATCACACCACTTACATCGGGGAAACCACAGTGTTCCAGATACAATAGCTAGGTATGGACTGCGCTCCAGATATGCGTAAAATAGACTCAAAACACATGGTTATTTCTCATTCTTTGAAAATCTGATTTGCTTTTAATAGGTTTTACGGGTCAGTTGTTTTGTTGAATTAAGGAATCCTTGTCAAATCCTTGCATAGTCTAGGACATAGATACAAAGTAATCGATTCACTGTATTAAAAAAAAATTTGCAAGAAAAAAAACCTTTATCACAATTAATGTATATTTCTGGGCAGGGGCGCCCGACATTTTTGTTTTCGGGGGGGGGGGGGAAGGGTCAATAATGTAGTTCTCAGCTAATAAGATTAACGGATGTGAAACCAGGAAG
Organism: Sinohyriopsis cumingii; assembly: GCA_028554795.2. Classification (NCBI taxonomy): domain Eukaryota; kingdom Metazoa; phylum Mollusca; class Bivalvia; order Unionida; family Unionidae; genus Sinohyriopsis; species Sinohyriopsis cumingii. The sequence continues at coordinate 65,790,042 of CM068833.1, read as the reverse complement.
GGTGCAAGTGCGTCCCCCCACCCCGGTCCATATGTGCGGGAGCCCATCTTTTGGAGACCATAGATTATACATTTATAAAAGGCATGAAGTAGTTAAGAAGGAAAAATTGGAGAACATTCTTTCTGAAGAACACAAAACCACGTTTATGGAATGTTATTCCGTGCGTAATTGGTGGGGTGGATTTTGCAATTATTTATTCTGTCTTCAAAATTTTGATTGTCCTCGGAGAAATTGTATGTACGTCATCTAACAGGTTGATTAGTTGAACAAGGCGTCGATATATATCATAATTTCTGAACATAAAATATGTGCATCCCAACAAAATAGATCATCACTATAAACTGCCACACTGCAGACAATGTAGTGATATGACTGAAAAATTGTTATAGCTACTTTAAAATTCCAAATCACACACACACACACACACACACACACACACACTGCTCAAACCTTTTTTTAAAATGTAAACAGACATAAATGTCCCTTTGCATTTACTTCCCAGTAACGTAATCTATAATAATTTATCTTCTTTCATAGAGGATTTCTATCAAGTATTCAGTAAGTTATTGACGGTTTTGCACTGGATTTCATACTGGTATTTATCAATAATCAAAGATAAAGTGGTAAAGCTAATATGTTACTTTGTTTCTTTTCATGTACGACCGACTGCACAAAAAGTAACTGTTATATTCCAATACAGATAGCGAATCTTGTGAATTTTAATCTTTTAAAAACATCTTCATCTCTATTTTGCTCATTTAAAATAGCCAAGGCCCATGCTGTATTTTAACTTTCCTATATTAGTTCATAATAATCTTTGCAAGGATGGAAACCACGGTTTTGGCACTCATGAAAAACATTCTTGGTTCACCCAACCCGACAAAGAGTCATGCGTTCGATTGCGGGTCGAATGATTATTTTTGGGGGAGGGGTTTTCATTTAGGCGTTGTTCAATTTATCCTTGGTAAGCAATTGATAGTTCACCTCTGTCCTTGTTTTCGACCATGCCAGTTGATCAATTGATTCGAATACATTCTTCTTATAGATATACGTGCCTATGTTATAAGTTCTTCGTTTTGCATACCAAATTTATATTGTATGGTCGCCGTACCTTATATAACCACTGAATATAATAATTCTGTTCTATGGGAATATTACTGGACATAATTTTCATGTTGACTACTGCATTATATATATATATATATATATATATATATATATATATATATATATATATATATATATATATATATATATATATGCTAAAAAGTTATACATATATGCATCATGGTTTACCTACTTGTGTGTGACACTGTACAATGGCCTTCATTTCTCAATACAGTTAGGACAGAACGATTCAGGAGCAAAGCCTACTCTCTCTCTCTCTCTCTCTCTCTCTCTCTCTCTCTCTCTATATATATATATATATATATATATATATATATATATATATATATATATACAGCACACGTTCTTGAAGAAAAGATTTTTCAGATGGTTATTTTATGTTTGATTGAAATGACCATTCAAATTCACAAAGCAGAGACTAAATTCACCAGTCCTATATTGAGCCTTACTTAACAACTTTCACAAAGGTCAAAAACAACAATAAATACCGCGCAATGAAGCACAACAGGAGACAAGAAAACACATTGAAGCCATTTACTTTACAATGCTAATGAGCTATATCGAAACATAAATTATTTCGGAAATATTCTTACAGCCACATAATTTATAAACTATGTTATCTTTCATTGGTATGTGACGTAATTCACATTCATAGTCACCTAATATGTTTTTGCTTGTCTTATGTTTTTCCTGTTTGTGTCTGTTACTTTCGTCGTATTCTGAAGGTCAGCAATGATATTAATACCAATTTAACCAGTAAAGACCAGTTCATGTCAGCAAATATGAAGAACGCGTGTTGGTTAACTTTGTCACACGTTAGTGTGTTATCAGCACGCCTAATGACCTATACTAACTTAGTACTTGTTCCAAATGTAGCATAGTAGAGTGCAGAGAAATGGTTATTGCAAGTACTAAGTGAGATGAATTTTAACATTTATATTCATGTCGACATTTCAGAATATCGGATGAATAATTACATCTTATATAAACATGTTTATAGAAGATAAGAAAAGCAAAACCATTGATATGTAGCAGGCATTGATAACCAAACCATATATGAAACACTGTATTGTATCAACCCAGACTTAAGTCTGTTGTAATTAATTTGACACCAACTGTCAAATGATTTTATGATAGTATTTTATTATTTAGACAAGATAACCAAGGTATCACATCACGTTTTTACAACGTTGCCGTAAGATTCCGATTTGATTATGTGGAGAAATAATGTTTCAGATAATGCTACAACGTTACATACGGACGTAACCTCAATGTACACTAGTCTGATAAAATTAACAAATTACCAAGGAACCATAATTACAACAGTTTGTACAACTATGTGCATCGATTATAACAGTTTCTACAACTATTTGCATCGATTATAACAGTTTGTACAACTATGTACATTGATTTTAACAGTTTTAACAACTGTGTGCATTGATTAAAACAGTTTGTACGACTAATCGTTTCATTTTACTGTGATAATATATGACTTTTAATCAACGTTGTACCGATGTTGCTTTTAATATTACATTATGAAAGAGAACAATCATTGTTTTGTATCTTTTGGGGGTTTTTTGTTTGTCCGGGGGGGGGGGGGCATTTTTATTTTCTAAAGGAGCAACTGAATAAGGTTTCCAACTATTGTCGTAAAATAATGTATTCGTCACTTCCATGATTACGAGCATGACGTACGTTCATTGATTAAACATTATTTACGAATCTATGAGCCGAAGTTTGTAACTCTTTCTGCATTACCAGAGTCACTATCTGTGACCGAGATATATAATGTGTTAAGTTTTCAAATATTTTGAACCGTCTAGATATGAACATTAATCAGTTAATCTACAATTTGCATTTTAGTTGAAAAAATAATTTTTTCTACTAATATTGTGAATGAATTATTATTTTTCATGACTAATTGTTCTGTCGCGTCGACGGACACTTTATAACACTTTTGAACATCATGCTGCATCTGAATCAATGCTAATGTCAACCACCAAATATGTCAAGAATATGCAGTAATAAGTAAGATTGTATTGTATTGTTTATTTCTTCTGATATCAAAGAGATAATTCTTACAGTTGATGATAATTTGTCGGAGCGATGGTCAATTTCTGACGAGTCTAAAAAATGGAATTGATTTATCAATTGAATAATTAGAAAGAATAAAATCGATATATCATGTGGCTGCTTTGATCCTTTTGGGAGATTTTAATGATGGTATCAAAGAGTATTTTGATTTCATACCTGATGATACATTAGTTAATGTTTCAAATGAAGATGACGTGTATGATGGCGGTAACTTGTCTCTGTCAAGTAATAATTCAGACTATCAAACAAACAACAATTTTGACTTGACTTTTGTACAAATGCGCACAATATTTAATATGCATGTACTTAATGGTACGATTTTAAATGACACGAATCGAAATTAACATGCAGGACAAACAATCGCTTCAGTATAGCGGATAATGTTTGTGGTCTGTACTGTGTTTTTTTTTCCTTTAGAATAAACTTTCGCATTGATGACATACACGAGTCCTGCCATTTTCCGATCTATCAAAGAATGCAAATAGCCGATACATTAATTCATTGTAGTAACATAAATCAGAATACGAGGAATTATATATATAATGAATATATCAGTGACAATGGTGTTAGCAACGACTATGAGGACGATGAAAATGATCGCGATAATGAAAGGCAATGTTTCTTCGATTGAAATATACAATTGCGGATCATTTCGACAACATTTTAGCAGATATTTAGTGAACATGACCAAGACGTAACTGATTTAAACATCATTGAATGTCTAAGACAGACATTTATGTCTTCGTGTACATATATTTGTGTTGAAATGCAGCTACAGACGTTACCACATTTACTGCTAAGGTTACAAGACTGTGATAAAGCTATACAGGTAAAATTTTAACTTGTAAGATAATGTATATATGCAAAAAATATTTTTTCATCTAGACGCATTATTTCACATTAAAAGCTCATTTAACATATTGTGACAATCGAAAATGTTTTTATTATGTCATTGATTGATAAACCAGCACAATGGAGAAATTACCCCAAAGTATTCTTGTAAGCGTTACAGGAATACGGCTATAGCAGGGTAAATGTAAGGGAATCTAAAGTTTCAAGGATTTATTCGTTAGATTATTTTTGTTTCTTTCTAACATAGATGAACATGTGTCTGACGATGAGGCAGCTGCTAGAAATAAGAACGATGATTTTAAATTGAATCAACGAATCATAAATCAAGAAACAAACGATTGCATTCGCTGTTTGAAAAATAAAATCTCTATGCCCCGACAAGGTTCCAATCATTTTATACCACTTGACTTTGCTTGTTTCACTTGTTAGTGTGCTCTTTAAAACAGGGAACGTTCGCAGATAGCAGAGGTGTGACACTGTGGGAACGTTTGGGAATGGCGTTCCTTTACTGTTTTGAGAGTGTCATTGTCCTTTTCAACCTCCCCACATCTGCGTAACATGCGTTCCCTTCTTTACTGCGTTCTCTATCATCTTTATTTAGCACTGAACCACTTCGAAACAGCTATCATAAATGGCCTCATGAATGGCCTTTGCAATTATGCAGGTATGTCTCTAATACATGCAGCGTGCAAAATATTCAGATCTTTTATTGAACAAGCAGCTGTATAGATCGGAAGTAAACAATAATGCAATAGATATTCCATTATAGTATGGCTTTAGAAAAAGCTTCAGTACATGTAATACATATTCCATTTATGTGCAACTGTCCAGAAGCACGTATGTAAATCTGATGGTAGGTATTACTGAGTGTTTGCTGAATTTTCAAACGTTATCGAAGGTGTACAATTTTTAAAACTAGTGTTTACTCTTGTACGTATATCTATTGCTGCAAATATTTTATTTTGTTTATAAATTTAAGTAAAATATGCATAATGTTTGAAACACTATGTAACCAGAACAAATGTCCTAATCCGATATTATAATAATATATAATTTGAAAATTCTTTTTATTGTTGGGCCATTCTAGATGGTTTGAATATGTCATAATCTACTTCAGGTTTTATGGCAGACGAGAATAACATTTCGGTGGGGTGGGGGTGGCACTTATTATATAACTCTTTTTGAGAAGGAGATTACAGTCTTAATTGCTGTGGGGTGGGGTGGAGTTTTAGGTTGTTCTTGTTTGGATTGGGAAGATGTAATAGTTGTTGTTGTGTATGTTTCGCTGGGACGGGGGTGGGTGGGTATAGAAAATATAGTCGCCGTCACGATCACAGGAGAGATACTTAGATTTGCTTAAAGTATATATTTCAAAAGATAAACAGAACCAGTAAGGTTCAAACGCTTTCAAACGTGTCATATTAATGCCTAAATATTTAATACGGGATAAATATAGACTTAATTGCGTGTGTATAAACGCAAATGCTACTGACGATAATTGTAACATTTTAGCATGTGATTTCATATACTGTAGTTCCTTTAACAATTAATTCGATATTAAAAGGCACACATTAAAATGCAACAATATTTCATAAAGATTACATTTTTTTGATGGAAGTATTAATGCTGATAAATAATTTTGTTTTTTAGTTATTACAATAGTTTGAGCTTCAAACAAACAAATAAACGGTTACTTACGAGGATAATGCCACAATAATGCATTGTAAACGTTCTGATTCTTACTGACTATCAAGAAACAAAACACTCCTCTATGATTCCAGATAGTGTGGGTTAGGAGAGAACTGACACGTGTGATAGACGTGGAAGAGATACAAATCTTCTGACTGATGGTTTCAACTGACTTTAAACAAATGCAGTGCAGAAAATACAATGGATTTAATTATAATTTCTATTGATATATGTTTAAGTCTTATATTTTTGCGAGGAAATGCTTCGGTGGCCTAGTGTTCAGAGCGTTCGCCTCGGATGCGGAAGGTCGCGGATTCGAATCCCGGCCGTTCTCTCATACCAAAGAAATATTTAAAATATGGTACTAACAGCTGCCTCGCTTGGCGCTCAGCATTAAGAGGTTGGTGTTAAGACCGGTGAGCCTTGGGGTCGGGATAATGTGACTGGGTGGGACATCGTGCTACATGTTTGCGGCATGATGACCTAGTGCTAGACATCACTATAAACTGCAGACATCGTAGTGATATGACTGAAAAGTTATTAAAGCTACGTTAAATCCAACACACACACACACACACACACACACAAACACACACACACACACACACACACACACACACATTTTAGCTGTGGTAGTTGCTATATTTAAATATTAAACAAAACACGTTACAAAACTAACAATTGGACATAAGTTATTATTTGAGTATTCTTCACTTTTAAGAGCAGAGGTATGTTGACTTTAATAATGTGGTAGGACAATGATCACCTTATAAGTCAGAGAGAGAACGATTATGTGTCCCTGACGTCACTAATACATTTGACAAAATTTAATGGATCATATTTGACACTATTTTCATCAGTCTGGCTACGGGTTTCTGATTTTTTTCACTCTAGCATTTTATTAGCATACTACGAAAAACAACTGTAACACATTTTCGTTTTTTTTTTTTTGTATGATATCCGTTGCGAAAGGCTATGTACAGCTCTTATCACTTTAATCATTTTTAAAAATGCACTAAAGAACTAGACTATTATCTTTATTTATTTATTTATTTATTTATTTATTTATTTATTTATTTTTAGCAGTAGTATCAGTATTGTGGTTATCATCAATATTTCGGTTGAAATACAAGCTAATAATGAATAGAAATTATGATGATAAGATGTGAAAGGCATTATTAATTTAAGCGATACAACGTATGTGCCTTTACTTGTCGCTTTTATTTTAATGTTCTCTAATTACCTTTTTCCAAAGAAACAGTAAAAATATGCAATAGCCTAATTTAATTCATTTGAAGAGCATTACGAATCAAATATGCATGTAAGGTAAATTACAGTTGTATTTTTTTTTTTTTTTTTATTTTTTATTTTTTTTGAAAATCGATTTTCAACAAATATGGTCTTGACATGTTTTAATACAAGTTGCTATGGGTATTAACCAACACAGCCGTCAGCATAGGAACTATTTGCAATGAAAGCGGACATGTACTGCTTCAAAGGCAAAGCAAAAATGACGTATTTGTAACCAGTGTTTGAATAAGGTAAGGGTAGTGTCATGAAAATGCGGATGTTGCACGATTAAATCAGTCTATTACAAGACAGGCTACATAATTTCAGCAAAACACCATACAGAATTCGTAGAAATAGTAATTAATATTGGGAGTTATAGATTACGTAAGTGAGGAACGCGTCATGAGTACTTTCATAAATATGTATCAACTGGTAGCTGCAGATTAGACTATCTTGTTAAAGGAATTCTTTTAAACAGGTAAAATTGTCCTAAAATGACAAATGTTTGTTTGTTACGATAATAATTTAAAGAAGTCTCAGGACTCATTAAACTTAAGAATTAATCGAAGCATGAGCACCGATCCACTTCAAACTTTATGTTATATTTAGTATTAGATTATTTAAATCTTTCAAAATCAACACTTACAAATACAGATAAAAGATGCAGGTAGTGATATCCTATCTCGAAATAATTGTTGTTACCATTTAGGAAATATGATTATTTTATTAATTTAGGAAGGGCAAGTATAAAATATAACGTCTGTAAAGAGAAACCTAAATGTGCGATCAAACCTAATCTCAGATTAAATATATACAAATATTCTTGTCTTGCAAATTCTCAATTACCAGAAATGAATTTACTAAGATCGTTTCCTAGACTGGTGCTAGATTTTTTAATGTAGTCTCCATAATTTGTCTGAAAAATACTGACGTAATTATTGAATGTACTATGCAGCACCTGCAATTTTCCTCTCCGTATATATCTCCCATTGGATTTACCCATAATTCCCCAATATATCTCTATGTTTTCCTTTCAGCAAACAAAACTATAATTTATTAGTGAATAATGCATTTCTACTTACTGCTACTACTTCGCATATACAATACAATACGTAGCTGAGAAGACGCAAACTACTTGAAGAAGAAAATCTGCATAGAACAGCACCTGCTCCTAAATATTAAATGTACAACACGTTGTTTTCATTAAAAATGAATCGAAATCTGCAAATTTGTATCGACATTATCGATCGCTAGCGCCTTCATATCTATAATCACGAGCTTTATAAAATGACAGTAAAAACAATATTGATTTGTCTGCATAAGTACGCTCCCATACTTCATATATTTACTCTGCTATCTAGCAATCAAGGGTATATCCCAGCCTCATTATCTACGATCTAGCAATCAAGGGTATATTCCAGCCTCATTATTTGTGATCTAGCAATCAAGGGTATATTCCAGCCTCATTATCTGCGATCTAGCAATCAAGGGTATATTCCAGCCTCATTACCTGCGATCTAGCAATCAAGGGTATATTCCAGCCTCATTATTTGTGATCTAGCAATCAAGGGTATATTCCAGCCTCATTATCTGCGATCTAGCAATCAAGGGTATATTCCAGCCTCATTATCTGCGATCTAGCAATCAAGGGTATATCCCAGCCTCATTATCTGCAATCTAGCAATCAAGGGTATATTCCAGCCTCATTATCTGCGATCTAGCAATCAAGGGTATATTCCAGCCTCATTATCTGCGATCTAGCAATCAAGGGTATACTCCAGCCTCATTACCAGTGTATTTGTTTTGTTTTGTTCCAACGTTTCGCATGTCACTTCTCTTATAATGATTTCTTTCTTCGAACATATTGTCTGCCGATTTTTTTACTGTTATAGTAACATACCTCTAAAGAAACTCAGATCTCCATGCAGGCTTTTACTTTGAAAGGTAAGTAAATAAATACCATGACTTTCATAATATTATGCATGTGTCTATTTGTTGTTCTTTGCTCTATATTAAAATGCATTTAATTTCCAGTTTTAATCGGATGACTGCGGGAAACAATCGATAAACAAAAGCCGTGTAGATTCCAGTTTATGCAAATGGAGTTACTGTGATATCGCGATGATAAAACATAAATGTTGTTACGATGGCATATATTTGTCATAATGTTGGGAAATTTATATATATGTTGCATCAACTTGCAAATGGATGAAACTTCCATATATCCCTCATTGTGACAAATGTTCGCTCTGACTACAAAAACTTTTCTGAGAGAATTAAAGAATGCATCTGTGATAAGGGAGTGGCGACATGATTGTCCGTGAGGTTGGGCCCACCAACATAAGCATGAAAATGAATGTAGACCACAAACTATTTAAACAAATCTGGGTGTTCCAACAGAAGCAATAAATCTTTTTACGATAATGTTTTAAAGTCAACGCCTGTCAATTCCGAAGGCCACTATAAACCAAGCCTCATTTGCATGCTTCACATTTGGACTCTTATACGCTACCATAGATTCCATCTATTCGTTCTTAACAAATACGGTAATCATTTAATCTGGTTCTTGCATAACATAAGGGGCGTAGCTGTCATATAGCAGGAATGTGCAAAACCACAGGGTCCCACGAATTATTTTGTTTCTACACAATATATTAGGCAGGGGCCATTAGGTAAGGTTTACAAGGTGCCCAAATTTCATACCTACGCCACTGCATACCATCACTAAACTTTAACAAACGACAAACTATTTATCCGATTTGTTACAGTGATATCAATTTTTAAAAGATATATATTTTTATATGAGAATATGGGTTTCAGCCATTGCGTCAAACATTGATATTCGTGGGTATATTTATTTTGTAAAAAATGTATCCGCTAGTCTTCCAGGCATTTTCCTGTCCCACATGTGAGCTTTTAAGCGATGAAATGAAATAAAACTGTAATGACTTTATTCTAACCAAGTTTCGGAATCCAGCAATATTGAATAATCTATCCCATAAGCTTTCACATCTGCAGCTGTGAATTATTGAATATGATCACTTGTCTAACATGACGCTGAAGATGTAGATTCCATACCTATGAAACAGTATCCGTACAAGATGAACCCACTCAAACAGGAATGTCGGAAAATGAAATTCATTTATTGATGAAGAATGATTTTATATAACCTAGTACACTTTCCGCATGTGCACCGACTATAGAAAAGTGAAGAACGGAACAACTCTTGATTGAAACACAAGGAAAGCGCGCAGCAACTCGATACATGATCCCTGCTGAAGCCGACATTCGTGCTCGTGCAGAACCCAAACTAATCGTAGCAGTGGCATCAGATGACATAACGCTAAAGTCAATTGAAGCCTTATGAATCGTGTTGTACACAATATATGTTTGACAAATCGTGCAAAACGTCTTCATGATAAGTCGAATATTATCATGTTATTATTTAAACATGATTTTGCAAACCATTTCCTTATTAACCTAACTGTATCCTCTATATATTAACCTAACTTAACCTAAATTAATCCTCTCCATATTAACTCAATTTTATCCATATTAATTCAATTTAATAGGCTCTATATGATACCAATTTAATCGTTTGCAAATTAAAACCAATTTAACCGTTTTATAGTAATGCAATTTAATCATCTCTATATTAACCCAATTTAATCGTCTTTATATTAACTCAATACAACTGTCGATTAGTCCCATTTTATCCAGAAGGTGCTGGCCAGGATAACAGCGGAAAGAGAGACACATAAAGAGCTGAAACTGGTCAGGATATCAGCGATCGCGAAAGAAAGAGAACTCGTAAATGCTCTTGAAATGGAGATATTAAGGGTAGAAGCTAGGACCGCCGACAGGTACGAGTTCAGTACAAGTTCTGGAGGGAGCATACGAACGATTATCAACCACAGAATCGTACATATAAGTACGTCGCGATTCAACGACAAAGAAGAGTCCATTGATGATTTCCTCATGCAGTTTGAGAAAGTCGCGTCAGTTCATATAATTCCCGAGCTAAATTGGGTCATTAACGTCTCGGCTTTTTTGCAAGGTACATCTCGCGTAATTTCCCATAACTTAGCCTCTGAAGAAACGGTCGACTTTAACTTGCTCAAGAAGGCTATTCTTTGCCATTATTGGCTGACCACAGAAATGTACCGCAAACTTTATTGGGAATCGACAAAAAAGGGAACGGAAACCCACTCTCAATTTCATACCTGTGTTTGAAGGTTATTTGAGAAGTGGATAGAGATGGCAGAAGTCGAACTATCGTACGACGGGCTAAGCGAGTATATACTTGCCGTCGCGAGTTGATAGTATTCCTAGTGGAGAGAGAACACCGGACTCTCGAAGAGATTGTCAGCATGGCGGAGAGATACAAGCAGGCACACTCGAAGAGTGGAGGTTACGGGGTACTGACCGACCCCTACCCGCTGGGTCGAACCTTGTGGTTGAGGGAGAGCTGGCTGTTCGTAACCGTCAGGGCGACGGGAAGGTCGGAAGGGCTATACATGTAAGGATGCCACCTACAGACCAGGACAGGCCACACCCACGAAAACTGGCCTTGCAGGACTGAGATGGCCGCCGACGTACTAAAACTGTAAGCGCCCGGGGTATTGTGCAAAGACTGTCCCGAGGGCAGGCAGACCCAGGTGAATGCCGTCGTTAAGAAGAAGTACGAGCCGGAGGCAAGCTGTAAGTCAGCAAACCTCGCGTCCGCAACGGTCGACGGAAAAGGTTCGACACCGGGTGTAGCGTTCCCTCCCTTGTTGACGAGAAATACGGGAAGCCTGGGGACCACACAGGCGAGGTAATCGAGGTCCAGTACGCGAACAACGCACGTGACTCGTTGCTAGTGACTGTCATTGACCTCGATTCACCGTACGTGAAAGAGAAAATGAAGCTGCGTGCTTGGATGGGCTATCACATGACGTCATACTGAGATGTCGTTATGTGTTTCCGTAACCAAACCCCAAAAACCTGCACACCGACGCTTGTGCGTGCTGTGGAAACCAGGTCCAAGAGTCGTCAGATCAACGATCCGTCCTCTTGGTAAGTACACCCCTTGTCGATGAGCCATTTTGACGCGTCGCGATGGATTTCATCGGTCTGATGAAACCCGAGTTGTCGCTAGGCAATCGGTATATTTTAACGGTCGTAGATTCGGTCGCTTGGCAATTGGTATATTTTAACGGTCGTAACCTGCACGATATCCGGAGGCTGTCGCGTTGTGTAATCTTGATTTGGAAACCGTCACTTTAGCGCTGCTTGAGATTTGGTCAAGAGTCGGTGTGTCCGACGAGATTCTGACCGACCATTGGACACAATTCACGAGTCGCATGATCAATGAGGTGAACCGACTGATGTCAATTAGGCACATAACGACTACACCGTATCACCCCCAATGTAACGACCTGGTCGATCGGCTTAACTGGACTCTGAAAAAATGCTTAAGATGCTGTGTAAATGCCGTACCAAAACTTAGGATCGATATATTCCTGCCATGCTTTCTGCTTATCGGGAAGTACCACAATCGAGTTTAGGGTTTAATCCCTTTGAATTCTTGTGTGGGAGGACCATACGTGGTCCCAACACCGTCCTGACACATATGTGGACGGACGATCACACTGTCGAAGAGGTACGTACTACGAAACAATCTAGAAGAAGTTTCTACTCTCGCACAGCAGAACCTAAAGCGAGCGAAGTCGCGTCAGGCGAAGTATTATAACAAGCACACGAAACCAGGCCAGCATGAAGTAGGGGATAAGTTGTTGTTGCTGGTCGCGGGTCAAACCTATCGGATACGACTACCGACTAAGGAGAAGCTGTTTCATGCTAATCTACTTGAAATATACAGAGAAAGAGACACCGCCAGCTAGTGTGTCGTCGCCACGATCATCACCGGGGACATCGAAGGCGACACAAAAGGTACAAACACCTTCCCGAGCTGTCCATTAACCAGGGCTGAGACCTCCTCCGACGTGGAGTGAGACCCAATGTTGACTGCGGATCAGCGAGAAGAGATAGATACGTTGCTGACGGGGTATTACGATGTGCTTACGGAAATATCCGAGAGAAAGTCACTTGCCGAGTTCGGGTTAAAACTGGTGGACGACCGGCCAGTACAGCGGAAACCCTACCCTTTGCCCCATGCTAAACGACAAGTGGTAAGAGAAGAGATTCAGCAGATCTCTGTACAGTTCTCCTGTAGTCTTCGTGCAGAAGAAGGATGTCACTAATCGGTTTTGAGTCAACTACTGAAAGGTGAATCAGGTGACGAAATTTCAAGTCGAAATGCTACCTGACCCAGAACATATTTTCGCTTTTGTCTCGAAAGCGAAATATTCTTCGAAGTTATATTTGTCCAAGGGCTTTTGGCAAATTCCTGTAAGAGAGGAGGATAGGTCAATGCTCGCTTTTGCTACTCCCGACGCGACCTATCAATGGTTAGTCATGCTGTTCGGAGTCCAGAATGGGTGTTGGAACCCTTGCGCGATAGGGATTTTTACAACTTCGTGGATGATCTCTTGCTAGCCATAGAGACTTGGGATGAGCACGTCACTCTGGTAATTCACATTTTGGAACGGCTAAGTCAAGTAGGATTGACGGTTCGGCCTTCCAAACGTTTCATTGGGTTCCGGACGTTGGAATAATTGGGACACACCCTGGGTCAAGGTACGTTGTCCCCAGAAAAGTGGAAGGTGGAGCAGCTGAGAAACACTGCACGACCCACCACAAAAAGTGTGGTGAGGTCATTCCTGAGATTGGCTGGGTATTACTAGAAGTATGTGGCGAATTTCAGTGCTGTTGCGGAGCCATTATCTGACTTTACCATTAAACGGTCCCCGAGTAAAGCTATTTGGACGGATGCTTGTGAGCGCGTTTTCCTAACATTGAAGGATAGGCTGACATCCGACGCTGTTGTTCGTCTACCGGATCTGTCCAAAGACTTCGTGTTCCGCACTGACGCGCGTGACACGGATCAAGGAACAGTACTACTGCAATAGCACGACGGGAGAGGAAATTCATCGGAATAGGGTTCAGGACATCACGGTTCGAGCGGTACTTATGCGTGCGGAAGTTCATATTGGAGACCGACCACTAACCCCTCGCTTGCGAAATTGTCGAATGAACGGTTGATGCGATGGTAGCTGCACTACATTTTTATTTTAACTAATGAGTGGTAATTTTTCCAATTAAGATTTCTAGCATAGAATTTACATTTGTCTTCAGAAACTGCAAAAGGTAACGTAATCTGAATTTCTCGTTTTCCTATAATGCTAGATAATAAGAGAATAAATGAATAAATTTTCTGTCTTTAACCATCCCAACTGTAAGCAGGTTGCGTTCATGGTCACCAAACTTCAACCATTACTTTTTTTGGACACAATGTGGACGGGTAAATCAGTACGAAACAGCCTGATAGCGGTTTATTGTGTTGTGTAGCTAGGTAAATCAGTGAAAATGCAGAGGGATACTTACGTTCAGCAATTTCTTAGTAATTAACACATAATGTAGCTAGCTCAATCAGCATGAAAGGGCGTGTTTTGACGGAAAGATAGCCACTACTCGCTAATGTAGCTAGGTCAGTCAGTGCAAACCAGCCTGTTTGCTTGTTGCAAAACATATCACCAAAATGGAAGTCTAAAAGGGTATACGAGGAAACATACTGAATAAAAACTGGAGTATACTTTTTCTTGAACAAAATTAAAGGTAAAGCCTTTGAAATATGTTTTACGTAGTGCCAGTGAGAGATTACCAATTAAGCACACTAAGTACGTGCTTAGGGCATCAGCCAAAGAGGGGCACCAGAAAATTCAAATTAAGTGATGATGACCATTTCAATCTGTAATTCCGAGTAATTTAATTTCGATTGATGGCAACGCTTATATTTTCCCACCTTTATCGCTTTTTTATATTTTGTTTGTGGAGTTTCAGATTAATTTCGATGGGCACTAATTATACAGAGGTAAGATTATTTTTACTAAGTACTGATCTGAAGAAACACATTTCGTTAGTTTGTAATATAGCTAGGTCAGTCAGAGTAAACTTGAATTACTACTTTCTGTGCTTAATGTTCTTCCAGTCAGAGTGAAACGATTTGTGTGAAAGACAGTTGTTATTTGGGGATTTTATCGTCATTTCTCAGGTAGGCTATATAACAGCCAGTCTTGCTGATGGAGGAAAATCCCGGTAAGAAACACCTACCACGGGAAGATACTGGCATACTCACCTACCAAATTTGGCCGAGCTTGAGGTTCGAACCCACACGAACAGAAGTGAGATGCCAGTGATTGGTAAAGGCGGGCGCTTAATCGACCACTCTGGGCCACGTGGATGACGGTAATCTTTAGCCACTACTTTCTTTTATTACACAGTATAGCTCGGTCAATCATAATCCGAATTTTATCTTACCCCTGCCACCACATTATTGATATTTGGGCATTTATGAGACCGTGTTCCACACAGCGAGATCCTGCAGCGTGCAAGTATCCCCAGCATGTACTCCCTGCTAATTAAACGCCGCCTTCGATGGCTGGGTCACGTCCGACGCATGGAGGATGGAAGGCTGCCAAAGGACATCTTATATGGACAGCTGGCCACTGGCATGATAAGAGTCGGACGCCCCTCACTCCGTTTCAAAGATGTGTGCAAGAGGGACATGAAGGCATGCAACATTTCACCCGATGGCTGGGAAGAGCTGGCTGAGGACCGAGGCACCTGGAGACTGATGGTAAACAATGGCATATCAGTCGCTGATGCGAGGAGAGGCCAGTTGGCGGCAGAGAAACGTAAGAGAAAGAAGAACGCAACAACAACCACAGTAACGCAGACTTCCCAGTATGTCTGCACCAACTGCAGTAGGGACTGTCACTCACGTATAGGCCTGCACAGCCACAGCAGACGTTGCCAACAGAGACAGACAACACCCCAAGGGCGCTATTCGCATGGTCTTTCGAGACCGAGTCGCCAATGATGATGATGATGATGACACCCCAACATAAATCTCCAAATATAAAAAATGGGGTGTCAAAGGTCAGAGTAAACTCGGATTACGTCGATCAGCGCGAAATTAAATTTGTGAAAGCCAGATCGTTCGTTTATCCGTGTTAAACTGGGGAAAACACGATCATACACGTAAGAATTTCAGAAGGCTACTAAAAGTTTGTGAGCATTGTGGTTCTGTGTGATTTGTGTATGTGTGATTTGGATTTTTAACGTAGCTTTAACAATTTCTCAGTCAAATGTCTGCAGTGTTGCAGTTTATAGCGATGTCTAGCACTTGGGCATCATGCCGCAGACATGTAGCATGATGTTCCACCAATTCACATTATCCTGAAGCCAGGCCGACCAGTCCTAATACTAACCTCTTAATGCTGGGCACCTAACGAGGCAGCTGTAAGTATCACTTTTTTTTAAAAGTCTTTGGTATGACTTAGCCGGGGTTCTGACTACTAGGCCATATGAGCGGCCCATTGTGGTTCTCCATGCACACGCTCCCCACCCCCCACCCCCCAAATAATTTCAAAGTCAAATTTGTTATTATTTCGATTGTAACAGTAAGCCAATGTCATGCAAGAAATATATGGTGTTGCCGTTTTCAAACTTGAACTGAGAAATGCTACAGATCCAAAATGAAAAACCTATCTCTTTCCTCCAAATTCAGACTTTTTTAATAATATGACAAATTTATTTCTGGTCAAAGTAGCTCCTAAATCATATTTCATTCATCGTACACTTACTCATCCCCCATACCCCGAATAAAAGCCCCAAATGCAACAAATGAACCGAAGTTACGCAAAGTCAGTGTACTAAATCTAGGGTAGCGTATCTTAAATTTGTAACAAAATGCTGAAAAACCAAAATATGCCTCACAAAGCATTGGTATTGCAACACACTTTATTATAAGTTTGAAAGCGGTAGATTTCTTACATATGCCAGCCGTTTAATGTTTATGTTCTGCAGCAGGGGCGTCCGCAAAATTATTTTGGTGTTGGGTGGGACAGTGATATCAGCTATTAAGTTTGACGTATGCAGACCAAAACATGGTGAGGGCCGAGTGCACCCAACTCTTGCCTCTGTGTGTGCACCCGTGTTCTACAGTGTTTTGTGCACATTCGCACAATGTTATATAATTCTTTCCTAATCCAAGGTAAATGTGAGGAACATTATTCTTTCCTATTTGAAGATAACAAAGCATACACTAGATTTATATATATATATATATATATATATATATATATATATATATATATATATATATATATATATATATATATATATATATAAAACAGTGCGTGGGATTCAGTCTTGGTCGTTTGCGTGATAGGTCGACATTTTATGCCTGACAAAAATGATTAATACGTTGGGTTTCTTTACTTAAACCATAGCTGTCTATTGATTTAAGTATATAGCTCTGCACTAATACATATCAATGATTTGTTAATGCGGTAAATCGAATTATTAATCCCTTTTGAAAGATTTAATAATTCATTATATAACATTTACCGTGTGTACGATGTAATAATCCATTCAAACGAATTAGGATTAAGTTATAACGATTAACTTATCTGTTAAAACTATTTACTAATCCGTTTGAACAAGTATTAATCCATTAGAGCGATTAAATAATCTTATATCGATTTATTATTCCGTTTTTTTTTTTTATTTTTAATAAATGCACTTTATCCTTAACCTTTATGGAAGTGACGCAATCATCCATATGAGAGTTTAATCCGATTAGGTTGACAAATACAGCTGATATTGTAAGAAAAGGCATTTGATGAGTCTATAATTTGTTTCATAAGTTAAATGAAGTATCACATGTTATATATGCATTACACGTTGAAGAAAATCTAATTGACCAATCTCACATAATTCGTTATATAACAGTTACCGTGTGTACCATGTAATCACACATCATTAATTTATGTGTATTGGGTCTCTTGGCCAACAGTAGATCGACTAGCCTATTTTTCCCGATATTATAGGGTCACATGTTATGAGCAATAACACAGCAAGTGATGATTTTTTTTTTTTGCTTCTTAGTTATAGAATATGAAATGGAATGTTTTCTGCATTATTGGAATGTCCATAATATCATTAGACATACACTGCATTAAAACGCGTACCGTCTACCATGTTAAGGGCCGCCATTTTAGTTTTTATTTTTTGGTCACCTTTTGCAAACTTTTGACCCTGTGTTATTACAAGTTGGAGATTGCATATTTACTGCATATGGTTATAAAGAAATGTTTTGTGAACATGCAACTTTAAGAATAAATTTACTTCATCTTCCAGGTACATATGAAGGCTTCTGTACCTTTATACCAAGACACACACCCCACCCACATCATTTTTGCATGAAATGCCAGATTCTTGTTGTAGTTGCTTTGAGCTTAATGCCATTTTTCAACACATTATGTGCTTACATGGTGACTGGTGGAGGAAGAACCTGGGAAAGCCCTGGGAGGAATCACCAACCAATGGGAAGCCACTAGCATGCTTTCTTACATACCCACATTGACTGAACCCTAGTCCTACATGTAAGACCTTAACACTGATATTTATGTTGTGGGTGTCAAGGTCTTATAGCCTAACTAACAGCGCTGTGTAGCATGTTTTTATGTTGACTGACATCATTACGAAAGTCAACTTTTCAGTCATATTTCGCACAACTGACAACTAAAATAATGACGCTTTTCTCTAATAAGTTCAAATTCTCACAAAAGAAATGGACCTGTTTCCAAGTTTTATTGGCCTACATTTCAGGTGGCTGGAAAGCAGTGAAAGCCAGAAATGCTGAAATCGGGTTAAGTTGAAATATTATTCTGTAACAAAACGAAAAAATTATATTATGCCTATTGGAACTGTAAGGTCTCACTGGATAGTTTCGTATTTTGACACCCCCCAATTTTTTAAGGTGGAAGGCATGAACCTAATTATCACAAGCCTAACCTTTATAAATTCACACATAAGCTAAATCTATAATGTGGTTTAGATTTACTTTTGAGTTAGGCTTAGAAATAGGTTGGCTTGTTGGTGACTGCCTGTCACAGTTAGATTTGTATTGGAGATCAAATGCGTAACTTGGGCTGCAAATGAACTGCCGACTTGGCTTACATATTTATGTGTGCCTGCTACAGATTTTCTATTTGCTTTAGATTTGATTCTATGCAGGTGACAATCACTAGCAAAACAAACTTCTAAATAGCAGCAACTGTAACAACATTATGTGCTGGCCAGTATGAAAATGATTTAAAGGTGACCTTCTTAGTGTTCTTAAAATTCGCTATCTATGCATATTGTTTTATCAACAGATGGGATAAATCTTGGTATAGAATTTCATTGTTTAAGTTTCCCAACTGATGTGGTTCAGTTTACAAAGATTGGTCCATACATTTTTGATGTTACCTGATGAGTTGCCTCCCTTAAGTCTACCTTGGATTTCTCTATTCTAGAATAGATTTGACCTTCTTCATGAAATCAATGAGAGAGTTCTGGTCAGTTTATATATTCAGTGCATCGCTATTATTCTTTCAAGTACTAAGCATGTACATTCTGCAGTTATTTTACAAGAAATTCAGCTTGGCTTCTTTGACATCTTTTATTAACTACTATTTCAGATTGCATGAAGAGTTGTATTATTTGTGCTCTCAGATATCTCTGATATCACCAGGCACTAACAACACCGGGTGTATTAGCAATGAAAAATGATGAAACTGACATATTATAAGGAAATTGTATGTTTCAGAGGGGAAATTAATACATGAAGTATGAAGCTGTCTCATAGCTGTTGCTCTGTTTGATAGCTTTTGGTCATCGATACATTCAATAAATCATATGAAATAAACAATTTTGAATTTTAAACTTCTTAAGGTTGTGTTTTATTTAGAATTGGCCAAAGTTTTGAAAATAAGAAGATTTTCCCTTAATCAGACTGCTATTTGAATTTTTAATTAAGGTCTCATTGGATAGTTTCATATTTTGACCTCCCCCTAATTTTTAAGGTGGAAGGCATGAACCTAATTATCACAAGCCTAACATTTATAAATTCACACATAAGCTAAATCTATAATGTGGTTTAGATTTACTTTGAGTTAAGCTTGGAAATAGGTTGACTTGTTGGTGGATGCCTGTCATAGTTAGTAGACCATTGGAGATCAAATGCGTAATGTAACTTGGGCTGCAAATGAGCTGCCGACTTGGCTTACATATTTATGTGTGTCTGCTACAGAGGTAAATATCTAAAAATCTAGATGGTGGAGGGGTGATTAAAAGTATACTAATTTGTTATAGTACTAGTGAATTTTATTCATGCATAAGGCACATACTGATTCTTTCAGCTGCCTTGTCACAGGAAAATATTAAAAATAGCTATTTCTTGTCAAAAATGAATGTAAAATTTAGGGGTTGGTGGCTGTGTTAGTTCAGTATAAAAACCACCAGTTGCATCAGGAATTAACCTGATTACTGCAGTCGAAATCTCACATGTATGCTTTCTACAAAAATCATTTGTTTTTGTTTGTATCTTCAGTGTAAAATTATTCTCATTTTTGTCTAATTGGTCACTGTCGTATGAAAATTCACCAGATAAACTGTCCAGTGAGACCTTGTCAATGGTTCGTTTTGTTCAAGAAACGTATCCTCAACATGAACCTACTTGAACTTACTTCGGCATACCTCGACTACCGTCACATTGCAGCAAATTCACATGTATGTCAACAGAACGTGAAAATTTGTCCATTTGCTAGCATTATAATTTCATTCCGCCAGGATAAAAACAGCACAGGAAGTATATAAATTTCACATAAATTAGTGGGAGAGTGTCGATATAGGCTGCCAAGTGTGTGTGATGTTCTGAAACTTTGATTACTCATTCTGATGTCAATGGTGAGATGGTAGCGATTGGTAGGCGTGAGTACTTTAGACCACTCAGCCCTTGATATTCTTGAGTCATACACAAGTTGAAATTATATGTTACTGTTAAAATATAATGTTTTCTGCATAATCATTTTGCAGAATTAGAAATGTAACTTAATAAAGATGTTTTTATGAATGTAATTGTATAAAAAATTATTTTGCTAGCCCCACCATTGACACCATTTAATATCAATATAGCCCCATCGCTAATTATGATTGGTGTATTAAAAGGGTTGTTACCATGATTCCTGCTACAGACATGCCAGTTTCTATGGTAATGAATGTGGGCCTGCAGGTCATTTAAAGACGAAGACCGGGTTTGTAAAGTAGGATTATTTCACATGCTTGCCACCAACCATTATAATCTGTTAATGATATCAATTTTTAAGGTTTTCTTTTTCAGAAAATAATAACTTTAGTGCATGAGTTTAAACTGTTATCTCTCAATGAAAATAACATGGTGAGTTTGGCATTGATATGGCCATTTTATTATTAGTTATATGCATGGAACTCTTGCAATGCTTTTTAACATAGTTTTTTCCTCCATGAAATATTCTGAAGTCGGAATTGCAAACTATAGAAAATGCATATTGGCCATCTTGTTTGCTTTTTTGTTATATGCCTACATTGCATTGCCCATGCAGAATTAAATTTACATTTAAATTTTTTTCTTTCCATCTGGTTGATAGAGATGTGAATGGGTACTCTGGTACCTACATGTTAATAATAGCCAGGGTAATAAAAGAAGCCACTGGGTATCTGTTTACCATATACAAGTTTTTTAACAGTGCATGTGGTCCATAAGACCATGGCTTGTAAAGGCAGCAATCACATTTTTTTGAACTTGACAATCCTTTTGATTGAGCCTCAGATATAACACATGTACTTGTGCAGTGCCATGTAGAAATCTACCTCTTCAGTAAATGTTTGACCTTAATCTCTCAGAGCTGTGTACCCACATGACAACCCTTTGATTGAGCCATGAGTGATACTTGCTTAGTGGCAAGTAACAAAGGGTAGTTACTTGATCTTGCTGTTCAATTGACACATGTTCAGTTGCAACCTTTAATATATTTCTGAAACTGTGAATGTGTTGTTATATTGCCCAAGCTCAGTTTCTACATAAGCACCCAAATATTACAGTGAGGCTACGGAAAAAGGATTTAGATGATATTTCTAACAACTAGACCATAATGATGGACTAGTGGAATTAACATATTATGGGATTTTGTGAATCAGATCATTCTGAATTATTTTTATACCACTACGTGACTTATAATTGAATTACCAGTAATGGACTTATCATATAAATGGATTTAAAAATTCAAGCATTGTGGATTTAATTAGAACGGGTTTAAGTTCTTAATATATTCCACTAAATAATACAAGTATATTTTACAGTTTTCTTGTTAATTTTTTTATCTTCCCATCCATCCAGTTGGCTTATTTATTTGTCCAAAATGGGTGTATGACTCACTGGCAACAAATAACATTTCATCTGTACCTGAAGTGTAAAATACACCCTGACTTCTAAACGTTGACTACTGAAAAAAAGAACTTTTGCTTTTCTTGCCAGCATCAACCTACAGCAAAGCAGTTCAGGTTTGCACATTTAATACAATTTCCCTTTGAACAGATACTGGAGAAACTGATCATTATGATCAATGGGTACCCTCTAGATTTTGAATAAAATTTTCACAGCTGGTTGAAGAGAATTATTATCGGAATGTTTTCTTCTAAGCATTCTTTTCAGTGTCTTCACAAGTACATCTCTGACAGTGTGAAAAAGTGAGATATTTTGATTGGTTTATATGACCGATGTTTGTCCTGTTACTTTCCAATTTTTTTCAGAATGACTGGTATATGAAGAAAAACCCCAAGATATTTCAATTTGTCTACATGACAATAGCCCTGTTACTTGTGTTGATTCAGAATGACTTGAAAAAGTAATCTTTGATATGTTGTTTTAAACAAGAGAATTTCACTCCCTGTCAGGACTGTCTGGTTTTCAACACACAGTTAGGAGACTACATATTAAATTGAGAGGGGCTTCGATTGGCCAAGTGGTCTAAAGCGCTCTCCGTTACGGATCACTGCCATCTCACCTCTGTCTGCGTTGGTTCGAGTCTCGGATTCGGCCAATGTGGGTATGTGAGAAAGCTTGCCAGTAGCTTCTCGAGGGTCATGGTTCTTTCTTGTGATTTTCCGGGTTCTTCCTCCACCATTAATACTGGCCGCCATGTATAGTCCATCGTGTGCTGAAAAATGGCATTAAACCCTCAACAACAACAACAACAACAACATATTAAATTGGGAGAGTCAGCATGTATGATGTTATACCAAGACCAACCATTGTTCCCAAAGCAAGCCTGTAGATAGTGTCTACTACCACACATTTGCATTTCATACTCAAAATTGTTCTCAGGGTGATTTCATGTTGCAGCTCTGTACCCTACACTTGCTATCTATTCGATCCAGAATCAAACACAAAATTTGTTCTCTGTGCTACGTTTCACTGATGGCCTCCAGTCCAACATACATGTCCGACCTCACCCATGTGTACACATCAGCAAGATACTTATGCTCCTCTTCTGACAATCGTATACTCATTATTCCCACTATGAAAATGAAGTCATATGGACAGTGTTCTTTTGCATACCAGGGCCCAGCAGCGTGGAATGAATTGCCCACTGAACTTAGACACAAAGACACAGTAATCCCATTCAAGAGTGCTCTTAAAATTCAACTTATTTCGACTGCAAGAACAAACTTAAAGGCCTAATAATGTTTCCTGCCTTAAATATTTTCAGCATGTTTTGTATGTTTTCTGATTTCATGGTGTTTGTTTTTTGTAATCATATCATTATATATGTTTTTTATGTTATAGGTTTTGGCTGATGTTGTAAAGTGCTTAGAGCTAATAAAGTTTAGGCACTATACAAAGTCCTCATTATTATTATTATTATTATTATTATTATTGTTATTATGTGTAACACTTGTATTGTGCAAGCTGAGGCTTCATAACTACCACTGATGGCATCACAGATCAGAGTCATGATGGTAGTCCTGACAATGTCAGGTGCATATTTTAACTGGTGCCATCAGGTCCTGCATGCGCATTTTTGTTGACCTCTGAAATCTTATCTTTGAGCTAGCCTAGAGCTATTCTAAACGATGACTGCACAATATCAACTGCAGCATTGGAGATTCTATTGAGATCGCTGAACTAAGTGTAGGGTGATGTAGGTGTATACTAGTTTTAGAATTGCGCTTGAAAACCAGTGTTATTCTTTGCCTGGTTTCTTCATTGATTGACCTAGTGTCATATGCGCAACTGGCAGTTGGCCAAATGGCACAAAGCATAAACATTTTGGCTCCATATTGACATTTTAGGTGCACAGTCTTGGACAGGCCCATTTGGCAGTCTGCCCAAGGGCAGGTGGACCAGATTTGTTAAGTAACTAATGTTTTAAGGGGAGGGCTGCCTCCATGATCAAAGGGCAGAAGCAGATTTATGGTCAAGTCTGAGTTTCTTTGCATAAATTTGAAATATAATATTTATTTTTGATAATATTTCACTTTGTAATAATGTTTTTACTTATCTCTTGGAGGCTGTCTACCTCATGTCATATATTTGCGCCTTTTTTTTCAGGATGCAGCTTTGATAGTATATTTGTGCCAGTGGAAAATAGCAGAGACATGGCCAGTTTTGAAAACTTCATTGGCGGTTGGGCAGAGCCTGATAGGTGGGTCACTCATGAATACCGCTTTATCATAAATGTGTGCCATGTAAACTATGGGTGTTACTTTGGTCTTTTCTTGAGTCTGTGATTTTTAGGGGGATCATATTTGATGTTGTAAGAACAATGTCATGTTTACCAAATATTCCTGTTGTTGGAAGGAGCCTTATACCCAGGTATGGGCTAGAAACTTGGATCATGCTACCAGACGAAGTGGGCAACTAAGTCATCCAAAAAATGTAAACTTCGCTTTCTTCTGTTACGAAAGTAACAGTGACTTTGCTGTGTGATTATTTGAGAGGTAAACAGAGTGACTAGGTTTTTAGACACTTCCTTGGCTTGGCCAGGTATGTCCAGCATTGTGTTTTAGCTCATGGTGAAATGTTGGCATGCATCTAGCCATCAAGCAGCTGGTGTTGATATCAACTGCAATGACAAACAAGCTTTAGCACATACACAGGTATGTGTTTTGATAGTTGTTTGACTATTAACCCTTTCAACAGTAAGTTAGCAACTATCAGTGCCCAATTTTTACAAGTTATCCTTTGATGATAAAAACGTACCATCCTGTGTTTTGAAACTTAAATAACAGTATACAAATAGCAGTTTGTGTTTTAAGAATACATTTGGTGATCAGAATATTTTAACTGCCATGTGTACATTATTTCTTAATAGAATCATTTTGAAACTGTAAGTGAACATGTCATTGGGAAATAATTTGGGGACATCACTTTGTCTTGGAAGTAGGAAGTACAGTGTGACCCGCTATAATGTGCCCCCCGATAACAAGAATTTGGATATAATGTGGTTGTGGTGTGGTTCCTGAAATTTCATATATTCTTTTTCACACATGAATTTTTTTTTTCTTTTTTTTTTCAAAGTACATGAAATAATGTATTAAAAAAATGTATTATCATTTTG
Source organism: Sinohyriopsis cumingii (assembly GCA_028554795.2). NCBI lineage: Eukaryota > Metazoa > Mollusca > Bivalvia > Unionida > Unionidae > Sinohyriopsis > Sinohyriopsis cumingii. The sequence continues at coordinate 65,764,399 of CM068833.1, read as the reverse complement.
GGGAAGAGATCGTGTATGAATTCGAATATAATATGATCATGGCGTGGTTCCTGAAATTTTAAATACATGTACAGTGTGACCCCGCTATAACACGGTAGTTGGGAGCCATAAAACCCGACTACGTTATGTACCGAGCCGTGTTATATGCAACCAAGTCAGTTAGCTGAAGAAAATGTACCCCCCAAAACATTGTGGGGGTGGGGGTGGGTAATAAATGCGGGTGGTAAAATACGATTTTCGTCGGCAGTTACCAACTTAAATTATGCATATTAAATGAGAAATACACCTGTATTGAAAACAGAGAAGACATAATATAATAGTTTACTTTATTCAGAGAACCATGAATTGGTACATATACGTGAATCCTGTTTATATATAAATGTTTAATGTATAGCATGAATAGAGTATCAACACCATGTACTCACCTGCGAACCTCATCATATACATTGAATCCACAATACAAGTGATTCAATCGAAAATATGCACACACACAGCTTTGAAATATTCATTAATTTTGTAACAGGTCATATTGGTCTGAATTCTGTGGAAAAACATAGCACAAGCACGTAACGAATGACGCAGCACATTTACTTTAAAGTACGTTCTAAGTTGGTAAAAGTTAGGTTGCGTTTTAAGCTGCCTTTGGTAGCATTCGTAAACATAAACTTTTTCCCTACAAAAAGGAAACTTTCACAGCACAGTTAACGTGTTCCAGTCATGTTGGAAAATGCACAAATCCATCAGATTCCATCACTTTTATTTAAGTTTGGTACTGACTTCCTTTGAAGAAAAGTTCTTTGCGGTTATTGAAAGATTGTAGTCGGCTTTCTTTGATGAAGCCTGCATGCACTATTGAAGTCACCACTAAAGGCCAGCTTTGGAGAACCAAACAAATGCCTATTTCTTATTGTGGCAGAAACGTCAAATAATTGTATTGCATGATTGAGATGTATTTTTCCATTTGCTGAGTATGTTTTCATAACAGTCGGTGCTTCAAAGGTAATCTGTTTCCTTTGAAATTTCGGCAAATTATTTTATCTGGGTACATTTTTAAAAAGGAATTGGCCGTCGTTAAGACTATTGTAGTTACTGTCCCTCCATGCCTACTGAATAAACCAATAAGTAATGTCTCTTTTTTTATTTTTAATTTTTACATTTGTGGTAGCAGCGTGATGCTGCCTTCCACACATGCGTCTGAAAATTAACAAAGGGTCAATGGACGATAGAGACGCAGGTGTTCTAATGACAGGAATTATTACAGAAAACGTGAGTGTTCTGAAGGATTTAATTCTGAGTGAAAAGAAGAGGAATTTTACTTACCATCCACTTACAAATGTCAGTCTTTGTAAATATATTAATTACTAGCGAGCGGCCGAAAATCGATGGAAGATAGATTACAAGACAATGCCTTGTCCGGTTGATCTCCATTACCAGACATGTCAACAACAAAAAAGTGGATATTTCACAAGATACAGAACTCATGCTAGATGTCAGGATAAGCGGATTATGATACAACAATGTACTGTTTAGATGGTTTGTCAGTATGGACAAAGAATTTGTTTATGTAACAATAGATAAATTTCAGTGCATTTTATATCCAGTTTACGGCTTCCTTTCATATGGCCTCTGAATTTCTGCACTCCAAACCAATGGTTGTGTATAAAAGTTTAAACAGCCAACAATGTCGCCAACAAATAGAAAAGCCATATGGTATGTTTTGCAGTCAATAAGGAAAAACAATTCACAAAGTTTGCGACATTGGCGAAGACCTACGCAATCCCAGAATAAACTTTTTATACGTTTTTTCTTCTTACTTTTAAGAAGAAGAAAAAATGCTTTTTCATGTAAGAAAAATACGTATAAAATTTCAGGAGTCAAGCCACGATGGTCGTGTATTTTTCATACATGATCTCATCGTACTTTTTAAGATTTTTTTTTGTGCAGAAGAAAAATAGATGTATTTGAAATGTTGGGAGCCATGCCACAACCACGTTATATCCGAATTTGCGTTATAACAGAGAGCGCCATAGAGGGGTCACACTGTACGTATATTTTTCTCCTACCTGGAAAAATATTTTTTAAAGTACAATAAATAGTGTGTAAAATGTTTATTATCATTTGGGGGAACAGTTCGCATATGAATTTGAATATAATACAATCATGGACTGGCTTCTGAAATTTAACAATTTCACCAGGTTTGTGAAGTGTTATGCCAAAATAAACATTATTGGAAATGTTAGTTATTTCTGATCCATGAGTAAAGTCAGTAAGTCGTCTTTGTGATTGTCATCAATTAATTCTGTATACAGTCATTGCTCAAACAATAGTCGACATGTGTTTCTTTAACTGCATACATAACTAAGCAGCAGACAATGCATTGGATGATAAAAGATTCTCACAATTTAATAAACATCAAAAAATGAATGCCACCAACATGTTTGCTGGGCTTGGCGGTGTTATTCAACGCAGTCAGTTGACTAGTAAATGATTTCCACTTTATTAGCTAGAAATTAAAAGGGTGTGAAACTGTACGTGCATTCAGCTTAAAAATCATTATAAAAGTATTTTTCACATGTTTCTTGAGATATTCATAAAATCTGAAGTAAAAGTGAAGTAAAAGTTATATGCATGTTGAAAGCATTGATTCTTTGATAATTATTCTTGCTATAGTCGTTCAAAAGAATAAACATGCAAGTATTATTTAATGGGAATTTACAGTGGATAAAGGTACACGGAAATGTAAATGATAAAATTTTAGCAGTATGAAATTTGTACAGACACCGTTCATAGACCGTGGAACATAATGAACCGTACATGTGCTTTTGTCATTTTTAACATAAATTTGGCTGTTAATTTTTCCCATTGAATTCAGACGCATAATGATCTGTAACAAAATTACTGAATAGTTTAAATGTGTATGCAATTTTTGCAATGGAATTACATGTATTATGGATTAATTGCAAGCAAGTACGATATCAGATGGCAAGGAAACAGTGTCAATACTATATTCATGCTGTATATTAGACGTTGAATTCAGACACAATGAACTGTGACAAAATTATTGAATATTTTATGTATTATGGATGAATTGCATGCCACGATGGCACGATAGTAAGTGGTGTTGATACCCTATTCATGATATACATTAGACATGAATAAAAGTATATGTGCTAAGGTGTTATTTTCTGAGAAAAGTAAAATACTGTAAAACCCAGCATTAACGTGACCCCGCCATTAACACAATCCAAATTGCAATTATGTAGGTCAGAAACATATAGGGACAATGCTGTGTTGTGGAATTCGAGAAGTGATCTAAAGTCAAAGTTGTTTTCTGACTTCACTCATTTTTGTGAAAATATTTTTAAAAAAGCAGCGAAGCAAATACTATATAACCGAAGCCTAATACAACCAAAGGTAGACGTAGGATAAAATCTTAAATTTGCAATCCTGTCAATGGACTGGGTACTGAGCTAGAAAGAAAATGGTTACATTAAGAAAATGCCCTCTTTCTAAACCACTATCCACTCACATATTCACCGTGTCGATTTTGGTTGGAAAGAAGGGTTTAGTTCATTTGAATATCAACATTAATGCTCCAGTGTATTGTCTGTTAATAATTATGGTAATGTTTTATTGGCAACAAAGAAATTAGGGAGAACAGTATGGTCTGAAGACACGTGCATTTTTTCTCTTGTGCATGGTACAAAAGTTGTTTCAAACAAGTTTACAAATCTTTTGTCTGCCATTTTATAGTGCATTTTTAGGAAGTAAAATAAAAAATTATTCATGTTTAAGGGTGATTGATTAAGCATTTTTATTAACTTGCAAATACAATACTGTGACCTGTCAGAGTTCATTACAATTTATAGTTTTGAATGTCCTTTTTTAAAGTCATAGGAAGAATGGTAATTTGTATGCATGTAACAAATGTGTTTATAATTTACATAAAACTTTTGCAAAAACCAATGTTAAATGCAGATATGCATAAACTGAGAAATAGAGGACATAATTCAAATAAGAGAACAAAACTTGGGTGTGTGTGTGTGTGCATGCACGTGTGTATTTATATATATTGCATTTCATGCTTTGCTCCCACTTCTTCCTGTTCAGCTCTCATTTCACTTGGTTCTGTCCAAAAGGATAGGTTACTTCTCCCTAAAATTCAAGATCAGAAATTTTTAAAATATACACACTCACACCCTGATATTTTTTAGTGTCTAAAACTTACTGATGTTTTTAATTTACCATATTGTTTGCTCCTTTATTTGTCATTTTATTCCTTTATTTTATGTATGTAGGAGCTAATCACCTTCTCTCTGAAGGTCTCAACAAGAGTTAGTTCCCCTTGCCTCTTCAACTTAACACATTACTGCAAAATCATTATTATAGTTTAAATTTGCAAGTACAAGAGTGAAAAAAATATTTCTTTGCAAGAAATGACTATCTTAACTGTTTAATGAAATTATAGCGTCTCGAGCAGTGTTTTTTAAAACACCATGCAAGGTCATTTTTCAATTCCTTAAAATTTATGTAATTATTTACCCTCTGCTCACATGATTTACATATAGACTTGGTTTGAAGAAATTGTGGACAACTCTGGGAAATGCGCAGAGTACATAATTGATGTATTTATTGAAGATAAAAACAACCATTGGCAAATAGTTCGTAGGCATTTTTGCTTTCAGGACTTCCATCACAGATATCAGATGAGTGTGGCCAAGTGGTCTAAAGTGCGCACCATTACGGATTACTTACATCTCACCTCTGTCTGTGTGAGTTCAAGTGTCAGACTCAGCTAATGTTGGTACGTGAGAAAGCCTGCCAGTACCTTCTCGTGGGTCGGTGGTTCTTCCCGGGTTTTCCAAGGTTCTTCCTCCACCAATTATACTGGCTGCCATGTATAGCCTATCATGTGCTGAAAAATGGCATTAAACCCATTAATGGCATTAAACCCTCCAACAACAACAACAACAAATATCAAATGACACTATTTCATCTTTTGCTAAAACATGCTTAAGCACATGACGAACATTTTTGTTTGCCTTGATATGGCTTAATTTGTGAAGTAGTGGATGTTCTCACATACAATTAGGTAGGTATGAACAAAGAAACATTGAATTCCATAAATTTGTTGTATTTTTTTTTCTAAATATATTTACTGATATCTATAAATTTCTTTGTATCAGAATGTTCCCAATGCAGGCAAGTAACAGTCAATTTGATGTGAGTAGTCTTGGTTTGACAGAAAGGAATGAACCTGTAAGTGGGAGTCGCAAGATGGCAGGACAGGCTATGAGTAGGGAAACAAAGGATCAGTTTGTAAGTAAAATAATTCTTTACAGTCAGTCTTAGAAATTTCAACAAGTTTTGCAAGAGATTGAATGTGAAAATGTATTGATATATAAATTGAACAAAGTATTTCAATGACATTTTTAAAATTTGTTCATTTATAAAGTTTTAAATTGCCTTTTATTATAGTACAAGTCATGGGTCATGTATGTGTATTTACTCATTTTAAATTAAATGCAAATTGACCTTTTAAAATATAGCACTAATTTTAATTAATTCAAGTCTATTGAATCCTAATTATTGAATGCTCTGCACCATAACTGTCACCAAGAAACTCCCAGATGAAAATTATCTATCACTATGGATTCTTACAATGGTGGCTTGTACTAAACTTTGGTTAAAATAAGAGCGCGTCAGGTGGAATCATCACAATCGAGGGTAGTATGAATTTGTTTATCACTATGTGTAGCTTTCATTGTGACATCACAATGTGCAACATTCAATCCAGATTGTTCTGGATCATACCTTAGGTTCATTTCATCCAAAAGTGTTTGCGTACTTTAACATTGATTTTGCCATATGCACCTCTCGGGGCATCTAAAGGAATATGGATGTATATGAATCTGAATAAAGTGAATACATGCCACTTAAATGTATGTAGAATCATATTCTAAAAAATGACCCCCGTAACTGCAATAGTCTATGTTGTATGCCTACATGACCGGTTAGAGCATCTGCCTCGGATGCGTGAGGTCGTGGGTTCGATCCCCAGCCGAGTCATACCAAAGACTTACAGAAATGGTACTAACAGCTACCTCATTTGGCGGTCAGCATTAAGAGGTTAGTGTTAGGACTGGTCGGCCTGGTGTCAGGATAAAGTGACTGAGTGGGACATCACATAGCATGTCTGCAGCATGATGCCCCAGTGCTAGACCACTAGAAACTGTCACACTGCTGACATCGTAGCGATATTACTGAAGAATTGTTAAAGCTACGTTAAAAATCCAAATCACACACACACACGCCTACATGACCTGTGTGTCTTGTACTATATGTTAGAAGAATGTACTGATATTAAATCCATAGAACTTTACTTTACTTCCTCAGATTGTTTACATAATTTTGTATTTATGTAATTTTTGCGTACTCTATTTAATAAAAGGATGTAAATTAAAACAAATATATCTGCATAAGAGTTTGTCGTCTTTATTAGATCTAAATCAGGGTGTGTTTACACATAATTTATGCAACATCTATACAGAATGCACTTAAAAATTGAACCATCATTATTTTTAAATGTATTTTCAGTCAATTATAGCTTTTTTGTATTGACAGAGTGATTTTCTCTCCAAGACTTTGCATTATTTTAGTGTTTTCTTGTGATTTTCTTGCAACTATGAAGGGTTTCTGTGTCCTGCTCGGTGAAATAGTGCCACTTTTTATTTCCCATCTTAGTACTGGTGTCAGGTTAATTATCACCACCAACTTGTCAAGCCTTACATTTTTAACCTACATCTGTCTGGAATCACCTTTAAATTACAGATTGGGAAATAATAGCAAAAATTAAGGAAATCCAATAGCTGTAGTAAAATCTGGAAACTGGTTTGTTTGTGTTCACTGTGGATCTGGGTTTCATATTAGCTTCAGTGGAGTGAAGGAACCAGTCAAGCTTTTAAAGTGGTACTATATTTGCCATATATATTGGAACACAAAAAATAATAATTTTTTTCCTGTCTCAGAACTTATGTTGAAACATTTTTCACCTAGGTCATATGTCCCAAGACTTAAGAAAAAAAAATAAATTTGTGTTGAAATTTGTGCCCTTCCTCCCACTGCATGTAGCCATAAAATAGATAAACAAAACCCTTATTTCATAATAAAATGAAAGAAACTAACCTTGTATTGTAACAGTTATCATGTATTCCATTTTTTTCAATAAGAGCATTAAAGAATAAAATATATCCACTAACTCCATGTGTAGCATATGCATCCATACTGTAGTGTGTATCGCTTATGTCCGATAACACATGACACATTATTAATTGAAGTGAAGATTGAGAAACAAATTGTGTTTGGTTGTACTTAAAGGTTTGAATATGTTATCTGACTCAGATGTCTCATGAGCCCATATTTTTCATGCAACATACCTGCATCATCAAGCTGGCACTTAATAGCAATTTCTAGAAATGGTGGCCAACAAACAAAAATGTTTTGAAGAGGTAACAAGAAATAAACATCTTTCAACATTTAAACAGTCATCATGGAAGTATAGAAAGAAATACTGAGATTCTTGTGTAAAAAAAGCAGGAAAAGCACCAGTCAATTTATTGGACATGACGTCGAGTTATCCTTAGTGTCTCATGGCAAGAGAGATGGTTGCCATTGTCACAAAAAATTGAAGATAACAAAACAAAACTAAACAAACCCAAGGAATGTTGAGAGATCTTGCAAGAAACCTTTGAGCATCATGTGGTTTGAAACTGCGGTTTCTGAAATTGTACTGATGGTAATTAAAGTCTAAATGCACTTTACAAACTTTTCTTTTCGTTGAACATAATGTTTTTCTTTCACTGCATTAGTCTCTGGTTATGCTTCTGAACTTCTTAAATGCATGTTTCCACATTAAATATAGCAGTACATGAAATTTTGTTACACTTTATTAAAAATTAGTCTAATATAGGGACAAATTTTGACAGCCTTATTGGTCTTGCCAGGGTTGACAGTTTTATCATTTATTATCATCCCATTTCTTGTTCCAGGTTTTATTTTGAATTTTCATTTTTTTCCCACAATATGATGTACCTTGAGGTGTGGTTAAGTATGGGCATGAGAAGGATCTATCTATTACTGGTTGCACACACACACAGATGAATGTCAGATGTTGTCTTAGGTTAGATGATGCATGGGACTTGACAGAAAGTCACCACACTTGTCAGTCGAACAAGAAAATTCTTCTTTCTTATCAGATCTAGATGCCTTCCTCCATTCCCAGAAGGGGTCTTGGTCACTTCCTGTGTTAGGTAATTCAGCTTCTTTGGGACATGGACCAAGTGTGACTTCCATAGTTTGGACATTGGGAAAAAGGTCAAGAATCCATGATGCTTAATCCAGTGCTGTCCGTGTTGGTGAAGGATATATTCTTGGCCCTTGCCATATGCAGAAGAAGAACTGCGAGCAAGTTGCAACTTCCTGGCATGAATGGGCAGCACCCTTTCAGGGTAAGTATAGTATCAGTGACTGCTATAATCAAGTAGTGCCTTCCCTATGGCAGGGAATCAGCAGTCTCATTCAGATCAACATGAGACTGGTTCATCTCAGAGATCTTTGTCACTAGACCAGGCAGTGGGTACTGAGCACCAGTCAATTGCCAGTCACCGGGCTACAAGCACTGGTCACAGCCATGCTCTTCAAGCAACCAGACACCTTATTTTGATCTTTGGTTTGAGCACGTGGACCCCCCCCCCCCAACACCACATTCTCAATTATGCCATCCAGTCAATTCCCCTTGTCCCCCTTTTAATCCCTATGGGATTTGGGGACCACCACTTCCTGTTTGTGTGTCATCTCCCCCCACCATGACATTATGAATATCTCTGCCTTAGGTTCAAAGTAAGGGAGACATGACTTGCCATGAACATGGTCCTTTACCTCCAGCCTGGTCTAACAAAAAAGAGGCAACCATGCTATTCTCTTCCAAAAATGGGTATGGGGATCTCATTTGCATATAAGGATAATCAGTAGGCCTAGTCCTGTTATCCCCCCACCCTGCATGAACAGTTATGGAATGATGAAAAACCCCATTTAATGTCTCCCTCTAAGAAGTGGGATACCAAGAAAAACAATCCTGTCTCACCCCAGGAGCAGATTCAGGTCACCAATGTCCTTTTCAACTCTTTCTGTCTCTAACTAGCTCCCAGAAAGAGCTAGCTACTATGGGTCCTTCTGTTCCTCTAGAGTCGCATGCTTCTTCCATCCTGCTGGGTCAGTTGTTGGAGGAAGAGGAAACCTGGATGTTTGATAAGGTATTGATCAAAGTTTGCTGCCATCCCCCAGACATGTGTCCAAAGTCTTCTGGGTCTGAGGAAACTAGGATTTCCTCTAGGATGGGGCTCACTCATGTTCAGATCTTCTGCTGTACCAGCAGTCAGTTATGGTTCAGGAAATTGCACAGAAACTGTTCCCAGGGCCGAATCTCTGCCACAGTTTTCCTTCCACACTCTGGCTGTTGGTGTCCACCTCCAGTTACTGGGTATTCTTTTCAATTCTGAGCCCCATTAACTAATTGGAGGAGTGAATATTATCTTGGACTGGCAACTTAGTGTCCCTGAAAATTGAAAGCAGTGCAATATTTATAAATAGGTATTACATAATTAAATCAAAACACAACACACACAAAACTACATTTTGAACGTTTTCATTAAAATGACAGCATAGTTGTCCTAAAAGGGTGAATCTTCAGGAAGATAAATCTGTCATGCCTGCCATTGAGTGGAGTGTATTATGTTGTGATCTTGTCCATGTACCATACATCTATTTGTAGTTTCTGCAATAACTCGAGTTCTCCACCATCCACCACTACTAGATTTTGTGGATGGTTTACATTTGTGGTAGGGAAGAGGCCTATCAATTTTAGGTCAGAGGCCATGACCACAGTGGCTGAAAGTAGAATAATTTTTCCTATTCAATAACAATTGATCTACATCACAGAACTAGACCAAACTTTGTTGATCGCTTGCACATAGCATACTTAGGAAGCCTAAATATAAAGATCAAAGATCATGGTACATCTTATAAGAACTATGGTTTCTGTTAGTTAGTTTTGCTCGTCACCCCTGCCGGGGTATAGGCTGCCCACAAAAGATCACCAGAGGCTTCTGTCCTGTGCCATCCCTTCAAGCTGACTCCAGGTGTGACCCATCTTAGTGATGTCCACCTCAAGGTCACATCGCCAGGTGTTTCTTGGTCGTCCCCTTCTCCGCTTGCCTTGAGGGTTCCATTTCAATGCTTGTCTGATAATGTTGGTTGACAGCTTATGTAGGGTGTCGTATCCAACCCCACCTTCTCTTCTTGATCTCGTCCTCTACTGGAAGCTGGGAGGTTCTCTGGCACAGGTTGGTGTTGCTGATGGTGTCTGACCAGCGGATCTGGAGAATTCTTCTTAGGCAGCTGTTGATGAAGGTCTGAACTCTCTTTACAGTTGACTTTGTGGTTCTCCAGTTCTCTGCAACATACAGTAGGACTGACTTCACGTTGGAGTTGAACAGTCCGATCTTGGTAGTTAAGGAAATTTCTTTGGAGCTCCAGATGTTCTTGAGCTGTATGAAAGCTGCTCTCGCCTTTCCGATCCTTGCCTTGACATCTGCGTCTGTGCCACCCTGCTGGTTGATAATGCTGCCCAGGTACGTAAAGGACTCCACCTCTTTCAGGGAACTTCCCTGAAGTGTGACTGGGTTTTTACTGGCATAATTGATCTTGAGGATCTTGGTCTTGTCTTTTTGGATGTTGAGGCCAACCTGTGCTGATGTGGCTGCCAGTACATCAGTCTTGTCCTGCATTTGCTGTTGACTATGTGACAAGAGTGCTAGGTCATCGGCAAAGTTCAGGTCCTCAAGTTGACTCCACAATGTCCACTGGATCCCATTTCTCTGCCCATTGGTGGACATCTTCATAATCCAGTCGATGGCAAGAAGGAAGAGAAACGGCGATGACAAGCAGCCATGCCTCATGCCAGTCTACACTAGGAAGCTGTCTGTGTGCTGTCAACATGAATGACTCTGCAGTATATTCCGTTGTAAGTGTTCTTGATCAGGTTCACCAGCTTGGTTGGGATGCCGTAGTGGCGAAGATTTTTCCAGAGTGTCTCTTGGTCCACACTGTCGAATGCCTTCTCATAATTGACAAAGTTGATGTAGAGTGAAGAATTCCACTCCAACGATTGCTCGATTATGATGCGAAGAGTAGCTGTTTGGTCCGTACAGGATCTGTTCTGCCGGAAGCCTGCTTGCTCATCATGTAACTGTGGGTCAACGGCCTCCTTCATCCTCTCCAAGAGGACCTGGTTGAAGACTTTACCTAGTACTGACAGGAGTGTGATTCCTCTGTAGTTGGAGCAGTTGCTGAGTTTGCCTTTCCTTGGGATCTTGATGAGGTGTCCCTCCTTCCAGTCAGTCGGTATTTCTTCTTCCTGCCAGATCTTCTCAAAGAGGTGGTATTATAGCATTTCCACAGAAGCATCTAAGTCTGCTCTGAGGGCTTCTGCTGGTATGCCATCAGGTCCAGCTGCCTTGCCGTTCTTCAGCTGGGTGATGGCTTTCCTGATCTTATCTCTGGTGGGATTGTCACAGCTTATGGGGAGATCTTCGTTGGCTGGGTGGATTTCTGGGGGATTTAGTGGGGCTGGCCTGTTCAACAGTATTTGAAAAATGTTCTGCCCATGTCTTAATTTGGTGTTCTGTACTTGCTATGGTCTTTCCATGCTTGTCCTTTACGAGTCTCTCTGTTTTGCTGTACTTGCTGGACAGCTTCTTGGTTATGTCATACAGCTTCTTCATATTTCCACTTCTTGTCGCTTCTTCTGCCTCTGCTGCCATTTCTTCAACATAGTTTCTCTTGTCTATCTTGATGCTTCTTTTCACTTCTCTGTGGGCATCATTGTACTCTTTTCGTACCTTTACTTTTTTAGTTCTTGTCCTACTGCTATTTACTACTGCTTTTTTCTGTTAGGCTCCTGGATTTTGCGCATTGTTTCGGCTGAAATCCATTCTTTCTGCTGGTGCTTCATGGGGACTAGTACTTCTTGGCATGTTGATTTTATTGCCTCTTTAACTTTCTGCCATCTGTTGTTTGCATTGTCTTCTTCATCTTCAGGAATCTCTTGTAGCACTTGGTACTTGTTGTTAAGCATCAGTCTGTATTCTTCTTTAGTTTTTGCATCTTTCAACAGGCTGATATTATACTTTGTTGTTTTTTTCTCTCTTTTGTGCCCATCCATTTCTTCAGCTTAAGTTTCAGCCTTGCGACAACTAAGTGGTGGTCAATCTGATTTTCTGTCACATGGTCTGGTGATATCCATGTGTACTTGTGGATTCTCTTGTGGGCAGAGATGGTTCCCCCAATGACCAGGTTGTTCAGTGCACAAAGGTCTGCAAAGCTCTCTCCATTTTCGTTCATCTTGCCCAGGCCATGGATCCACATGGCTTGTTCATACCCTGTGTTGTCTGACCCAACTTTGGCATTGAAGTCACCCATAAGGATGTTGATGTCTTTTTGTCTGGGAAGTTCTCTACTATATTGTGAGTCTGTTGTAAAACTGGTCCTTATCTTTTTCTTCACTGTCATTTGTTAGATCGTTGTACTGTATGAACTTCATCTTTATTTTCTCCTTCTTAGTCCTAAACGTTGCCGTGAAGATTCTGGGCCCATGTGATTCCCATCCTATCAGTGCATTATATGCTTGCTTTGACAGCAAGAACCCCACCCCCTGTGTATAAGGCGCATTATCTTCCTCATGTCCTGAATACAGTAGCATCTCTCCTGTCATCAGTCTTTGTCCAGTTTGAGTCCATCTTGTCTTACTAATGCCCAGTAGGGATAGGTTGTAGTTCCTTGTCTCTACTGCTACCTGTGCTGTTTTTCCTGTGTCATACATTGCCCTCACATTCCATGTTGCGATGTTAATTCTCCTGTTTGATAGAAGGATGGTCTGCTTTATGGCTTCTGCGGGCTCGTGGCTTTCACCACATAGCATCATAAATATTCCAGAAGAAGACCCTTCCTCCCTCAGGCTTTCAGTTTCTGGTTTTTCTTCTGTTGGTGTTTTTGTAGCAAGTTGGATTTTACAGGGTCGGGTTGCTAGCCCCACACCCAACCCTCCTTCTTTTACACGCGGGCTTGGGACCGGCAATGGCGGAGTTTATGGTTTCTGTACAGTAAGTACATTTCAAGACCACACGCCTTGACCAGTGAAAGGTCAAGGTCATTGAGATGCATTGGTCAATAGATTCAAGCAGCATATATGCCCTACCACTGTTTGCATGGAGAACTATTCAGCGTGGGGTGGGGATATAATATGCTATTAACAGTACTCTTGTACACACTGTAAAACTCGTTCTGACAAATTATTAATTCAAGTAATGTTTCCCTTTTCATAAGTTTTCTTCACCGTAGTTATTTCCCTTGCTAAGACAGACATAGAGTAAAACTTTACCATTACTTATATAAAAACCTAAGACAATAAAATGACAAGGATGAGTGTCACAAGTTCAATTCCAGAACATTCCAAGTTTGTGAATAAGGCTAGACCTTGAACTCAAATATCAGTAAACAACTTATTTATAACTTATAAACATGACAAAAGTCAGGTATACACAAATACTCTATCCTCATTCATGTACAAAGGTCAAGCCCTATATATAAATTATATATGATACATGAGATAGGTGTATATAATTAATAAACAACCCATTTTGAACCACATGAATCATTTCAAATTGGTGAGAGATAATCAGTTTTCGTATTTTTTTCCATGGTTCTACCATGTTTTAATTTTTATTAACTGGGATCTGGCTTCTTGGAAGAAACAAATCCAGGTAAGACTCTATTCTTGTATGCTTCTATTCTTTTTAAACTAAAAGAGCATTCATTTAGCTTACATGGCTATAATTAGCTCACCTGGCTGTAATGCCAAGTGAGCTTATGGTATGAATCTGTGTCCTTTGGACATCGTCTAGCATCTTTATTGCAGCGTGTATCTGTCAACATTTGTTTGTGGTTATTCTAGAGTCCATATTTCACTCAGACTTGGAATATATGTTTATACCATCAAAATCTTGGATAAGTTCAGTAATGTGTGAAACTCGTGCATATTAATGAGGTGATATTGCTTCTGATTAGCTAACTTTGTTCTCATTCAGGGGGCCACATTTCATATATGACTTTGATCAAACTTGGAAAATATGCTTATATCATTAATATTTCAAATGAATTTAATAATGAATGAGATCTGCACATTGATGAGATGATTTTGCATCATATATGCTGAAGACAGTATTTTTTATCCAGTTTTGATCCAACTTAACATACAGGTTTGTGTCTTTAGGGTCTTGGATGAGTTAATTAAGGTTCATATCTGTTGATGTCAATGAATTCATCTTGCATTTGATTGGCTGGGCTTGTTACCATATGGAGGCTGTGTTTCTGACCTGATTTTGATCAGACTTGGAATTTATGTCCACATATGAAACTTGTTTATAAGACTTGACTGAAAGTCAACACCCGCCAGCTCATATTTTAGAGTTCAGTAAACTTATTTTCTCTTCAATTCTTCTCTAAGTCTTAGTGTATTCTGACTGAAGGGGGTTAAATGTAGGAAAAGTAAAGAAGCAAATTGAATGGATAGGTACACTGGAAAAATAAAGAAAAAAACAAGCGTATGTTAATTAGAATTATATTATTGAGTGGAACTTGTCACACATAATGTATCAACTTACATTTTGTTATTAAACTTCATGTAATAAAGTCTGTATAAATTCAAAATGCTTGACATTTTTGATCCATTGATATGATAAATCCATGAACTCTATTATAGATCACATACCATTAAAACAAGTCCTGAATGATCATATTCACAATGTATTCTGTAATGTGTTATAATCTGTAATGTGTTATAATGTGTCAATTCCATGTATCTGCAAATGAACAATTAAAGTGAAGTCCACACTTTTGTGATTCACAGAATCCAATACATTTTGCTGTCTGTTGTCATCTGGTCCAACTTTGAAGATACCATCTCCATAATCTTAGTCACCAAATCAAGTTTTGCAATCCTTCTTCATCGTCTTTTCATTGTAAATATCAGAATATTTCAAATTAATATGGTGATATTGCAACTATTGGCTGTGATTGTCATTGCTGATCTGTTTCTGGAATATATGCTTTTACATGATCAAGATCGCATTAGTTTAGTAATAAGTAAAATCCACATATATTGATGAGGTGATGTTGCATCTGAATGGCCGACCTTGTTATCACTACAGAGAAGGCATCTCTGATCTGAATTGGAGTTAACTTGGTAAATAGACTGAAATCATGGGTACAGTTATTAGCAACATTTACACATATTAATAAGGTGATCTTGCATCATTTTGGCTGAGCTTTTCAGCATTTCGGCAACTCTGTTTACATGATCTTTACAAAATTTGAAAAATAGTCATATCAACAAGATATCTAATGAATTTTATTATAAGCCAGATCTGCAAAGGTTATTGAGGGGATCTTGCATCTGGTCGACTGAGCTGGTTTTAATCAGACTTAAGGGAGATAGGCTAGTACAGTGGATTTCATTATGAGTGACATGTACACATGTTTATTAGGGGTGTTACATATATTTGATTTAATTTATATTTGATTTAATTTGAACTTGATTTGATTGTTTGTGGGTTTTGGAATCTTTTTATTTTCTTTACATGACTCAGTGTAATGTAATTTTGTTTACTAGGAATTTTATATTTTCCAGAAAATTCAGTTTCACCTGAGTTTTCCTTAGCTACCTAATAATAGAAACTCTTGTTTCTATTTTTGACATAGTTCCTGGCCTTGATTGAGGGTCAAGTAAACAACTTTTTCTAGCAGTAAAATGATTTGTTCTTATCAAGGACATACAGGAGCTATGTGACTTTTACATGTAAACATGATCACATTATCCTCTATTTTGCAATTTTGCATTTCTGAAATTGCAAAATACTTAGTATTAATAGTGATGTTTAGAGAGAGAGAGAGAGAGAGAGAGAGAGAGATGGGAGAGTCCAGGCTTTTAACACTTGATGTCAAGTTGTTTTTTTCAGTTGTGACCAGCATTGAAGTTTTGAGTTTTTGAGTTATTTGTTAATTTCTTCAGATTATTTGGACTCTGAAAGATTAATTAGTTTCTCAGGAAATATTATTGTATTCATACAGAATTCTTGAACAAGGACGTTTATTGAAAATTCTTTTTGGATTTCCAAGACCGGAGGATAAATTTTTGTGCTTGTACAAGGAACTGTAGACATCAACACAGTACAGGCTACAGCATATGTCATCGCCTTCCATCTTGGATTCTTTGTTGGGTCTCAAACTTGAAATCAATAGAACATTTCAATATTAGGACTGCAAAAACTTTATTCGTGGATTATTCTTGTATTACTTTTGGATTTGATTCTGGAAACCATAAGTTCTCATATTTTTTCATTTTTACAGTATTTTGCAGGGGAATAAATTATTTGTTACATTTTTCAAAGCTTGTTGTTTTCACTTTTTGTTGTATTACTGTTTATTCGAGCCTAAACATGTAGCATAAGATGGGATCTTACATCTGATTGGCTGATCCTTTTACTACTTGAGAGATAGTGTTTCTGGCCTGATTTTAATTAGACTTAAGGAAAATGGACT
This sequence comes from Sinohyriopsis cumingii, assembly GCA_028554795.2. Classification (NCBI taxonomy): domain Eukaryota; kingdom Metazoa; phylum Mollusca; class Bivalvia; order Unionida; family Unionidae; genus Sinohyriopsis; species Sinohyriopsis cumingii. The sequence continues at coordinate 65,747,686 of CM068833.1, read as the reverse complement.
AATATTGATGAATCTTGTTATGAATGAGACCTCATGCTAAAAACACGATTTTTTTTACTTCCAAACAACCTGACATGGTTGTGTTTTGAAAAAGATGACTTTCATGAATCTTTGAAAAGATAAAAACACCACTTCTTTATATGTCCGTAACATGTAGCATGTATTAACAGTAAACAGTCCTGATTGGAGCTCATACAATTATCCTTTGACAGTTTAAATGGTTGAAATTAAAATTCAGAGAGGTCAGATACATTGTATTATAAACTACATGTCACATATTACTTAATTGGCTGTGTTATGTATATTTGATTAAATTATATCTGATTTAATTTATATTTATTTCAATTTAATTGTTTGTCAGTTTTTTTATTTTTTATTTTTCATTACATGCTATTGTAATGTAAATGTATTCACTATAGAAGATACCTTTTCCAGAAAATAGTTTGACCTTGGCTGTTCATTTTTGTAAACATCTGGTATTGACCTAGATCCTGACCTTGATTCAAAATTAGTAGTGACCACGTAAATAAGTACTATTTTTATTTTAAAATGATTGGTTGTTATCGAGGTTATGATGGGACTACTGATTTAAGATGTAAACTATTTTTAAACTTTTTTTATTTCTTAGAGTAAAATGATTGGTTTTTGTCAGGGCCACACTGGATGTACGTGATCTTTAACAAGTAAATAATTTTGATGAGATTCTGGAACATGATCACATGACCCCCTTTTTTCACTTTAGAATATGATATAACCTTTGTTTTGGAGAGAGATTTTCAGTAGTTGGACTTTTTCTTTACACTGGAAGGTGTATGTTGTGCTGTTTGGAGTTATTTCAAATTACTTGGATTCAAAAGGATTGATTCTTTTTTTTTGTGGAAAATATGTGTGCTCATATGAAATTGTCGAACAGGGACAGCTTTTGTAAAATTTTATTCATATTTCCAAAATCGGATTGATATTTCTTATTTCTACAAGGAACTGTAGACTTCAACACTACAGATTACAGCATACGTCATCGTCTTCCATCTTGGATTCTCTGTCAGGACTTGAACTTGAAATCAATAGACCATTTTGTTATTAGGACTTCAAAAATTGTATTCGTGGACTATTCTTGGATTATTTTTGGATTTGATTCTTGATCCTTTACCTCATAGAGCATAGTGACAAAGTGCAGCACACTATAAATAGAACACCTGTTACCTAGCAGACCGCATCCGCATAGGCATGCCTGTGAATTGTTAAGCAATGTAGTGGTGTTACGTTTAACAGCAGTTTTAACCATTTTACGTTTAAGGTAGACATCTATTATATATGGAAAAATTGAAGAGTAAAGTCCGATTGTTATAGCTGTGTAATTATTTTTCACAGAAGAATATTTAATGTGCTTTAAAATTGAGAGAGAACTCATTCACCGTCATGTCAGTGAGGCCGCGTGACCGAACGTAGCTGTCATTTCCCATACTCGAAATTTACACGTTTTTCGTCTGCGTCTACATCACTAAGTCATCTGAATTTGATAATCAATAAAAACTAATTGCTGCTTACATAAATATCATAGCCTTTACCAAAGTTATTGAATCTTTCATGGTTGAGATTCTATTCATGAAAACTTCGTAAGTACTGAATGAAATCCTGCCTGTGAACTGTTAAGCAATTTAGTGTATGTTACGTTTAACAACAATTTTAACCATTTTACATTTTTGGTACACTTATATTATATGTGGAAAAATTTAAGAGTAATGTCCGATTGTTATAGCTGTGTAATTTTTTTCCACAGAAGAATTTTTTTATGTGCTTCGAAATCTTGAGAGAACTCGTTCATCGTCATGTCAGTGAGGTAGCGTGACCAACCGTAGCTGCCATTTCCTATATTCGAAATTTACAAGGTTTTCGTGTGCGTCTATATCACTAAGTCGTCTGAATTTGATAATTTATAAAAACTAATTGCTGCCTACATTAATATCAAAGCCTTTACCTAATTTATTGAATCTTTCGTGGTTGTTATTCTAATCGTGAAAACTTCGTACGTACTGAATGAAATCCGCGGCTGCCATTTTGGAGAGTGGAGATTACGACCCAGTTACTTTAAATAGCAGATATCGACCAGTGCATGAATAGCGACCACGTGATCTGACGTAATTGTCATTCGCAGAAATGAATGTAGTATGTAATAGGGGGGTTTTCCCCGAAGGTGGCACTACGAAAACTATCTCAAAATGGCTGATGTTTACAGCAGGCGTCAAAAGGCGCTTCTATGCGAATCTTGCAGAGGCGTCAAAAGGCGCTTCCATGCGAATGGAGTAGAGGCGTCCAAAGACGCTTGTATGAGGTAAAGGGTTAAAACAGTAAGTTCATATTTTTTTAATTTCTACTGAATTTCTCCAGGGAAATAAATTACTATATTTTTCAAAGCTTGTTGTTTTCACTCTTTCTTGTATTACTGTTTAATCGAGCCTACACACATAAGACAGTGTTCAGTATTTTGAGAACTGCAGTGGGTGAGCACATTGTGCTAATTTGCATAGATAAAGTTCATGAACTGGAATAACCCATTATAGGTAAGTCAAAGAGATGCTAATCCTTGTTGAAGAACAAATGTGTACATGTATAGTTTTTACTTATATAAGGGAGTAAAGTAGCATTATTCCAAGTATTGGCCTAAGGACAATTACTCTTAAAACTATATACTTATATATATATATATATTATTTTACAAGGATGTATATTAAAATCCCTATGGTAGACAAATCTAGGGACATTGATTGCTACAAATATTACTACAAATATTGACACCCTAGCACTAAACAGGCAATTTCATTAATTCGCTCCATACTGGGTTTCTGCTTGGTATCAAACCTAGGACCACTTTATGCGAGATAAGACAACTATCGCCTGCCTGCACGTTCCAGTGCCCATACTACTATGGCCACCTCCACTTCACCAAAAAATTATGTTTTGGTATCCGTTCATATACGGCACTAGAATGTGCAGACACTCTCGAAACTTAGATATATACATTATTTGTCCCAAGAAACCTTGGCACTGGCTGGGTTAGGTTTTTATTTATATAAGGGAGTAATGTAGCATTACTCCAAGCAATGGCCTAAGGAGAATTACTCTTAAGACTATATACTTATATATATATTATTATACGAGGATGTATATTAAAATCCCTGTGGTTGACAAATCTAGGGACATTGATTACTACAGATATTACTACAAATATTGACACCCTAGCACAAAACAAGCAATTTCAATAATTCGCTCCATACTGGGTTTCTTCTTGGTATTGAACCTAGGATTTCTTTATGCGAGATAAGACAACTATGGCCTGCCTGTGCTAAACTTTGATGTTCACAGATTCTTTGAAAATTAATTTTTCTGTCTAGGAAGTATGGCAGTTGCTACTGTTACAGTGAAATTTGCTTATGGATTAATGTGTTGATGGATAGATGATTCATTTTGGCTGGTAAGTGCATTATTTGTCATTAAATATTGTAGGTATATTTTTGATTCAGCTGGGGAACAATGGAGATGCTTAACAAAATTAGAATAAAGCACGTTTGACATAACACATTTCTGGCTGTCACTAAGTTTTCCATAGTTGTTAAGAGAGTTGGGAGGCTAAGAAGTGTATAGGTCTATAGTCCGTATGCATGGATCAGTGTTTTCTGTCATAGTTCATTTCACACAGCATTGAGAATTTTATCCTATCTGTAGCACAGTTGCTTTTCAATTCAGCATCATTAATTGTAGCTAACAGTGTATAATTTGTTTCACACAAAGTATTTAAAACTAGTTAGGTAGCTTTAGCTACATTTAGTGACACTGACCTGAAAATGTACTGAGCTAGGCCTGCATATAAGATTGACCATGCTGTGTGGAACAAACTAGCATAATACCAAAAAGCTCGACATTGTATGCATGTCTTTGTCTCAAAATGTTTTTGTAACTGTTCTCAAAGATGGATTGACATTAAGTTACTATGTTTTTGTTATATATTTGTTGTTGTTGTTTGATTTTAGAAAAAGTACGTCAGGCACAGTAGAAGACAGCAAGCGGGTTTCTTTTTTTAAAAGTAGTTTTGAGCACGTGGACACCTTGACTGAGATGATTAGACTGAGATAAGAAAACTAAGGTTAGCAAAACATCTAGATTTTTCTCTCGCATAGGTGAGAAATAACAGGATCTTGCATCTGATTGGCTGACCTTGTAATACCATTCTACATCTAATAGCGCCTATAGTTTTCATCCAGATTTAATTAGCTGCGTATTAGAAATAAGTTTGTATCATCAAGAGCTGTGATGAGTTCAGTTGTGAATAATAGACTGCATATTAACTCATTTCTTACAGGATACAGTTCCAGTTGTACTTTACAGTTCTGGTTGTATGTTCACAACATTTCATTTACCATTATGAGAAAATGTACCTTTTACTTGAGAAGAAGGAAATAAAGGTAGAAGGTACTCAAATACCCCTCCCCCCAAAAAAAAGAATCTGCTGAAAAATGATTTAAAAGATGAAACATGGCAGGATCAAAATGAAGACCAAAATGATGGTATGAGTGTTGTGTCTGCTGAGTATGTTGAAAATGCAGACAATATCCTATGGAATATTGACATTTTAGGCAGAATTTGGAGGGACAATGATTCAGCTTCCAGCCAAAACTGTATCATGTCATTGTATTTTTAATATTTGATCAAGAACTTTGGTAACATTTAGTTAAAGAAACAAATTTTTATACAGGACAGGAGCACACACCCTCTGCACCAAGATGGATGTCAATTAATTAATATTTCAACTATGCAGACATTTAGAGATTTATGCTTTTCCATCGGTGTATTGTGTCTCAAATCCATGAATGACTCCACGGGACAAGAAGAACGGATGTTTAAACTAATTTCAACAGCATTATGTCCCATGGATATTTAAATCTAATATGGAACTACTTACGTTGTACAAAATCTTTGAATCATAAATTATTGAAAGAAAGTCACATTTTTCAAACAATTAACTTTTAAAAATATAAATAATATGAAACTTACTGCATTCCTAGAAATGGGCTTAATTAAACCCAACATAAGTCTAGTATGTTTGCACGAGAATTTAATATGGAACAAAATACAGAAACAGAATGAACAGTTTTTGTGACATTCTAGAAAGGATCTTGATCAATTTTGCTTACTGTCCAACTTTCATGCAAATATATTTAATAAAGTTTTAATAACCTCTGACATTCTTGATGGATTTATTATTTTTTCACATCTTTACACATCACTTACGTATTTTAGATAAAGTGAATATTGTATAGCTGATATAAATATTGCATTGAAAGTGAGTTCTAAAACATTCTAAACTGTTGATTTTCTTAAATAGTTTCCTTAACTATACTCAACTGAAGTTTTTACATATGACAATTTCAAATGACAAAGTATGACAGACAATTTTATCCTTTTAAAAATGGTATATAACTATGACAAATTATTTTAAAAACTTCTCCAGTAAAGTCAGATTGACTAACACCACTTCATCCTCTCGTGCTGATACAACAATGACTGAACACATTTTCAGTTATAACTGCCTGTCCAATTATGAGGTGGGTTAATTATGCCTTTACCTTTGGGGATAGTTCTTATTCCACAATAGTAAAATAGGTAAGCATAATATAGTATTTAGGAGATAATGTATATGGGGTTACGTTTTTACAATAATGAAGTGGTCAGCTAATAAGTTATAAAAGTCAAGTGAGTGTTATGAGGTTTACTTGGACTTTTTGTTTCATTGTAACTATTTTGTTGATGTTATAACACAGACATTGTTGCAGTTGAATTGGAATTTTATATTGCTCACTAATATGGTAAAAATTGACATCCTGCACTGGTTAAAGCAGATGATGCATCAGACTGGTGCGGTTTGATCATTGTCGATGATATTTACATGTATTTGAGTTGATTAGAGATGTAGATTACTGTACATATTAAGTACATGCAAGACATAGCATTTGGCATAACCTGTTGGGAAAAACATGTATTTGCCATGCATGCACTTGCCTTCATTTACTGTAAATGCAAAGGTTTGGTGATTTTTAATTTTCTTCATTATTTTGCAATTGTACACAGGGCAGCTACAGAGACATGCAGAGTTAATCAAAATGAACTTTTTGGTACAACTTTTCAGTCAGTACATCTGTACAGCTAATGAATCATTTCATTTCAGTTGTGGATTTAGCAACGGGAACTGGAGAACTCAGAAAGGTTTGTAAACAATTTTTAGCTTTTCATTGTACCCCTGGTAAGGTTCAGATTAAAACCAATTCTGGCAAAAATACAGTGAAACTTGTATATTAAGAACAATCAACATTTTTCCTATAAATACAGGTGTCCTTTATATAGAAGTCATAAGTAAGCTTAATAAAAATTTATAAATGTTCTGAAACAGCATGTGTCCCATTTAAGGAAGTAAATGCATTGGCATGTTTCATTGTGAAAGGTATCCATTGTTACATAATTTGTAACTTCTTTGCCATTTGTATCTCGTGCAATGAAATGATGTAGTTCGTGTCCAAGATATTATTTTTACAATTAGGTGATATTTTCTCATGTACTTTTTGCATGTAAAACATATTGATGCTTTTACTTTTGTTCTGTATCTGTATGCTTGTCTTGCACTGACCAGTAATATTCCGAAGAGAACAACAGTGCAAGGCACCCTCCCAAAGCACCCCAGTAAAATACTTAAGAAAATACAGCATCAGTTATTTCACATATCTATGTCTGTAAATGTGTTTTGCTCATTGCTTTAAATTTTAATCATCATTACACACATACCTTAACTCGTTAACCCAAGTGCATCATGAAGATGTACCTTACTTCCATACTCTATAGCATCATAATTATTTAAAATACACCAAAGTATTAGAGAAAAGTAGCACTACAATGATACCAAATAATCTGGACTTTCTACTCACATTCCGAAATATACAGAGGGAAAAACATAATATTTTAGATCTGATTTTTTTTATACCAAAAATTTGTTGGTTGTCGGAATTGGATTTTGTGCCCAGATTTTAGACTTTTTGGCCTGAGATATAAGGCATACCAGTCTGAACTGCACATGGAAAGGTGAACCTTTGCAAAAAGTAAAGTAAGTATGAGATTTGGAGTAAAAAGTAGCTAGGATATGAAAATGATGGGTCCAATAAGCAAAGAAAGAAAACAAGAAAAAACTCCCAAGTGTATTAAGTGTATTATGTTGTGAAGTTGTCAATCCACTTCAAGTCCATCTGTCTTCCCAATTTCATTTCCACACAGTTACTTGAGTTCTCCACTATTTACTATTATCAGACTTTCTAAATAGCATGCATTTTGATGTTAGGTAAAAGCCTATCAATTTTGTGATCATATGTGTTTATATATAAACGTAAATATGCATGATTGTATATATGTATACCTCTTGATTGCTTACTGGATAAGTTAAAAAAAATATGTAAAGTAATCATGCTCGATTAATTGTGTATTATATCATTATATTTTATTTGTGTCCACAAAGCTGGGGGCCTTGAGTGGCCGAATGGTCTAAAGCTCTCACCCTTATGGATCATTGCCTTCTCACCTCTGTTTGCATGGGTTCGAGTCTCGTGTTTGGCCAATGTAGGTATGTGGAAAAGCTTGCCAGTAGCTTATCGTGGGTTGGTGGTTCATTCCGGGGTTTTCCTGGATTCTCCTTCCACCAGTAATACAGGATAGGCTATACATGGCGGCCAGTATAACTGGTGGAGGAAGAACCTTGGAAAACCCAGTGAAGAACCACCGACCCATGAGAAGCTACTGGCAGGCTTTCCCACATACCCACGCTAGCGAAGCCTTGGACTCGAACCCATGCTGACAGAGGTGAGATGGCAGTGATCCGGAATGGTGAGCGCTTTAGACCACTCGGCCACTCAGGGCCCCCCTGATGAAACGTATTGATCTGTATAAAACTGCATTTGTCAGTAAGTGCAGTAAATATTTTCATGGTAGCATTGTAGTAATGGTAATAGATAGCAGATTGCATCTATCACCACTTATTCCTAAGTTTTTGAAGATATATTACCCCTGGAAGCTAATATTAAGGTCATTAAGATCAAAGGTTAAAAGTGAAAACTCAATATTTCACAATTAGTTCGGTCATAATTTGAGATTTACCAGTTTAAAAATCATAATTATTGTACACTTTATGAAATGTTTTTTAACTTCTGTGTTGAAATAAAAACTTTGTATCTATTGCATTACTTGGATGGTGTTTATTGTAACTTTTTATATTTTTTATGCAGTCTACAGCATTTGAAGAAGTTTCTATAGCATCCTGCCAAGTTGACCCTTATTTCTTGACCAACTGCTCTTTCATTTGGTAATTAAGTATATATCTGCCATATGAGCAATCTCAGGCATGTTATGGTCTCTTTCAAAATAGTTTATATATGTGTAGTCCAGAGATTCAAATGGACCGTGCGATGTACCGTCTAAAAATGTGCAGGTCCACCTTTCCTATATCTTCAGATGTTTAGAACAATTCAAAACTACCCTCAGTGAGGCAGGGCTCATATTGCAGTGGTCATTGAAGACAAGTTTTTAGTGTATTTTCTTATTATCAAATCTAGCTTGAAAAAAAAGTACTGTGTGTTAATTACATGCAAAGTCTGAATCTTTTAAGAAAAATGTATCCTAAAATTGACCACATGAAAACAAAATGTAGTGTTCTAAGCCAGTTAAATATGTTTTTCATTTGCAGCTTGACTTTGCGTATGCAGTTAATAAAGCCATACACAAGAAGATAAAGAGAGTGAGTATATTTTCTCCATGATCCCACTAATTGTTTATTTACCAAACAGAAGATAGAAGTGAATTCATATTGTAGACAGTGTCATTGAAAAATAATGATTCATTCACTCAATTTGGATTTATTTGCTGATGTAGGGTAGGTAGCAATTAAGCCTACAACATATTAAACAAATATTCATGTACAACAAGCAAGAATTACAAGAGAGATAATACAGCTGCACACAATACATATGTGACACAAATATGATGCAGATATCTTATAAATTATCTGCAATCCTTAACAGAACTAAGACTTTTTTGTAACTAACTTATATTTCTTGAAATATATGTAGATATAGATGTGTATTCTACAAGAAGTGCTACATTCTAAAGGGAGTTTCACAACTGCTCTCTCTGAAGATTTCTCAGAGACTGTGATGAGAGAAAAGAGGATTGGGTGTGGTTAGTAATGCCTGCCAAGATGTAGTGCACATGTTGTTATGGTGAACACTTTTATTCCTTCACTCACTCCACTGATCTACCTGCTTACATATACATACACATGCAATTTGAGACAATCTCCACAAGCATATTGTACCACACATAGTAATGTACAGTCTAGCAGGCTATATGTTGTTAAAGGGTTTAATGCCATTTTTCAGCACAATGTAGGCTATACATGGTGGCCAGTATAAATGGTGAAGGATGAACCAGGGAGAACCCCGGAAAGAACCACCAACCCATAAGAAGCTACTGGCAAGCTTTCTCATGTACCAACATCGGCTGAGCCTGAGAATAGAACCCATACAGACAGAGGTGAGATGGCAGTGATCGGTAATGGTGAGCACTTTAGATCACTCTGCCACTTGGGACCCCCTGTAAACATATAAAGGCAAGACAATACATACAACAGACATAACATTTATGCTCAATGTAAAACTACATCCAGCCTGAAAAATACAAAGAAAAGCCTCATAGTATGCACAGAAACACACGTAAAACAACTGTAACATTCTAATCTTGAATTAATGCAAAATTATATTGCAAATTCTTCTTAATCGGTACGGTTATTAGCATTCCTGTGTAGTCATTTGGAAATTGGGAAAAAAGTTGGGAATAAGAACGAGGGGGGGGGACACTATAATTTGCAAACTCTGGTCAAAGTCACAAATTGTAAGAACTGACTTTAGATATGCAGAAAACAAAATATTGTAACTGACTGTTAATTTTGCATTTTTTTTATCAGTTGGCACCCTGTCCAATCTGTACATAACATACTGAGGAAACTGCATGAATGACCTCAAGAACATATGGCAATGACACGTTTTGTTTTTTCATGATAATTTTATATCTAGAACGTGTACCTTGACTAAAGTTTGGGGTGTGGAGGACTTCACTTAAGACTTGGAAGTGGTCTCTTGATTTTAGGGACACAAGTTCAAAGATTGAGGTAACTGAGGCTCAAAGAAGAATGGGTTTAGCCAAACAAATGTTTGTTCTAGAGTAAGTTTCTTCACCATAATTTGTAAAATTAATGGATTGCAATTTGGATAAGAAATATATAGATTAGAGATAATGGTCTTGATAAGACTAATAAGAAAGCAGTAGTTTCTGCACATTATGTAGAACAAGACTAAGTACCTTAACCATGCCAGAACCTAAATTGTTGGGAATTATAAATGGGAAATGTTAAAAAGTCTTTATATCATAAGCATTCATCTTGCGACATTTAATTTTAATTCCAGATCTTACTTCCTTCATTGGCATCAGTACTTGCAGATTTGAGGCAGTGTTGCATTGAGCTGGAAAGTGTGTTACAAAGGTTAGCAGACATTGTGCACAGTTATGTATCAAAAACAATTTTATGTACATGCGGTCACTCACAACATATCCCCACAAACAGCATACATTCTTCTTCACTCTTGACCATTGGATCAGTGAAACTTCTGTATTTTTCCCATACATCTGTGAGTGTTCAGCAGTAATATTGCATAAAGTTGCATAAATACTAAAGAAAGAAGCTGAATTCTCAAAATTGCCCTTTCTTCAAACAAGTTTTCCAGAAATGTCTCAAAAGTAGGCTAGAGGAAAAAAATAAAACTTTATTACACATTTGTACCATCCACACATCTAGCTTCAGTAAAATGCTTCAAGAAGTATGGAAGGAGAAGCACATTTCTCTAGCCATAGTTCTGATATATTAACCCTATCTATGCCTTGGCAGATCAATCAGATATTTGAGTGCTTGCCCTAGCAACATCTATTGGATTTCATGAGTTGTCTCCCTTAGTATTTAATGCCAACTAACCAATAGCATTTAAGAGCAGTGCATTGTTACTTTGTACATCAGCTAAAACTGATGGAGGCAGTTGACTTGGAAAGGATGCTTTGTAAGTCTAACATCAAAAAGTGTGTATACCAGAGAGAAGCCATTACAGGTGTATTTAAAGGAAAGGATATAATTGTACAAACAGACCAGCAGTGTAACATTGCTATTTATCAGTCCATTCCATCTGTGTGCTACACTTGTATCAGTCATGTAGGAAGAGTGCTCCAATTTGAACAACTTAATTTTGATTGGATGCAGTGGCTTTTTGCTAGATCTATTGAAATTCACAGAGCTAAAGCAATGAACTATCTGATTGATCTGACAAGGTGTAAATTGGGTTAACACATCAGAACCTTGGATAGCATAGATGGGAGAAACAGGGATGAGCAAAATTCTCAATTCACACACATATCCTTCTGATTGTTTAGGAAATTTGTCCTCAAATGCTGAAGATGAAAAAGTTCAGCCTTGTTGCACATCACACCAACTACATACTAGCCTAACGAGTTTCACGAATCTATAATTTAATATAAATTTCTCTTTAACCAGAAGAATTAGTAGATTGAGAAATCTGCTTGTCCTGCTGAATTTTCACCCATCTTTTCCACAAAACAATATCAGATGCAGTGTGGTTAATATTTTATCAGACTATTGAAATTACTGAAACTACTAGGCAGACAGGAAATTTAATAGCCATGGGCTGAAGGACTACCATTCATTTTTTAGCCTTGCTCACTAAAATGAACCATATGGTGTGGGAAGTGGAGCATTGACAAGCTTTGTCATGCATGAACAGAAAGAACTGACAGAACCATTCATGGAAAAGCTGTACAGGTTGTTTCCATGTCATATCACATGTACGCATGTCCACCATGAAATTTTGTCAATGGGATGATGTCTTATCATTTCTCTTAGTTACTCATTACCTTTGCAAATGAGATCTATGCACACCTTTTTCTCACATTATAAAGAATCTATCTCTTAAGAGTGTAGGAGTTAAAAATTATATATGTACATGAATTCTTTATTGAAAAAGTCAGAGGAGTGACAAAACTGTCTTTGTTGATGTCAATTTGTCTCACTGTTTCTCAATACTATTTTTTTAAATTCTTTCCTTACAGTAATTAAAACTTTTACGTAGTGTTTTCTGGTAAATTTGCTCTTTGGGACAACATCACACAGTTATCCCAAGGTATAGTTGGTCCTAAATGATAATGTGCTGCTGAGACATCCAATATGGCTACCACAGTAGCCATCTTGAAAATCTTGATTGCAGCAGAATTCATTAAGTATCTTCATATTTTTATGGAACAGCATTATACCCATGATGACATTAGGACAACTACTTACTTTCCTTGTGCATTCATCTTTCATACAGCATGCATTGTCTGCCCAGCATCTGTCAACAATTGCTATTTTCGCTTTCCGATCAAAATCTGCCTGACCAATTTCAATCACGCTTAGCATAATTAGCCTCCTGGCTTAAATGATTTGACAGTTATATGAAAAATGCTCATCCACCATCAGATATAACAGGTGTTACTAAGAGTAGAAAACCATTTAAATGACATGTCATGCATTATTATTTTTATAATCATTCTTTATTTGTATTGTCCAGCTTAAAAGGGGTCCATAGAACTCAAAAGCACTTGGTCAGTTTTTCTGACCAGCTGCACACTGCTATATTATGATATTATGATCTCCCAAAGAACATTTATATTCAAGATTTCATAAAGATTATATAAAGCTTTCAAAACTAAGAAATTACCAACAAACCCATCCACCCACCCACTGCCCCTCTTTTGCTGCACCTAATCAAATGAAACCCATCTTTAGCATGATAATTGATGTCCACAGAGTGCCAACATGCTTTGTAACATCTGGTTCAGTGAAGAAAATGATGCATGCATATCCCTGGGCTCTACAAAGGTCAGTGGGTATTGGCATAGGTGCCAGTTTTGTGTATCAATAGCACAGTTAGCATCTTAAATCAGTGTACATTAAATAGGACAGTACAGTGATTTCATATTTGGTATCTTAAATATAATACCATTGCATGGCTAACCCACATGAGCATAAATGCAGCTTCATTTTTTTTTATATGTTTTTATGCAGCAGTGCCCAATTATTTTAATAACCTTAAGCTGCAAGATTAATACTGAATAGCGATTCTTTAATTAGGCAGAAAAATTAATTGATTTACACATTTGAGCGAGGAATCTTTTTTTTATCACTGCATTATTTTCCTTTTTTTGTGTATGCCAGTTATCTGAGCAAACATGCAATGGTTAATGTTGACGTTAGACTAAGCAACCATATACAAAATATGCATTAAAACGTTGACATTTTTGTTGATGGTTCAGTAATAATTAGATTAACAATTATCAGTTTTGTAAAGAGCTGACATCTTTCCAAAAAGTAAGCTGAGCTAATACAAGAATGCAGCATATCTTGCCAAAGTATTAAATCAAATTCCTGTTTATATATATCACTAAAAGTTTGAATTGCTTATTAAAAGGATGAAATTATTGTTCATTTTCAGGAGAGGTACCATGCTTATGTTACACCTAAAATTTGTTTGATAACAAAGCCTGTTATAGTGGCATTTTACTGTATGGAAATAATGCTTCAGTCTTTGATTATAATGTCATGAATGTCTTTGCCTTAATGGTGCTGATCTGACTTCCATCTTGTAAATCTTGCTATCACTAATTTTCATATTAACTTTGGGTTTTCACTCAAATAATTTTGACAATTTCTAGATGGTCATAAAAGAAAATGTGGCCAATCATATGTCATATATTACGGCCAAAGTATGTGGCAGTCTTGACAATATTGTTGTAGCTGCTTCTTACAAATGAATGGTTCTATTAGCATGAGGGGGCCCCCAAGTGGCTGAGTGGTCTAAAGCGCTCTCTGTTACGGACTGCTGCCATCTCACCTCTGTCTGCATGTGTTTGAGTATCAGATTCAGCCAATGTGGATATGTGAGAAAGCTTGCCGGTAATTTCTCGTGGGTCGGTGGTTCTTTCTGGGGTTTTTCCGGGTTCTTCCTCCACCATTAATACTGGCTGACATGTATAGCCTATCGTGTGCTGAAAAATGGCATTAAACCCAACAACAACAGCAACAGCTACTATTCTCAAAATGACTCCTGATGATACATGCAGGTAATTGATCCTGAATGAAATTGATCAAGATCAGACTTCAAATGTGGCCAGCATGGAAACCATCTTGATAATTTTGTTACTGCTACTCTTCTGAATAGATGGGATTTTTGGCTGTTAAGACATTATGCTTGTTGTAAGTAAAAATGGTATTGTTGATGCAGCCATGCTAGAATTTCTGACTATTTTAATGAAAAGTTCTTGTTGGGATTTTTTTAAACTTTTGTTGAGTTAGTTGCTTCTCAGCTTGTCTAATTTCTATGGATGGATAGTATATGTTGAAAATATGGAAGGACTCTTTGCATATGTGATAATTAATAAAATATGGAAGTACTCTTTGCATGTGAGATAATTAATAAAATATGCAAACTAAATTTCACTATCTTAAAACTTTTCTTTTTAACTGAAAGCCAGATCTCTTAAAATATCTGCACATAGCACTCTGATTATAAACATGGAGAGAAAAAAACAGTTTGTAAATTAAAAATATAACTGGGATATGGGATAACTAATCATGACAAATTTTAATTATTTTTCCATAAAAATAGGATGGAGAGAGAAAGAGATGCATCGTAATTGGTTTTTATTTCTTTCCATGGGCATTCTGGTATTACTATGTTTAATCTATTGCATATCATTATAATTTATAATTTTATGTTGCTTTTTCCTTTTGCAACACAGGATTTGAACCATGCAATGTGGAATCACTTTTCATAATGAAAAATATATTTTTGAAAAACATTGTGCAAGATGTGCTTGCTAAATTTGCCTAGTTGCCAAACTAATTGTCACATCCCAGAAAATTGGATAGAAATGGAATACTCTCAGAAAATTGCAGGAGATAGAGTCATTGAAAATGACCAAAATTTTTGTCAAGTGTGTGGATCATGTGGCTGTAGGGGTGGGGGAAGAGGCCATCTTGACTAGATAAAACTGGCTTTGTGATTATCTTTCCTATATCAATAATATTAATATTTTCTTTGTAAAGATCTTAATTTTCTACCATTTCATCATAAATATTACAGAATTTAGTCTAGAAAAATTATAAATGTGTCGTGGAAATGCCATGGAAAAAAATCTGGTCTGTGTAGGAACCCCAGTTGACATGGGGTTTTCACCAGAAGACTTCTTGTGCTGTGTTGTTAGTCCTAAATGAAACTTATGCTGTCATCTACTATGGCCAGCATGGTGACCATCTCAAAAAACATTTCTTTGGTATTGATATTACATCAAATAAGGCAATAATGATGGCCTTATTGAAAATCTTGTTATTTTATGGCCTCAATATATGGTCATAATAATGTAGGATTTTTGCCAGAAAACATTTATGATGTCTGGTTGGTATTAAATGAAAATGGTGCCATTCGTCAATTATGGCTGCAATGGTGACTGTCTTAAAAATATTATTGTTGAAGAATATCAGATGGCTTCATTTCACGTAAAAAAAGAAGAAATGATCTTATCATAGATACCTGGAAATTCATTTTGGCAAGTAAGGCATCAGTTCTTTTGTTATACCCTAGTTCAGTTAAAAAATTTGCACATATTACTCTATTCCTGATATTTTTGTATGAACAGAAGGCTTCATCATCTTAATGCAATTTACAGGCAAAACACAACACTATGTAGAAGCCAACTGCCAGATCAAATGTGCTTGCCCTTTCCTGAATCTATCCCCAGGAGCAACACCCAGGCAAAACCAAAACCTATTCCAGATCCTCAGGGGCAAACAAATAGTGAGTACTTATTTTTTTCAAATTTTTTGTGTGTCCTGCGTTGGAATTATGTATGTATGTAGGTATTTAGATAGATATGTCGATCAATACATACATACATAGAACAAAATGCAGCTAAAATGAAGTAGGCCAGAAAGGCCATAATCAGATGTAAATGGCTGGCCCTTGACAGGAGCTGTTGGCACTATCATAAAAGTGATTAAATTTAAAACTACAGAGTAAACATGCATTCAACTTATGCAGCCTAATAAAGTCAGTTTCATTTATCGTCATCAGAAAACACATCATGAGAATAAAATACATAATTCTTGTCATTGTCTGCTGTTGCAGCAGCAGCAGTAAGACTTCCTCGTGACATGATATATAGCATCTGTGCCAATCCCTCCTGTGGAGGTTTATAGCATCTGCGCTACTTCCTCTTGGCATGATATATAGCATTTGTGCCAAATTAATCCCTCCTGTGGAGGTTTATAGCATCTGTGCTACTTCCTCTTGGCATGATATATAGCATTTGTGCCAAATTAATCCCTCCTGTGGAGCTTTATAGCATCTGTGCTGCTTCCTCTTGGCATGATATATAGCGTCTGTGCCAAATTAATCCCTCCTGTGGAGCTTTATAGCATCTGTGCTACTTCCTCTTGGCATGATATATAGCATTTGTGCCAAATTAATCCCTCCTGTGGAGCTTTATAGCACCTGTGGCACTTCCACTTGTGATTTATAGCATCATTGCCACTTCCACTTGCATCAGACAACAGGGTTTGCCTGCTTTTTTAATGCACAAACTGTCAAGATTTAAATTCTAAATAACACATATTTTTTTATTTGATATCATTGATCAGTAGCAAGCAAGACAGAAAAACTTAAATGTTGTATTGATCATTCCAATTGAAGAATATTTACTCCATTTTATTGACTTCAAAGTTTATGGCCAGTCACAGAGTAATACACAAGTACAGATGAAAGAGGTTTTAGCATAAACTGTTCATATTTCATTTCACTTAAAGCAATCAGCCAGTTTAAGACTTTTGTATTTTCCAACGTTGTAGATGAAAACAGGAAAAGGTTTGGTTTCATTTTGTTTTTTATGACTAAAACATCTAAGTCACAAGCATGAAAATAGTCCTTTAAATAATTCTGTATTTCCCCCAACAGAATAGTATTTATTGGTGTCAAAGTCCCACATAAGCCCATACCCCCCCCCATGATGGAAAGTGAGCTGTTTTAAAAATGCTCATTACATTTTGTCAACATAGCAACCATTCTTATGAAAGACAGGAACATGAGACTTGCTACAATTGTTCCTGAGATGTGACCAATACTTTTACAGTTTCAAAAGGATTGGAAGAGAACAGGTTCATGGTGGTCAAAGATTAAAGAAAATGCATATTCTTTAACACTGAAATTTGGAAGAAAGTGATTTTGCTTTGTCATCATCTGTTCTTAATTTCATTACAAATGAATGAAAAAAGCTTTTTCACTCAGTATTTCTTTCAGTTAAATGTAACTCTTTCAAATTTAAGTTTACTTCACTCCAGTGTTATACGAGTTTTAATTTCCCTATAATAAAGATCATTAAACATAAAATACTGCCTAATGGCATATTGTATAAGCATGAGCAAAGAAAGAAGAATTAGCTTTCTTCATGCATAACATAAATATTATTGTACCATTTTGTTCAGAACATAATACATGATGATATGAAAATAAGGAAGATATTTGCTCAAATTTTCATATTTGTTTTAAGGTTGCACTCTTTGTTTTCATATTTTGCATAGGGAAATATATTTGATAAAATTTTCATATTTGTTTTAAGGTGGCACTCTTTGTTTTCATATTTTGCATAGGGTTAGCTTTTTAAGGATAAAAAAGAATTTCCCTTGTTTTCCTTACTGGTTATACTGGCCATTTTTTGAAATGGCCAGTATAACCAGTGAGGAAAACAAGGGAATACCTTGCATGTCTTAGGTACTGTTCACAGAACTTTTTGTGTGTAATATGTGTTATAGAGTATACAGCATGGCCTTACTTCATATGTGCACCTCTCAAAAAACTGCTAGCTCTGCTTGGTTATTTTAACTTCTTAGATTTCAGAAGTAAATTATAAAAAAAGTTTGTACATTTCGTATATTTGGTAATTCACTGAATGCGCTTTCAGAAGCTGGTATTGTCTAGTCTAACAAAATTTCTTTCCCAATTTTATTAACCGCTAAAGATAGTATACTTAAAACTAATTCGGGCTTTTTTTGTTAACACAAAGGAGCAGTCATTTTAGTTAGCTTAGTATGCTTAGATCATGCACAATTTCCACAACTACAATATCCAAAGAAATTTCAGCTTCAGTGCATGAAAGCAACATAGAAATATACTAACATTCTTTTCACTCTACATGCTGCAAATGTAAACAGATTCACTTTACACCCACCACTCTTTCAGAAGTTCATAATATCTGTTGAGTACCCCCTAAGGTAAACTTTGATCATACAGTGTGTGAAATCTATTAGAGGATGCAACTGAACAGGTGTTAGTTGTATCACAAGATCAGAGGAATTCAAGAAGTAGCCAAGTACCTTGGCTCTGAACAGGTATCAAATTTGCAGCATGATCATATTATGTCACATGTTAAAACAAAGAGGTTGTTGCAGGATTATGGTCAAATATACACAGGCAGTTACAGGACTAGAACTGGCACTGAACAAGTATCAAATTCATGGCACAATCAAAGGGATTGGCAACTTGAAAAAGAAGGATATTGCTGTCTTTACAAGCCAAGGGCTTGTTGGCACACATGCACTGGCAAATTAAGAAATATCACTTGTGAATTAGATACAGCTGATGGAAAAAGATAATATAAATTAAATCAAAACTTGTATTGCATCAAACACAAGCAGTATTTATATAGCAAAATGCAAAATATAATACAATAATAATACAGATTGATTGGACTTGCACATAAATGGAAGCAATATATTTACTAGTAAACACCCATGGTACACAACATTGATGGACACTTCGTTTTGCAATGGGTAATATCCAGTTTCAAATTATTAAAATCCAAGTAACTACAAATGAAACTATTGTGTAATAAATACTGCCATGAAACAGATAAACAAAGAACATAGTTCATGAATGGGAAAAGTACCATCAAAACAAAAAATATATTGATGTCAGTAATAGGTTACCTATTGCTGTTATTAAGCTTTCACCTTTCTGCATCATGGAAAGACCTTGTCCATGCCAGATTCACCAACTCCATTTTCTAGAGATTTCTTAGAACATGTGCATCAACCCTGTCTGATCTAAGTCACGAGTCCATGCTCTATAGAATGTCCTCATTCTTTTCAGTTTTCTAACTGTTGAGCAGGAAGGCTTCAGGCACTTGCGATCAAGTTCTTGCCCTGACTACATTTGTTGAAAACAGTTTTCAGAGGAACCTTAAAACTGGAGTTGTTTTCCTTGATCTAACAGTGGCATATGACACAGGCCTTTCAGAGCGCACATCCGAGAGAACTGCAGCTCATGGATACATCAGACTAATGGACTCCCACAGGGGTATGTTCTTTTCCCAAGTCAGGTCAATGTTTATATCATTGACTTGCCTAAAATAGTCACACAAGTTTATGTATGCAGATGACATTGCTCTTGTGACCCAAAGTTGCTTATTTACTGAGCTAGAGGAGGTACTGAAGAAGGATTTGGAGGAAATGATGACTTCATCAAGAAATGGTGCCTACAGCCGAGCACAACAAAGACAATCTCCAGCGTCTTCCACTTTAACAATGCAATTGCAAACTGTGAGTTTTGCATCCTCCTCATGGAGCAGCACATAAAACATGACCCAACATCAACATACCTTGGTGTGACTTTGGACAGATTGCTGACATTCTACCAGCACCTAAAAAAAACGGCAGCAAAACTAAGCACTTGAAACAACCTACTGCACAAACTGGCTGGCTCAGCCTGGGGCACTAATACTCAGACACTCAAGACATCAGCACTGACCCTCTGTTATTTGGCAGCCAAGTAATGTGCTCCTTTCTGAGCTCAATTGTTCCATACCAAATTAATCGACGTCCAGCTCAACATAACAATGCACATAATCTCTGGAACACTATGTCCTATTCCTTTACCGTGGTTGTCGGTAAACAGCAACATTCCTTCTCCACATCTCCATCGCCATGAAGCAACAACAAAATTGCTGGCTAAGGTCTATGCCAGTGAGAAATCCAAATCTAGCAGTCCACTTGGCTCCGAGATATCCAATCTGGTTAGGTCCATTGTTGGAAGATATGACAGCTATTTTGGCATGGAATGATGAGTGGTCTTCAACAGATGTTGCAAACCACTCCCTCGTAGCTGAGCCTTCTGTCTGCCATCCTGGCTTCAACCTTCCATGATATCTGTGGAACGCACCGAATCATTTCCGGACAGGACAGTGGCAGTGTGCAGTCAACCGTGTATGATGAGGCCAGGCCACTGACTCTTCCTATAGCTATGGAGCTCTACAGACCATGTCACACATTGTGAACAACTAACCACTGGTAAAGTTCCCTGGTGGACTGCAGGCTGTCCACCTTGCTGCTGTTAAATGGCAGGGCATGCACTGTACACGATAATTCTTTTCAGTACATGTGGCTAATGATGGGACATCAGCATGAGGTAGGAGGTCTGTATCCAGTAGAGAAAGATATGTATTACATAATTAAAATTAGTTATGCTTCCACAAACAGCTACATTTTAATGTCAGTAATAGCTTACCTGTCACCACTATTATTAAGCTGGATTTGTCAGTAAAGAAGGTGGCTGATGGACTTTGATATTAACAGTCAAATGTAGAAAAATCTCTCACCTTCTGCACCAGTCAGTCAAATGCAGTAATATGCAGCAGTTGTCTGGGTAACATTGTGCAGTGACAGTCGAACCCAGAGAGAAAATACCTTGACTCTAGTTTGCTAATGGCCAAAGGTAAAAGGAAGAGAAGGTTGTGTGTGAGAACCAAAATGCAGCCTTCTTAATAGTGAATAAAGATGAATCGTTGAAATATGACCTGACTTTGATGGGCTTTGATCTTCATGATGGATAAGTCTCTTTCTGAGAGATGCATATTAGTTTTCTTGATGGTGAGCAAAATTCATCGACAGAGAGTGGATGCTGAAATATCAGCCGAACCCATTGATGGGAGAAAAACCTTTGCCAACCCTTCTTTTGTCCTTTGCAGACGCTAAATAGAATCTTAGTGCCCTAACTAAGCCAAAAGTTTATAACAGTCATCCTGAGCATGGATGTGACTCACACTGGGGACTTAAGTTGGGGATGGAAGTACTGATGGAAGCTGGTTTTTATCAAGGACACCAGGCTGACATAACATGGAAATGGAGTCATAATTCCCACTGAAGCATAAACATCCTTCCTTGATTGATTACACATGTAGTTTGATTCTTCTCTGAGCTGATGCAATGAAGAAAAATAATCTGCTACTGTAGCAAGAGAGGGTCGGCCAGGATTAACGAGTTTCTTAAAACACCAATCACAGATGATTTTCCACTTTTCATCATAGGACTTGGATGTAGAACATCACCAGGCCTGTACATTGCAGTTAGGAACTTAAAAACTTTGCGTGGCAGACCATTCGTTTGAGATGAGCCAAGCATGAAAGTAGAAGGGTAGAGGATTGGTGTATAGTACATCTGTGTTGTAAGAGAAGACTTTCCCATGGGCATAATACTCTTAGTGTGTTGATCATTAATTCAAGCAAAAAATGTTGATGAACCATGACCTTTGAAGCCATAGAGGTGCACTCTGATCTATGTAGTGGACATCCTGATTTTGTGCAATACTTGTGGAATCAACCAGGAGGGTGGGAATGCGTAAGCAGACATTAGATCCCAATTTAGACTGAAGATGTCCACTGCCAAGAGTGCATGAACTTGGACTTGTTAGACATCAGATGGGAACGCTTGTTGTTGAGTTTTGATTCAAACACGTCCACTAGAGACACTGTAGCTCCCACAGACTGAATAGAGACTGCAACTGTCTCTTTTCTGGTTTTTTTTGATGAAGTGAAGATTCTGTTAAGACTGCCTTGCTTGTTCTGTAGAGACTGCCTGAATGTTTTTCATCCCTGGAATGTGAATGTAATGAACTCTGAATGTAATACCTTCTGACTTTGCCCAATAAAGAAAGTTCCAGACTTCCTTGAAGAAAGGAGCATGAATACCTCTTTGTCATCTGAGGTATGCAACCACTGATGTGTCATCTGAGATCATGATGCAATGCCTGTTGATGTGTTCTTTGCACCCTTGTAGGCAAAGAACACATCTTTCATTCTAAACTGTTATATGGAGGGAACCAAGGATATTGTCTTCCTGTGACCAGTGGCCATTGACAATATGTCAGGAGTTTTTGGCCTGAAACGGAGCTAAGTAACAAAAAGAAATGTAGGATTTATTTGTTGCTCTTTTAATAGATTGATTAGTGTCTTATGCTTGCATTGTTTATCATCAATCCTGACATGTTGTCACTTTAGATTTGCAGATTTTGGAACTGTTTGATGGAGGTTCCTGACTGTTGAAGTAGTAGGAGATTTCATTGATCAAAGCAAAGTAACCATCCTGATGTAAATGTTTGCTTAATACATCTGTTCCAAGATATAAAGTATGCTGAATCAGTTCACAACATCTTTTTTGTCTCATTAAAAACAACTGCTTCAGTGGCCTAAGTAGTTAGAGCATCTGCCTCATGTGGTAGGTCACAGGTTCGAACCCTGGCCAAGTCATACCAAAGACTTATAAAAGTGGTACTTGCAGCTGCCTCACCAATGGCGCTCAGTATTAAGAGGTTAGTGTTAGTGTTAGGACTGGTTGACCTGGTGTCAGGATAATGTGACTGGGTGGCACATGATGCTACATGTCTGCGACATGATGACCAAGTGCTAGACATCACTATAAAACTGCCTCACTGCAGACATCATAGCAATATGACTGGAATTTTGTTAAAGCTATGTTAAAAATCCAAATCGCACACACACACATATACACACACTAAAAATATTACAAATTTACATCAGAAAGAAATTTAACTCCATAAAATTATCAGATTTACGAGTATTAAATGTTTATTACAGGATCTATCAATCAGGAACCACCCCATGAAGTAAAGACGAACAAGGGGCAGAGGGACAGAAAATTAAGAGTCATACAGCCTGGATTAATTGATGAGGTGCCTGTGGATCAGCATGATGGACCATCTGTTCCCCTGCTCACAGGGATTACTCCCACCCCAGTCAGTAGGGGAAGAGGGAGTCATGCAGTGGAAGGTATTAAACACAATAAAAATATTTTTATTAAGCAATGATATAGTCTCATCAAAAACACATATGAAGCCCCCCCCCCCCAAGGCATTTTCAATACTGAACATGTTTCACTTAATTTCTCAGCCTTTCTTTCTATTAATATTTAAGACAATATAGGATTTTATATGTCCACCCAAAATTATTATGTTGTGATGTTGTCCAAATTTAACATCAATTGTCTAACATCAGTCTATTACCAATTTTAGTTTCTGCATGAGTGATCTACAGTTAGCAACAATAGTATAAATTGCACAAGAGCCTTTGTGATAAATGCCATTATGTGGGGTTTTATTAGCAAGATGTAGTTACATGCTTGTAGTTGATGTATTCTGCTGAAAAGGAGTTAAGGCCCATATCAAACAGTTGAGAAACATGAATCTTTAATTTTCACTTGTCTAAATGTAAATATAATTTTAAATAAGAAGCTCATAACCTTGAATATTTGTAAGTTTTAAAGGGTATATGACAATTGATTCTTGTTAACATAAATATAGTATATAAGCAGACCTGACAAGTATTTGATCCATTTTTGACATCCTTAGGTGCATAATCATCATTATTTTTGTCATCAAGAATACTCGTTCTTAATCAGGAGGACCTTTTGCACAGTGCTTAGTGTGATGCACATGCAGCTGGAAGGGTGCATGTTTGAATCCTGCCCCAATGAGGCTAGGTTGACCAGGGTGGAGTGTTCTTTGTCCAGGCACGTTGCTGTTATAAACTTCTGTATGCTAATGTCAAATGCCAACCAAACAGCTTAAGGTTAATGCTGATGCTTCAAAATGTAACAAACTAAATTGTATCCTGACTGTATTGATTTATGCTGTTAGGATCTACAGCAGCCAGTTGTGGTCATTGGAAAAGACATTCAGATACTTTTAAAATTTTTATCATATTAGACAGCTTTCTTCTACTGCACCTGTGTAAATCTATACTTTTGCCAAGATGTTTTTTGTATAGTTCTGTTGTGCTCTGCAAATTTCAGGATTTGACCAAGTTCTCAACAAATTTCCAGTTTTTATATGCCAAACATAAAGACAAAGGTAGAATGTTATACTGTTCATATGCCCATCCGTATTACCAATTTTGTTTCCTCACAATGACTATATTTTGTCAGCCCTCTACAATGACCAAATTTTGTGGATGGCTTGTACTTTGGGAATGGAAGAACTCTATTAATTTTGGGCCGATACAAGTTTAGTGATCATTGTCATTGTGACTGAAAGAAGAAAATGTTTCTGTACAACAATTTAAGTTCTTCACCATCTACAGTTACCAGACTTTGTGGATGGGTTCCCCTATTGATTTCAGGTTCCAAAGATCAAAGGTCAGAGTTACTGACTGGAAAAAAAGCTCTCCACACAACAGCATGGATTCTCCATCATATTTGATTAGCAAACTTTGTGGATGGCTTGCACTTTGGCTAAGGTGCAAGAAAGAACCCTACTGATACTGAAGACAAAAGTCAAAGGTCCTTCTGAACTTGGGGCCCCGAGTGGCCGAGTGGTCTAAAGCGCTCTTCGTTACGGATCACTGCCATCTCACCTCTGTCTGCGGCGGTTCGAGTCTAAGATTCAGCCAATGTGGGCATGTGAGAAAGCTTGCCAGTAGCTTCTCGTGGGTCGGTGGTTCTTTCCGGGGTTTTCCGGGTTCTTCCTCCACCATTAATACTGGCCGCCATGTATAGCCTATCGTGCTGAAAAATGGCGTTAAACCCCACAACAACAACAACCTTCTGAACTTCACATTTATATCCGATGACATTCTTCAACCACACGTTGTGGATGGCTTCAATTAGGGTAAGGAAGAAGTATGTTGATGCCTGGATCAGAAGATTGAAGTCAAATCACTTTGATAGCATGAAAAAATGGATTTTGAACAATAATATTAGTTCTACATCATAGATCAGGACCAATCTGTGTCAAAGACTTGCATTGAGGTCCAAAAGGTCAAAGTTGAGGGTCACTGTAGTGAAAGAATAAAATGGTTTCTGCACAAAATTTCAAATATCTATATATTTGGACTATCAGACACAGTGTTTGCATATAATGTGCCACTTATGGTACTCATATTATGCTGTGTGTTAATCCTTCAAGTATTTTCAAGGTTTATTTTCATCAAAAAGATGCTGATTATGGTCTGATTTACCATAAAACGGTATATACAAAGGGAATTCAGTTGACTGTATAATTAGTTAGCCCTGGGATCCTTTAGACAGGATCACCAGTATTGTAGATTAATGATGCATCAGAATTTGATTTTTATGAGTTTGAAAATTTTATTTCATTCAAGAGTATAAATAAAATAGCAATATTGGGAACCTAAACCCTTTCTTTCTTTTTGTTTTTACAGCCCAAGTTCCCTATTTCACTGACTCATCTTTTTGTCCCAGATCACAGGATGGCAGAGTTTGGGGAAAGTGTGACCTATGCTGCTGTTCTATTATGTAGCAGTAAGCTTTTGAAATCACCTGACCATTTTGAGATCACCTGACCATTAGACTTAGTTAGCTGATTATATTGCCATGCATCCATCTTGCATTGTCCATCCGTTGCCTTACCACAAAGAAATGCATGTTACCACATTCTTGACCACATGATTTTGTTTTTTTCTTTTGGAGTATGGGCTCACCAAGATGTCAGAGGACTGATAATGTATAAGATCAGTGTATATTAATATTGTGACCTTGGCCATGATTGGTTGAGCTTGCTACCTTGTAAAGACCACATTTCTAATCAGATTTTGATCAAGCTTGGAATATGGTATTATCAAAATTGCTTTCAACAATGACCATAACCCATGCATGTTAAAGAGGTTATCTTGTATCTGATTTGTTTAGATTGTTACCACTATGAAGACCTTATTTCAGATTTGATTTTGCTCAAGCTTGGAATATGGACCTATCTTGGATTGACTTCAATGATTAGTCCCATGTTCTTACTGTGTAGATTAGTGAAATGGTCAGGTAATAAACCAGGTGAGATCCTTTCGTTATTTTAGGAATTACACACAATGTGCAAAGGGTTGTTCAGTAAGGGACGAAGGATGAAGTATGAATAACGGTTAATAACTGATAAATAAACAATAATCCTGGTTTCAGCAGCAACCAATAGTAGGCGTTTGTTCTATGTCTGGGGATAACTTTTTGTATGTACATTATGTGTACTTCCTTAGTTAAGGTTTGCAGTTTGTTCCAGTCTTTGCACACATTGCGCGTGTATATATGTATGTATGTGTATATATATATGTGTGTGTGTGTGTGTGCAATAAACTGACATGGAACAGTGCAAGATGAGTATCTTAAAGTAGCCTGTGTTTTTTTAATTCGTGACAACTGGAATCAATTCATCTGCATGATACTGCAAGACCTGATTTGAGCAACTTCTGGAGCAAATGACCACCTGCCATTTACTACCAGAATTAATGTGTCATGTATACAAGTACACTATCATGAGCATCTGCCTGCTACACATGAACAGTGAACATGGATTTTTTAGCAATATGTTTCAACTCTGCTGGAAATGACTGTATTTTAAAAACAATGAGAAAGAGTACTGAACTTTATTTTCATCATCAATTACATTATCTGATCACATTAGCATTAGGAACAACTTTCTGCTACCTCTAAAACCTTCCCTCCCAGAAAGAGAAAAACGTCTTTATGTCTTTACGTCATATAGATCAAGAGAGGTAACTCTTATCAATTATCTCCCCTAATTCCCGCTTGGTGGGCACCATTAGACCGGATGATTGTCAGTTGAAAATTTCACTTGAAACTGAAAAGTTCCTCTGAAGAGTTCATCCAAGTTAATGTAGCATTTTTTACCATCCACCATTTATTTTCAGTGGTAATGTTAAAAATAATGTGATAATTGGTATAAATCAATATTTTAATGTTTCATGACGAGTTTATTTGTATTTTTGCAATTTTATTCTGGTCATGATTATCCATGTGATATCAGTTGGTGACACTCATTTTCTACCTTTTTATTTGCATTGTGCTGTTATTTCCAGTACTTATGTTTTTGTCAGTCTGTCTTGATATTCCAAATAAGCCTATTCGAGCAATTGTGGTTTGGTTATACATTTGTTATATGCGTTACAACTGTCAGTATGTTAGTTACGCTTTTCTAAGAAGTGTAAGACAGACGTTAAACTTCACGTCCAAACTACACCTCACCCTCAAAAACAGATGCTGCACTATAAACAAGGGTGCAAATTACAAGGGACAGCAAAATAAAGTTAAGAATAGGATGCCAACCCAGCTGGACATCAGCTGGAGAGGAGTAACAGTGCAGCTTAATGACTTAATATTTTATATATAATTACATTGTGAATCATTGTCACTAAAGAGCTTTTTCCAGTGAGTTTTTTTTGTTGCATCAATTTCATTTCTTTTAAAGATTCACAACCTCTAAAAATTGTTAAAAATGTTACTCCAGCTGGTTTCAATAATGATCATGTGTATAATTGAAAACTTTGTAGAATATGTCACTGCTTTTTCTTGTTATTGGTTCACAAAAATACAAGATGCCTTTATTTTAAAAAGCTTGGCATTATTTTTATGTATTAAAAAACCATTGACATCAAAACTCAATTTATTTTTGTTTTTCTATTAGTAAAATTTTGATGCCTTGATTTCATTGCAAGTAATAGTGAAATTTATTCTCAGCATTAAGGAAGTGTCTGGGTGGATCTATACTGCATTCAATTCCATACTGATGACTTACTCATATTAATGGTGCAAGCTGGTTTCATTTCTTAAAACAGGTTACTGTCACTTGGCAACCACTGAATAAATGTTTCCCTCTTTGATCCATCTGTTAAGAGACTAGAAGCTTCAGGACCCAGTATGAGGTGTATAGTGTCCCTCTATAGAAGTCATTAGAGACTACCTCCTACCAATTATGACTGGAAAACAAGACCACAGGGGGTCATTAGAGACTACCTCCTACCAAATATGATTGGAAAACAAGGCCACAGGGGGTCATTAGAGACTAAGTCCTACCAGTTATGACTGGAAAACAATGACCACAGGGGTTCATTAGAGACTAAGTCTTACCAGTTATGACTGGAAAAAAAAGCAACAGGGGGTCATTAGAGACTAAGTCCTACCAATTATGACTGGAAAACAAGACCACAAGGGGTCATTAGATCAGCCTACTCTGACATCTCACATGATAAAGTACAACTTATAAAGATTTTAGTTCACAAAACATGAGTGATTTGAATGAACCTTACCTCTGAACATAGTAATGGTGTCAGTTGGCTAGCATTCTCTTTTCTCAGCTTCCAGTTAAGTGACATGGTCATGCAAGGAAGAGATTTGAACCTTGTCAGGTCACTGTAGCTGCCAAGATAGCTCATGATATCACAACCTCAACTTTCACTGGATTAATGGGGGGGCGGGGTCATAAACACTTACGTAAATATATAATCTTCAGTTTCATCTAATCTTGTGTTTGGAAAATGTAACCTTTCAGTTTAGCAACAGTCTCTATTATTCACCCCCTTAGGTATAGACCTAAGGATGTTTTTATGTTTCTGGGAAGGCTGGATTTTAGAGATAGCAGAAGGCAATGCCGAATGATACAGTGATGAGGTGACATTTCCTATATCCTTGTAAACATCATTGCTAAATTGGGATTGCAGACAGAGAGCGGGTTATTTCAATCTGAGACACGCAAACAAATAAAGGAAAAAGATTAGTCTCGTTTCTTGTTTAACACCAGTACCACAAAGGAAGGTCACTGTGATGTACAGTTCACATGTTACTGGTTTGGGTTATCTTTTTGCATTATATATATATATATATATATATATATACACACACACACACACACACATATACATACATACCGCTCCGGTGGCCTAGTGGATGCAGGAGGTCATGGGTTCGATCTCCGGCCGAGTCATACCAAAGACTTACAAAAATGGTACTAGCAGCTGCCTTTCTTGGCATTCAGCATTAAGAGGTTAGTGTTTGGACCGGTTGGCCTGGTGTAACGATAATGTGACTGGATGGGACATACTCTACATGTCTGCAGCATGATGCCCCAGTGCTAGACATCACTATCAACTGTCACATTGCAGACATCGTAGCAATATGGCTGAAGAATTGTTAAAGCTATGTTAAAAATCCAAATCACTCACACACACATATACTTATACATATATACAACAAAAGTAGGCCACTGTGACTGTATTTCATACTTAACTCACTTTGTTTAAATTTTGTGTTTTAAGTTTATTTTTGAAGCTTTATTAATGAAAGAATCAAATAAACCAGATGATCGTATGAATCTCAGTTTGCAGTATATTTTACCACAAAAGGCTGTCATTGTGACTTAATTTCACATTTTACCAGCATGGATTAAGCTTTGGCATTATGCCAGATATATCAAAAGTGTGGCTGAGACTATTAGGTCACAGCACCATGTATGTATACTGTTATACTGAGATTCATGAACGTTGAAGAAGGAATGCATCTTGAGGAGTACTACTCTCTGATCACAAAAGTAGATCACTGTGTGCTTTATTCTATGCTTCACTGATTTGTGTTTGTTCTTTCTGTATATATCTGAATTTCATTTCATGACTGAATCGTCAATTTATGTAATAGTATGCACCTCACCACACTCGTACCACAAAAGAATGTAACTGACTTGTGTTCTATATTTTACAGGACTAGGTTAAATTGTTTGTGTGTTTAGCACATAACCAAATAGGTTTTAACACCATGTAAATATATCATTTTATACCTAGATTCGTAAAAGTTGGTAAAGGAGTGCATTTTGATAAGAACTATGCTCTTATTAAAAAGTAGATCACTGTGATGTATATTTCATGCCTCACTGGCTTTGGTTAAATTATGTATTTTGAGTTTATTTTTCATGCACTGTTTTACTCGAATGAATAAACTTGATTTTGTGCATCTCTATTAATTCTACACCCTATCACAAAAGAATGGTACTGTGACCTACAGTTCACATTTTACTAACTTCAGAGTCTTGGAGTTTAGTTCAAATCATCAGACTAGATAACTGTATGGATCTCTCTGTTAGTAACATACTCTTCCAAAAGAAGGTCACAGTGACCAATATATTAGTTTACTGGCTTAAGTTTTTGCACTTACTTTGATGAAAAAGTAGATCATTATGGTCCATTTTATGCTCACTGACTTTGGTTAAGTTTTTGGTTTGTAGTTCATGGGGGGGGGATCGTCTAAATCTTGGGATGATAAACATTTCTATGAGTACCTCACCCTTGCAACAACAAAAAAAGTTCTCTGTGACAGTATTGTGCCTTTTGATGGCTTTAGCCATCTTTTGTGTGTTTTATAAACACATTTTGTCACATGCTCTAAGTGGGACCCAGAGTGGCCGAGTGGTCTAAAGCGCTCTCCGTTACGGATCACTGCCATCTCACCTCTGTCTGCGTGGGTTCGAGTCCAGGATTCGGCAAATGTGGATATGTGAGAAAGCATGCCAGTAGCTTCTTGTGGGTCGGTGGTTCTTCCTGGGGTTTTGCCGGGTTCTTCCTCCACCATTAATACTGGCCGCCATGCATAGCCTATCGTGTGCTGAAAAATGGCATTAAACCCCACAACAACAACAACACATGCTTTAAGCATACTGTTCTATTTAGAATGAGCAATTTTGATGATAATGCTTGAAATATTTAGGGGCTCTGGTGTACAATTCTTGCGTTTAATGATCACTTCCATCTCACCTCTGACTACATGGTTTCATGTCTCATGATCAGACAATGTGGATATATGAGAAAGCTCGTCAGTAGCCTCCCTTGGGTAAGTGGTTCTTACCAGGGTTTTCCCGGTTTCTTCCATCAGTTATGTTAGCTGCCATGTACCTATCATGTGCTGAAAAATGGCATAAAAAAGGAGAAGAAATAATTGGTTTAAAGAAAAAATTTTGGGTGCTGTCCATTTGTTGCTAGAAACTTAATCATTGACTGTATCTCCATTAGTACTATACCATTACAACCATACAAGGTCACTGTGACCAACATTTTGATGCTTTACTCACATCTGTCTGTTGTATAGGGGGAAGGGGGCTCATGACCACATAATTGTTTGCACACTATATACATACTAGCTTACACAAAATAACCTTTCAGTCATTGTTCCATCGAAATCATAATAATAACTATGCATTATGTGCATATTGGATAGGTTACTCTCAAAAGGGTAATTGGGTAATGCACGTGTGAGTGGGTAGGTGTTAGAAAAGTTTACTGCATGCATTTGACTTGAGGCCTTTGCTGTAGTGACTAATCAAAGTAATTACTGAGACATGAATTGTGTTTTTGGAATAGTAGTCACAATGAATTCAGCAGTGTTGAATGTGATAATAAAGTTGGAAAAAGAATTTATGAATAATGGCAACAGGAATTTCTGGTTTCCATCAACTCATAGTACCATTGCTTTGATATCATAGGAAATAATAGTTGTTTTAATTTGATTTGTCTTTGTGTCAATACATGTACTAACACTTCATAGGTCAAAATTGCTTTACAAGTTTGAAATTTTTTTCAACATGATAATTATTGTTTTCTGTCTTCTGGAGATTTCTAAAAAATGCATAGAGATCAGATGATGTTGTATTATTGCCATGATTGTTCTTTTTACCAGTTTTTATTTTAATGCTTGACCATAAAAAATGATGTATTTTAATATATGATAGCATAATTTGTGGTCTTAACTAATGCTTAACTTGTGGTGTATTTTAATATACTGTATAGTACTGTATGGTCTTAAACTAGTGCACAACTTGTACAAAAGGTTTATTTTAATATACTCTGCAGTAATGTGTGGTCTTAATGGTTTTTTTAAGTTTTATTTTTGCTTACATTACAAATACATTGTCTTTTTAGTAAAATTTTTTATTGCTGTTCTTGTTTGCTTACGAATTTAGCTAATGTTATTTTCTCTTATATGTATAAGGGCTATGAATATATATTAAATACATAATAAATGTATGCCAGTTGTAATGTTATCAGTTGTATAAAAGAAATTGTCCAGTGTATATCTGTATTCTCTGATTGAATTTGAAAATTTAACTTTCAGATGATATTGGCATGTTCTGTGGTTAAAATATACACAGTTTAATTTGACAAAACTGAGTAATATACCTGGATCACGAAATTCCAGATGAAATCAAAATAATCATCTCACCTAAATACCATCTACAAATGACTTCCAGTTGCTAACTTACTTCATGTGGGGATAGGTGGTGGGTTGTAATTGAAGTAATTGCTACATGACTTGAATGAATGACAAAGATTACGGGTGTTGGAATTATCTCTGTACCTCACTAGTTGAGAATGATACAATAAAGTACCAGAAATCTCCTGATATGCAAGTATGGCCACCATGGCAGTCCTCTTCAAATCTTGTAATTGCTATCCATCCCTAATGCAAAGTCATGCTGAAATGAGGTTTTTACCAGAAGACACCTTGAATGTCTTGTTAGGTCTGAATAGATGGTAATATTGAAATAGAATTTTCACCAAAACGATTTATCAAGGTAAAAGAAAATTGTGTCACTGTCATATCCATTATGGACAGCATGGTGGTCATCTTGAAAATATTAATGATACACCTGAATGCATTGGCACATCAGTACTGGTTTCTGCAGAAAGACTTCATGTGAAGTTTAGTTGGTATTAAGTTAATATGTTTTTGATCTGATAGACATTATGATGTACCAAAATTGACATCTTGAAAATGTTTTCACTGCTTCTGAAAGGATGATCGTATCGACTTTGGATTTCACAAAAAAAGACTTCTTACAATATCTGCTTGGTCCTGAATAAAAATGGCGGTTGTTTTACATTCATTATAGCTGCCATGGTGGCCATCTTGAAAATCTTATTATAGCTAAAGAATATCGGAGATGGTGTCAACTACCTGCAGTTAAAACACAGAAACAATTTTATCTTGGACTCCTGGAAAGTTTTTTCACGTGTGCAACATCAGTCCCATCAAAGAATTCTTGTGTTTTAGTGTGATGGATTAATTAATGTTGCTGGATTCTATTTTGTTGTAATTATGTGAAAATGTTACTTTTTGCTTATGTTCAGTTTTCATTCTTACCTGAAATTGAAATAAGAAGAATCTTCTCTTTGCTGCCCTGAAGTAGTTTGTCCTTTACATACCTGTTACAAGTCAGATTGTGTTAAGTTATGACATCCATCCATCTGACTGTTACCAATTTTTTTTCTACCAATAATTGGAATTCTCCACCATATACAGTTACAGTCAGGTAGAATAATAGGATCTGTATTAAATTGTAGATTTTAGGGATGCCTTTGATATGTTGGATCATAAAATCCTTTTGGAAAAAAAATGAAAATTTACCACTATGATGAAAGCATAATCAGGTGGTTTACTTCAGACTTAAGTAGAGAACACAACATTTTTATATAAATAATGTTCTGTCTGAACCTGGCACAGTTAGATGTGGAGTACCACAAAGGCTGAATTCTAGGTCCATTGCTATCTATATTATTTATTAATAACCTACCACTTTTACTGGGGAGGCTTAATTTCATCGACATATCTCTATGCAGATGACACAACATTGTCGGACATCCAAAACACAAAGCTTTAACTGGAGAATTTTTACAGGAAGCCCTAAACAGACTGGACAACTGGTGCACATGAATTGACATGGTAGTAAATACTAGTAAAAGTAAAATACTACATTTCAACAAAGCAGAAGGAACAAATCATAGTGATGAACTGTTTGGCATGGAAGAATAAAGGTTTGCAAATGGGGTTGCATGACTGACTACTTGGTGTTGTGGTAAATAAAAATCTATCATGGACTGAACATATTAAGTATATCAGTCAAAAGGTTAATTAAAGTTTATGGCATCTCAATAGGATAAGACATTTTCTTCCTGAAAGGCAAAGAAAGCTATTTTATTTTATAACAGTTACATACAACCCTATTTAGATTACTGTATTACAGTATGGGGTAATTCAAATGACAAAAACATAGCAAAGCTGGCACATCTTCAAAAAAGAGCATTTGGGCTAATATCAATCCAGAAATAAAGTAAGTAAATCCTTAGACTCGAACCTACGCAGACAGAGGTGAGATGGCAGTGATCCGTAACGGATAGCACTTTAGACCACTCTGCCACTCGGGGCCCCGCGAAACTGACGTAAAGTCAAGCTTAAGTAAGTAAGTAGTTGTACCAATCGTCATCAATCAGACAAAACTGAACAATTGAACTTACTAAGATTGAGAAGTCCCGGGAACTAGCAAATGCTATGGTGGACTTAGAACAACCGCTGAAAAACAAGTAGAGGCCCAGTGATATATTCTAAATCTTGCTCGCCGGGAAAACGCTGCACTACAAAGAACTATGGGCTTGGTGAAATTACCAATAGAGGAAGAGAAAGCAGAAATGATTAGGACTACCAGGACTAAAGAAAGAAATGATGAAGAGAACAAGAAGAAATGGGAAGACTTCGAAAGATTGATTGCCTACTGGATGAAAGTCTAGGCAAAATTCAGAAAGATGGGACATCCAGATTGGATGCCTGTCGAGAGAAAGAACAGGTAAACTTCCTAGGATCAATAAAGAGATGGTGGAATACCTGATGTAAGGAACGAAGTAGAAGAAGCCCCGACAACCCTTTTCAGGATCACACACATGCCTAGTAAAAATACTATCTCAATATTGCCAAACAATATTTGTTTTGTATATGTTATGTGTGTGTATGTGTGTTTATGTTTGTGTTTTCAACTCCGTCTTAAAACTCATTGGTTTGCAATAGACCAACTGCCCCCCCCCCCATTTATCACAAATGCCCCAAGAGTGCCAACTGCCCCCAGTAGACTCCATTACCGTTAGGGCAATCATTTTAAACAGACAGTACCTTGTGAACTATTGTGAAATTGTTAAAGGACTTGATCATTTCAATAATTCTTATTGGATTAAGCGAAACTTTCGAGGACTTTAGTGATATTCAACTTTCGTGAAATTTACCTGAAAGTAACAACTTTTTGGATTTAGAACTGCTTCTTCACTGTTGTTAGTATAGCACATAAGCATATAAGCACATTAGAACCTTAATTCGGAATACTTTTGGAGTGTCCGGATTAATGTGAAATTGATAGACCATTTACTATAATATTCTAGAAAATCGTACACTTTAAGTTGTTTTTAATTCTTTCACTTTGTTTGATTTTATAGTTTAGGGAAATAAATTTATATTTTGGAAACTTGAGTGCTTGTTGGGTTTTACCTTGTCTTGTTACTTAGTTTAAGCCCCTAGACGTAACAGTTAAAAGAAGAGAAACGGCGCCATTCTTTATGCAGCATATCACACGATATGCATGTCTGCCGTGACTTTTCTGCTATGGGAAGTTATGTCTTACCACTTTATCTTAGTTGCTCCTTGCATCGTGAATTAGATCTAGATGTATTTTTTCTCCATGCATGAGAACAGATTATCACATTTGAATGAGAAGAACTGTATAATGTAAGGTCTTTTTCTTCAAAATTTCATAGAAGTGACAAAACTATTAATACTGATGTCGATTTGCATCATTGTTTCTCAATGCTATTTCCATACAGTTTCTTTACAATTATTTATACTTTTGTATTTTCGGTACACCTGCAGTGTGGGGCCCGATTTCATTTGATTTTTTTGTGGCCATATTTGAGCAAAGTTATCTTTCTGTGCTTGAAATTTCTTTTGCTGAATACTATCATATCCTTACTATGCCGATATCATATGATTACTTGATTCTGCCTTTTCATGTATTGGTTCCTTTATGCATACATTTTAGCATTGCCTAACAATTAATACACTATTGAGGATTGAAGCTTCACAACAACAACAAACAAACAAAAAACAGTTCACCTGGCCAGTTGAGCTTATGATTCAGCACACACTATGTTTTGCAGCTTGCATTCTGTCCAACATCCATCCGCTATTGTTATTTTCAAATGATTCTCAAAAACTGGCTAATCAAGTTTACCCAGGCGATGGGCATAGCGTCTTGGTTTAAGCAATTTTATAGGATCAAAATCTCAGAAGAGTTCAATAATGGGCAAGATCCACGCGTACTCATCAGGTGTTCTTGCTACTGATTGGCTGTAATTGCCACCACTCTTTAGACCTTATTTCTGATCCTTTTTGGAATATAGGCTTTTATATAATCAAGATTGCATTAGTTTAGTTATCGGTAAGATCCACGCATACTGATGACGTGATCTTGCATCTCACTGGCTGAGCTTGTTACCATTATGGTATAATCTGATGTTGATTAAATTTGGAATATATCCTTACATCATCAGAATCCTGGACATGTTCAAGGAATTAATTAGATCCATCTAAATTAGTTATATCCATTTATATTTATAAGTTGATCTTGCACCTGGTGAGCCTGGCACCACTATATAAACTGTATTTCTCAATTGATGTTAATCACATGTAGTAAATATGTGAGATAAGTATAATAATGTGTTAGATTCGTATTTCTGATCCAAGTTTGACACCTCAAAACATAATTTAATATTCCTTTAAAGATTCAATATTATTGACATTTGCTTATATAACAAAACTGATACCATTTTTTTTTATCACGAGTAGCATGAAGAATATTTTCAAAATGGTTACTGTGATATCCATATTGGATGTCGTATTGACACTTTTCAGTTTGGATAAACTGGATATTATCAAAAGTCTTTTAGTGAAAACTTTATGTTAATGTGACCATCATTAATATAGACGTTGCCTGTAAAGGATTTTTACTTTTCAAGCTGGCGATTGTGGCATCATTTTTCTCTTGGGTCCTGGTATTAAAGTGTGTGTAAATTTCCATGGCAAAACTCCAATAGTTTAGGGAAGCAGCAATAAAAGCATGTACCAGTGGATGGAAGATGAACAGACAATGGATGGACATAAATCACACAACAGGTCGTTGCATGAGCTCATCTGGTCTGTGAAAAATATAGCTAAAATATTAAAATGTCTGCCCCAATGACCTGAACCTTTCATCTCCTAGCCTCATAAGGAAAAACAAGCTGCCATGCCCAAGTGTAGTTCGTCATAATTCTTATTTATAGAAAATGGATACAATATTTTAGGCATGATATAAGGAATGGCAAACATATATCTAATCAATAAAAGTTATTATATATTGCTTATATACTTGGACTTTTATTTGATCATGTGAACAAGAACAAGTTCAGCATATGGTTTTCACCAGCAAAGTTCATATGATAATTAGTTGTTTTTAAATGAAAATTGTGCTGATTTGTCCTCCAACGTAACTGCTTTGACGGCAGTTTTTAAATGATAGTTATCTTGTTTTAAGGTTGGTTCATATTAACATGGGGATATTGACAGGAGGACTTCATATGATGTCTGGTTGGTCCTAAATGAAAATGGTGCCAAATGAAAATATAGTTACCTTAATTCCTCCAGAAAGGAAAGTTACGTTGACAAGCGCTATTCACCAAAGACCTCCTATGAGGTCTAGTTTATCTGAAATAAAAGTTACGTTGACAAGCGCTATTCACCAAAGACCTCTTATGAGGTCTAGTTTATCTGAAATAAAAGTTACGTTGACAAGCGCTATTCACCAAAGACCTCCTGTGAGGTCTAGTTTATCTGAAATAAAAGTTACGTTGACAAGCGCTATTCACCAAAGACCTCTTATGAGGTCTAGTTTATCTGAAATAAAATGGTACTGATCTGACATGGAACTATTGTATCCATCTTGAACATCCTATCGCTACTTCTCCTAAACGGAAAGATATAGCGACAAAGGGTTTTCATCAGAAAACTTATGTTGTCTAGTCGGTCTTAAATAATAAAGGTCCTGATCTGTGATCCAGTATGGCCAGCATAGCAACCAGTTTTGAAGTCTTTCCTTCACTGTCTCAGATGGATAGTTATAGTGACATTCGTGCTCACCCACTGGATACCACCACAGGTGCTCGACGCGAGCTTGATGTTAAGAAAAAAACACAACAATAATCTAAAGGAAAAAAATCATACAGAGTGACAAAAATAACTTAGATTACCCGGATGACCCGTTCTGACACAGCACCCTCTCTATCATAATATATAAGAGAGAAGGTACGGAACTTCCAAATACTTCGCTCCACCCATGACCCTCGATTTCCTTCTATTTCCATCTTTAAAGGCACACGACCATACTGTATGGCTTGTTTATCTTCTGAGATATTTTTCTATCCATCAAGCCATCATTGACTTTTCTGCGCTGTACCAAACTGAAGTTACAAATCACATCACATCACATAATTACATCTAATCACAGCGTTATAGTGGGGTATTTATAGTAGTATGAAAGTGGGTGATATGCTCTTTTTGTTCCCTTTGGGCCCAATTACACCCGTCCTCGCCTCTACCCAGAAGACATGGCCCCAACGCAATCGATACGTGTTGGTCACCTTTAGTTTTGTCCACGGTTTTGTAAACACACACATCAAGTGAATGAGTCAGTCATTGTGGTAGAGTTTAGTACGGATGTTGGTAACCTCAAGGAGTTCCCCAAAAATGGTAAAATTCTATCCTTTCATATTACTTGAGTAATAACTCTGTTGTAATTGTAGAAAAGAAATCCCGCTTAGTGTATGCAGACAGGCAGGCACGTAGTAGCGATCAATACAGACACGCTGCAAGCTAATGCGTTTTCCATCGGTAACCAGTTTTGTGAAGATTGTTTTTTATTCGAAATTGACGTTTTGTAAATTAGTGTTTATTATTTATGCTCGAAACTCTCTCTCTGTGATTTTCCATTTCCGCCATCGTTATCTCAAACTCATCCGCATTGATTATTTGACCATCGATTACTACAGAGTATAATTTATTGATCGTATTGAGACTGCTTTGCATGGCCGCGATTAATTCGGAATAGACGCGTACTCGGGAATGTAGTCACATTGAAATTAACCAGAGACACCAGTTATTATCGATATAGCTCTGACAACAATTCCGATCGGTGCACCTATCATGGTTAATGCTGTCGTGATTCCAGTCACACCAAGACCAACATTTTCTACCTCAGCAAGACTGCAGATTGGATCTAAGATCAAACACTCGCTTTTGTATTTTACGGCAAACATGGTTCTCTTGGTAATTTCATTTTACAGCTGTTGTTATGCTTCGATTATTTTCTCACGACGCTAAAAGTGAGGGTTTGTTACTACACTGTATTATTTGCCGAGTCTACCATGATTTGGCGCTGTCATATGTTTTGTTACCGACTTGCATCATGTTTTTGACAAACTGGTCTCTCGACACCGAAAACCAAACACAAATACCAAGTCGAAAAACCGAACACGAACACCAATAAACAAAAACCAAACACAGATACTGAAACCAGACAAAGATACAGAGACACAATGTAGTACACAAGGAAATACACTAGCAAAGGCAGGCAAAGTCACAACGTACACAGAGCAATGCACTAGCAACTGTAGACAAAGACAAAAACAAACAACAAATCCAAAAACTAAACAGAAACCAAAGCCAAAACACCAAATCTAAACACCAAACAGTAGGGTTTTGACATAAATTATTTCAAAATTTTAAATTTAACTATTTTATATAAAGTTTCTATTATGGAAGGCTTTCACAAAATATTTTAAATTTATGAAGAGGTGAAACTGCAATAAAATTTGTTTTCTTTATTTTTCTTGGGACCATAACTCAACTATATCCTGCCAATGATACATATGTTTGTCTTTTTGACTTCATATAAAGTTAATCTCCTACAAATTACTGATTTTAAAACACCTGCACATTTTTTATAACGTTAATATAGTAAAATTAAATGAGTCACACTAATTAGCGAACAATGGTCAAAGCGTCGTTGTCCATGTTGTTGCTTATTTCAATTTGTCACTATTATTTTGAAATTGTGATCAATGACCGTTTTACCTGGATCTGCTATAATTTAAATTTACTGGTTTATCAATGATACCCTTATGAAATGTTTAATCTGTCCAACTGAGGAGATATGTTAACGCGGCGTAAAGAACGTAAAATATTTCGTGCCATCATTCAGGCAACTTTGTGTAAAGTGTTTATTTATTTATTTAACTTTAATATCTGTTTTTCTAAACATTATGAAATTAGTACTGTGGATATAAAAATACTTGTTTTATTTTTATATGTCCGCTGCAACGAACCGAAGGCAGAATTTTGCAGAATCAGAGCCTGTTGGCCGGACGTCTTACTAGGAGTTACATAATGTTGGATCTCTAAATTTTTTTTTTTGGGTGGGGGGCACCAGAGAGATGCCCCCCGCCCCCATTTCCCCCCAAAAATATTTAAAAAGTATTTTATGTTTGTGTGTTTCCCCCTCAGATAACTTGTATGTTCTATTTAAACAGAATTTTATATCAAAACTTTAAATTTAAATTTTTTATGGGGTATTTATTTTTTCTTAGTGTTATATATAGGGTTGTTCGTCCGAGCCTGGTTATTCACCTTGCTCGAAGTCCCTTCCCTTGAAAATGATGTTACCTTTGCTAGAGAGGTCGCCTAAGTCTCAGTGCTTGCTATGTGTATTAGTGCTGTATTGTTTGTATGATAGAGTTTCTGTATGTTTGAGACAGCAAGTATAAATCAAGTTTTTTCCCAGTTGTCTTATTTCAATTCTTTGGATTTAGAATCCATTTTAATATATTTTATGTTATTTTCCGTTAATTTATTTTCAATTTACAATTTTGGCGATCGGAACGGTTCATTATATTAGGTTATGAAAAAAAAATTATATTGTTTTATTAGAATGCTAATCTGTGTCGTTCTACGCAAAAAGTGCTAGAATTAGAAATATATAGGCTGTGCTCGATTCAAGATCCACACTTCTTTATTCTCATTGTATTTCTCCTGAATCGAGTTAGGCCTCTTTTTATTATTTTATTAAATTATTTCTTCAAAACAATCCAAGATTGTTTGTATAACTACAAGATTGTAGATTTGTCAACCATACAGTACGGGAGCTGCATGGTTTGAGATAAAGAAGGGGTCAGTGGGGTATTTACTATGTAGTATTCTCTGTTTGAATTTGTGCTTTTGTTTAGTCTGTTTATGTTCTATATGGGGTGTTTTTCCAAAACTCTTTCATAGGCCTGTCCACTTCGCGTAGCGCCGTGTGACGTAGCCCCATGATGTCATCGCCTTGTACTTTCCCCATATAGATTCCCTGTAGATTCCCTGTAGTTTCGTATCTTCAGATTTAGTAGACTTTCAAATTATGTATACGAGTTTTAGTACAAAAAGAAAAACAAAAAGTTAAAAATTTTAAGACTTGAAATTGGGTCCTGTTGTTTGGTGGGGCTCATGTCTGGGTCGGGGAATGAGTTGGAGGCTCTGGCCTGCGCACTGATAGTATCACACCCATAATGGGTAGCCAACTAAAGCTCTCCCTCCCATCAATCAATCAATCAATCAATCCTCTCTGAACGTCTGGTGCTTGAGGCGACAGCAAGGGAGCTCCATTTTGGTCTGTTGGCTGTTGTCATGGGGGCGGTCTGCAGGGTGAGGCCTCTGGTCTTCAGTTCTCACTCCACGGTTCGGCGCCAGGTCTCTTTGGGTCTGCCATGGTTCCTTTTCCC
The DNA here is from genome assembly GCA_028554795.2 of Sinohyriopsis cumingii. Lineage (NCBI taxonomy): Eukaryota > Metazoa > Mollusca > Bivalvia > Unionida > Unionidae > Sinohyriopsis > Sinohyriopsis cumingii. The sequence continues at coordinate 65,705,665 of CM068833.1, read as the reverse complement.
CTGTGGAGTCCATCTCAGTGCCACCCTTAGTAGTGAGTCAGGGGGGCATTCTGCAGACGTGGCCGAGCCATCTCCATCGACGAGTTGCAATGGTCTCAGTAATGGTGCTTGTGCCCGCTCTGTGCCGGCGTTCCTCGTTCGAGATCATGTTTGGCCAGAAGATCCTCATGATCCGTCACAGGCACTTGGTCTGGAAGGCTTCGAGCTTGCGTTCTATGTTAGCACTGGTCTTCCAACACTGTGACCAGTACAAAAGGACGCTCAGCACGTTGCTCTTGAAGATACGGATCTTCGTGTGGGCGCTGAGGTTTGTTGTCCTCCAGATGGGCTTCAGCATTGCGAAGACCTGGTTGGCCTTGCTGATTCTTGTGGTGACTTCCCTTGTGCAATCTCCATCCGTGGCAACCTTGCTGCCCAGGTACGTGAATTCGTCTAATTCTTGCAGAGGCTGGTCGTTGATGGTGATTGGGTCGCCCACTCTAGTGTTCTTCCTCAAGACTTGTGTCTTCTCTATGTTGACTCAAATACCTATGGTGCTTGCTGTCTGTACCAACTGTTGTGTCTTCCGTTGGATATCCTGGTGTCTGCTTGCCAGCAACCCGATGTCGTCGGCATAATCCAGGTCATCCAGCATTGAGGTCAGCGTCTACTGTATTCCTTGCCTCCTGCCCTCTGTGGTGCGGTGCATGATCCAGTCAATGGCCAGTGAGAAGAGGATCGGCGAGACAATGCATCCTTGCTTCACTCCGTTTTCCACCTTGAATGGTTGAGTGAGTAAGTTGTTGTGGATGACTCTGCACTAAAATTTCTTGTACAGGGACCTGATGACGTTGACAAGTTTCTGGGGGATCATTTAGTGTCGTAAGATCTTCCACAGAGAGGCTCGGTGCAGGCTGTCGGAGGCCTTCTCAAAGTCCACAAAGACCACATAAAGGGATCCATTCCACTCATGGGAATGCTCAAGGATCTGTCTCAGAACGAAGATGTGGTCGATGCAGGATTTGCCCTTCCTAAAGCCTGCCTGTTCCTGGCGTAGGATGCTGTCCACAGCTGCTGTTATGCGTTGGAGAATGATGCGACTGAAAATCTTACTGGAGATGGATAGTAAGGTGATTTTTCGCCAGTTGTTGCAGTTCCCCAGATCTCCTTTCTTGGGAAATTTGACGATGATTCCTGTTTTCCAGTCATTCGGTGCTTCTTCACTATCCCAGATCTTTTGGAGACTTTGGCAAAGCAACTGCTGTGACTTTGTGTCTTCTACCTTCAACATCTCGGGACATACTCCATCATCGCCAGGTGCCTTCCCATTCTTCAGCTTGTGGATTGCCTGCTTGACCTCCTCAAGAGTGATGTCGTCCCCATTATGTTCCTTCCTCTCCCCCAAATACCAATTTCTTAACAATTTATTTCATAGTTATCTACCTAAAGGGCATTTGGTGAACCTGGACATTACTGTATTATGATATATTGAGCTGAAGATTTATGTCCATGAAATTCTTGCATTCGTAAATTTGATACAATTGTTATTTATCCAACCTTGAGTTGTTATATGTATTTATCGAGTCGGAACTGCTGACTGGGGGCTCGTGAGTCATTAAATTTTAATGCACACCTTCTGCAGTATTATTTATAATACCGTAGTGGCTCAGCATTATTTATAATAAAGTTGCGGGTTTCGTGACAACCACTATACATATGAGATAACAATGTAACAAGGTGCAAATACATAACAAAAGCTTTAGTTTAAAAAAAAAATTAAAGTACTGAAGTCACAGTAGAAAATATGATAATTAATAAGTATGCCTAACTTTGCAAGAACAGAAACATTTTGCTGTTTTGTCCTTTTCTAGCAATATGTAGTTTTCTAGTTTGTCAGGATGTTCGTTCTTCCACATAGATCGCTAGCAATAAGTTGTAACTTTCAACTGATTCTCGTCATCGAAAATTTTAATTTCATGAATCTATTCTTATGTGTTGTAGTTCAAAACTTCCTTTACCGCATGATCTGAAAACATCTGGCATTCGGAAGGAAAATTTTAGAAATATTGTCGATAACATTTTTCCAGTGAATATGTTGTTAATGCTACTATATCTCAAAATAACCTGTAACCGTAGCAACAGTAACTAAGTGGGCGAAGCTTATAGTTCAGATCGGAACCGTCCATTGCATCCATTGCATCAATCTGTTTAGTACACAATGTTTTTCGGAATTATCATCTAGGAAAAGGGCTTGTGTTTTTACCGTGAGCATCGCTTGGTGTCAGAAATAACCTTCGGATGTGAAAAATGGAATAAATTTGGGGTAGGGATGCATATTGATAATCTTCTTTTGTTATGAACTGCTTATCAGCTCAAGTGAATGTTTATGCTATGTTTTAATAAAGCTATCCAAAATATGGACCTTTTTGACCTCACATGCGTATTTTATTTTGTATTTAATGCATAAAAACTGTCTAATTTACCCTAAGTTAACTTTGGTTGGAAGAAATTTCTGGCGAAAGATATGCACACAGTAAGGTCTCACTGGACAGTTTATATGGTGAATTTTCATCCGACAATAACCAATTACAGAAAAATGAGAATAATTTTACACTGAAGATACAAATAAAAACAAACTAATGATTTCTGTAGAAAGCATACATGTGAGATTTTGACTGCAGTAATCAGGTTAACGCCTGATACAACTGGTGTTTTTTTTACTGAACTAACACTGCCACCAACCCCTAAATTTTACATTCATTTTTGACAAGAAATGGCTATTTTGAATATTTTTCTGTGACAAGGCAGCTAAAAGAATCAGTATGTACCTTATGCATGAATAATAGTTCACTAGTACTATAACAAATTAGCATACTTTTCATCACCCCTCCACCATCTAGATTTTTAGATAATTACCTCTGTAGCAGACTCACATAAATATGTAAGCCAAGTCGACAGCTCATTTGCAGCCCAAGTTACGCATTTGATCTCCAATGTAAATCGAACTGTGTCAGGCAGTCACCAACAAGCCAACCTATTTCCAAGCCTAACTCAAAGAAAATCTAACCACATTATAGATTTAGCTTATGTGTGAATTTATAAATGCTAGGCTTGTGATAATTAGGTTCATGCCTTCTACCTTAAAAATTACGAGTGTGTGTGTGTGTGTGTGTGTGTGTGTGTGTGTGTGTGTGAAAATACGAGACTATTCAGTGAGATCTAATGCAAATTACTTCGCCGAGATACATCCCAGGCATTTAGGTAACTAACAGAAATAGCTGAGATGATCCAAATAAAACATTGTCCTAGCCTGATTTCAGGAATTTGGGTGTCAACCTCCGTTATCTTGAAGATGACAGGTGATCAGTCATATCCAGTCCTTGTGTAAAGTGTATCTTTTGTAGGGGTATGACTAAAGTGCGAAAAGTTACGAAAAGTTGCGAAAAGTGCGAAAAGTTGAGAAAAGTGCGAAAAGTTACGAAAGTTATAAAAGTTACGAAAAGTTGAGAAAAGTCACAAAAACGAAAAATTACAAAAGGATGAAAAACATAAAAGAAATTAATGTAAGCTAGGACGAGAAAAGTTGCTTTTCATTTATTATTTAAGCTTCTTTGTTCCCAAACGCTATACTATATCTAAAACTACATTAACTGTTTACAAATGATTTCCTTTATTTGATAATGTTTCAGAAGAAATGTTCTTTCCACAACTGCATCGAAAGGTCAATATCGTAACCGAAATCCAAATTTCCGTCGCTCAGAGTTACAACAAAGTCATTTTCTCGACATTTTTTAAAATCAAAACAAGTAAATAATAGCAAAGATTTTCGTTATCTTCATTTGCATCAGTGTAAATATATATTTCGAAACTGCTATACAATAGACTGCACTTTACAGTTTGCGTTTCGCACTTGGCTTGTTTGATGGTGTTCTAGACCTTTCTGCCCGCTTTCTTCGAATTTGGTTCAGCTTCCGACCTGCAGATGGAGTTTTGGTTGCAGTTCTTCTGCCATCTTTTGAGTACATCATATTTGGATGGTCTTTACCGCAGTCAGTGAGAATTTTTTTTTCCTTTTATCACGTTGTTCTTCCGTCATTCTGGCCCAGTGATCAATGTCGACAAGGTGGTGTAAATATCTTTCACTGAGGCGATAATTACCCATGTTTCTCAGGGAACAACATCTCCCTTCCTGCTAACTGATCACTAATTGATGAAGCAGCTTGACAAACTTTGGTAATTCAGCTAGCTTCCATTTTGTGGCCGATTTTAGGATGTGATTTGCACTCTCGGAGTTGTTGTTTGTCCATGTGCATGTAATTTTTCCGTTGTTGACCGGATCTATGACGTGTTCTTTAAGTATTGGATACAATCTTGTATCAAAGTAGGTGTGGAACTTTCGCAGGCATGCAAGTCTTTGTCATCGATGATGGAACGTAATTGGTTTAGTCTTTCTTCGTGGGTGACAACGCCTTTTTTTTTTTTTTTTTTTTTTGTACAAGACCATTTGAGCCAAACACTAAATCAAGAACTTCCAGGCGATCTTCTAATGGAAACCCAATTATATTTTCCATTTGTCTGTTTGCGCTTTGCTTTAGATGACGAGTACAAAGAACGTGTGTGCTACCAGACAAGCTCCGTTTTATAGCGGTTTTGAATGCCAATTCCTCATCTGTGCCGATAGTCAGTAACTGGAGCTGGTTGTCTGTCAAGTTGTCAGCGACGTCATGGAGGAATGCAGAATATGCCTTGGTGCTGGAGTTGGTATGGATGAAAGTTGGGCCGAACACAATCGGATGGTCATCTGTAGATCTCTTTATAATGGATAAGTCTTTGAAAACTGTCGGAGTCACGTGGAAATCACCAAGGTTATAGGTCTTGTCCATTCCAGAAAAGCTACCGCCTTCAATACAGCAGAACCTCTTAATGTCTGTGATCGGTTGTTCGTTGTAAAGAGTCACGACTGGGTGTTGGAAACCATTCATATGTTTCACAGTTTGGACGAATTTGCTTGTTTTGGTCATTTCTTCCACGCAAACAATATGGTCGGCGATGTTCCCTGATTTGGATGGTCTGTGCTTTGTTCTTGCTATTGAATGTTTAATATTTTGGAGTTGTTTCTCGCCTCTTGGTTGCTGGTAATCTTCATTTCTTTCAGAATGTACCATTCTCTCAACTTCCTTCACCCCTTTGTGCTCTAGTTCGTTTGTTAATCTTTCTCTAACGGAAGGCTTGGTTCTAATGTATATGACGTTTTGCGACGGATGTTTCACGGATGCTTGATATGTTCGGGACGAGAATTTTCCAATGTATTCGGCAAGCGCGATGTTGGTTGCAATATCAGATAGAATATTATTAGCTTTCTGGAAGCACGTTATCCGCCGCTTGAAATGATCAGGTCCTGATGGAGAGCTCTAATGGTTGTGGTTGTAATGGCTCGTAGATACGCTTTTTGTTGACGTTTCTCTCGACACAGTACACATCTTGTCGTTTAACAATCATCAAGAGAGTGCCATTTCTTTCAATAAATGTTGTGGATGATGATGCACACTTGGTCCAAGCGCCACAGTCGTCCCAGAACTCAGACCTTTTCCCCGAAGTACGTTTCATGATGTTGTCGACGTTAGTGATAATAAAATACATGCCGTCTTTTCTTTCAGATGGGATCTCTTGTAGAACAACCTTTGGATCTTTCATCACGTCCATGACAGATTTGAGATCCATGAACTTCTTTAAAGGACTTGGCACGAATTCATCAAGGTATAATTCATCGTCTTTTTCAGAATCAATTGCACTGATGTCTGTTTGTGAACTGAGGATTTGTTCAAAGTTGATGTAAGGAACATGAGCATCTAGTGATTTTCTTCCTGTTTTTTTATATTTTTTTTTATAGATGACTCTTCATGTATTGTAGATAAATTTGGAACGTACGTGCAATCGTCATTTCATTCATATTCATACATTTGCTGTGAGCGCGTATCCCTCTGATTGTCTTCTATTTCTGAAGTTGATTGGGATAGTGGAATTTGAATGTCTTCCATAGCAGGCTCCTCCAACCATGTTGTAGATCCCAACTGATGTTCACGGATACTTTCATTTTGAGTCTTTTCCGCCATTTATGGGGATTTGGGTGAGGCACTGATCGCAATATATTCCGATGTCAACTCTACGCGCTCGGACGTTTGAGTCAGTGATACCAGGGGTACAAAGTGGTTGGGAATCCACAGTGCGTTTCTTTTCTTGATGAAGCCGTTCTTGTTTGTAGTATTTGTCTTTGTCCACATGATGGCTATGGTTGGTTTCTTTAGATCACATAACACTGGTGTAAATACACAATTCAGTTTGACAAAGCTATAATCCTTCGACCCATTCATTGCAGGGTACACGGATTCTACTTTCAAATTTAACAAATTTGACAAGGCCATCATACAAAAAACTGATACAGGCTTTCCAAGAGTTGGACATTCCAGACATTCATCGTGAAAGTCAGGCGAGCACAGTAAGAAGCCTGAATACATGGGATATTTCTGAATTTTGACTTTGTTTAGGACAAGTTCTATACTTTTTGATTCGTTGCCGACGAGGTAGGTGGAAGAGGAGTTGAACAGGCAGTCTCCGTCACCAGTACTGTACAAAGCAGTTTTTGAAGACATATGGTAAGCTGCCACGATGGTATTTGAGCCTGGATCCTATCTGATACCTTCAAAGTTTGTATGGACTGTGGTGTCTAAATCATTGTTCTTTATAAAGAGATGTTCTCTTTCAGCAGCTACTGTCAAGGACTTTATACCTTCCCTAGCGCTCTGAAAGCAAACAAAATCATATATACTCAACAACATCATCATCATCATTATTGAAATCATCATCATAGTCATCAGCATCGACCACTCCGATGGCCTCAGTGGTAAGAGCTCAGTTTTCTTGTTCCCCATATAATCTGGCGAAATGTGTTACGAACGTACGACTATCCATTAATAAACATGTATATCGATATTGCTCTCTTTGTTGTAATAAACAATATATCATATATATGTATCTATGTTTACATAAATTAATTAAATCATGTGATCTTTTCTTGATGCCATCTTCTGTTTGATTCTAAACAATGATCAATTCGATTTAAATAATGCAGTAATTTCACATCATCCACATAGATCCCATCCATATTAGCAAACTAAATTGAAATTATCGTGTTGAAATTGTATATAGTGTTTTTTGAAAATCAGTTATTACACATTATAATTTCATTTGTGAAACAGAAATACTATTTGCAACTGATAATAAACTATAGTCGATCCATTTCGCAAATAAGTATCTGAATGAACTTTTCGTAACTTTTCGCAACTTTTGGTAGCTTTTCGCATTTTAGTCATACCGCTTTTGTAGAAAAGGTAAACTGATCAGACAGGACAAGATCGCAAATTTTTTGTCTAGAATTTGTTCCCGATGTTCGTTGAAATGTCACATGTTATATATATATATATATATATATATATATATATATATATATATATATATATATATATATATATATATATATATTCCACGTGCCACCGTAATACATCATGCATGCTATTTAGCTCCCCCAACCACCACACTGATTGTCCTACAATGGTGTTGTTGTTGTAGGGTTTAACGCCGAAATAATTCAGCACACGATAGGCTAAACATGGCGGCCAGTATTATTGGTGGAGGAAGAACCTTGGAAATGCCCGGAAAGAACCACCGATTCTCGAGATGCTACTGGCAAGCTTTCTCACATACCCACATTGGCCGAATCCGAGACTCGAACCCACGCAGACAGAGGTGAGATGGCAGTGATCCGTAACGGAGAGCGCTTTAGACCACTCGGGGCTACGTCCTACAATGTAAGACAATAATAAAATAAAGTCAAACAGTTATACACAGGGCCGGGGCCAGACTATCTGGCGCCCTAGGCAAGGTTAGATTTTTGTGCCCCCCCCCCCCCCCGAAAATATCATTTTCAAAATTTATAAACAATAAATATTTTAATATTTTGTTTTTCAACATTTGAGCACAGACCAAGGGTAATTAATTTTTTTTTTACCCCTCTGTGCTGAAATGTCCGGACACCCCACAAAAAGCACTACTTGATACTATTTTATTTGCAAAATTAAGACAAGAATAAACAAACATAAAGATAGACATTTGTGATGAACTAACGGCATAATGGACAGTTGAACAGAGACACTCAATACTCATACACCTGAAACCAAATTTGGCTGAGGGATAAATGCAGACAGAAAGACAATTCAAAATCTCACTTTTGTTTCCATGGCAAACTGAAGGTTTCGAATATGCGTTCTTCCACAGAAAAAACTCGAAGCCTATAAAAACATGCCAACGTAATTACGTCCTGAAAGTTTCATATACGCGTGATTTTCACTCACTTATTTTGCTTGTTTCGTTCAGACTGAAACTACCCGATTATTTGTCCCTGTATGAAATAAACCAGGATAAAAATGACCCTCAATAAAACTGAAATTTATTTATTTATTTTTAAAAACTTGTTGATTTGGAGAAATGCGCCCCCTGAAATCAGCGCCCTAGGCGGCTGCCTAGTTTGCCTATATGGTAGTGCTGTCCCTGGTTATACATAGAATTATATTGTTATAATAAAGGATATACAATATATCAGTTTTAAAAGGAAAATGTTAAAAAATATTTTAAAGAATTTTAAAAAATATACAATGTTATATATTGCATTGGCATTAAGGCCATTAGGATACTAAGTATCTAACTTATGAATCCAATAAGTTTCTTTTATGAGTCTATTCATGTCACCATGCACAATATCTATTGGCATGAAAGAAAAATCGAGTAAAGAGTGATTATCGGTGTTGAAATATTAGAGGAAATTTGAGGATCTCTGTAAAAAATTCATATGAAAGTGATGATTATTCATTCTCTTAGAAACTTGTTGAAGTGTTTGTCCAACATACTGCATGCTACATTTTTTACAACATACTAGATGCAGTATAAGTAAATTTAATCATCCAGTGAAAATGATTTAGGCGATCAATACTTTTTTTCAGTTCTTAAGTTGAATGGTTCCAGATCATAAATATGTCATCTAAAAATCTGAACCAAACAGATGGATTAAATGTTCCGTTTTGAAGAAAATCTTTTTCTAATTTACCTATGAAAAGGGAAGTGTATGAAGGAGCCATAGGACTACCCATTGCCGTACCCATTATTTGGATGTAATTCATATTATCAAATTGAAAATAATTATTTTCCAAGATAAGTTTTATTATTTTACAAATATCTTTACTAGATAGTGTGCTGTTATTAGGATTGTTATCAAGAAAATATTTACACGCTTCAATACCATCTGCATGTGGAATGTTGGTGTATATGATGTTACATCTAATCATACCAGAACTGAGTTATCAGATAGCTATGGAATAGACTTCAACTTTTTAATGAAATCAGTAGTTTCTTTAATGTATGAAGGAAGTGATTTCATTAAAACACTATCAATAAATTTGGATAGGTTTTCAGTATAAGAATTACAACCTGACATAATAGGTCGTCTTGGATAATTTAAAGGTAAATTATTGTAAGGATTTTTTATGAGTTTTGGGTAATCTGTAGAATTGATGTGTACGTATGTTAAGAGGGAAAGTATCAAATTCCTCATATACAAAATTATTATTTTTAGCAATCTCATTAATGCATGTTGAAATTTTTTATTTAATTTCTATTGATGGGTCTTCATCAATATGTTTGTAGTATTTTTCATCACTGAATTGACTTTCAGCTTCTTTAACATAATCTTCTTGATTCATAATAATAATAGTTTGATTTATCAGCCTTTTTAATCACTATACTGTTGTTATTCATTAGTTATATAAAGACTTAGAAATATTATTATGGTATTGCTTTTTAGTACTATTAGTTAGTATCTCTTTTGTGATCGCATCAATATAAAAATCTAAATATGAATCATGTCCACTAGGTGACAGAATTAAATCATCTTTACACCACCCAGTGGGTGTGATTCATGTTTAGATTTTTAAAATCTGTTTCTTTAAATCTATAATTCCTTATTTTGGGCCACCAAATATTTTTCAATTTCTTTTTATCAACACTTGATTCAACAGTTCCTCCATATTTTGCCATTAACACTATACAAAATCTTGATATTCAAAACTTCAGATTTTGGCTTGAGTGGTTAGCATGTAGGTGTGTTTACTCAAGAAATGTGCATGGTGCATGTATACATATCTCTAGCAGTGTTCAAATTTGTTTTGTAATTATTTACAGTGAAATCATAGCAGACTTTGCAGATGTGTTTACTCAGTAAAAGGTGCATGGTGCATGTATACAAATTTCAAACAAAACATCTTATAACCCCATTTTTAATCAAACTATGAGATGAAAATTGATACAAGCGGTTCATATATATTTCCTCAAATACATTACCCGATTATAATGTTTAGAGAACATCGACTACCTTGCAGATCCACTGGGTTGTCCATTCAGCGTACTAGGTATTAACCAGATAAATTCCTTTTACATATTGGCTTATGAGATTAGGTTCATTGCCACAGCTTAGCCAGGGGCCAAGCTAGACTTGAGTTTTAGGGAGAAGTGAGAGCTAAGCAGGGAAAGCAGAAAGTAAGACACAATATATATATATATATATATATATATATATATATATATATATATATATATATATATATATATATATATATATATATATCTGTGTGTGTGCGTGTGTTTTCATCTTATTTGAATTTTGTTCACTATTTCTCAGTATGCATATTTGCAGTTAACTTTTCTTATAAGCATTGTTTTATTTTCACGTATAACTTTACAAATTATGTGTGTATTAAAAACACATTTTGTATGCATACAGAAACCATCATATGCTTATGCAGTGTATTTTGGCCACATGACTTAAGAGCACTGTTAAAGCTATATATTGTGATGAATTTTAATTGATAGGAGTAACCAGATTACAGTATTGCAATTGCAAGTTATTAAAAATTGCTTATTCAACTAGCCAAAAGAAGAAAAAAAATTACTTTATAAAGTGCACTATCAAATGGCAGTTGAAAAATATTTGGTAAACTTGTTTGAAACAACCCTTGCTTTATGTACATGAGCAAATGCACCAATCTTCACACCATTTTGTTTGTCTCAGTTTCTTCGTTACCTATAAAACATTACATTATCTATTCATATATAACACAGTCAAGCAATAATGTTGGTATATGAATGAACTTGAACCTTTTTCCCAACTGAATTGAGACAGCCAACTGTGCGACAGTTTTTAGAAAGAAGAGCTTTCTTAATGAAAGCACTCAACATTTTAGCTTCATTACAACAGTCCATTGATAGAATTGCACATTTATGGTTTTATTATTTGTCTATGTATGTGTAGTAACATCAGGCATTGGTTAAAGACTATTTGCTTCGCTGCTTGTTACCCCCGTATTTTCACAAAAATGAGTGAAAACAACTTGCAGCGCTTCTCGAATTCCACAACAAAAGGCCCAAATGTTTCCAAAAAGAGACAATACAGTAAAACCTGTCTTGAGAGACCACTGCTATGAGAGACCGTCTGTCTTGAGAGACCAGGTTCTCCATGTACAGATTTAGAGATTATATATTGTTATAACCTGTTATGAGAGACCACCTGTCATGAGAGACCATTATGTTTTGGCAGATGGGGTGGTCTTTCAAGACAGGTTCCACTCTATAACAAAGTGAAGCTTCCCAGACACAGCGATGTCTGCCATTATTTCCCCCTGACAGGTTCACTTGTGGTTTCAGTCTGATTTTATGAAGAAAATAGTGCACATGCGGCTATTAAAATCTTCAGGTCACCGATTCTGTTCTAAAACACAAATTGATATTTAGATGCTATTGTTTAAATATAGAAACACAGATTTGTATGTTTTTATCCTCACATGATATTTTGTGGATATCAGCCAGTGATTGTTGCAATAACCAGACACATATATTACACATCTCTGCAATAGCCTACCTTACTTGGGAAGGGGTTAATGGTCTATCAGCTATCAAAACACGTGCCTGTGAATGTGCAGGAGTCTTTTTTTTGTCGCTGCAATTGAAATCAACACCAGCTGTTTGATACCTACATTTTGCTGCAATTGAAATCAACACCAGCTGTTTGATACCTACATTTTGCTGCAGTTGAAATCAACACCAGCAGTTTGATGCCTACATTTTACCTTGAGCTAGAACATATCATCGGAAATAACTGGCTACGCTGAGGGAGCATCTGAAAAACCATGGACACTCAATGTGCATGTAACAAAATCACAGGGCCAAGTCATTTTTGGTTTCTTAATAGTAAAAGGCAAAGTTGTCATTTTTTAGGCAACTTAGTTGCCCACTTCATCTGGTAGCATGACCCCTCCTTAGCATTTGAGAATAATTGCTTCTGACCAGAATCATTTGATTCCCAGAATGGTAGTCAGTGATGCCAGCTTTTTCATGAGAGACCTTTCATACCAAATAGCTAAATTCAGCAGAACAATACTCTGTCTTAATTCTCCAGGCTACTCAGCAGTTTTGTAATGACACAGATAAATCCACTGGATTTGCTGAATCAAAATGTTTTCTCGAGGCTGCATCCATCTCAAACAAGACTTGAAGCTGCTTTACTTATTTTATTAAAATAGAGTAATGTTCAGCTATGAATATTATGATTGGGTAATTCAAGGAGGAAGTCAAGTTTGGAGTTAAATGTTTCTTTGATAATACTTGTCCAGTCATGATCTTGGACAGCATCCCATGCCCCCCACCCCCCTCCAGGAAATGCATTTTTGATTTGGCACTAATTCTCCAATTCCTCTATCCATGTAGAAGCCGCTCTTTTCTGATTTTCACTGTGAAAAGCAGATGACAGTTTTTCACTTTTATTGCTAAGACAAAACAAAGACATGCTGAACATATTTTTGGCTTGGGAGGGCTTGGTTTATGACTTCTCTTTACATACAATTGGTTAAGCATTAATGAAGAAACATGAAACTCTATACTCTTTTCCGGAATCGTATAGATGACTTTTTTAAATTTCTTTATACCAGAATCCACAAAATGCAAGAAAGTGAAGAAAATGTCGATGTAGAAAAGCTTGGTGTGGTACTTAGGAACGAGGCTGAATTTGAGAGACCCAGTTTGGTATGTAATCTTGCAGTTTTGGTTAAACATTCCCGACATTCGCGTTAAGAAATTTCAGCAGCTTTTGCAAGAGATTGAATGTGAACAATGTATTGATATATAAAGCAAATGAGGTACTGAGATGAAATTATTAAAATTTGTTTATTTTGTTAAGAGTGAAACTGTAAAAGACTTTAGTTCATTTGACCCTTACTTTCTTCTTAGATTTTAATGTATTGTTATATTTCATTTTTGCATGCTATATTTTTTAATATGTTGGCATAAGGATTTTAAATGTTTCAGCTGTAAATAGATCTTTTTGCACATTATTTGTATACAATTCACACAGGATTCACTTTTCTTATTCAAAAACCTTATAAAAGTCTGCACTATTAAAAACTGTAAATAATTTTTTAATAGATAAATTCTTATATACAAATTATTGAAGTTCTTTTTCTTTTGTTTGATTTATTAGTGTGATCTAAAATGTTGACTGGTGAAGGATAGATAAATGTCATGATTAACTAATGTCTCGTATGTATTTCACAGCATGTGAGGGACTGTTTTAATAATCATTATAAATTAAATTTGTGACATTTGTTCATTCATTACCTCATATTTGTTATTTTGTCAAACCACTTGTCAGAAACTTTGTGACTGAAAATGCAGTGCAGTATTTGCACACTCTTCCATTAGCTTATACTCCCCTACCAATCTGTAAGCGAAAAGGCATCCGGAATTTAAAAAATAAACAAAAATGTGTCATTTCATTCATCAATTTATAATTTGTAACCTGATTGTCACCAGTTGATCCCGAACACTCGGCTCGTGAGACGGCAGTGATAGTGATCAGTAAAGGCAAGTGTTTTAGAGTACTGGGCTAACCAGGGCTCACATGAAGATATTAGTGTCGTAATTATTAATGTCTAGGTCAAACACATATAGTACCTTGACACTGTAATTTAAGCAGACCTATGGTTGAACAAACTTGACTACCTTATGGTTCTGATTAGTGGGATATCTTCAGTCATTAGATTTACTACACTACTTCTCTGTGATCCATGTTTCATATTTCTGTGATTTATGCTTACTCTACATTAAGCTCAGTTTCACTAGTCACATTATTTTCTATGACTTAGCAAAACTTCCTATTCAGAGGAATCAAAGATTGGTACTCGTGGAATGATATAAATTTTACAATAATTCTGTACACTGTGTATTTTCTTGTCATTTTATACCTTTGGGTTTCTTGGCAGATGATGAACAACCAGTGTGGAGGACTGAAGATGGCAATTGGCCACACTTGTACCATCGAACCTGTATGTTAAATTGTTATCAGATAAAAATAGTCCTAGATTTATTTCATGTAATCGTAATAGTTTATCAACTGTTCATCCCTATTACTTTTCTCATGGCACTGTTGGGAAGACTATTAGGAAAGTCACATATATGGACAGATTCTTTAAATGTTGTTCAGGCAAATAATAAGATTTTAAGAAGTCTCTGTGTATGTTTTTTTTTTTAATTGTTTTCCTTGAACTAATTATCTACAGATTGATTACAAACAGATTTAGAAGTAAATGTTCTGACATTCAGCTTTTATATATTTTGAGAAATTGTACATGGAAGTTAATAATAATGTAAATCTGAATTGGAAAACTTGTCAATGAGTCATTTTTTATCAGTTTATTATGGTAATACTCATTATATCCTAAGCTATTGTGTAGATTTCAAAAGTTCTGCCTCATAAATAATAAAGATACAATCTAAAATATAATTATCACAGGGCCACACCATGTTTGTTCTATCCTGGTACTTAGAGACAAATTGGCTTAAAACCCATTCTTTTCTACTGAAATCACAATGACACATATTGCTGGTGAGGATGGGTGGGATGTACATGTTCAAGTTTGAGTCTACATTCAACAGATTGCTTCAGTATTTGTGTACCTAATGTTTACATACTGTATTTGTTGTGTTCAAGTTTGAGTCTACATTCAACAGATTGCTTCAGTATTTGTGTACCTAATGTTTGCATACTGTATTTGTTGTGTTCAAGTTTGAGCCTACATTCAACAGATTGCTTCAGTATTTGTGTACCTAATGTTTACATACTGTATTTGTTGTGTTCAAGTTTGAGTCTACATTCAACAGATTGCTTCAGTATTTGTGTACTTAATGTTTACATACTGTATTTGTTGTGTTCAAGTTTGAGCCTACTTTCAACAGATTGCTTCAGTATTTGTGTACTTAATGTTTACATACTGTATTTGTTGTGTTCAAGTTTGAGCCTACATTAAACAGATTGCTTCAGTATTTGTGTACTTAATGTTTACATACTGTATTTGTTGTGTTCAAGTTTGAGCCTACATTCAACAGATTGCTTCAGTATTTGTGTACTTAATGTTTGCACACTATATTTATTAAGATGAACAATGATTACAACAATTATGTATACTCAAGAATATTTCATTTTTTTAAGCGTCTATTTAGTTATTCTTTACACATATACTAGTTTGTAAGTTAAGTTCCACTGCAAATGTTACAGACCCTAATCTGCCAGTGCAGATCTGAGTCTCTGCAGTATGCAGTTGGACTGGACTTAATAAATGAGCATAATTATATAAGGATTGTGGAAATAATTCAATTAGCAAAAATGCTGGCCTTAATTAGATGGGTTTCCCAATTGATGCCATTTCCTCTGTGTGCATGTGCAGAAAGTGATTGGTTTCATGTAGGTGAGAAAAGTAGATAATGCATCTTTCAGTGCTATCAACATGGTGAGATTTCAAATTATACGTTATATCAGTTATGGTTGGAACACATAATGGGACACTCTAGATATTATGAAATTCTTAGAAAGTGGCCGGTGTAAGGTAAAGTCATTTGTACTTGCAGCATGCACAGTGGAGAGAATCTTGGCATACCTCAGCATTACTTTCATATACTGTGGCTGAAAGTTTTTTGGGTATCATACTTGTGGTAAATATACATTATCAAACAGTTAACTAAAATGACTGTTCTCTTGTGCTCAAAAGATCAGCCTTAATTAGTTTAAAGTACACTATCTTTAGCAGTTATTAAAATAAGGAAAAGGAATTTTGACACAATAGACAATACCAGCTTCTGACAGTGCAATGAATGAATTATCATAAAATGTAAACAAAATATTGGCTCAAAATGACCAAGCATAGCCAGCTGTTGTTTGAAAGGTATACATTTGAAGTAAGGCCAAGTATAAATCTAGAACCCATAATACAACAATCATAAATCAAAATAAAGGGAATTGAAAGTTCTTTGAACAATACCTAAGATATATAAAGGTCTTTTTTAAATAGCCAGTATAACCAGTGAGGAAAACCAGGGAAATTATTTTTCTTTAAAACCTAGTCCTATGCAGAACATGAAACTGTAGAGAACAGCTTAAACTATTAATGACTTGATAAATTAAGTTCAAATGGAAGAAAATGTGAATGACAATTAATGAGCACGATCAGGATGTTGTTATGTGTTTAATTCCATTTTTCAGCAGAAGAAAACCTCAAGGGAAGCTACTGACAAGCGTTGTCACATACCCATTAAAAACGAGCCAGAGAATCAAACCTGCTCAGATAGAGGTGATAGATCAACAGTGATTGCACAGCTAACTGGGGCCTCTCCAACAAGGTCAAGAGAGATAGGTACAGTGTGGTCTGTGATGATACCTCCCCTTTTGCACAGCTTGTCATAAGTCCAAGCAAGCTTATTGTATGACCCTGCATTAATAGCCTGGCCATAATGCTATTTTCAACTTATTGTACTAAACTACTGTACCAGTTTTAATCAAACGTTGTAGTAATGGTCCTGAAGACAAACTGTACATACATGTGAACCTTCAGGATGGTAGGGCTTTCCTCCTGAAATCTGAAGTGCACACAAAATTATTATTGAAATTTTGCTCTCACATTTTTCACACCTCTTCCAGTGTAGTATATTTATGGTAAAATAGCCTGTGTTCATCTGTGAACTGGCTTTAACATATCCAGATGGTTTATTTCCTGATTTTAAGCAGTACATTTTATTATTTTGGTAGGGTTAGTTGGCTTCACTGTTTGAATTTTATCAACATTTATTATGCTATGTGTGCTCAGAATTAATGCTGAAAGGAATAAAGAGATTCATAATGGTTAGATTACTCATGAGCATAAAACAGGATTTGTTTGACTTCATTGATTAAAGATTATTGATATGTCTTGAGTTTTGGTTACTTCCCATGCTAAAACACCAAAATCCAAGCAACTGAAACATCATATGAAATTCAGTTTTGGGCAGAAATGGGAATTTCTCCTTTTAATCACATTACGTTAGGAATATTAGCCTGCTATCTCACAAATCCAGCACAACAATAAGACAAAAACAATCATCTTTACCTGAAGAGAGAGAGAGAGAGAGAGAGCACGCAATAGACAAAGGGCAATAACTCTTGTCCATTACCTCCCCTAGGTACCACCGTTTTTCCCTGTTGCACAGATCACAAATTGTACTATTCATCCCACAACAATCTAGCCATGCAGATTTATCAATCTACTGCAGGTTGTATGCATTATTTTACCATTTCTGGCAATTTTTGAGTGATTTTGTCTCCTTTCAGGACTTCACCTTTTAATACCACCATCTCACCATATCATTGAGCTTTCAGCCAGGCTTTTGGTGTAGCTGGTAGCAATATTGCCCAGACCATCTTATATATCGCCAGCATCCGTGCCAACCACACACCTTTAACACTGGAGACATTGGAGCTATTGCATATCAAAATCGCAGTTACCAGCAGTCCAGCCATTGCAAATATGGGGACCTTTTGGTAGAATCGGTCCAGCCAGCTTTGATATACGGGGATCTTAGTGACATATCCATCCGTCCATCCAATCATGCCATGGGCAACATGTCCTTTCTATGGCAGAGATTTCAGTGAGAGAGAAATCGCTCTATCCAGCCAGATCTTGGGAGTGGCCGGTACTGGAAGATCTTCTGTACCGCCAGCTTTCAGGGTGGCCATTTGCCATGTAAACAAGCTGGCAGTGCCAAAGGTTCTTATGTTCACTGCTTGCCCACAAGTGAGAGATAGTGATGTTTTCATGAAATTGAGTCTTCATACCACCTGGTATATCTTCTCTCATGCTGCAAGTAAACGCAATTGGAACTGCTTCAAATCCACTATTCTTCACATTTTACTCATATCTGACCAAGTAACAGATTCCAGCTGCCGTTGAGGAAATTTATAGGGTGTTGGCTATCTAATAATGCCCCCCACCCTTACTGTTGCTCTAACGAATTGGTAGATCTCCATAAAAATGAAGAGATGGACTTACGCTGACAGGTGCCTTCAGAACTATTCTCCCAGCACTTGACAAGAATGTGGTAGCCATTCATATGTACATTCATCTGTTTTATAGGGTAGAGATCCAAAAATTATAAGCTGATTGTGCATTCTGGAGGTATTCTAATTATTACTGCAATTATATATCTTTGTCTGGCTGTTCTAAGATAAACTTTTATAATAATTTTTGCACTCTAAAGTCTGTCAGTAGCAAAGGTATCCATGGTCGCAACCAAGCACAATAATAATAATAATAATAATAATAATATTAATAATAATAATGTGGACTTAATACATAGCATATTACAATATTAGACAACACATAAAAACATGCAGCAATTACAAAACAAAAAGATGCTAATATTAATTAAGGAAATAATCATTATTATGTCTCTTCTTGAAATAGGTGAATTTTAAGAACACTCTTGAATGAGAACACATTATCCTTGTGTCTAAGATATATGGACAATTTATTCAACATCACTGTTCCTTGGTAAGCAAAAAAACATTGGCCGTATGAGTTTGTTTTCACAGTAAGAACGATGAGAATGTGAGTGTCAGAAGAGGAGCACAAGTTTCTAGACAGTGTGTACACATGGGTGAGGTCAGATAGGTATATTGGGCTGAAACCAGTCAACAAAATGTAGCATAGTGGAGAGATTTGTTTTTATTCTGAGTTGATCAGGTAGCTAGTGAAAGTTACGGAATGGGGGGATGTGTACTCGGTTCTTTGTACTGTAATGATAATTATAACGGCCACGTTTTGAAGTTTCTATAGTAGACACTGAGACAAACCAGACAGAAGTGAATTGAAATAGTCGTGTCTTTGAAAGTACTGAGGAGCACAACTGTTTTAATGGCATCAACCAAAATAAAATTGCAAATGGAGATCATGCATCAGAAATCGTGAAAGAATTCTTTTCATAGCATAGGCAATGAATAACATTTCAACAAAAATCATCTTACTGTTAGAGCATTTTGGCAATTAGGCAGGTATCTGGCAAGTGAAAGCAATACACTAGTTCCACAAGGGTCTCTTAATATTAGTATAACCAAATTAATGATTGTTTCATTTAGTGTAGAACCTGTCTTGAGACTTCTGCTATGAGTGACTACCATAATCACAATCATCATGCATGAATTGATTTAATTATATAAACACACTGTTGTTAGTAGGCTCCATACGAACACCACCAGCGGCCACAGAAACTGAACACAGCTGACATTTATTTAAACCATTCTAATCACTTAGAAGTATTCCAAGGTAAAGTGCCGATTATTTGAAAACTACCCTGCTATGTATGACATCATCAGAAAAAAATAAATACCACTGACCTTTATCCTTTGAAGCCATGGACATTTATGATAGAGAAAAAAAGAATTGTCGAGTCTGACTACCTGTTTCTAAAATCTATAAGTGTTGCAGGTAGTTGTCGTATGTTACAGGCCGTAATCCATACTAGAGTACATTTCACTAACACCATTGCTGTGCCGAAGTCTTGTAAATCCCCATTATGATTAACCATTGCTTCATTGCAAAGCACTGTAACAGTTACAGATGTCAATTTAGGGTTTGTATCATTTATTTACCTTATGTGAAAAACTGCAAACCTCGGCATTGTACTAATGAGAAGTTTTATGAAAGGGCTTAATGAGTAACTTCATTTATGTTTGTATTCAAACCTTAATGCCTGGGGTGATTGAGGTTTTTGACCTTGTCTTTAATAAATGATTATCGTTTTATTATAAAAGGCTTTTGTGTTTTATCTTACTGTTATTGAAATCCACACCAAGTCATCATCTGTTCACTGTGATGTAAACCTTTTACACTCATTGTTTATAGAGCTTAGAGTCTGTTTTGTGTCATCTGTGAATTAAGAATTTGGGCTTTGTCTTTAAATTTTATTTTTATTCTGAATGGGTTAATTCTGTCTTTTGATGTCATTCATGTGTATATATGGCATCATAAGCAAAAATTCCATACTGGATGGCATCATAAGCAAAAATTCCATACTGGATGGCATTATAAGCACAAATATATATATTTGCAATATATATATATATATATATATATATATATAATCTTCCAAATCTACCTAAAGCAAATCAAAGCAGCTGAATCGTACACAGGATGAGTATGTATTCTTATGCTACCATTGAAGTGAGTCAAAAATGTATGGGCATATCAAGTTAGCTTATAGAAGGAATACATAAATATTACCTCACTAATTTTGCCATTTGTATGGTATTCTATATATACAGATGATCTTCAAATATAATAGCCAATGTTTCATTATAAATGTATATCTTTATTGATAAAACAAAATTAATTTGAGATGAAATGATTGCAATATTTTAACAAGAATAATGAACAAAATAAAATGCATGTGGATATTTTTCCATCCTAAACATGGCAGCCAGAATAAATGGTGCAGGAAGAATCCGGGAAAACACAGGAAAGAACCATCGAGCCACAAGAAGCTACTGGCAAGCTTTCTCACATACCATGTTAGCTGAATCCAAGACTCAGACCCACGCAGACAGAGGTGAGGTGGCAGTAATCCGTAACAGTGAGTGCTTTAGGCAACTCAGCCACTCAGGGCCCCTCAAAAAATGATAATCTTACACAAACCTGCTATGAAAGGCTTTCAGTTTTGAGAGACTACTCTTTTGTGTCACAGGACAGGTTTACTGTAGTCTCAGTTGTGTAAACATTTAAATTTGTTAGCTCATCTGGCTCACTGTGAACGTATGGTCTGTCCCAGCATCTGACAACAGTTGATATGATTTAAACTCAGTCCTTATCACAATTATGAGTTTGTTTGGTTTGCTTGAAGGGCTTTCGTGTTTGTGTAAATTATTCTGATACGCCATCAAATATTGATGCCATTACTAACAATTAGTGAAAACTGTTTTTAAAATACTGCTGAACAGTATTTATCTTACCTGACAAAAATCATCCTGGCAGGAAGAACTTTAATATGGCCATTGATACTAAAACTAGTCTAAGAATAGACACTTTTACTAAAATTTAAACAACCTTTACATGACTTCTCTTCCATAACTTCAGAATAGAATTTGACCAAATATGACAGGAAGCATCCTGGCCTGAGGTCATTTCAGGTTTATACAATTGATGCTGGCCTGATATTAAATATGGCAGCTGTTACTATCCATAGAAAAATCTTTATATGACATCTTTTCAAAACCAGATGAACAGAAAAAGGGACACAATTTTAATGAAGGCTTCATGGTATAGAGGGATTTTGAGTTTATATAATGGATGCTGATGTATTATAAAAATGGCATCAGTTGATCAAACTAGGTACACGTGTAAGTGACTAGTCCAAAACTGATCATGAAACTTGAACCTGACAAAAAGCATCCTGACATGAAAACCTTTTTTTATTTTTAACATGGAAGCTTAACCGCCATAAAATACAGCCATCATTACTAGACAATAAAATCGTTTAAATAACAAGTTAAAAAATTTGACAGAAAGCATCCAGGTCCAGAGGACTTTCAAGTTTATATAGCTGACAATACCATCAAATTTGGCCAACATTGCAAAAATTTAAGCAACTTATACAGACTTGTTCAACAGGATTGGACAAAAGTCACAGAAATAATCCTGGCATGAAGACCTTCAGATTTACACACATGATGCTTATCTATCTTCAGATAGGACCACCTTCATTAAAAGTAGAAAAATCCTATTTTAAAAACAATTGGACAAAGTTTGATTAAATTTATATAAAGCATCCTGGTATGTGGAACTATAAAGTTTGTACAAATGATACCAATCCACCAAAAAATACAGTTACTAAGGTAGAAATTCTTTTAAATTAGTTCTTCTCCTCAATCATTTAGTATAATTGAATGAAATTTGATGGAAAGCATTCTGGTATGAAGACATTTAAAAGTTGTGCTTATGATTTCATCCAGTGTGGAATTTGTGCTTATGATGCCATCCAGTATGGAATTTGTGCTTATGATGCCATCCAGTATGGGATTTGTGCTTATAATGCCATCCAGTATGGAATTTTTGCTTATGATGCCATCCAGTATGGAATTTTTGCTTATGATGCCATCCAGTATGGAATATTTGCTTATGGTGCCATCCAGTATTAAATTTGTGCTTATGATGCCATCCAGTATGGAATTTTTGCTTATGATGCCATCCAGTATGGAATTTGTGCTTATGATGCCATCCATTATGGTCACCATTCCTAAAAACTAAAATAGAAACATTTAAAATGACTTTTCTTTGAAGTGAATTTGTAAAAAATTTGACAGAGTGACTGTGAGTGATGCTGATCCACTGGCAAACGACCTGGTTTGACTAAATTTGACAATGCATACTGGCATAGGAATATTTAAGATTTATATTGATCATCAATAAAATATTGGCACTTTTGCTACAATTAGGACAATGTCCAGTCCTCCCCAAGATGAAAACTCATCTTTTCTATGTCATATAGACAAAGGGCATTATCGCTTGCCCATTACCTCCACTATCCAATGATAGATGGCACTAGGTTTAGGCTTTTGCTGTGAACTGACAATATGTCTTTCACATCACCTTGCAAAAAGGAAATTTGTTTTTCAATTCATCACATATATTGAGGATTTTCAGATGTATAATGGATTATTCTACAGATGGCATACATTATTTTGTTAATTTTGGCCATATTTATGTGAATTTTTTCACCAATGCAGATGTAGTTTCAGCATTCTCTGACTGCATGGTTTTAAATGGCTACATAATAAAAGAAAGTGTTGACGTTATTGATCGCACATACCGTATTTATCACCCCTGGTACAGTCAGGGTCTCTGGCATTATTAATGCAGTTAACTATTAATTTCTTGTTCCTCTCTTTTCTCTTCAACCCATTGGGGGAGTTTACACTCAATTCTAGATAGCCCTTGTGTTTTAAGTTGCACTGCATGTCCAGTCATGGCCTGTAAGTTCCCTCACATGTGTTTATAGCTAACTTGCGTAAGTCATACAGTCTAGCCGCACCTCAGTTTTTATGTCATGTTGACTGTCAACCGTACGGTCCATTTGTCCCGCTCTCAATCCATACCATCTAGCTGTACCTCAGTTTTGATGCTGTCTCAACTGCCAACTGTACTGTGTCTATAGCCATCTGACAATTGATCCATAGTCTAGACAAATCTCATGTTTTTATGCTGTATCAGCTATGACCGAATTGTCCATCTTTCTTACATATCATCCTATGCTCGTCTAGTAGAGCCATTTAGTGTTCACATTGCTGGGGATCTTAATTAATATATTTGGCCTTCAAACTAACATTGACATTATTCTGGCAATGTAGCCATATTCCCATTAGTTCCTCTATTGGGGTATGGAATTCTCACCCACCTCAGCCTGGTACATCTTCCACCTTCGTTAGGTCCAAATCATCATCCTCACCAAATCAATTTCAGACAAGAAATATATCACAGCCACGGAGTTGCTGCATATCCTGTTATGTCTTGGCAGATGTTATCCCCTTGGTTGCCTCTACATGTGCCCTTTGTGGATGACCTTGCCGTCTCATTGGCGCCCCTTTTTTCCAGTACACTCATTTATGGGATAGCATAATGAGTGAGATAGTATCGTTCCTGACCAGTAGCACGACCACAGGAATGTCTCTCATACATCTGCATAAGCAGCCACCAGACCCAATTGGCATTATCACAACATATGGAGTGGTACCCTGTGTAGCATTCATTGGATTGGCCTTGAAATGTTATATGGTAAGAAGCTATTATTTCTTCCCAGGCTTAATCACATCACCTCCAGTTGTGCTGGTCGCAAGTTACGAGAATGGTTTGACCATTATATAGGGAATCCAGTTCTTCATCCATCAAAGTATTGGTAGGATGCTCAACATTCCGTCTCACATTATCTACTCTCTAATGTTAATCTGTTTCTCCAAGAATACTTATCCAATCAAATTATTTTAATACCCTTCCATTCCCCCCGCCCAATTTGAGAATCCCATTAATTGATGATCCGCCCAGTATACTGGTGCCACCTGGTGATGGGCAAGGGTTATTACACTTTGTCTATGTGATAGGGACAGAAATGGTGTGCTTTTGTCTCTGGGAGGGCTTGATTTGGGAGCTAGTAGAGCTTATGTTCCTTACATTAATGAGATTTGTAAGTTTTCCAGAAGAAACATAATTTGCGGAAAATGTTTGGTTTCCTGTTTAGTCAGTCTTGATTAAAAATACCTTGCCTAAGGATCCCAGATTCTGGTGACTGACCTTATTTTCAACTTTTCAAAACATTTTTGAACTTCAATCAGCATTTTGATTGTTGGTGTTGCACTGAACTGTTATGGTAAAGACAAAGAAAGGGAAGTGGTCGCTGAAAACATGCTTCACAGTAAAATTCTTTTCTCTTTCAGGTTTGAATCCAGACTGGAAGGAAGGGGATAAGAACTAGATCCTGGAATATGAGTACATAGGCAGGACACTATGTACTAGAATTTTATGCTGTGTACCAAAAGACGTGAAAGATGTATAAGATGCTCGTGTTGGTTCAACCAGTTCAATTCATTGCTGTTGATGCAGGCTTAATATAACAGTAATATCGTGCCATTCTAACTAAGCAGCTTTCTAACGCCACACTAAGAATTCAAGGCTAATTTTCAAAATACTTACTCTTTGGCATATTATGGCATTTCTGTATTACATATGTTACATGTAACCAAATACATTATTCATGTTTTTTAGTTGTATTCTCCTTATTAAACATCTCATCACAATTTCACACAGTCAAAATAAAAGGTCCCTGACTTAGAGCATTTCTTTACATTTATTATTACCTTTACGCAAGTTAGCACC
The DNA here is from genome assembly GCA_028554795.2 of Sinohyriopsis cumingii. Lineage (NCBI taxonomy): Eukaryota > Metazoa > Mollusca > Bivalvia > Unionida > Unionidae > Sinohyriopsis > Sinohyriopsis cumingii. The sequence goes on along the minus strand of CM068833.1, from coordinate 65,680,313 downwards.
AACCCCACACAATTTGTGACAAAGTAAACATGTCAATGTGTGTGTATTTATATGTGCATTTATGAATGTATAAATATGTTAGCATGTATGTATGTGTGTGTGTGTATGTATGTATGTATGTATGTATGTATGTATGTATGTGTGTATGTATGTATGTATGTTTGTATGTATGTATGTACATGTGTATGTATGGATGAATGTATGCATGTAAGTAAGTAAGTATGTTGTTGATAGGCTATATATGGCAGTCAATGTAACTGGTGGGAGAAGAACCCCGGAAAACCTACAAGTCCAGAAAAGCACTGCAATATGACACAGCTCAGTAGCATAAATGGGTTTATTGTTGTTGTTGTTGTACGATGTAATGCTATTTTTCAGCACACGATTGCGGCCAGTATTAATGGTGGAGGAAGAACCTGGGAAAACCCCATAAAGAATCACTGACCCATGAGAAGCTACTGGCAAGGTTTCTCTCATACACACATTGGCCGAATCCAAGACTTGAACCCACGCAGACAGGTAAGATGACAGTGATCCGTAACAGAGAACACTTTAGACCAATCCGCCACTCAGGGTCCCCATAAATGGGTTTATAGTGTGCACAAAATGAGAACAAACCACCATCAGATATGTCCCTTTTGCCAGCATTAAAATAACTCCATCTCAAAAAAGCTTGTTGGAATTGGACTAACTCTGACACATTCCATATAATTTACATTTACTGACATTATGCTGAAGTACCATAAAAAATGCTGCCTATATTAAAAATAGAGAAGATTTACACCTTTTATTTTCTTCTCAATATATGAAAGTGCAGTACAGAATTTTTCTAGACAATGGCATCCTGGTATGGAGGTCTTTCTATATTGGAGAAATGGCATTGCATATAGATGAAGACAAAAGCAAATAGAGAAGCCTCAAAGCAATTGTTTACGTAACTTGCTATGATCTGCAGATTACTGTCTGGGGTTTCGGGTGTGTACCTTGGGTGGGCTTTGAATTGTATGGAAGTGGTGTATTGAAATACACAGTTGAAATCTTTGCAGATTTTTCATGGCAAACCATTGCAGTTGTTTAGTTTTTTGTGGAAATTGTATGCTAGACACAATCCTATCATCTTGATAGGGATGGAAAACAAAGAAGTGTGGGTATATTTATGTCGTCTAATTGCTCATCTTTCCTTCATTGGACTTTGCTGAAAGTTTGTGGGGTTTTTTATCGATAATTTGGCCAAATATGATGTACTCGTAATTGTGCTAGTGTTATATCTTTCACTAGAATTGCAGTCGGAAAGTTTACGCTGAATTCAGGATTGGCTGAGCTTGCTGATATCGTGGTTTTTAACGGAGTTGTATTAACGACTATCTGCTGTAAGTAACTCGTTCGGTCTTGACATTATGTATATCCACTGATTTTAAATCGGGAATTTGAATCATGATTTTCTAAATTTGACTTAGATTCTGGCACAGTCTTTGCTCCGTTATAAATTTTAATCATTCCTATGAACTCAGAGTCTGATATTATTCCATCATTAAGAAGATAACTTTGAGTGTGCTAGCGTCGCTGCATGCAACTTTATTGTATACTCCTGTAGTTTTATATTTGCACACGTATATATTTTTAGCGATGATAATAAGAGCACCAGCAATTTTTGTTGCAGCTGAAACACAAATTGTTATAATTGCTGGTGTTTTCATCGATATTGTTGATAGTAATAGGCCTGTTCCAACAAATAACAGTGGATGCCGAACACATAATTATGTCATCTACACGTATTCGATATTTTTTTAATACTTTTACTGTATACTAGGCAACAATATTTTTGTAGTTTTGTTTGCCATGAACATGCTTGATTGTATCTAAAACGTTGAACATCGATTGGAGAATTCATTATATTTTAAGCAGGTGGTAGTTAGTGACTAATTTAAGATACCAACAATACAGCATGGGTTGCCTTTTCTTCAGGTTCCACCACAAATGTTCCCTCGTCGTTTTGTTCCAACATAACTAACACACATCCAGTGAACTAGTTAACTGGATAACGCCGTGATATTGTGGTGGATATCATAAATGACGTAGTACACAGTTTTGATAATCTGTATATCCCAGTAACCTCAGAGCGATGATTAATGGATTTATTAAGTAGTGACCATAATATTGATCCAGATTATACCGTATATACCACACGGTAATTTTTTATGTCACATAGTTTAATATCAATAACTGCTGGATTTCCTAAAAATTCACTAATGGTTGTGTTTATGTTTCTACGAAATTTTACAAACGCATTTACATGAGTAGTATAATCTGATCTAAATGTGGTCATTCCATCATTGATTGTCATTAACGAGTTCATCATCGGAATGTTTCTATAATCGGCATATTTCTTCGTTGCAGCATCATCACTTGATTCTGGTTCTCCAAGACCAGTAATTTTATTATTAATAATATTGAGAGAATCAGTCATTGTATCACCTGCGGTTGATAAAAGATCATTGATCTCAGTTCTGATCGTGTTGTTGTTGATGTCTACATATATTTTTGTTACCACATCAGCATCTGATTTTAGTTCTCTCACATTAATAATTGTATTTTACTCATATTGAGATAGCCATACATAATATCCCCGATTCTTCTGATACGTCCAGCAATTTCTCCCATGATTGATAGAACTGATTCCTCTGTTTTTTTAACTTCACCCTTTTTAGTAAACATCACTAAGTTATTTTTGGTCGCATCTGGAACCCGAACAATAATATCTGTCAACGGGATAGTACTTGTCTTTACATGTCTTTGTTTATTCTGAATAACGACTTCATTTTGGTCCACATTTGCAAGACTCAAAAGGATAAGCGAGTTCATCCTTGACCCCGTCAAGGGTTGAATATTTAGATAAGTCGCCTTTAGGTTTGCCCTGAGTCTTATTCAGGGTAGATCTTTCGTGAATATCTACCATTATATACTTTAAGATCTGTCTATAATGACGGTGTACGGTTATACTGTCTACTTGTATAATCGTGCACGGTTTTATGAAATGGTGTTGTTGAGGATGACACATCGTCGACTATAGCAATTACTTCAAGGCCACATTTGGTGGATCAGTTATTGTTTGTGTTGGTACTGTTAAATGATGGATGGGAGTGTTTTGAAAATGAGTGCTTTGCTCTGTGCCGACATATTTTAAAAATTCTTTTGGTGGTGCCCATCGGAACGAATAAAATAAAAACAATTCCACACGGATCAATCTCGTATGCAACCCAGCGAGTACCTGCCTCAGAACTTTTATCAAGATTAATGATACCAGTCTCAATATTGTTTGGTTGTTTAGGTAATTGATCATGCATAAAAACACCTCTGAAATTATTTTATATTTAATTTTTTATCAGCATCAAGTAAATCAAAGTTTTATATAGGAAGAACAAGCTAAGTGTTCCTCGAAGTCTCACTGTATTAGTATTCCCAGTTTGGAATGCTAATAGAAAAATGTATTGGCTGTTTGAAATGAATTAAGTAAGATGTCTTCTATCAAGCATTTGGTGTTTGAAATCCTTTTAGGAAGTTGCTTCTTCTATCTAGTATTGGCTGTTTGAAATACTCTCAGTAATTTGTCTTTCGATTTAGTATTTCCAGTTTGAAATTCTCTTAGGAAGATTTCATTCTATTTAGTATTGGCTGTTTGAAATGTTATTAGCAAGATGTCTTTCGATCTATTATTGTCTGTTTGATATACTCGTAGTAAGCATACTTTCAATCCAGTATTAACTGTTTGAAATGCTCTTAGTATGATATCTTTCCATTTAGTATTCCCTGTTTTAAATGCTCTTCTAAAGATGTCATTCTATCTAGTAATGGATGTTTGAAATGCCCTTAGTCAGATGTCGTTCTATTAAGCATTTGGCGTTTGAAATGCCTTTAGTAAGATGTTTATTCTACGTAGTATTGGCTGTTTGAAATACACTTAGTAAGATGTCTTTTGATCTAGTATTGTCTGTTTGAAATGTTCATAGTAAGAAGACATTCTATCTAGTATTGGCTGTTTGAAGTGCTCTTAGTGAGATTGGTTTCGATTTAATATTTTCTGTTTCAAATTCTCATATAAAGATGTCATTATATGTACTATTCGCTGCTTGAAATGTTCTTAGTAAGATGTCTTTCTATCAAACGTTTGGCGTTTGAACTGCATTTAGTAAGATGATTCTACACTCTAGTATTGGCTGTTTCAAATGATCTTAGTAAGATGTCTTTCGAGTTAGTATTGTCTGTTTGAGACGCTCGTAGTAAAACGAATTTCTATCAAGTACTGGTTGTTTTGAAGTGCTCTTGGTAAGATGTCTTTCGGTTTAGTATTCCCAGTTTGAAATGCTCTTTTAAAGGTGACATGCGATCTAGTATTTGCCGTTTGAAATGCTCTTGGTAAGATGTCTTTCAATGTAGTATTCCTTGTTTGAAATGACCATATAAAGGTGTTATTCTATCTAGTATTGGCTGTTTGAAATGTTCTTAGGAAGATGTCTATCAAGTATTTGGCGTTTGAAATGCTTGTAGTAAGATGCTATATCTATCTAGTATTGGGTGTTTGAAATGCTCTTAGTAAGATGTCTTTCGATTTACTATTCCCTGCTTGAAATGCTCTTAGAAAGGCGTCATTCTATCTAGTATTGGCTGTTTGAAATGCTCTTAGGAAGATGTCTTTCTATCAAGTATTTGGCGTTTGAAATGCTTTTAGTAAGATGCTATATCTATCTAGTATTGGGTGTTTGAAATGCTCGTACTAGAAGACGTTTTATCTATTATTCGCAGTTTTAAATGCTCTTAGTAAGTTATATTTCGATTTAGTACTTCCTGCATGAAATATTCTCAGTAAGATGTCTTTCTCTCAAGCATTATGCGTTTGAAATGCTTTTAGTAAGATGATTCTTCTATCTAGTATTGGGTGTTTGAAATGCTCATAGTAAGATGTCTTTTTAACAAGAATTTGGGGTGTGAAATGTGTTCAGTAAGATGAATCTTCTCTTCAGCTTTGGCTGTTTGAACGGGTCTTAGTAAGATGTCATTCTATTTAATATTCCCTGTTTGAAATGCTCTTCTAAAGATATCATTATATCTAGTATTGGCTGTATGTAATGCTCGTAGTAAGATGCCTTTCTATCAGGCATTTGGTGTTTGAAATGCTGTTAGCAAGATGCTTCTTCTATCTAGTATTGGGTGTTTGAAATGTTCTTAGTAAGATGTCTTGCGAGCTAGTAATGTGTGTTTGAAATGCTCGTTGAAATAAGACTTTCTATCTATTATTGGCTGTTTGAAATGCTCTTGAAAAGATGTATTCCTATCAAGTATTTGGTGTTTGAAATGCTTTTAGTAAGATGCTTCTTTTATCTAGTACTGGCTGTTTCAAATGCTAATGTTATTAAGGTGTCTTTCTAACTACTTTTGGATGTTTAAAATGCCCTTTGCATGATGTCTTTCTATGACATATTTGGCGTTTGAAATGCTTTTAGAAAGCTGATTCTTCTATCTAGTATTGACTGTTTGAAATGCTCTTAGTAAGATGTATATCGCTCTAGTATAGGCTGATTGAAATGCTCTTAGTAAGATGTCTTTTTATCAAGCATTTGAGTTTGAAAAGCTTTTAGTAAAATGTTTCCTATCTCTAATGTTGGCTACTTGAAATGCTATTACTACGATGTCTTTATCATGTGTTGGCTCTTTGAAATGCTCTTAGTAAGATGTCTTTTTATCAAGCATTTGAGTTTTAAAAGCTTTTAGTAAAATGTTTCCTATCTCTAATGTTGGCTACTTGAAATGCTATTACTACGATGTCTTTCTATCATGTGTTGGCTCTTTGAAATGCTCTTAGTAAGATGTTTTATCAAGCATTTGAGTTTGAAAAGCTTTTAGTAAAATGTTTCCTATCTCTAATGTTGGCTACTTGAAATGCTATTACTGCGATGTCTTTATCATGTGTTGGCTCTTTGAAATGCTCTTAGTAAGATGTCTTTTTATCAAGCATTTGAGTTTGAAAAGCTTTTAGTAAAATGTTTCCTATTTCTGATGTTGGCTACTTGAAATGCTATTACTACGATGTCTTTCTATCATGTATTGGCTCTTTGAAATGCTCTTAGTAAGATGTCATCATATCTAGTATATGCTGATTGAAAGGCTTTTAGTAAGATGTCATCATATCTAGTATATGCTGATTGAAGGGCTCTTAGTAAGAAGCCATCATACCTAGTATATGCTGATTGAAATGCTCTTAGTAAGATGACATCATATCTAGTATATGCTGATTGAAAGGTTCTTTGTAAGATGTTTTTAAGTCAAGCATGTGGCATTTCTAATGCTTTTAGTAAGATGCTTCATCTATCCAGTATTGACTATTTCAAATGTTTTTAGTAAGATGTCTTTCGACCTAGTATTGGCTGTTTCAAACGATCGTAGTAAAATATCTTTCTATATAGTATTGACTGCCTGAAATGCTTTTAGTATGATATCATTCTTAAAAGCATTTGGCGTTTGAATTGTTTTAAATAAGATGCTATATCTAGGTAGTATTGGCTGTATGAAATGTGCATAGTCATATGACTTTGGATCAAGTATTGGCTGTATGAAATATTCATAGTCATATGACTTTAGATCAAGTATTGGCTGTTTGAAATCCTCATAGTGAGACGTTGTTCTATTTGGTACTTTCTGTTTGAAATATTGTTAGTTTCGTCTATCTAGTGTCTGTTATTTGAAATGCTCCTATTAAGATGTCCTTGTATCTAATATTGGCAGTTTGAAATGCTCTTAGTAAGATGTATTTCTATTAACATTTGTCGTTTCACATGTTTTTAGTAAAATGTTTGTTCTATCTAATATTGGCTGTTAGAAATGCTGTTATTAAGTTTTCTTTCTATCTAATCTTTGCTTTGTGAAATCCTCTAAGTAAGGTGTCTTCCTAGTTAGCATTGGCAGTTTGAAATGCTCTTATTAAGATGTCAGTCCATCAAACATTTGGCGTCTGAAATGCATTTAGTAAGATGCTTACTAATTCTAGTATTGGCTGTTTGAAATGCACTTCGTAAGTTATCATTCCATCAAGAATTTGGCGTCTGAAATTGTTTTAGTAAGGTCTATTTGAAATGCTCTTAGTTAGACGTCTTTTGGTCTATTATTGTCTGTTTCAAATGTTCTTAGTAAAATGTCTTTCTATCAAGCACTGGGCAATTGAAATGCTTTTAGTAAGATGCATCTTCTATCTAGTATTGTCTTAGTAATCTGTTTTTCGAGCTAAGTTTTTCGATTTCAAATGCTTGTAGTAAAACGTAATTCTATCTAGCAGTGGCTGTCTGAAATTCTCTTAGTACGATGTCTTTCTATCAAGGGCTTTTTGTTAGAAAGATGTCATTCTAACCTATATTAGTTCTTTGAAATGCACTTAGTAAGATGTCTTAATATCATGCCTTTTGCTTTAGAAATGCGTTTAGTAATAAGATGATAAGGTGCTTCTTCTACCCAGTATTATGTGTTTCAAATACCCTTAGTAAGATGTACTTCATTATAGTATTGGCAGTTTGAAATGCCCTTAGAATTGTCATTCAGTCAAGAATTAAGCGTCTGAAATCATTTTAGTAAAATGTTTCCTTTATCTAGTATTGACTGTTTGGTATGCTCTTAGTAACATGTCTTTATATCAAGCAATTTACGTTTTAAATGCTATTAGTAAGATGCTTCTTCTATCTAGTATTGGATTTTTTAAATGACCTTAGTAACATGTATTTTCATCAAACAGTTGGCGTTTGAAATGCTTTTAGTAAGATGTCTTTTAATCTAGGATTGGTTGTTTGAAATGACCTTACCAAGACGTCCTTCTATTAGGCATTCGGCCTTTCAAATGCTTTTTGTAAGATGCTTCTTCTATCAAGTATTGGCTGTTTCAAATGGTCTTATTAAGATGTCTTTCTGTCTAGTATTGGCTGTTTCAAATGGTCTTATTAAGATATTTTTCTATCTAGTATTGGCTGTTTCAAATGGTCTTATTAAGATGTCTTTCTATCTAGTATTGGCTGTTTCAAATGGTCTTATTAAAATGTCTTTCTTTCTAGTATTGGCTGTTTAAAATGATCTTATTAAGATGTAATTCTATTTAATGTTTGCGGTTTGAAACGCTCTAAGTAAGATGTCGTCTTACTTAACATTAACTGTTTGAGATTGTCTTAGTAAGATATTTGTATCAAGCATTTGGCATTTAAAATGTTCTTAGTAAGATGTCTCTTATATCTACTGTTCGCTGTTTCAAATGCTCTTAGTAAGATGTTGTTCGATCTAGTATCTGTTGTTCGAAATGCTCTTAGTAAGATGTCCTTCTATTAAGCATATGGCATTTGATATTGTTTAAGATGCTTCTTCTATCTAGTATTGGCTGTTTGAAATGTTCTTATTAAAATGTCTTTCTTTATAATATCGGCAGTTTGAAATGCTCTTAGGAAGATGTCAGTCTATCTAACATTGTCTGTCTGAAATGCTTTTAGTAACATGTCTTTCTTTCAAGAATTTGGCGTTTGGAATGCTTTTAGTACAATCTTTATTCTATCTAATATTAGCTGTTTGAAATGATCTTTGTAAGAAGTATTTCCATCAAGTATTTGGAGTTCGAAAAGCAATTTGGTAAGATGTTTATTCTCTCTAGTGTTCGCTATTTGCAATACTCTTATTAAGATGTATTTCTATCTAATTTTGGCTATTTTACATGTTCTTAGTATGATGTCTTTCTTTTAATCATTTGGTAATTGAAATGTTTTTAAAAAGATGTTTCTTCTATCTAGTATTGGCTGTTTTGATATGTTCTTTGTAAGATGTCTTTCTGTCAATCAATTGGCGTTTGAAATGCCCTTAGTAAGATATTTCTTCTATCTAGTATTCAATGTTTGAAATGTCTTTCTTTTTAACATTTGCTGTTTGAATGATAGCAGCAAGATTTCATTCTATCTAGTATTGGCTGTTTGAAGTGCTCTTAAATATTGGCGTTTGAAATTCGTTTAGTAAGCTGAATTTCTATCTAGTATTTTCTGCTTGAAATGTGCTTATATTAAGATGTCTTTCTTTCAAGCATTTTGCGTTTGAAATACTGTTAGTAAGATGCTTCTTTCATCTATTATTAACTTTTGGAAATGTTCTTAGTACGTTATATTTCGATCTAGCATTTTCTGTTTCAAATGCTCGTAGCAAAACGTCTTTCTATCTAGCATTGGCTGTCTCAAATGCTCTTGGTACGATGCCTTTCTATCAAGAATCAGGAGTTTGAAAAGCTTTTAGTCAAATGTATCGTATATATAGTTGTTGGTTATTTGACATGATCCTATTAAGATGTCTTTCTATCTAATGTAGGCTGTTTGAAATGCTCCATTTAAGATGTCATCCTATCTAGTTTTTGTTTGTTTGGAATTCTTTAAGTAAGATGTTTTTCTATCAAGCATTTGGCATTTAAAACATTTTTAGTAAGATCTTCTATTTAGTATGAAGTGTTTTAAATGCTCTTAGTATGATGTCTTTCGATCTAGTATTGTCTAATTGATACGCTAATAGTAACAAGTCTTTCTGACCAGTATTTGTTGTTTTAAATGTTTTTTGTAAGATGTGTTTTTTTTTCTTTCTAGTAGTGGCTGCTTGAAGTGCTCTCACTACGATGTCTTTCTAAGATTGGCAATTTGGAATGCTTCTAGTAACGTGCTTATTCTATGTAGTGTTGGCTACTTGAAATGCTATTACTAAGATATCTTTCTGTCTAGTATTCGCTGCTTGAAATGCTCTTCGAAATATGTCTTTCTATCAATCATATTGCGTTTATAATGATTTTAATAATATGCTTATTCTGTCTAGTATGGATTGATTGAAATGCACTGAGATATTATTCGATCTAGTATTGTCTGTTTGAAATGATAGTAGTAACAGAAATTCTATCTAATATTTGCTGTTTGAAGTGCTCTTAGTAAGATGCCATTCTATCCGGTATTTACTGTTTGAAGTACTCTTAGTAAGATGCCATTCTATACGGTATTTGCTGTTTTAAGTGCTCTTAGTAAGATGCCATTCTATACGGTATTTGCTATTTGAAGTGCTCTTAGTAAGATGCCATTCTATCCGGTATTTGCTGTTTGAAGTGCTCTTAGTAAGATGCCATTCTATCCGGTATTTGCTGTTTGAAGTACTCTTAGTAAGATGCCATTCTATCCGGTATTTGCTGTTTTAAGTGCTCTTAGTAAGATGCCATTCTATACGGTATTTGCTGTTTTAAGTGCTCTTAGTAAGATGCCATTCTATACGGTATTTGCTGTTTGAAGTGCTCTTAGTAAGATGCCATTCTATCCGGTATTTGCTGTTTGAAGTGCTCTTAGTAAGATGCCATTCTATACGGTATTTGCTGTTTTAAGTGCTCTTAGTAAGATGCCATTCTATACGGTATTTGCTGTTTGAAGTACTCTTAGTAAGATGCCATTCTATACGGTATTTGCTGTTTTAAGTGCTCTTAGTAAGATGCCATTCTATACGGTATTTGCTGTTTGAAGTGCTCTTAGTAAGATGCCATTCTATCCGGTATTTGCTGTTTGAAGTGCTCTTAGTAAGATGCCATTCTATCCGGTATTTGCTGTTTTAAGTGCTCTTAGTAAGATGCCATTCTATACGGTATTTGCTGTTTTAAGTGCTCTTAGTAAGATGCCATTCCATACGGTATTTGCTGTTTGAAGTGCTCTTAGTAAGATGCCATTCTATCCGGTATTTGCTGTTTGAAGTGCTCTTAGTAAGATGCCATTCTATCCGGTATTTGCTGTTTGAAGTGCTCTTAGTAAGATGCCATTCTATCCGGTATTTGCTGTTTGAAGTACTCTTAGTAAGATGCCATTCTATACGGTATTTGCTGTTTGAAGTGCTCTTAGTAAGATGCCATTCTATACGGTATTTGCTGTTTGAAGTGCTCTTAGTAAGATGCCATTCTATCCGGTATTTGCTGTTTGAAGTGCTCTTAGTAAGATGCCATTCTATCCGGTATTTGCTGTTTGAAGTACTCTTAGTAAGATGCCATTCTATCCGGTATTTGCTGTTTTAAGTGCTCTTAGTAAGATGCCATTCTATCCGGTATTTGCTGTTTGAAGTGCTCTTAGTAAGATGCCATTCTATCCGGTATTTGCTGTTTGAAATACCCTTAGTAGGATGTCGTTCTATCAAACATTTGGCGTTTGAAATGCCTTTAGTAAGATGCTTCTTTTATCAAGTATTGGGTTTTTGAAATGCTCTTAGCTTGATGTATTTATGTCTAGTATTGGCAGCTTGAAATTTTCTTATTAAGATGTGTTTCTATTTAGTTTGGCTTTTTGAAATGTTCTTTGTAAGCTGCCTTTCGATCTCTTATTGTGTGCTTTTAGTAAAGTGTTTCTTCTATCTATTATTAACTGTTTGAATTGTTCTCAGTACGATGACTTTGTGTCCTGTATTGTATGTTTGTGATCCTCTTAGATCTATGTATTTCTATCTACTATTGGCGGTTTGAAATGTTTCTAGTAAGATGCTTATTCTAACGGATATTAGCCGTATTCGCTGTTTTAAATGCTCTTTGCAAGAAGTATTCCGATCTAGTATTGGGTGCTTGAAATGCTCTTTGGTAAGATGTCTTTCTATCTAACATTTGGCCTTTGAAATGAATGCTTATTCTATATAGTATAGTCTGTTTGAAATGCTCTGAGTAAGATGGTTTCCTATCAAGCACAAGGTGTTTTAAATGCTTTTAGTAAGATGCTTCTTTTGTCTGGTATCGGCCGTTTGAAATGCTCCGAGTAAGATGTCTTTCTACCTTCTATTGGGTGTGTGAAATCATGTTAGTAAAATGTCATTATATCCAATATTGGCTATTTGAAATGCTTTTATTACGATGTTTATTCTATTTAGTGTTGTATGTTAGAATTGCTTTTAGTTTTCGCTGTTTGAAATTAATCTTATTAAGATGTCTTTCTAACAACAGTTTTGGCTTTTGAAATAAAATTAGTAAGATGCTACTTGTATCTTGTATTGGCTGTTTGAAATGCTCGTAGAAAGAAGACTTTCTATCTAGTATTGGCTGTTTGCAGTGCCCTCAATAAGATGTATTTCGATCTAGAATTTTGCTTTTGAAACGAATTTAATAAAATGATTCTTCTATCTAGAATTGGCTGTTTAAAATTGTCTTAGATGTATTTTAATCTAGCATTGGTGATTTATATTGGTTTAGTAAGATGTCTTCTATATATTATTGGCTATTTGAAATGCTTTTAGTAAGATATTTCTAGTAGTGATTGTTTGAAGGGCTCTTAGTAAGATGTCTTTCGATCTAGTATTGTCTGTTTGAATTGCTTGTGCTAAGATGTATTTCTATCAAGCATTGGTTGTTTTAAATGCTTTAGTACGATGTCTTTCTATCAGGCTTTTGTCGTTTGAAATTATTTTAGTAAGATGCTTTTTCTAATATTGGCTGCTTGAAATGCTCTATGTAAGATGTATTAACGTCTAGCGTTGTCTGCTTGAAGTTATCTTAGCAAGATGTCGTTCAAATAAGTACTGGCTCTTTGAAACGCTAACAATCAGATGATTTTCTATTTAGTATGGTCTGTTTGAAATGCTCTGAGTAAGACGTCTTTCTACCTAGTATTTTGTGTTAGAAATGCTTTTAGTATGATGTTTATTCTCTCTTGTATTGGCTGTTAGAAATGCTCTTAGTAAGATTTCTTTCTATCAAGTATTGTCTGTTTGAATGTCAACGTACCCGATTTGGGAAGTGAATTGGAAGACTTTCGTAAGAATTACCAAAGGACATATGGGTCTTGATGTTGCTCTTCTATAATTCTTCCAGTTCATTTTTCTGTTGAAGAGTTAAACTAGATACATGTCTTCCTTTGGAACCTTACTTCGTGTAACCTATTGGCAAATGCTCTTCACTAACTACATAAATGTTCTTCAATATTTACGAGCGTTAGGGATTTGTGAAGAAATTATGATAATTCTTAATTTTGTGATATACCTGAACTGGTGTGATTTGATATTTCAACTAACGCCAATTGAGGAGATCATTGCAGACTATTAGAAAATTCTTTCCAAGAATTAAGTGAAGGAAGCAAGATGTATATAGTGCTATCGTCTTTAAGGGTTAGTTATTATGCGGTTGCTCCACTACAACTCTTCCAAACCTTTTAAGACTTGAAAATGATGACGGGATTCATATCTTCCTTAGGAATAATAATTCTTCGTAAATAACGAATAACGCTCTTCGCAGACTCTTCCAATGTTCTTCAGGAGTTAAGAGTATTTCAAGAGCATTAAAAAGCTTTATCATAAACCCAAACATTCGTCTTATGCCTGATGTGTATTGAGGTAATATGCAAACTCTCCCGATTTGGGAAGACAATATGAAGACGTTTTTAAGAACTATTAAAGTGCGTTTGTGCATTACTGCTGCTCTGATATAATTCTTTCTGTGCATTTAGCTCTTGAAGGGGTAAACAATATACATATCTTCCTTTGGAATCATACTTCCTGTAACCCATTCTCAAATGCTCCTCCCTAAATATGTAAATCATCTTAAAGATATACGCGCGTCACGTGATTTTGGAAGAAAATTAGGATGAGGCCTAACTTTTGTCACATAAATCTACTGTTCTGATTTGATATTCCAACTGCATCCTATAAGTAAGATAATTGGAAAGTACTAGCCATTACGTCACTGTGAGGACAATTGAAATACTTATGTAAGAACTACCAATGGGCATTTTTGGTTTAATGCTACTCTAACATAATTCTTCCAGTGCATTTAGCCCTTGAAGGGGTAAACAATATACATTTCTTCCTTTTGGGATCTTACTTCCTGTAACCTATTCTCAAATGCTCTTCCCTACTTATATAAATCCTCTTAAAGATGTACGAGCGTTAGTTAATTTTGGATGAAATTTAAGATAAGTCCTAACTTTTGTCACATACCTGAACTGTCCTGATTTGATCTTTAAACTAACTCTTATAATCATACTTCCTGTAACCCATTCTCAAATGCTCCTCCATAAATATGTAAATCATCTTAAAGATATACGAGCGTCAGGTGATTTTGGAAGAAAATTAGGATTAGGCCTAACTTTTGTCACATACATGTAGCCAATTCGTCACTATAATAGAAAGACGCAAGCTAGATGTATATACTGTAATCGTGTGTAAGGGGTAGTTATTATGATGTAGCTCCACTATAACTCTTCCAATCATTTTAACATTTGAAAATGATCAAAGGATACCGATCTTCCTTATGCATAATATTCTTCTTAAATGACGACTGAAGCTCTTCGGAAAGTCTTCCAATGCTCTTCTGGAGTTATGATCATTTCTAGAGCATTTCAAAAGTTTTAGCATAGGAACCGACGTTCGTCTGATGGGTGAAGAGTGTTCTGGTAATATGCCAACTGACCCAATTTGGGAACAGAATTGGAGAATATTTCTAAGAATTACCAAAGGGCATTTGGTGATTGCTAATGCTCTTCTATAATTCTTCCTATGTATTTAACTCTTGAAGACGTAAACGACATACATATCTTCCTTTGGAATCTTACTTGCTGCCACCTAGCTGACTTTATTATTGCTCTACAAGATTTACGAGCGTTAGGTAATTTTGGAAGAAAATTTGGATAAGTACTACCTTTTGTCACATTCCGGAAAGTGTTTCGATGTGTAATTGCAGCTGACGCCAATAGGGGAGTTTATTGCAAAAGTATTAGCCAATACGTTACAAGAATTAAGTGAAGCAAGCAAGATATTTATACCGTTATCGTCTTCAATGGCTAGTTATTATGCTGTAACTCCAATATAATTCTTTCGAGCATTTTACCACTTGAAAATGTTAACAGGATAACAATTTTCCTAAGAAATAATAATTCTCCATATATGACGACTAAAGATCTTCGGAAAGTAACACAGTGCTTTTCTGGAATTAAAAGGATACCAAAAGCTGTATGTATGTATATATGTCCGTCTGTCTGTCTGTCGGTCTGTCTGTATGTATGTATAATTGTATGTATGTCTGTATTTATGTATGTCTGTCTGTATGTATGTATGTATGTATGTAAGTATGTATGTATGCATGTGTGTGTATGTGTGTGTGTATGTATGTATATGTGTATGTATGTATGTATGTATGTATGTATGTATGTATGTATGTATGTATGTATGTATGTATATTTGCATGTATGTATGTATGTATATTTGCATGTATGTATGTATGTAAGTGTGTGTGTATGTATGTATGTGTGTATGTATGTATATGTGTATGTATGTATGTTTGCATGTATGTATCTATCTTTTTATGTATGTATGTAATTGGTCTTCTCATTTATGTAATAGTATAAATGGTCGTGAGAGCGTATACACTGATTCATGCTGATTCATTCTTTTCTTCCTTGTTCCTTTTCTATTTTCTCAATTGTTTTGGTCGACATTTGAAATTTTAATGCTTAATGCATAGCTGTATCTTCATTATACTTGGGACAAAATAACAACAAAAACTAAGCTAAAATCTAAAGTAGTAATTGATTTATTTTTAGTTTCTACACTGAAAACGTCAGTTTCATAATAGACGGTCACGCTATTTTGTGTTTCCTTTAAACCATCTGCATGTTTGTTAGACACACCGTAATTCAAATGTTATGACTGTTTTCTGACAGCTAAGTCTTCATTTAAACGTATATCGAAAGGATTTAATATGTGGAATCTCAACAAAGCTGTAACTAAAATCATTTTCTTTCAATAAAATGTAAATCTAAGTCTAGAAAGCAAAATCCACAGCTTTTGATTTTCGCACGTGCTTAGAACTCAACACACGTGCCCTGGGTAACAACGAGGTGTATTACGTCAGTACCAGTTCCATATTCACATTTACGTGGCATTGACTATCATCCCAGTTTTCTTATATCATCCCAGTTTTCCTCTTTTTGAGAACAGCGGTGAGAAGTTCCGTAAAGAATGAATCTACCCCGTCGCCAGTAGCAGCTGAGGTTTCATAATATCTGAAAATTGACACGAAGACACATAATTAATCATACATATTTATTTTCAAAAAGCGATTCATGTTTCTGTTATTATTAAAAGACAATCACACTTACAGAAAAATGATAGGAAAAAGAAACCCAAAATGGTCTTTAGATCGCATACTTGACTGATGTCTGCATAACAGCCAAGTGCAAGAACAGTCGATATATAGAAAGTTGCGTACTTTTTGTAGACAATGTACACGAATCAGCATAATTTGTTTAAAATTAAATAGCATTAGGTGGTTAAATTGTTCAGCATTTTTTTCACATAAGTTGCTTAAATGATTTTTTGATTTTCTTAACAGTGACCATATTTGATGGCAGAGTCAGTATTATCTGTACAAACTTGAAAGCGTTTTACGCCATGGAGCTGTCTGACAAATTTACTGTACTTCTCTTGAACGGGTTTTAAAAATAAACTCGTATAAAGGTTTCTCCTTCCTTTTTTCAGTAACAGTGGCCATATTTAATGACGTAAGGCATCTGTTTATACAAAATTTCAACAACCTTAATGCTCTGCTGTGCATAATTGTGAAATTTCTCAAAAAATCAAAGTTGTGCAATTTGTCAAAGTGTCAAAATTGTTAAATTTGTCAAACAATAAAAATTGTGAGATTTGTGTTGAATAATTTTGTTTTGAAAAAATGTTAAAAATAGCAACGGTAGACAAATACATTAACTTAATTGGTGTTACGGCCATGTAGGCTAAAAATGGAGAAGTAAGTACAGAGAATCGAAAAAAGTTTAATAATGGAATTTTTTGACCTTTAAGAAAATTACCTTCACTTTTTGGATTGTCTTTTCGCATATTGGAACTCCCAGTATAAATAAAAATGCGCAAAATGTAGACAAATTGAATGCTGTTTTCGAGAAGAAAAAAACATATTTCTTATTTATTGCGTAATTTGACACAAATGTTCGGGACTGTATAGTAGGCAGTCATCTCCCAACGTACAAGAACATTCTGACATGAAAATGTTATCGTTATGAAAAAAAGCCTATCTTGTAGGGGGAATATAGTGGGAATGGGGTGGGCGAAAAAGGAGGGGGGTGGACAATTAAAATTTTGTCTCGAGATATAATTTTCTTAAAAGGTTCAGTATGTCAAAACCCCTATTTCTAAAGTGTACGTGGAAAAAGAATAAAACAAGAAAATGCCACAAGCGAGACTGGTAGCAATTTTTATATTCTTTGACATGAGAACGAAACACAAAAGTATCGAAAATTTAGGCGGTCTCCACCGGAAGACGCGCATCAAAGAAAATGATTTGGGGTGAGTGGGTGCGTGCATAAATGTATGTGCGCATGAACCTCCATTCAGAATAAACAAATAAAGAAGATAAAATAGGTATGACGTAGTCCAATATACCTCATTTTCTGCTGTAGAGCCCATTTTTTTCCATCACCTGTTGGAATTATTCTTTTGCCAGACTTTCCATCAGCCTAGAAAAAAGTATATATATATATATATATATATATATATATATATATATATATATATATATATATATACAGACACAACACTGAGCAGGTTTGTTGTAAAATTGTAGCTTTGGGTAAAGTTAAAAGCTTGTTAGACTGAGGTAAATAAAATTCTAGCTATTAGTATTGACTAAGTCTCAACTTTAGAAAAAGAAAGAAGGTTTCTAACAAAGTTTTGACTATTGATTACTTTAATATCGCTGGGTGGAGTGCAGGGTGGTTGTGTGCTGAATAAAGTACAACACCACATATGACGAGATCAATAGAATTAGAATTTGCACATCTTATTTGACATGGGTAGATAATACAGTTTTGTTTACTTGACCAATCATAGCAACATCTGGCCGGTTTGGAATCTGGTCTCATGATCTGACACGGGGAATTACTTGTGAAGACGTTTATGTGAGCAAAAATGTAAATGTCTTCTGACATTACATCTTCAACTTGCATGAATAAATGAAGTCATGAAATATAAATATATTAGCGTAATCATGTAATTATGGACAAAATATACATAAGCTTAAATCTTAAATGTACAGCAGTTATGTGATAAATTGTATTATCTTTTGCAAAAATAAGTGCTTGCCATTTAGTAAATGAAAAAATTTTATATTGTGATTGTTGAGAAAAGTGAACGACTGTTGATGGATTCAGATTTATATTTTTCTTCCTTGAGGATATTTAGAGCACAAACTTGAGACAGTCATAAAATCTCTGTATGTATATACGATATTTCTGAAAACTGTTTCATTTCATACTCTATATCGTTGTGGTCGAATTTAACAATATCCAATAAGTATTACCTTACGTTATTCAAAGGTTCACTATACTTGTAGTATGTGTCTGCCTGCCTTGGAAGACGAAATATTTGGTCATTTATTATGACTAACTAATTCATTATTTTATTGGAAATGTGTTATATTGGAATTAAATTAATAATAACATGATTCAATGGCAACATATTGGAATACACTAAAGAAGATAAAATAACCTTATTTGCGACTAGAACTAACTCCGGATTGCCGCTACTGTATTTTACCACTTCTTTCATCCATGTGTCCAAGCTATCAAATGAGGCTTGGTTGGTAATATCGTACACAAAAAATATGGCATCGCACTGGCCATAAAGCTCATTTCTGACATCAATATATTCGGGACTTCCGGACAGATCCCAAAGATGAACTCTCACTGCAAAATAAAATACAGTAAGATAATATAGTTGGAGTAATTACTGTACATACAATACATTCAAAAATATGTTAAGACTGGACCAAGAATTTCAATCGCGCTTTAAGAGGAAAAATTTCTTGAGCTGAGGTTTAAACTGGAAACACAAAAAAAGACGGATTAAAAATGAAAATAATTATACAGAGGGAAATTATCACAGCGTTTGTAATTTTCTCTGCATTGTTGTAGAGCTGATTGTCCAACATATTTTTGATGCAACATAGAAGCACGTATGATATAAATAAGCATTTTTATTTCCTTTAATTTACAGATTTAATTTTGTAACAATGATATAAAAAGTATCAAGTAAATATATTTTTTAGATTCTACTTGTAAAATATACATTGAACAGATCTGTGTTGGAAAGCACACTCAGACACACCACCACACACACGCGCGCACTGTTGTCCTCCATGACGATGGGCAGAAGGAATTAACACCATTTTGTGAAGAGGACCTGCTTAGAATCCATTCGATTACAAACAAAAAAACATACAAATAAACAAACCTTAAACAAACACAATAATACAATATCATGGCATAACATGAAGTGGTAGCTATCCCAAATAATAGTGGTGAAAATATTTGAGTAAAGGTACATTAGAATCACGAAAAAAAGGGAATCCGAACGGGACTCATAAGAATCGGGCAGGCGATTTAGCTTTAAATCAAATCGGATGGTTGTAAATTGTTCGTTCCTTACTCCTATCACGATGTCAAAGACTTGCTATGAAGTCGCCGATGCACACGTGACTGTACACAGCACCTCTGTAATTAACACAAGGACTTTTGTGAAAGCAAAGTTTACAGTATATGCGCCACATTGTTCAAGGGTTTTCTTGATCCTTAGACAAGAACAACGTTCTTAAAGCAAGAACAATGTCTGTGTGGTTCTTCTCGCCCTAAAGTTATGAAAAAAGTTCGATGACTGTCACGAGCCTCGACCTCTGGTTAATAAGTCTCACCACATCTGAAGTAGGAGTAGATGAAATCAAAGATGGCAGAATATGCCGAGCATTGATCAGCCATCGGAAATCTACTCTGGTGGTTAGTGCAAGCACACTCAAGAATATCTGAGAATATAGTTTGAGCGTGTGGGTAGGAATCTCGAACAAGGCGCTCATAGACGGCCCAAGCGTCGCAATAGGACTAGTTGTGTCTGATTAATATAAACATGTCTACGTATAAATGTACAAAATACAAGATAAAAACAATCAACTGAATGCATCGTTTTTGCAATGTAGAGAAAGCGAGCCTTCTTATGAAACCCCAACGTCACTGAGTAAACCACATTATATTTAGACCACAACATACGGCTTTCCAGAAAATTAAACGCAAGAGACCGAGCAATATGACTGTATAATGTTGGTAAGACCATCGTTTGACATTGATAGGCGACGCAAAGATGATGCTCAATTTATATAGTAAACACCAGTTTTGGTAAAGAATATAGCTTTAACAAGCTCATGGAAAAGCGATAATAGTTCTTTCTTCCTTTCTTTTATATGCATAAACACAACATGTCATGACTTACACATCATGACCCCTCCCCTCTTCTAATCTTGTTTAAGTTACCAATCATCAAATGTATTTGCATTCATTTCAAATACTACATATGAGTTATCTGTGAGAAAATAAAGAGTGAACAGTTAATATTTGAGTCCACACGTTTCAAGGAAAAACTAATGAAGTACGTATTTTTGAAAGGGAAACATGCATTATAAGTACTCTCACTCTATAACACTCTAATAAACCCCATCGGAGATGACGGGTTAATGGCCAGGGGTGTGGTGTGGTGGGGGTATGGATGGTTAAAAAGGTCAGTCGGGCAGTGGGTGGGTGGAAACTAAAAGTAAAACCAATACAGTTTTAATGCAAATGAAAATTCGATATCGTTTCGAACTTGTTTTAAAATGTCGCACTTACGGAAAAACTCTTATATTACAAGCCATCATAATTAATATATTTAAAGGTATGTATTTTACGGAATGTATTGAACAAACTCTAATGTTATAACCTACAATAAGTAATACGTTTAAAGGTATGTGTTTTATGGAATGCATCATCGTACAATAAAGGTACTATGATAACACAATGTCAGCTTATAATAAAAGTTATTACCCAGAAACACACGCATAATTTTGGGGGATGACAAACATGTAGTGGTAAGCTATTACGTTTTACTGATCTAGATAAAACATGTTTAGAGATGAAATTCAGATGGGTACTTAAACTGGTGTGCGAGCGCTTATGCTATTACCTACTCCAGGTTGAGACTGTATGCTTGCGATATCAGAATATCAGCTGCAATATTTCTTGAGAAATAGCAGATATCGTACTTACAAACTACATTAAGGTGGAACTTACCGTCTGCTCTTTTGAGGTGGTACTTACAATCTATAGTATTAAGGTGGTACTTAACAATCTACGGTATTAAGCTGTACTTGCATTCTACGGTATTAAGCTGGTACTTACAATCTATGGTATTAAGCTGGTACTTACAATATATGGTATTAAGGTGGTACTTACAATATATGGTAATAAGTTGGTCATTAAAATCTATAGTATTGAGGTGGAACTTACATAGTACGGTTTTAAGGTGGTACTTAACATATAGGGTATTAAACTGGTACTTACAATATATGGTATTAAGGTGGTACTTACAATCTACTGTAATTAAGCTGGTACTTACAATCTATGGTATTAAGGTGGTACTTAACATCTACTCTTTTGAGGTGGTACTTACAATCTATGTATTAAATTGGTACTTAAAATCTACGGTATTAAGCTAGTACTTACAATATGTGGTATTACGGTGGTACTTACAATATATGGTAATTAAGGCGGTATTTACAATCTATGGTATTAAGGTGGCACATACAATCTATAGTAATTAAGGTGGTACTTACAATCTACAATAATTAAGGCGGTACTTATAATATACGGTATTAAGGTGGTACTTACAATATATGGCATTAAGGTTGTACTTAAAATATATGGTACTACGGTGGTACTTACAATCTATGGTAATTAAGGTGGTACTTACAATCTATGGTATTAAGATTGTACATACAATCTACAGTAATTAAGGTAGTACTTATAATCTACAGTAATTAAGGTGGTACTTACAATGTACAGTAATTAATGCGGTACTTATAATCTACGGTAATAAGGTGGTACTTATAATATATGGTATTAAGCTGGTACTTAAAATCTAAGGTATTGAGGTGATACTTACAATCTTGGTATTAAGGTGGTACTTACAATCTGCTGTACTTAAGTTGGTAATTACAATCTATGGTATTAAGGTGGCACTTACCATCTACTATTTTGAGGTGGTACTTACAATCTATGGTATTAAGGTGGTACTTACAATCTACGGTATTAAGCTAGTACTTACAATCTGTGGCATTACGGTGGTAATTACAATATATGGTACTACGGTGGTAATTAAAATATATGGTACTACGGTGGTACTTACAATCTATGGTAATTAAGGTGGTACTTGCAATCTATGGTATTAAGGTTGTACATACAATCTATAGTAATTACGGTGGTACTTATAATCTACGATATTAATGTGGTACTTATAATCTATGGTATTGAGGTGGTACTTACAATCTATGGTGTTAAGGTGGTACCTATACGCTATGGTATTTAGACTGTACGTACAATCTACAGTATTATATTAAGGTGGTATTTAAAACTACGGTATTGATGTGGTACTTACAATCTATGGTATTAAGGTGTTACTTTCAAAGAACGGTATTAGTTTAGTACGTACATTGTCCAGTATTAATATGGTACTTCCAAACTACGGTGTAAAGGTGGTACTTACAATCTATCGTATTAATCGTATGGATCTTGAAGCCATAATCAACACCCACTGTGGGCTGGTAGCCTCCGTTGAACTAGAAGAAATAATAATAATAATAATAATAATAATAATAATAATAATTATTATTATTGTTATTATTATTATTATTATTATTATTATTATTATTAATAAAAGTAATGATATATATGGTGATAATTATGATAAGCAACCGATGAGTTTCCTTTTTCTTGGAAATCGCTTTTTATTACATGGTTACTGCATATCATTTTTGCTGCATAATGTGATACACTTGAATCATGTGCAGTAAAGGAGGCAATGTACCAGACTTTCGACCAAACATGTTCTCAAAAGCTCACTTTTATTTCAGCAAGTAGAATATGATGTCTCTCGCGAATTATAACACTTTCAATCGCGCTTCAACTCTTACAACCTGACCAGCAAACAATTATGACGATATGGACCAATACGAATTTTTGAAAATTTGTATAAGGAAATATGGCCGATACAGTAAAGCATAGAAGAGTTCAAAGTTAGAGCTGGAATTTTAATGATGTTCCTGAACTAAATACATATATTAATACTGGCAGTTGTCCAGTTTGCCATGTTTGAAGTAGAGAAAATAAAGACCATGTGCAAAATAAATGGGGTCAAGGGTTACCGGAACTATTCAAAAGTACACGACTCCTTGTGGCAAATGGACGGTTATACTCCGACGAATGAATATGCGAATACAACTTATGCTAACTTATTTGCTATTATTTTACAATATTTCATGTACATAAAACGTTCGGTGTACTTCTGAGTTCTTCGGTGAATTTTCTGATCATATACCACAATATTTCAATATCAGATCGTTTACAAGAGATGGTAACACTTTAGCATATGAATTCATTGTTAACAGTGAGAATACATTAAGTGAGATGATGATAAAACCATGACTCGTTCGTATCGTGTTTGTACGATGCATATCAAATCGTGCGTGACTTTAATGTGTCTGCAGTTCAGAGAAAGCTGGTGCATTAAATGATATTGTTCGGTTTGGTTTGGTGCTTTATGGCACGGCAACACAAGTTGGTTATTTACTGCCGAGGCAATTGGAGTAAAATGCCTTGCCTAATGACACATCACAGTAGCCGACACTGGCTTCCTGAGTCCAGAACGATAATCAGCGAGACACATCGGCTCAAAATAGGCTGGTTGACAGTTTTTCAATATTATATTGTAACGAACATTTGTATTGTTTTGAATCTGCACAGTCTCATAAAAACAAGCGGGAAAAGTAATGGTTGGTTCATGAATGTCGTCTGAAAGCGTGAATTGAATTTAACGGACGTAATAACAAATATGTTTAGAATAAAGATTTATCATAAAAGTAAATAAGTTTAAAGTTAGATTAAGACGTATAATGAATATAAAAGGATTGCAATAAGATTACATTAATCGATATGGCTAGTTCTAAACACAAAGGGTTTTGGGTACCACATACAATACAAAGAAAATCCAGGCAACTAAGCAAGTATGACCTTTAAAGGCATTTTTGAAAAATAAACATTTATGAATCTAATTCATTGATAATTGTCCATTCTCAAGATGACAAGACAGTCTTAATGTTTAGTGAAACAATCGATAGAGACCATGATATGGATACATTTCATCAGGTGAAATAAAAAAGATGTTAATTATCTGAAAAAGTAAATGAAGAAGGTCCATAATTGGCTATCTAAAAGAAGTGTTCGATCTGTTGATTTTACTATTAATTCTTTGTCCCACTCTTTTGTATTATTTTCTAAAGTCAGTAAACATATTTACAATAAAGATGTTTTAGTACCTATTCAAAACAGGCGTAATACACTTATTAATGCATTAGCAATAATATGTCCCAATATACTGAATGAAAATAGAATGTAAATGTGTTGACAAATTTGGCAAAATCAATATGGCTTGAAATAAGGGATTTTCACCAATTCTACGTGCAATTTAGCTCTGCTAGCCATATATTGGAAGAGGTATGGAATTGCCTAGTATCCGTCATCTATAGGCAAAAGTTTGCTATAGTTGCTGCTTCTAAACTCCACAAAAGCAACTTTGAAAATCTTGTTATCACTACTTTCCTGCATTCATCGTCATATCAACATATGAGTTTCTTTTCAAGACTCCCTATAATATCTAGTTTGTCCAAAATGAAAACGATGAAATCTTACAATTAAAATGTCTGGCACGACGGTCCTCTTGAAAACATTGATATCGCTACTCTTACAGAATGTCTAGTTGATTCCAACTGAAACTGGTGCTATTATTACGTCCAATATGGGCACAACAGTGACCACTTTGAACATTTTGTTTTCACCCAAGAATATCAGAGATAGGATCAACATTCAACAATTAAAACGACGAAAGGGTTTTATCTTTGATTCCTGGAAACTCTTTTCGGCCATTAAAACGCCAATACTTTGCAGTGGTCCTTGTTCATATTACATACCGACGATGCATTAATTTTCGAAAACCTCAACAGTCATTTCAAGTCATGCTGAATAATTTGAAATCATATATCAATAGTACATGGCACCACCATCTGGAGTATTTTGGGCCATTAGGGTGGAGAGATCAGGTGAGGTGGAATGGAATAACCCAATCACCGCCCATTGAATTGATCATTCTCTTGTAGTGGGATGGATGATAATTTAACGTTGAAGATATCCATATGCTTCAAACAGTAGATCACGCAGAGAATTTAATATTAAAAACGTCTGTAGGATTAGCTTATGTTGGCAATTAGCGCTGAGGTGGGCGGCGGGGAATTTAACAATACCTTTGAACTACTATGGGCAGGGGCGAATTAAGGCTCACTGGTGCCCTAAGCACTGACAAATCTTGGTGCCCCCCTCCTTTCCACGTACACCTGGGAAGATAACCCTAGGGTGCACCATGATCAAGAAACAGAACATTATGATCAATTTGCACTAGTTTTATCATTTTGTTTTACAAATCTTCATTCGTTTTTTTTTTCTTTTCACCCTTTTCTCAACTTTGGCCCTGGTGCACGTGCTTAACGGTTAATACGTCCTGACTATGGGGGAATGGGGACTTTAATATTGCGGAATACTAGTGACAATACAATTGCCTTGATAAAATATGGGTTAGGCCTTAAACTATAACTACACATCAACTATACATACGAATGACCGTTTCCATTAACACACACACACACACACACACACATATATATATATATATATATATATATATATATATATATATATATATATATATATATATATATATATATATATATATATATAAATCGTTATATGTACCTAAGATCATGTTATAAACAGCTGCAATCAAAGGAGCAAATTCGTAATAACACTATCACTGGCGAGACTTAATGTAACACAAAACTTACACAACTGATACGGAATTTATCGGAGTCCCTCCACCTTCCACAATGTTTTATTACTAGTATCGCCCAAGCTAAAACTAACATTAAAATTCGGAAATTGACAAGGACTTTAGTAGAGACATAGATCGTATGGAATATTGTATTAAAAATGGCTGAAACTGAAAGCAATACTGAGATTGGGAAGACAACATGGAAGTTCCGTATTTATATCATTAGTACGACTTACGCAAATTTACCAATACCGGCACAATAATCTGAGGTACTGGAAATGCTTTATTATAAAAATCTTTCAGTTAATTCATTACGTTCACCGAAGCATAAGCGGAAAATCGCTTCACAGATTGTATGATCCAGGTGGAAAGGCGTTTTCAGTTCTTACTTCAATGAATGCGACAAACAGATTGCACAAATTGTACATGTAAACAATGACAAAATAATTAAATTTCTTTTAAAATTTTTATTCAATTAACCATTTCTTCTTTTTCTGACATTGTATGAATATACAAGATTGATTGATTGATTGATTTTATTTTTACGGCCCATCAGCACTGTTAGGCTACATGGCGCCATAGAAAAGGTTTACTGTAAGATTTTTAAAAAGTGATACACGATTTCTTATTGACTAGCGATAAAAAAAATCAAACAGTTAAAAGCAAAACGATAAGATGGTAAGGACAAAAAGTAGGTCGGAGATTTGGGTCATATAGACACAAATCGCGTCTAGAAATGAAGTATTCTACTGGTTGGCCCCTGTCACTTATGTGATTTTATCCTCATAAAATGTTATGGGCATTAAAATCCCCGAATAAAACAAATGGCACGGGCAGTTGTTGAACAAGACTGTGTAATTCATTGGTACTAGGTTGGTGTTTGGTGGTATATAAATAGAACAAAATGTGATCACTCGATCTAGAGTGACACTTACATCAATGGCTTGCAAATTTGTGTTTAAAGGGATGACGTTATGAGAGGCCATATTGTTCACGACAACAAAAACTGCTCCTGGGGCCCTTTCAACATGTTTAAAGTAGTTGTTGAAAATGGTTTTTTTTAAGTGTGATGTTGTAATATCTTTCAGGAATGTTTCCTGCAGGCATAGTACTGCATGATCATGTTTGTTTAGGAGCAGAAGAATATTACTGTAATTGGTATTAAGTCCTTAACAGTTCCATTGTACGATTTTGTTCTTCATTATATGTTTAAAGTAGAGATTATGGAGCTAGGTTATACCTTTGGGGGGGGGGGGGCACTCCATGTTGTTATTTTTGTGGAGGAAGTATCAGGCAAAAAGGTTTGTATGCAGGTCTGGCGCCACCCTGATAACAGTTTCTTCTGCATCCATGTCCTCAACGTAGTCAAACCTATTGAGTAGCTTAAAGGGGTCATCAGACTTGCTTTAACTGCCTGTTTGTTTGTTGTTCATGTTTGGGGTTTGTTTTGGAGATGAAAGTAATGGGGGCTTGTTGAAAGTTGTCTGCGTGGAGACTGTGTTTCTTTGTGCCTCGTAATGTGGAATATTAGTAGCTGATGTTGTATCGGGTAGATCTGTTTGAGTTTGTCTATCCTTAGTTGTCTTTGGATTGGTTTTTACAACAGTGTAGAAGGTTCGGCGATGTAGAGGGGTTCGAAATTCGACCATCTTTTTTGCCTCTAAAAAGGGGATGCTTGACGTGTATTTTACCCTCTGGATCCCCTTCTCTTATTTCAAGGTATTGCAAACTTCAGAATTGGCATGGTGACCTTTGTCACAATTTGTACAATGTGGGTTCGCTCTGCAGTCTGCTTCTCGATGGCTGGTTTCGCCTCATCGGACACATACAGGGCTTCTGGCGCATCTCTCTTCATTGTGACCGTACTTCGGACACTTAAAACAACGTAGAGGATTTAAAATACACATCTTCAACTTTAACCTGCAAAACGACAACTTTTACTATTTTAGGTAGTGTTAGTGTGTTAAAGGTTAGTATGATAGTGTAGGTTTCCTGCAAATGTGCACCGCGTTTCATACGTATTTGACGAATTGCTGTAACGCTTTGATTCCTCAGTCCCTCGATGATTTCAGTGTCACTGATCCCTGCCAGGTCACGGTAGCGAACGACACCTTTCCATGAGTTCAGTGTCGAGTGAGCGAAAGAAGTAACTGGAATATCATAGAAAGTCCGAATTTTCTTGATATTTTCTGTACTTTGCGCTCACATTCAACAAGCTACCCGATTTGAGGTTCTTCGTGCTTTTTGGCGTTCCGACTAGGCCAAGTATTGTCTCTTTCACTATAAATGGTGATAGCGCAGCAATGCGCTTTGTCGAATCTTTTAACTGAATAACCATGAAGCGTGGGAACAATTCCACGCCACATGGCTCGACATCCGAGTCAGTTAAAGGTTTTCGTTGGTTTTTGTTTTTGTTTTCCATTATGTCTTGTTTTATATTCATCACCCATGTTCACCCACCAGCCATGGAGTCTAACAAGGGGACCAGGGATAAGTAAGTGGTATACTCAGCAGGTAAAGATACTACCTAACTGACCCGTTTTCTAGGAAGTGTTGTAAGAGTAGGAGAAAGGAAAGATAAATGGGTAGATAGTAGCGGCGATGGTGGTATAAAGAGAGATACATGGAGAAAGATAGAGAAAGAGAGCGAGTAAATTAAGACCTCATAGGGCTTGGCGTGACCAGATGATTTGTCGACACCGGGCCCTCCAGACCACAAGTCTAGAAGTAGATGCCAAAGTAGTGTATTGCATCGAACAGCCTCTGCTCAACTACCAGGATCCTTTCCTACCCCGACACGAAACGCAACCCATCGCAAACAGGTTGCCTCTACTTAGTCGCCTCTTAAGACACATAGTGAGGACACATTGGGCCAATTATACAATCCCGAACCCGCAGGGGGGAGGGTGTATACGCAAAATAGCTATACAAAGTCCTCATTATATATATATATATATATATATATATATATATATATATATATATATATATATATATATATATATATATATATATTATCAGGCCGTTCTAAGTTTCTTTAGTTTATACCTGTGTGAACCGGAAACTATATAATGCTATAGCCCCATCTAACAGCACTACTTTTCCCGACATTCGCTGATAATTATGTGTAATATATTTTCTATCTGTATTGACTCAATGTTGCATTAGATCGACAACAATGGCAATATGATCAGATCTTAATTAAAGTGTATACTAAAGAAACTTGTGAATGAAAATGTAAAAAATAAAAAAACATGCTGAGAATAGTTCAGGTAGGAAACATTATTACGTCTTTAAGTTTGTTCTTGCAATCGAAATAAATGAGTTTTGAGAGCCCTCTTGAATGTGATCACTGCGTCTTTGTGTCTAAGTTCAGTGGGCAAT
Organism: Sinohyriopsis cumingii; assembly: GCA_028554795.2. NCBI lineage: Eukaryota > Metazoa > Mollusca > Bivalvia > Unionida > Unionidae > Sinohyriopsis > Sinohyriopsis cumingii. The sequence continues at coordinate 65,650,925 of CM068833.1, read as the reverse complement.
TCATTGCACGTTGCTCGGTCCTGGTATGCAAAAGAACGATGTCCATATGACTTTGTTTTCATATTGGGAATAATGAGTATACGATTGTCAGAAGAGGAGCGTAAGTATCTTGCTGGTGTGTACACATTGGTGAGGTCGGATAGTTATGTTGGACTAGAGTCAGACAGTGAAACGTAGCACAGAGAACAAATTTTGTGTTTGATTCTGGATCGAATGGATAGCCAGTATAGGGTACAGAACAGCGGGGAGTTATGCTCTGATCGTGGTACTCTAAGTATGATCCGAGCAGCTGTGTTTTGAACTTTTTGAAGTTTCTGGAGTAGATATTGAGATGAACCAGACATAATTGAGTTACAATAGTCCAGTCTTGAAAGTTCTAATGAACAAGTGTTTTAGTGGCATCAACTGAAAGATATTTTCGAATTGATCTGATGCGTCTCAGCTCAAGATATGCAGTCTTGCATATGTTCATGACATCTTGGTGCAATGTGAGAGTACTGTCCAGAGTAACACCTAGGTTTCGTACTGATTGTGTGAATTTAATGTTGGTGTTGCTGATAATTATTGTTTGAGGTAAAGGATGTGAATGATAAAGTTTTTGTGTTGTAATCAGAATCGCCTCAGTTTTATCATCATTCATCTGCAGCTTGTTACATGTCATCCATGATTTCACATCAGAAATGCACCTCTCTACACCTTGGATGGTAGCATCAACTTCAGTTGGGTGGCTAGATTTGTATATTTGGGTGTCATCAGCGTACAATTGGCGAGACAGTGGATGATGATCTATGACACTTGAGAGCGACTAAGTGTACAGAATGAAGAGAACAGGTCCAAGAACAGACCCCTCTGGAACACCACAACATAGATCAACTGGGCTGGAGTATATTCCACTTGCAGATATAATTTGTGTCCTGTTGACCAAATAGGACTTGAACCACAGTAAGGCTGTATCATAAATGCCAAATACATGCTGGAGACGGTGAAGTGATATATCATGGTCTATTGTGTCAAATGCTGCAGACAAATCAAGGAGGGTGAGGACTGTAATCTTTCCGCTATCCAACGCAGAGAGAATGTCATTAACTACTTCTAGAAGAGAAGTTTCAGTACTGTGGCAAGGGCGATATGCAGATTGTATATTGCTAGAAAGACTGTTTGAATTTAGATGAGATACAAGCTGGGATAGAACAACCTTTCTTAAGATTTTTTATATGAATGAGAGATTAGAAACTGGGCGGTAGTTCTTTAAATCGTTATGGTCTAGTGTTGGTTTCTTCGGCAGAGGCTTTACAATGGCAGTTTTGAAAAATGATGGGAATTCCCCAGATGAGAGAGAGGTATTCATAACATCAGTTAGCAAAGGCAATACTGGATCTAAGCACTCAAGCAACAGTGATGTTGGAATTGGATCAAGTTCACATGACTTAGGTGCACTCTTCATCAGGATTGTACGTACGAAATCCATAGAGACAGGTTTAAATGCTGCTAATGGTTGCCGCTCAAATTATGTATCCCAACTGTATGGTGACGACGAGTCAATTGAAATTGTGATGTTAAGCTTATCTCTAATGGTTTTTACTTTGTCAAGGAAGAAATTTGCAAACATGTCCGGAAGGTCGACAGGAGAGAAGGTAGTTGGAAGTGATGTTGATTTGTTCCTTGACATGAGCTTGTTAGTAATCTCGAGGAACTCTTTACAGCTGGAACTTTCCATGATCTTAGTAGTGTAGTGGGCTGATTTCGCTGCATGGACTATATTTGTGACATTCTTCTTAGCGACTTCATAGATTTGTTTATGAATAGTGGGTCTGGTGGAAAGCCAAAGCCTCTCAGCTTTACGACGGTCTCTTTTAACAGCGCGAAGCTGGTCCCTAACACTGCTATACCATGGAGAACACTTTTGAATTGATACTCTGCACTTGGTAGCTGGAGTATGTTTGTCAAGCAATGAACGCAGACAGTTATCGAGTAGTTCTGCGGTAGGAGGTAAGCAAGTTGTTAGGTTAGGTTGGATGTCGTGCATTAGTTTGGTTCTATTGTCATACGGAGGTTTTTCTTAGTAGCAGATAAAGGCGGAGGGTTAGGGACTGATACATCAAGATGGCATATAATGCAGAGGTGATCTGTTGCAAGGTCATGTGATACCAGATTGGACCGTAGAATGTTATCATCAGGTCTATGAAGAATCCAGTCTAAAATGTGACCATGTTTATGGATGGGTTCGTTAACTGACTATTTGAGGTTGAAAACATTAATGGAATCTATGAGTTTTGATATATTTGAGTTTCCGGGACCACGTGAAAGTTGAAATCTCCAAGAATAATCAGGTTGCCACCTATCGAATTTCCATAGTCCAGGAGATTCGAAAACTGCTCCAAAAAGAGATAGTCAGCCAGCTTGTTTTTTCTACTAGGAGGAGGGCGGTATAGACAGAACAAATGGACTGACCTTTGCTCCATATATATATATATATATATATATATATATATATATATATATATATATATATATATATATATATATATAAAGTATGTTGTATGTCTTCATCAGTAAGGCGTATTTTACATCCTCCCATATGTAGCTATAACTTTTGCAATTTAATACAATAGAAAATTTGTGTTCGGTTCTGTTTTTTCTCTGTTATGTTCACTTATTCCCTTCATAACTATTAAACACATTGAATCATATATGTACTTTAAATGAAAGTAGCAAAATTAAATCAAATAAATACACCCCGAAAGAAATTTGTACTTGTGTAAATGAGTCAATAAATACTAGCTACTTACACGAGCATTTAATATTTCATACCTGTATCTACATAGCATATCGGTATAAGGCAAATGTGTAAATAATTCAGTAATTAATAGCTACTTATACGAGCATTTCATACCTAGCATTCCTATGTAAGACTAATAAGAATTAATATTTAAAGCAGGTGTTGGCAACTTATGTCACGCGTGTCAACAGTAGCTCTCGATACTCTTTGGAAAGGCACGACATGAACTTTGTATTGCATGTAGTAAACGAAAATTGCAAATTAAAGGGTCTAAAATGACAGCACTCTACAATTAACCTGACATGGAACAGCAGTTCGATAAGATTGTCTATTCCAGATGTAAACTAGAGATGGAAATTATCTTACGATACTGGTGCATTATTTTGGTCCTTTCATCCCCATCTGTTTTCAAGCCATCAAGATCCCCAAACCTTCGTTGTAACTGACTCAGATTCCTCTGAGATCGTACACTCACAGATTTTAATTTAGTTTGGGAAATTACTGATGGGAGTACGATAGACGAATAGACACACCAAACAGACAGACGGGGATGACTGTTCAAAACATTTTCTCTAAAGTGCAAAACTAATAATATCAAACATTCTGGGGCAAATCCTCGAAAAAGTTCCATGTAACTCGTGTTCTGGTATATCTATTGGAAGCCACCGTAATGTCTGTCTCATCTGTCGCTATCGATCTGTCTATCAATTTATGTAGGTAGGTAGGTAGGTAGGCAGGTAGGTAGGTAGGTAGGTAGGTAGGTGGGTAGATAGAGAGATAGACAGACAGATAGATAGATGGATAGATAAGAAGGTAGGTAAGTAAATAGAAAGAAAGAAAGATTAGATAGATAGATAGATAGATAGATAGATAGATAGATAGATAGATAGATAACGTTTAAACATGATGCAAAACTACTCGGTTTCTTTTCTTACTTAGTAAAATTTTGATTGTTTAAAATAGTTTTTGTTCTTACCGAAACACATTTCACTTTGTATAGATTGATTGAACTTGAATATAATAATGTAATATTGGATGATATTGTTGGAAATTTTGATCCTATCTTCTTTACACACAATATATCAAATTTTGTTGACAGCATGAAATTCTAAATAGGACATATTAAACCACCTAGCAACACCAAACGCACACAGCTTTTTTCATAAGCTTTGCTTCATTACAATAAACGTAGCATCAAGCCGTTACCTCAGACTCGTCCTCGTCATCCTATGAAATGGTTATAATAATAATAATAATAATAATAATAATAATAACAACATTATTAGTAGTAGTAATAGTAGTAGTAGTATCGGCATCAAACTCATCATCGTCAATAGCAAATACAAAATTATCCAAACTAACGTTTCTGATGTTTCTCTACTATGAAATAAGATGCTATACTGAGAAAGTTAATTATATAATTATAAAAAAAACAACAAAAAAAAACTGTGAGGTTTAAAGCATACACACGAGAGAGAGAGAGAGAGAGAGAGAGAGAGTACCTTGCTTTCGCAAAAATGTTTGATCAGACATGTTTTTCCAGTCCCGGAATTGCCAATACCGACTACCTGTAAAATTGTTAGTTTATTAACGTTATTTTATATACGTCTTGCGATCAGATCCAAACCCTCCCCCTTTTTTCTACCGTTTGGATTCGTCTATAATTCAAAACTAAATGTGAACAGTGTGGATCTGTTGAATAATGTACCAGAGAGATCAGGTGTTACGTTATTCATTTTACAGAAGACTGCAAACGTATAGCATAGATCCTGATTGCCAGAGCATTATGCGGCGGCAATTCTGTGTTTACATTATTCACAGCAACGTGTTATGATGGTGAATACGGTATATTACATGCTGATGTGTAAATGAGTATGTGCATATGACATTTTAATTGAGACGAGAATGAAATGCTACATGTTCCTTGAAAACATGTTTACATTCTTGACTTTCGTAAAACGTTTATAACTTTCCAGCATTAATATACCAGCTTATGTACACTGCTTCGAAAACAAATCGCGTTGTCAGATTTAATAATTACGATTAAAATACTGCATGGAAAAGGAGTCAGTCGGATGGGGGTGGGGGGCGGGGGGCAAGGGTCAGTAGGTTGTAAACAAATGGAGACCAACAAAAAAAAAAAACACCACTGGTTGTAAACAAAAGGGAGACAATAAACTACCCTGCTGGTTGTAAACAAAGGGAGACAAAACAAATTGGTTGTAAACAAAGGGAGACAAAAACACTAGGTTGTTTGGCCTTGCGTTTTATTCTCACAGACAGCAAGGTGAAAAGGGAGTGCTATTTTTATTTATTTAAATACACCTAAGGCAAAATTGAAGATTAGAGTTGCTGCAAGCAGTCATTGGTTGGAGAGACTACTTGCTGACAATAATAGGGTTTGTTGGATTCATGCACAATTCTTATGCAGAGATGACGGATGGGAAGTGTTTCGTCTATACCATGCAAGTCGTAAGAAAATGGCACACAATGTCGCCCATGTGGCTAGGATAGGGTGCATCTCAGTCTAATGAATGCAGAAAAGAGTGCCAGCAAGCAGTCTGCGAAGGTATTTGAAGCAATTAAGTTCAGAAAAATCCTGGGGATGACAGCGAAAACTTGTACCACATAAATCAACTCAAAGATAGGTGCAACAGACACAATAATTTAGGCAGCCCACTGATATTTCAGAGTAGATTCAGTCATATCCGGTACATAACCATTTGCTTGCTTTTATGGAGAGACAAAGTAAGGATAACACAAGTAAAACGATAGTGAAAGACTATCGTGCCGCTGTGCCAGAAATTCACCTGGTTCGTAGTTGGCACTTTGGTATTTCTCGAATGCTGTGGTATCTATGGTACTAAGGTAAATCTATTAGATTTCATGAGCTGCCTCCCTTAGTATGTAACGCCAACTAACCAACTGCGTGTAACAGTGGTGCATTGTACATCAGCCTAAATTTGTGGAGGCAATTGTCCACAAAAATGGTACTTTGTAAGTTGAACATCGATTATGTACCAGAGGAAAGCCATTACAGAAGTATTTGAGTGAAAGGTTTTAGTGCAAACACGAACCGGCAGTGGAATATTGCGTAATTATAAGTCCATTCAAATTGTGTGTTTCCATAGTCTCAGTCATCAAGTCAAATTCACAGACCCAGAAGCACATAAATATCGGCTCATTACATCCAAGGTGTAGATAGGGTTATCGTATCGGAACCTTGTCTAGCGAAGATTCCCATCCTTGGATTAATATTACTCGGATTGTATATGCATGTGACACAAACGACAGGGAGTAATCGCGCGGTAATCAAAATCCTGCGGCTTTATGTTCACCCCAGCCAGATAAATACAGCTGGAAATAGTGTTGTTGTGAGATGAGTTTTATGGAGATTTGTATAAAGTCGCCTATGAAATACTACGTTGGTATAGAGTGAGTGAATCCAAGTGCACTCACTCTACACAAAAGGAACGTAGTACTAAAAGTGAAATACATGTAACATTGCACAAGGCATACAATTGTGATGTAATCAACAAAGTGAGACAAGTTAAAGAAACAAAACAAGCAACAAAAACAAACAAACAAACAAAACAAATGGCAACAGCAACACCTATTTTCAAACAGTGAGCTTATAGCTCGCAGAAGAGCCAAAGGCCTCGAGTCACTTCTGAAATAAACTCGATGCGGACTCATTCTAAGCATTGTGCATTCCTTTCTTAGAAGTCCGAAGTGTATGGGGAAAAACAAAACAAAGAAAACAAATCCCAACAAAACATGACAAAGAGAAAAACAAACAAAATAAGAAAAGAAGGAACATACACCCCCCCCAAAAAAAAATAACAAGAAAGCACAAAACCACATGTTATATATATATACATACATACATACATACATACATAGCAGCCTTAGGGTGGTTAACCTTCATTTCACCATTTCACGCATAACTGACTAAACATCTGATATCTGGCTGAAACAGTCAATAGTCGAGAACCTTTTGTGTGTGTATATTGTATTTTATTCTTCCTACTTGCATGGCTGCTTCCTGTGAGCGTATGATCGTGACCACAATGATTGGAATGTGAACAGAAAGAGCGATATATGCCCATATACACAGCTAATGTTGCCACTTGTTTACTCAAGTAAATACAAGCGTGATAACACTCCGTAACTAAATCAGACGCAATAACATAAATTTAAACAAGTGTCCATAACCGGCTGATTGCTATCTCTCCACCCCGTCAAATATAATGAAAATACAACGGTTGAATACTTTCCTTAAAACATACAACCAAGCGAGGAGCATGCAAACTTCCATTGTTTGTCCAATGTTTGTATAACTGATCATAAGAAATACCGAAATTTTGGTTACATGCTAGCAAGCAGGATAAATGAAGCAATTTTGTTGTTTTTTTGCTGTACGAATTTCATGTTTCTGCATGCAAGTCGCCCAAACACTTTCAGAGCTTGAAAAGAAATTTAAAATAATAATAATAATAATAATAATAATAATAATAAAAAACAATAATCACTCAATATTAGATTGATTGATTGATACAGATGAAGGAAAAGTACTTATATTGGTGTCTGCTTAACAATCTAAATGATTTCTTATCATATACCTATTTATATAGTTCCTATTAGGTTAAACCGTGTGTGTGTGTGTGTGAGATTTGAGACAGGTATCTGGGTCACTAACCTTTATCCACTGCAGAGCATCAACCGCCTCTTGTGGATTTTTCGTAAGATGCCCACGTTCTCTATTCATGTCTTCTCAGAAACTGACGAAAGGATGGGCAAAATGCATTTTTCTGGTTCGTTAGCTTTGAGCTTGCTCCATCGTGGTTGTTGCCCGACAACTGTAAACAATGCATTCGGCATACAGTCGTTCATATGGAAAACCTCCAATGGACATCGAATGATGCGGCTCTGTTACTGTTTTGTTTCGATTTTTCTATTGGGTCTGTCATACTTACGTTATCGATAAGCATTTTAGCTTTTCGAACACGTTAACTTCCGTTTATATATGACGTAAGACTACACGACATGATGACTGTTTAAAAAATAACATGCTCTTTTAATGTGCAAATGACACGTTGTAAAGATTGAATTTAGAACAGGAAATGATACTATAGCCATGCGCGGGAAAATGAAAACAGAAAATCCTTTTTCTTAGAAGAACGGTCAGATACAACACATAACGTAATCGTTGTTGTCCCACGTAACTGTTTTTCATGGCAAACATTGTTGTAGCATTTATTTTATGGCTGGTAGGTGGCTGGTTTGGAGTACATCACTTTTATCTTGGGCGTGACAAGCATGCATTTGTTTGGTGGAGCACGCTTGGTGGGGTATGCGGTCTCGGTTGGTTACGAGACTTATGGCGCCTCTCCCAGTACGTCTGCGAGGCAAACAACGATCCAAGATACCACGAAGGTCTCTCTCTCTCTCTCTCTCTCTCTCACACACACACACACAGCCCCGAAGCGCTCTACGTTACGGATCACTGCCAACTCACCTCTGTCTGCGTGGGTTCTAGTCTCGGATTCGGCTAATGTGGGTATGTGAGAAAGCTTGCCAGTAGCTTCTCGTGGGTCGGTAGTTCTCTCTGGGGTTTTCCGGGTACTTCCTCCACCATTAATACTGGCCGCCATGTAATTATTTCTAATACCTGAGAAAATGATAATATATTTTTAACCTTTAAATTTTTGTAGACTAAGAAAAAAAAAAAAACGGGTTGGAAAAATCACAGATAATGCATTAATTGCACATTTACAGGTTCTTTGTGGTGGCTAGAATCAGTGAGTCACCTAAACAGTTTTGGGCATGAAACGTTGGCAATTTTTAGTTGTTTGTAAGTAATTGCAAATAAGTTGTATATTTTAATGGAAATTTACACATATGCAATGGTAGATCAGGGCCTATGATGTTTGCCATTATGATTTACTTACAAGTCAGTAAATACAATAACTATAGTCATACTCCTTGTACGATAGTCATTTTGGTTTTGTGGGGTTCACAATTTTTCAGTACATGATATAGTTACATGTGTATGTACAACAAGTTTCCTGAATATGTGGTTTACACCAAAGATGCATTACTGAGGTTATCTCAGTAATTCAGTGAGTAGAAGCATGTATGTGCCAGTTGAGCATGAGTACCAGCGATGGCATAAAAATGAGCACAGTGGTGCAAATTAATTGTTCTTTCTTCATTATACATGGCATTAAAATGAAAGCACATAAATAGAATTGGCATAAAGCATTTATATCACCTTATGACATCACAAATAATGTCAATGTCATAGAAAGGAATGGTATATATCACATAAATACACACATACATACATAGTGTAGGTGGATGTTTATGCATTCATACATACATACATAGATAAATGTATACATCCATCCATCCATACATACATACATATTGTATGCGCATGTGCACAGAGAGACATAAATGCACATTACATATTGGATATTTCCTGAAAACTCTTTATTTCGTTTGCTGGACAAGCACATACTCTAAATCAGCGGTGCCCAACCTTTTTTGCCAAGGGCCAGATTGCATTTTGTAAGACTGCTCGATTCCCACAAACACTGATTTCTTTAATATAATTTCTGTGATGTTTTAATTTGCCCTAATGGCCAGACAGAACACATTTGCAGGCTGGATTTGGCCCACGGCCATGAGTTGGCACCCCTGTTCTAAATACTCTAAGTAACTGGACATAAGTCATAGGTCATGGGTGTTATCATAACAACTTCTCTCTGATTTTTTATCCATTAAACTGTCAACTAAACACCGTAATGAAGTAAAATTCAAAAGATGTAGTTTACGCCGTGTTTCTGTGTTGGACAATTATTACTAGGATATCCAGCTGAGTTGGTTTGTTTACCAAGTTTTTGCAATTGTTTACACACTCAGTAGTCACCTAGAACAATAGAAGAGGTGTGAAATGTTATCTCCATGGCTTTAAAGCAAACTGTAATTGAGGGAATTTTTCCATGTATGTGCTACATTGCATCAATATCAGTCCTTCACACCATGCCGTGTATCACCACCTCATACCTTTAGAACAAAATATGTAAAGACTAACGGTGAATTCAGAAATTAAAAAGCCACACTAGTAACAACAACTAACTTGAATCATCATCTGCCGAGACTTACTGAGTGTACCTCATAAACAAAAACTTCACCATTTGATTTTACACGGGATACTTTTCAGTTGTGTATTGCGTTTTTCGAGGTAGCAAGTCAGTTTGTTGTCAGGCAGTAATTAGTTTTAAAAAGAGGAGAACAGACACCAATATTGTTCTTGGATGAAATTCTTTTTTACAGTTTTCTGAGAGAAAAAAGAATGATTTTGATACATTATTAGTTTGAGAGGGTACCAATTAATAATGGAATGATAATATTAACGTTAAAGCAGTAGCAAATATGAAATTGATATATTTTCCAGTATACTTAATATTTAGGTATAATATTTTCTTTAAAATCAAAATTTTACATCCCTGATGTGTGTATGTGTATAGTTTTTCCTCAAATTTAATGCGCTGGATCTTGTTTGCAAAATTTTAATTAAAAAAATTCAAAGGCAAAAGGTTTGGCAAAATGAAAGTCCTGATGTGACTACTTAATAAATTTATTATCAATAACTTAATTATTTATAAAAGTAATAGGTTTTTTATATACATAAAGTTATAATATAGAGTTTTACCCAAGAAAAGTATTTTATTTAGCTTCAGTGTTTCTATAAATTAATTAAGTGGCAACAAGTTGACTTACTACCTCAAAATTATATGATTATAATAATAATAATAATAATAATAATAATGAGGACTCTGTATTATGTGTGTTTGTGTAGCACCTAATCTTTAGAAGCTCTAGTGCATTACAACATTAGACAACACCTATAAGATAAAAAACATATAATGATATGATTACAAAAGCAAATACCATAAATTAGAAAACACTAAAAATCATGCTGAGAATATTTAAGGTAGGAAACATTATTTGGTCTTTAAGTTTGTTCTTGCAGTCGAAATAAGTGAGTTTTGAGAGCACTCTTGAATGTGATCACTGCATCTTTGTGTCTAAGTTCATTAGGCAATTCATTCCACGTTGCTGGGCCCTGGTATGCAAAAGATTTCTGTCCATATGACTTTGTTTTCATAGTGGGAATAATGAGTATACGATTGTCAGAAGAGGAGCATAAGTATCTTCCTGGTGTGTATACATGGTGAGGTCGGATAGGTATGCTGGACTAGAGTCAGACAGTGAAACGTAGCACAGAGAACAAATTTTGTGTTTGATTCTGGATTGAATGGATAGCCAGTATAGGGTACAGAGCAGCGGGGAGGTTTGCTCTGATTGTGGTACTCTAAGTATGATGCGAGTAGCTGTGTTTTGAACTTTTAGAAGGTTCTGGAGCAGATATTGAGATGAACCAGACAGAATTGAGTTACAGTTGTCCAGTCTTGAAAGTACTAATGAACACACAAGTGTTTTAGTGGCATCAACTGAAAGATATTTGCGAATAGAGCTGATGCGTCTCAGCTCAAAATATGCAGCCTTGCATATATTCATGATATGTTGGTGCAACGTACTGATTGTGTGAATTTAATGTTGGCGTTGCTGATATTTATTGTTTGAGGTAAAGGATGTGAATGAGAAAGTCTTTGTGTTGTGATCAGAATGGCCTCAGTTTTATCATCATTCATATGCAGCTTGTTACATGTCATCCATGATTTCACATCAGAAATGCGCTTCTCTACACCTTGGATGATAGCATCAACTTCAGTTGGGTGGCTAGATCTGTATATTTGAGTGTCATCAGGGTACAATTGGTGAGACACTGGATGATGAGCTATGACACTTGAGAGCAAGTAAGTGTACAGAATGAAGAGAACAGGTCCAAGAACAGACCCCTGTGGAACACCACAACATAGATCAACTGGGCTGGAGTGTATTCCATTTGCAGATATAATTTGTGTCCTGTTGACCAAGTAGGACTTGAACTACAGTAAGGTTGTATCATGAATGTCAAATACATGCTGGAGATGGTGAAGTAATATATCATGGTCTATTGTGTCAAATGCTGCAGACAAATCAAGGAGGGTGAGGACTGTAATCTTTCCTCTATCCAACGCAGAGAGAATGTCATTAACTACTTTGAGAAGAGTAGTTTCAGCACTGTGGCAAGGGCGATATGCAGATTGTACATTGCTAAAAAGACTTTGAATTTAGGTGAGATACAAGCTGTGATAGAACAACCTTTTCTAAGATTTTTTTATATGAATGAGAGATTAGAAACTGGGCGGTAGTTCTTTAAATCGTTATGGTCTAGTGTTGGTTCCTTCAGCAGAGGCTTTACAATGGCAGTTTTGAAAAAATGATGGGAATTCTATGGATGAGATGGATGAGAGAGAGGTATTAATAACATCAATTAGTGATGGCAATACTGGATCTAAGCACTCAAGCAGCAGTGATGTTGGAATTGGATCAAGTTCACATGACTTTGGTGCACTCATCAGGATTGTATGTACGAAATCCATAGAGACAGGTTAAAATGCTGCTAATGGTTGCACTCAAATTCTGTATCCCATCTGTATGGTGACGACGAGTCAGTTGAAATTGTGGTGTCAAGCTTATCTCTAATGGTTTGTAATTTGTCACGGAAGAAATTTGCAAACATGTCCGGAACGTCGACTGGAGAGAAGATAGTTGGAAGTGGTGTTGATTTGTTCCTTGACATTAGCTTGTTAGTAATCTCGAGGACCTCTTTGCAGCTATAACTTTTCATGATCTTATTAGTGTAGTTGGCTGGTTTCACTGCATGGACTATATTTGTGACATTCTTCTTAGCGGCTTCATAGAGTTGCTTATGAATAGTGAGTCTGGTGGAAAGCCAAAGCCTCTCAGCTTTACGGCGGTCTCTTTTAGCAGTGTGAAGCTGGTCCCTAACACTGCTATACCATAGAGAACTCTTTTGAATTGATAATCTGCACTTCGTTGTTGGGGCATGTTTGTCAAGCAATGAACATTGGCAGTTATCTGCTGTAGGAGGTAAGCAAGTTGTTAGGTTAGCTTGGATGTCGTGCATTAGTTTGGTTCTATTTATCATACAGAGGTTTCTCTTAGTAGCAGATAAAGGTGGAGGGTTAGGGACTGATACGTCAAGATGGCAAATAAAGCAGAGATGATCTGATGCAAGGTCATGGATACCATATAGGACCGTAGAATATTAACATCTGGTCTGTGAAGAATCCAGTCTAAAGTGTGACCATGTTTATGGGTGGGCTGGTTAACTGACTTTTTGAGGTGGAAAACATTAATGGAGTCTATGTATTTGGGTTTCTGGGACAGTCAAAGTGAAAGTTGAAATCTCCAAGAATAATACTAGGAGGAGGGCGGTATAGGCAGAAAAAATGGAATGTCCTTTGCTCCAGTGTGAGTGTGGTTAAGACTAGTTCAAACGATGTGTGGTCGAAATTGAATGTTGTGGTGTGGTTAAGATGTTTGATCATGGAGTTCTTTGTAATGACAACAATTCTACCTCTGCGATTAGACAGGCATTTGTGGTAACCCCAGTTAAACAGGCATTTGTGGTATCCCCAGTTAAACAGGCATTTGTGGTAAAGTCATTTGCTGATTAGTTTTATTTGATCAGTTCCACAAATAGGTGTCGGAGGAGAAAAATAAAAATAAAATTTTGTTATAAATGGATAATCTGATGTTGACATACTGCGGCATAACTTCTGTCAGTTAAAAACCATGTACAATGAAGGAGTATGTGGCATATTGTATTATTCAATGATTTTACTCAGTTTGATGCCATATCAACACAAGTTTAAAATTCCGTTTATAAGAAAACATGTTGATGATGCTATGTGATATTGGTAAGTGTTATGTCACAGTGTGGTAAAGTTTTTAAATGATCTAATAGTGGTTAGCATTATTTGATAAAATGTGATAACTTTTAATGGGAAACTACATTGTTTACCAGTTTACCAGTCTTCTGAGGCCATCTTTTGGCAGAAGTAGTGGTTTCTCAAGACAAGTGTCTCTTTACATGGTACAAGTTGTCAGTGGCATAAAAGTTGAAAATATTTATTACAAATATATTAGATTTGAATAATTAGGTAAATGGCTGTCAGGTTAACAAGACAACACTTTCTTTTTCAGAATTCAAGGTGAGAAGGAGGTATTCGCCATCCCCATCATGTAGATTTATTCGAATCGCTGGAGAACTGGTTGTAGGATGGCTATATGGACATCTGGCCAGGGTAACAATACCTGAAGAAATAGTTACAACGTCCATATTTGGTTATTCACTGGCTATTATCCTTACATTACTATCCTCAGTTATAGGTAAATTAAATACTTTTTATATATTTGAACTCTCAGAAAAATGAAAAATGCTTTGCAAGCCTTTTCAGTTTTTTTTCTTTTAATATAATTGTAGTTTTCTTCTGTACACGTGTTGATTGACAAAGGCTTTTTAAGCAAGGGATGAAAATTTCATGGAAATTATATGATGGATGGTGAAGATCTTACAGATTTGAAATTCGATTTTAAATAGTTCAGAGCACTTACTATAGGTGACTGACTGGGTTTCTGACAAACTGATTGACCAAACATTCAGACACCAAGGCCAAGTTTTCTCTGATCTTTCCCACTCCAATTTGGATTATTTGACATTTATGTTGGTGCATCAGATCAGAGAATATTGTGTATTGTAAAGTTGGGATTATCCAAAACAGCAAGATGTCGGCTAGGGTAGCCATTTACTATTGCGGACATGCCAACCCTTATGATTTTGTTGTGCATTGTATGAAAATGACCCTTAAAATACAGACATGAAACCAAAGCAGAAACAACAGAAATATGATTGTTGTATTTTCTGGATATATTGGCTGATCCATCTTTGATTTGGATCAGTTTCATATTGGAGTTAGTCAGGGAACCATTCGAACTTTACATTGCCTCATGTACTTTATACTGCAGATTATTTTCATGCCAAGCGTTTGCCTGATCAAATTGTTGAATATAGAATTGTTAGAAAATGACCTACTATAAGACAAAAGAAAAAATAAGTTTCATTTAAAGGTGTTAAGAAATCAATACAGAAGAATAAAAAGGGATATTCAGATACTTGTGAATAAAAGCAGGAAGGGACACAATTAGGTTTATTGGACATCGCATGTCAATTTGAGCATATCTTGGCGGGATATATGATTGCCATCGTCATGTGAAATGGAAAATAAATATTCAAGAATTATGTCACAGGGTTTAGAACTGATGTTTTGTGCAACTGTTCTAGAGGTAAATAAGGTCTATGTGTACTTTACAAACTTTTCAGTTGAAGATAATGTTTACCATCACTGCATCAGTTTGGAAAACTAGACTTTTAAACTTTCCAACTTTACAATAGCAGTACATTATATTTTGTTAGACCTTACTGAAAACCAGTCAAACTTACAGAAAGAAATTGCCTGCCTTACAGCGATGGTAGGTCTGCTATTGGGCTTAGCAAACTTAAATGACCTTGCATCAAGCCATATTCACATAAATTCATGCGAAGATGATTTATCATCTAAGATATAACATTTGTTGTGTCTTTAAATTTATTCACACATGAAGTGAAACTACAGCATTGACAAAATTTGACCTGGTTCTCTCCATTTGCATTACTAGTCACATGGCCATTCAGATATTGATTCACAAATGTTTGTGACATAAGGGGTCCAATAATCATGCGATACAAAACGTAAACCCACTTTCCAATATTGTTTTATCAAAAAATGTGAGAATATTAAACTAAAGTTGCATAATGTTCATAATATAAACAAAAGGACACATCGTTTTCAGCATTTTGACTGGTGGGACAATAAGCAGAAACCAGTTGCAACAACTTGCTGAAAGCTAAAATTCGTGTCAGCATGGTTCTTTGCTTTTATTATGTGAGTACCACATTGACATGTGCTGTTTACATGATGAATCAGGCTTTTGCAAGGTTGGTGCAACAACGACTGGTTTCTGGTGGAGTCCAACTGCAAACAAATGTTTGTATTCTGTTTATTGACTGCAAACAAATGTTTGTATATTGTTTGTTGACTGCAAACAAATGTTTGTACACTGTTGACTGCAAACAAATGTTCCTTTATTGTTTGTCAACTTTGTTTTGTATCGAAAGACTGTTATTGTATTAATGTTGTATAATAATAAAATGCTTCCCATTTGGCCCGATTTGGATCATATTGGTTGTGCCCTTTGGATTTGCACGCAAGGCCCCCTTGTGAGCACTGCATTTGGAAATTAACTTTTAAACAAGTTTTATATGATATTAAACTTCAAAGTCTCTTCCATTGCTTTAAAATTACTTTATCTCTATATATTTTTAAAAAATACTAAAATGCTGGCATTATTTTAGCCAAATCGCCCAGAGGCTGGCCCAGGTGGTATTGTTACCCATGTTATTGGTTGCTAGATAATAAGTGACATCACATTTTACAAAATTCAACCATCAGTTAAAGGTTGTGTGAGATTAGTCTTTTGTACTTGCTGATTGATAATAAAATGCATTTTGATACAAGTACAACACTCATTTTAATGTTTATATTAAACTTCAATATTATAAGATAAGTACTCCCTCATAATATTTATATTAACATTATTTTAAGATACAGTGCTTCCTCATTATAACATGTATTATTAACAACATTATTATAAGATACAGTACTCCATCATCATAACATTTATATTTACATTATTATAGATAACTACACCCTCATAATATTTAAATCTAACAACATTATGATAGATAAGTACCCCCTCATTATCACCTTTATATTTAAAAACGTTATTATACAATAGACCACTCTGGTGGCCTAGTGGTTAGTGTCCGCATCGGATGCGGGAGGCTGTGGGTTCAATCCCCAGCTGAGTCATACCAAAGACTTACAAAAATGGTACTAACAGCTGCCTCGCTTGGCGCTCAGCATTAAGAGTTAAGTGTTAGGACTGGTTGGCCTGGTGTCAGGATAACGTGACTGGGTGGGACATCATGCTACATGTTGGCCACGTGATGCCCCAGTGCTAGACATAACTATGAACTGCCACACTGCAGACATCGTAGCAGTATGACTGAATAATTGTAAAGCTACGTTAAAAATCCATATCAAACACATTATACAATACAGTACTCATTATAATGCCACCTATGTGAACCATATAGTATAGTGCCTTATAATGAGACTGACTAATATTGAAGCACATGAGGCATAC
This sequence comes from Sinohyriopsis cumingii, assembly GCA_028554795.2. Lineage (NCBI taxonomy): Eukaryota > Metazoa > Mollusca > Bivalvia > Unionida > Unionidae > Sinohyriopsis > Sinohyriopsis cumingii. Next base: position 65,633,857 of record CM068833.1, on the reverse strand, counting down.
AATTCTTCAAATGAACAATGAAATTGGATCAGTAACCATGTCTGCCTTATAATTAGAAATGTGATGTAAAGAAGAGCGCTATAGTGAAGGAGTTCTACAGTTTTGTTATTTATACAGAACATGTACAGTTTTGTAATTTTATACAGGACATATACAGTTTTGATATTTATACAGGACATGTACAGTTTTTTTATTTATACAGGACATGTACAGTTTTGATATTTATACAGGACATGTACAGTTTTGTAATTTATACAGGACATGTACAGTTTTGATATTTATACAGGACATGTACAGTTTTGCTATTTATACAGGACATGTACAGTTTTTATATTTATACAGGACATGTACAGTTTTGATACTTATACAGAACATATATCCTTTTTATATTTTAAGGACATGTATAGTTTTGATATCTGCACAGGACATGTACAGTTTTTATATTTTTAAGGGCATGTATATTTTTTATATTTATACAGGACAATTAAAATTTTTATATATATCTATACAGGACATGTACAATTTCGATATCTGTCTATACTGGATGTGTATAATTTTTACATCTATCTATACAGGACATATACTATGGCTATTCATATAAACAGCATTCAGCAGAATGTTGCATACACATTTCTTGTATGTTCATTTTGTTCCTGTACAAGTTCATTTTCAAGTTTGCTTATTTTACAGTGTATCACATGTATCGCCCTGTCTCAATGTTAGGCATCTGGTTATAATGCGAGTATGGTAATGAATCCCATTGGATTATTGCTGTACTGTCAATTAACTATTTTCCCCATGGTGCCAATCATTGTGGATTTCATGGTTGCTAAAAGAATCTTGGAATGTAAAGATGCAGTCAGCTGTGGGTCTTTTGTGGAAATAATACTTCTTAATCAATTGACAAAATAAGGTGTCATTGAAGTGCCATTTTCTTTGGCAAAACAATGAAAACAGATACCCACAAAACAACAAATTGACAATATTTTTTGGTATGGGTTTTAAGACACTTTTATGCCAATGTTCCTCTTTGGATTTGAATTTTGAGAGTCCTGCATCATCGTAACAATTGCGTGTTCCAAGTAGATTTCAAGTCCACAGTGGCTCAGTGGTTAGCATGTGAAACGCATGACCAGAGGGGTACAGGTCCAGATCATGTCATTGCATCAAGAGTCCACCAAGACTCCCACTGTTACAGAGTGATAACTGTCATATGTGAGGCATTCCAACTGTAAAGAGTGATCACTGTCATATGTGCGGCATTCCAACTGTACAGACTGAGCACTGTCATATGTGAGGCATTCCAAGTATATTTTCAGAGCCAAAATGATTTAGTGGTTAGTCTTTCAGACTCATGACCATTGGGGTGCAGGTTCAAATCCTGCATCAGTTCGTACCAATTGTCCTGGTGTTTTTCTTTAAAACTTTATACTAAGAGTCAGCCTAGTATGTATATAGACAAAGAGCACTGTAAAAGAAATGATGCATTTCAATTAGATTTCCACAATGGCTCAGAGGTTTGCAAATCAGTCTCTCAACCAGAGGGGTGCATATTCAAATCCTGCTGTTAGATCAGCCTGGCTCGACTTCTTTGTTTTCTTCAGACTTTTTTTTTACAGCGAAGCAACAATGGGGCCCACTATTATCTGTCTAGAGTACTGTCTAATAAAATGATGCATTCCGAGCAGATTCTGACAACCACAGTGACTCAGTGGCTAATGTTAGACTCACAATCAGAATGGTACAGGTGTCAGATCATCGTGGGTTAGATTGGTTTGTGTTGTGTTGCTGGGCATGGCACATTACTCTGCCTTTCACAAAATTTAGATAGATATTGAATGTAGCTATACAGATCTGATATTGTGCTATACATGTTTGATATTGTGCTTGTACAGTTTTGATATTGAACTTGTACAGTTTTGATCTTGAACTTGTACAGACTTGGTATAGAGATTTTGTGCCTTTTCTACAACACCTTGAAGGTTATATCATTCTGAGGAAGGCTAGAGTAAGGTAATTTGCTCAGAGTATCGGTGCTTTCGATAACATAAAGGACGAATTTAAGTAGAAATATGACAAATACAAATTGACCATCTGAGTTTCATGTTTTTGTTTTTCTAGGTGTCCATATTGTTGCCAATATAGGCAGAGAAAAAGCTCACATAAAGTGGTCATCATATGGCGCTCTGTGTGCACTGCCAATTCTTTGGTATAAATCGGAAAGTGTTGGATATGCTGTTATTCTTCCTACCATATTCGTCAATTGGAAAGGCTTAGAATGGAGAACTGTCCAGCCTCGTCATGGATTGTGCAAGCGCCTAACTGTTCTTGGACTCTGTGGAATGATCTATTTATCCATGTGGGGTTCAGCAATTTACTTCAATGCTTCAGTAACAAGGAATGGAGAAAAGATACCAGTCCGAGAGGCGATAAATCATTTCTTCAACTCACCTGCCTGGGCAGAGACAAAAGATACATTTTGGAAACTGTATGACTACTATCAAGTCCATGGTTGGAGTAAGATGTGGGAGCAAATCATTGAATCTCTTGATCCAACAGGCGAGGGACATGCATATAATGTACGTAATAGTGTTAAGAAGATGAGGTTTCCAATAAACTCCTGATTTATGGGTATACAACTTAGCTGTATCTCGCATTTACATGAATTAATATTAACATTCAAGCAGAAAAATGAATCACATGATTCACACCATTCGTGTATATATACAAAAAAGCAGCATCTGAGTCAGAGCAGGTAATTTTTTAAATATATTAGTCTGTGATGAAGATTCTAATCCCAGTTGATGGATGGATTAGATTCGCACAAAATTTTGATGTATGTGAGGTTTTTTCAGGAACACAATATTCAAATAAATTTGGAGTTTACTGTAACGTCATCAGCATAGCATAGCGGAAGATGATCCAGATTTTTAACACTACAGCTCATAAATCAGAGGAGCTTATGTGATTAGGTATTGTCTGATTAGGTATTATCTGATTTCCATCATCATCAGTCAATTAGCATATGTTTGCATCAGTGCTTCTCCTAGAGTGCCATGAAGATTGGAGAAAACATGAGACTCGCAGTTTTCATTCTCAAGTTCTAGTTGAATGGAACTGAAAACTTTCAGCATAACCATCATGGCACTGAACTTATAAATCCTGGTATCACTATTCCTGCAAATTGGATGGTCCTGTGGACATGGGCTTTCTCTTATGTACTTGGTTTTGAATCAAAATGGTGCGGATGTGACATTGGATATTGTAACCATTTTTTCATCTTGAACATTTTGTTATAGATACTCCTCCTGAACAGATGGTCTTGTCTCCACAGCGTTTTAGCCAAAAGACTTCTGATGATATCTCTTTAGGCCTAACTGGAGTTAATCAGTCAGATCTCCAATGTCATGGCCATGGTTGCCATCTTGAAAATCTTGCTATTGCAACTTCAAGTGAATTGATAGCTTTAGGGATACAAGGTTTTCACTTAAAAATTAATTGCAGTGTTATAATATATTTTACAGTTAGTCCTAAATCAGAAGCTAAATGATCATACTTCCAATATGGCTGCCATGGTGCCATCTTGAAAATCTTGTTATTGCTAATTTTTCTGAACAGTTTGCATTTTAGGGACAAGGGTTGTTTGTTAAAAGACTTCTTTTGATATCTTGTTGGAGCTAAATAAAAATGGTGTTGATCAATGGTGGCTGGGTGGCCATCTTGAAAATTCTGTTATCATTGCTCCTCTTGAAGTGATGGTGATATGAGAATGAGGCTCAATGTTTATGTAATTTGTTTCCTTCTTTCACTGAAGTTTTTATTTCAGTGTTAACTGAGATTTGGTATGCATTTTTTGTATCTTATTATTAAGAAATCAAGCTCCATTTTGTCATTGGTTCGTTAGTAGAGACTGTAAAATAAGTTACATAATTGATTACTTATGACTGTTCCGTGCAAATATCAGAAGGCAGAAGGGCTAGCTTCATAAATTGAATAATTAAATTTGTAGTTTTAATGGAAATTGAAATTCTCAGTTGCTGGTGGTACTTTTGGCAAATAGTTTTTCTAAGATCCATGCTTTCATTGTAGATCACCATTTGTCCAGTTTTGTCTGTTGACAGAGCATTGGAATTGTAATCCAGTAGTCTTGGGTTCATTACCTGCCCAGGGTACCATGAGTTGGGTTTCTCTAAAGGCTGTTAGCTTTCATTTCCGTGGCACAATTTAACCCATAATGTGTTAAAAGAGTTGTAAGAAGCAACCATTTTTCATGTAATAGATCACATCAGGAACTAGTCATACACTGAATGTAAAATATATAGTGTTTATTACTACAAAATTAATCTGTTTCAATATTGACATCTGTGTTCTAATACTATTTATATATCAATGAGTCTTTTTCTGCACTTGAAATTAGCTTCTTCAGGCGTTCTGCATTCTCAGATTATGGTATTTCTTGAGCAACACGAAATTGTGAGTTTTATTTGTATATGTAGACTGATATACAGCAGTTAAGGCAGATTTTTTATGTGGTTCTTGTTGCTCCAGAATTTTCAGGCAGACTGTAACACTCCTAGATGGGATTAATGTTGGACTAGTGACCTAAACAATATTTGTCTCCTAGTACATAAACTGGACATTACTACCCCCATTTTTTAGGTCTACTGGTCATAAACCAGAATAGCTTACAAGAAGGTCTTTTGTCCATCATCTTTCATTCTCCTGAATAGACAGTCATATGAACATGGGAGTTTCACTAAAAAAACTTCTTATGATCAGATGTCCAGTTGGACATAAATAAAAATGGTGCCAGTCTGAGATCCAATATGGCTGCCATCTTTAAAATTCAGGTATAACAAAACTACTTGAACAGAAAGTCCTAATGACATTGGGTATTCACCAGAAGAATTAGATGTCAAGTTTGACTTAAATGAAAATGGTGCCAATATGAAATCTAATGCAGCCACCACAGCAGCCATCTTGAAAATCTTGTTATTGCTACTCTTCCCGAAAGGAAAGTCAAATCTTGGAAATATCACTAGACCTCTCCAAATGGATGGCTATATTTTTCACCGATTGAGTTCTTATAATACCTGATCCTAAAATAAAAATGGTGGCAGTTATACCTCCAATATGGCTGCCCAATGATTGTCTTAATAATTTTGTTCTTAATGAAAATACACCAGTTATACATCCAGGATAGCTACCATTACCACAGCAACTGTTGTACATCCAGGATAGCTACCATTACCATAGCAACTGTCGTACATCCAGGATAGCTACCATTACCATAGCAACTGTTATACATCCAGGATAGCTACCATAACAACTGTTCTGAAATTCTTGTTGTCACTACTCCCCCTGAGTCAATGATCATTATAGCAAGGGGTTTCACCAAATGACTTCTTATGATATCGACTTTGTCCTAAATGAAATTGGTGCCAAACTGACATCCAGTATATGTGTATGTAGCAACTAATTTAAAATCTTGTTACCACTGAAGAATGTCTGAGATGGTTTAAACACTTGATAAAAGAACAAAAAAAATTGTCCTGAATTCCTGGAAATACTTTCTGCTCAAAAGACTGGCAATATGTGATGAGTGACTCTTGTTTTAAACTTTGTCTCATGGAAGTTAATGTGTTTTGGTTTTGTTTTTGCTCATGTTCCTGAGACAATCCATTTTTATGAAGCTTAGTAGAAGCAGGGAATCCATTTATCAGTCTATTCATCCTTCCATCTGTCACACGATCTTGTTGCTAATTCCTGCTTTTATTGATAAACTGCCATGAAACTACATATGTCAATGCTGACAAATCACTTTGCTCCTGCAATTTCCTGTTATTTTCTTTTTTGACTGCAGCTCAGTGCAGAGTATGACAAAATTTTGTGAATGTAGCTAGTCACAGAGATTTAAATAGGTCACTATAAATTTGGCAAATGCTGTGTTCATCAACCAAAAGATGAGCTTAACAACTTGGGACTTTGCTTTCACATGTTAGAGTTATTGCCCATTTTGTCTTGCACCTGCATGCATTGTATGGTAGAATAATACGATCACAACTGTTCTTAATTGACCATGCAACTTGGGCAGTGTTATGGTCTTCATCTGAAAATTGATGAAGACAAATCTCTGTACCGTCACCGTTATCATTACATTTATTGCCCTTTTTTCCTGCAGCTGAATGAAGTGCTGCAATCAGCGACTTAATATAAAAATGTCATAAAAAATTAAAATACACAAGTGAGGCCAAAAAGGTCTATATTTTTGGATACCTATATTAAAACAAAGCATAAGGAAATTATCCACTTGACCAAAGAATTCAATGACAGTTCATAGCAGAAGAAGTTTATGCACCCCAACACCAAATTTCTACCGGTATTTTTCATGTCTTCAGATCATTTTTTTACACCATGTGATGCTCACAGTGCAAACACAAGCCCTTTTCCTAGATGACAATTCTGCAAAACTGTGTGTACTAAACAGGCTGATGCAACTGAAAATAGTTGTCATCCAAGCCATTTTTGAAATATTCTACTTGCCCCAAACCCATGTGTTTACTGCTATGGGAGGCTAGCTCTTCTTCCAAGCCGACTATTGGGATTTTACTATCAACATATTGCAGAATAGCTATGGAAGGTGTACATGCCTGACATCAATTTCAAGAAAAACACAAGCCCGAAACACCTAGTTCACAAATATGTCCATATCTTTAAATAGTAAACAATAATAGCTGACAAAGTCACATCATAGCCTTAAGTTAAGAAATTTGCCAGAGGCCAATTTACGAAACTGGACTGAATGAATGACTATATCAACATAGGGTTTTCACTAAATAAAAATGATTCTGCATGTTCCTCAAATATTGCCAGTTGTTATCGAAACATGTTATCGGTGCTTTTTAGGAATGTGATTGACCCTAAAATACTTATTCTAATATTTCAGGTTTTGGAATTACAAGCAAATGCAAGCCCGAGTGAAATTAAGAAACAGTGCAAAGTTCTTGCGTTAAAATGGCACCCAGACAAGGTTCAAAATGAAGAGGAAAAGTTGAAGGCAAAGGATAAATTTATAGAGATTCGAAATGCATGCGAAATCCTTAAAAAGCAGTACAAAAATCAGGAAAGGAGAGAAGAAAATATGAAATCCAAATCAGACGATCAAAAAACTTCTCCTAATCATGAAGAATTTTAAATTGATGTGTTTCAAGTTGACTTGATGGAGAGGCAATTAACCTATCACCAGAGTTTAGACAGATCTGCCCACTTTTTAGCATATATTAAACATGTTATTTACCACCAAGACAGTAACGTACATATGTAGTTATAGGAATCTTAAGTATAAGCAAACTTTTCGCAAGTCAAATTATTTTAGATTGCAGTTAATATCGAGACTTTTATTACTGTGTATACATAACATGTGTATATTTATATATATATATATATATATATATATATATATATATATATATCCAGTTGCAATTACCATCACTTAACGTGCTAGGAGATCAGGGTCTATGTGTGTTCTGACTACTCCTGGCAAACTGAATAGACCTAGGTCTTCCAGTGTATTATTGGACAGCAGATAGTGAGAGTCTATGCAGCTTCAATTGTATTTGATTTGTATGCAAGTCGTGAAACATAATTGCATAAAATTTCAGTGAATTACTGTTGAACAAAATTATAAACTTTCTAATGTAGTGTCATGTTATCTTGCATACTCTCTTGTTATCTTGCATACTATCTTGTTATCTTGCATACACGCTTCCCTCAATTACTAGCACACACTGGGGGCAAAAACATAGACCACACTATAAGCTAAGGCATGAGTTACCAAGGCACCTAAAAAACCCTGCTAGGCATCCAGAAAACCATGGGGTTTGCCATGAGTGGTGACAGACAATTTAATGGCTGAATCCTCGCTTTATAATTGTGTCAAGAAAAATTGTCAATAAAGTGCTTTTTCTTACGACGTTCATTATTCTCTATAAATTAAATTTTCAAAATGTCCAACATCTAAAAGATTGATAACATGATTCCAACCGGTTTCAAGAACCAAACATGGTACATGAAAACATTCATGTATTATGTCACAGCTTTTTGTTTTGTCAATTAGTCTGGTTCCTGGAGTGATGTGTAATAGTATTTTATGAAACTAGGAGTACATGAAGCAGGGTCCCTGATAACTCTTGATACACTACCAAAAAAGAATCTTTTTTTATATATAATTAACACAATTATTTCATGAGACATTATTTTTCAATTAGTAAAATAATGATGCTGTGATTTCATTGCAAGCAATATTGAAACTTCTTATCATCCTTGAGAAGTTCTCTAAGGTTGAATTCAGGAATTCTTTGAAACTCATTTTTCCCACAGTGAAACAAGGCTCTTTATTTTTTTACCTTGCTATATTTAATCACATGTTTGATAGAGCAGGTTAATTTAAGGTAGTTTAATTGGGTTATATATACATTAAAATTTATAACAGTATTCAGTTGATCGACTGAAATGAGTTATATGACAGGAGTCGCTGGTTCTTAAGCATGTAGGATTTGTATGCCTTTTATCTTTATTCCACCTCCTTTATTTGATTCAAAAGACGTAATTATCGTGATAATAGAAAAGGAGGCCCTCGTTTTATTCAGTGCACCAATACAACAAATACTTCCACTAGGCTGATATATTACATGCCATCTTGAATACTATATTACATGCCATCTTACCGCTCCGGTGGCCTAGTGGTTAGAGCGTCCGCCTCGGATGCGGGAGGTCGTGGGTTCGATCCCCGGCCAAGTCATATCAGAGACTTAAAAAATGGTACTAACAGCTGCCTCGCTTGGCGTTCAGCATTAAGAGGTTAGTGTTAGGACTGGTCGGCCTGGTGTCAGGATAATGTGACTGGGTGGGACATCATGCTACATGTCTGCGGCATGATGCCCCAGTGCTAGACATCACTATAAACTGCCACACTGCAGACATAGTAGCGATATGACTGAAAAATTGTTAAAGCTACGTTAAAATTCAAAATCACAAATCACACATGCCATCTTGAATACTATATTACATGCCATCTTGAATACTACCTGGCATACCATCTTGCATACTATCTTGAATACTATATTACATGCCATCTAGCATGCCATCTTGCATACCATCTTGAATACTATTACATGCCATCTTGCATGCCATCTTGAATACTATATTACATGCCATCTTGCATACCATCTTGAATACTATTACATGCCATCTTGCATGCCATCTTGAATACTTTATTACATGCCATCTTGCATACCATCTTGAATACTATTACATGCCATCTTGAATACTATATTACATGCCATCTTGAATACCATCTTGAATACTATTACATGCCATCTTGCATGCCATCTTGAATACTTTATTACATGCCATCTTGCATACCATCTTGCATACCATCTTGAATACTATTACATGCCATCTTGAATACTATATTACATGCCATCTTGAATACTATATTACATGCCATCTTGCATACCATCTTGAATACTATTACATGCCATCTTGAATACTTTATTACATGCCATCTTGTATAATATCTTACTCAACACAGTGAAATGTGCTTCTTTTGTTAGTGGCTGATATCCGCTTCTTTTGTTAGTGGCTGATATCCATCATTTTTTAAACTTTTTAGAATTCTGGGTAGATGTCATTTGCATACATATCCGTTTTCATTACATAATTTCAAAGATCGTGATAATGTACCATGTATAATTTACTCCAATTATAAAGCAATCCTTCCTGTATCAGTGTTCACGTTTATAATACTTTTGATTGGTACTATATTGAGGACCACTGTGCTCTGTTTAATGTAAAATACCATAATGCAACCTCATTATAACATCATTAATATATATTGCTCATGTGAATGGAATTATAGTCGGGGACCAGTATACTATATATGGTGTAATCTAGTAAGCAACATCAATATAAAATGAATTAAGCTCCTGTAAATGGCATTATGGAGAGGTGCTGTTATTTTATGTATAATGTAACCTCATAATAACACATTTATATGCACAAGATAGGCCCATGGCAGCTAGTATAACTGGTGGCAGTAGAACTTGGGGAAGTCAAGCACTTTTGACCACTCGGCCAACAGGAGCCGCTGTATTGCTTATGTATAATGTAACATACCTTAAGGAAACCTCACTGTATCAGTCCATTATTATAGCTCCTCTGAATGGCATTTTATTGAGGGACAACTCCATTATGTATAATATAACCCAGGTTAAGGTAACCTCACAGTAACATATCACATGTATAGCTCTTCTGATTGACAATATAGTGAGGGAACACTTTGCTGTGTATAATGTAATGCAGTTTAATAGTATAAGGCAGAAAATTGTACAGTTTTGGGCATACGGGTAACCTCCAGAATGATTTGAGACCCAATGTATTATTTCTTGATTCAAACCACATATTCTTGCCGATTATTCTATCATGTACTATTCTGATTTATATGCATGTGCATATGGAGTATATTACATTGTGAGCTTCTCTCTCACCAGTTTCACTTCCGCATAATAAATTGAGTTGTACACCATCTGTATCTCTGTGGATAGTTTGCATTGACTGAAAGTAATAAGTCATATATCACATCCTAGACAAAATGTTGTGGCTGGCAAGTACTTGGGGGTGAGGAAGAAGTCCATCAGTTTTGGAATTGAGTTAAAGGTCAGTGTTACAGTGGCACTATAATATTACTTAATCACATCAGCAATTGGCAGTAAGGTAGAGGCATATTGATTTTAGGGTCATTAGGTTAAATCTCAGGGTCACAACAAGAATTATGGTTTTCACACAATAATGCTTGTCCTGCATAGCAGCCTGGACCAACTTCATAGCTGCTAGCTCTTTTCTTTGAGTAATGAAATAGCCTGTTGATTTTGACAAAAAGGTCAAGGTCAGCATCAGTGAAAGATGAAAAATAGTGCTGGACAAAAATTTCAGTTATGTACCATGTACCATTACCAAACATTGCAGATGATTTGTACATTGGTTAGAAAAGGACACTTTGGAATCTACTGTCAGAATGGTGAAAGTCACTGTTATTGAAAGATGAGATGTTTTCTTGAAAGATAATTTTAGTTCTACACCACATGCCTTGACCAAAGTTTGTGGAGGGCTTGAATTTATGGTATGGGAGACACTGTTTGATGTTTGGGACAAAAGTTAAAAGGTCAAAATCATTTTGACTTTAAAAGAAAATTGTTTTAGAGAAAATAATATACAGGGTTCCCACAGGTCCTGGAATCCTGGAAATGTTTTGGATTTTAAAAGCTAAATTTCAGGACCATGAAAAGTTATGGACTTTCTCGAAAGCTTGAGGAATTTTGGAAAATTCATGGAATTTCTGACAAATTAGTTTAAAAAATTGATAACTGCTAATTTTATAGAGTGCCAAGCACCAAAAATATTTGTTTCATATATGATGCAATTACGATCGATAAATGGTTATATTGTGGTCGTTGAGATTTGTGAAATGGCTCAGGAAAAGTTTTGGAAAAGTCCTGTTTTAGTTTAGTTGGCAGGAACCCTGTCTAGAGCAAGTTCCTTCTTCAAATTTTAAACTGCACTTAGGATAATAATGAAACCTATATTCTGGGGTCTAAAGGTCACGACATATCTGATTTAAACATATATAGGTTTCTACAGAGTAAGTTCAGTTCAAGAGTGCATACTTTGACCAAAGGTCAAGGTCATTGAGTCCCATTGGTCAGTGTTATTCAGTTATGCCCAAATGGAGGACTTTCAAACACCACAAAGACATTTAATTTACATTTATCGATTTAATCAGATAATTGCATACATGTAGCTCTATGAAGCTTGAAATCATTCATTCACTGCAGAGTTTACCCTTTTTGTGAAGGTTTGAAAATTTTTCTATATTACTCAATTAGTAAAGTTAGGTACAGTAAGTGAAATGTGAATTATGAATTTAATTTTATGTAACTGATGAGCTTCAGAAATGGAGAATGAATTGACGGTTTATTTTGTGTTAATAAATGGCAAGATGATAAAATCCGTGTACGTTATTTTTTCTTCTGCAATTATTTCTGATAAGGACATTTGTGGTATTTTTCTTTCTGCTTATTTCCAAATCGCAATGCTTTTCTGAAAAATTATTATTTTTGGGAGAACCATATTTTCCTTTGATATTGTGTAAACCCCACAAAAAAGTTAGCAATATTTTTACTAATTCTTGGCAGACTATTTGAATAACACAGCGAGATTTAAAAAAATTTAAGTTGATATGGCCATGTAGACTACTAAAGATTAAATTGGTGGGTTTTTTTTGGTGTAGAATAATGTATCCTGGTGTGCAGTATTTGAACTCGCACTGATAATTTGTATAAAATAACTTTATCCTGAATCGAACATCAAGTTTTATTCTGAAAAAAGGTTGGCATTATCTTAAAATGACTATTAATTTTATCACATACCTGTCAACCTAAATGGGTTACCCATATCGTATGCATTTTTTTCCTATTTTCAAGTAATGCCATATTGTAAAGTTCATGTGGTCAGAACAAATTATGGTGGAGAAAAATAGCTTCAAAACCAATTTGGTCAAACCTTTATCTTACAGAAAATGACATTTTGATATCTGCATGCGTGCAGCGCAGACATGTTACTTCTGCATGGAAATCAAATGTGATATAAAGAGGACTTAAATTTGAAGAAACATGAAAAAAGTCAGTTACAAAAGATATATTAAACACACATAACACAGCAATGAGTGCAATATTACTTGTTCGATTTCAAGCAGATTTAGTATTCTGCTTTATACTAGCAAGATCTTAGTGCGTTTGTGCTCTAGCATTCCCCTGATTGTCCATTCCTCTAACTCTGGTTCCCAGAGCATAACATTACTAAAGTAAGTTAGATTTCACCCAGATTCTGAATGCTGCTTCATACTGATGAGATATTGGTTGGTTTCAGTTTCCAGCATTTCATTGTATGAGTTGTGGCCCTGACTTTCTTTCCTCTGAACTTCGGTTTCCACAGCACAACTTTAGCAAAATTTGTTGAATTTAAAGCAATTTTGACATGTAACTTAATAATAATAAATAATAATTATAATTGTAAAAATTAGTATTTGGAAAAATATTTAAAACAGTTGCATATATTGCCACGCCCTTGTATTATTTAATATTTCGTTCATCAAATGTTGTAATGATTATTTTAGATAGTGAAATGGCATATGTTGCACTGTAGCAATTACCCCAAAGCAAGATACATTACATAATACGATTGGCTTGATTCTTAGGGCCATAGTAGTGTTTGCTCTTTACCCTTGGCATATCTTAACAAGATAATCAGTCACTGTTATCCGTGACATGGGGCATAATGACAAAATCTATTTTGTACCAAAATGTATATAAAAATAGTTTGAATGTGTCACAAATGCCAATTGTAAATCTCTCCTTTTTGTTTCTTTTTTTTAAATTGTGCTTATTTTAATACTGTCTTATGTGGATACAACCTTTTTTTTCGCTGAAAGTATGTCGTATCATGTACAGTCCTAGCATCTGCATAACACCACAGGGACACTGGACCTTGCAGCAGTTTCTCAGTGCAAGGCTACATAACTAGCAAATTCACCAAATCGACTGGGTTAACATAATCTTGCAAAATGAATAGGCATCATTTAAACATGAAATGTATACAATTTATTTGAAGAACAACAAAAATTATGAAAAACGGGGAAATGCCCATCAGATTAAAAGGACCGTTACACCAAAACCAGTATAAACAAACACGTTCAAACTGGTACGAATGAATGTAACAAAATGGTTACATGCGAATACACCGAAATTGTTAAACCGGAATATACCAAATATTGTTACAAAAAAAAATGAAAGTGAATTTACAGTATACCGTAGTCATGCATAAGGTTATTACATTGGTGACTCCATCTGAAAAAAATATCGCAGAGCTATTCTTGTTTTCTGTCCCTCGTGCTAAATCGTTGGCTGAAGCTTCGCTCGTATTCAATCAATATTTATTGAAGGAGTAATAGAGTGCTGTCCCTGTCCATCCACCACATAACGTCTTCATGTTTCGTTCGTCACGTAACGTCCAGTCATGACCATCATATGTAGTATTGTCTTTGCCTAATGCTTTGTGACGATTTAATACTCTGAAATCAAACTGAACATTATAAAAAGATATAGGTAACGTTCGAATTTCCAGTTTTCAAGCAAAATGTTACAGAGTTATCGCCCCTGTTTGACTTCGTCTTTCAGCCTTAAATTTCTGCTAAATAACGTTCGAAGATCTCCGGACAGCGAAGAAGACATTGGTCAAGTTGTCACCATTTTCCAGAAAAGCGTTAGAGAGTGGTGGTCCTTGTTCAAGCTAGTAGATTAGCCTTCCAATATGTGTTCATTAACCTAGTAAAGCACTGTATGGATTCAGACTAAATTTAGTATGGGACTTTACATTTAAAAGACTTTGGTCAGTTTAAGTTCCATGGTCATGTGTTACTGCATACTTCTGACTTTGAATAGTGACCTTGAATTCCGGTTTAAATGACCTTTGGAAGGGCTTCATGGATTGAAATCATATGTTATGAGGCGTTACATTAAGAACATATACAGTGAGTTTTATGTTTACTGTCCCACCACCACCACCAACACAAAAAAAAAATGTTTTCCTAGTTACGACCCCTAATGGATTTATAACTTTGATCTTCCATTATATAATATATTTGGGAGGGGGGCAGCTGTTATCCTGTGGATTTAATTTTTGTTAATCTATACCAAGCAATTCTGTGAGATATATAAACTTTCATCGTTTGAAAATAAAATTTTATTTGGTTCAAAATATAGCAATGAAAACACAACAGGTCTTTATTCTAGAATTGCTTGTAACCATTCCATCTGTTTACTTCACCTTGTTTGAAAGGGCGTTGTTGGTAATATTGTTTAGAATTGTTTTATCATAGAGAATTGTCTCTCTTATAACTACATGAATTGTCACCAGGGCGCCACATAATTATTTTCGGGGTAGGGACAAACATGATGTGATCAGAACCTCTTACCCCCTAAGTACGGGTGCCCCTGATTGACTTGTTATTTTCTAGTTGAGACAATGGTTACATTTGATGGAAAATATCCCAAGCATTTTTGTTTAGTATCGGGCATTTTTTAAACTTGTATCCTACGCCTGGCCTAAAAGCGCACAACACGCCTCTTTCTGTATGAAAAGTGCTTTTCGTACTCTTGAATTCCTTTTAATGACAACCAACATATCCCGTTTTGGACGAAATTCATCCTAACAAATGTAGATCTAGGGCTTTCGCTCATTAATTGTTGTTGTTGTGGGGTTTAACCCAGGAAAACCCCAGAAAGAACCACCGACCCACGAGAAGCTACTGGCAAGCTTTCTCACATACCCACATAGGCCGAACCCGAGACTCGAACCCACGCAGACAGAGGTGAGATTGCAGTGATCCGTTATGGAGAGCGCTTTAGACCAGTCGGCCACTAGGGGCCCCTTCGCTCATTAATAAATTTGTATGTATTTATAATAGGTTTTGTTTTGTTTTGTGTGAGTTTGTTTTCTTTGTATGTTAATAACATTGATGAAAACCTGCTTCAAAGCTGCTAAAAGTATGAAAATAGCCCTCATGTTTTTGTAGATGATGGCAGTATGTATGTAATGTTTAATCGAACCGTAATCGTTGATATATAGTTGCAAACAAAATACAGTTCATAACCAAGACGTAAATGGTAGCTTCATTTTAATGGAATTTAAAGCTACACAATTTCAGTTCCGATTCCACCACTACATAACCACATCACACACAGACTTGAAACTAAAATAAAGTACAAAATGTATCTTTACCAAAATTTATATATATATATATATATATATATATATATATATATATATATATATATATATATATATATATATATATATATATATATATATAAATCATAATTCCAGAAAAAATTACGGTAATGAGGAATTGGGGCCTTGTGCTTCTAACGGGTTATTAACGCAATAACTTGAAGAAATAAAATGGATTTTTGTCTCTAAGTAGATGTCGTTGTATATCTATAATGTCGCGTACTAATTCCATGATCTTGGGGTCAAGGTCCTAAAGCCAAGATGATTCAGTTCCAGAGTTTCATGCTTTACGCAAGGTTTGATTTTAGAAAAGAAAAATAGTATTCCTTGGATTTCGTCATTAGTTGCCCTGACTAGCTTAGGTTGAGTAGCTTAGGTAGAGGAAATACCAAAAGGTTAAGGGACTCGTATATGCCGTATTATTTCACGTCATAAAAAAAAAATGAATTTTGATTTCCCAACTGAGAACGAAAGGATTCCAAGGAACAATGAATTTTATGTAGAGAATTGCTACAAGATGATAGTCATCGAATTATATAAGGGTATTTCTGCTTCGTGGGTAACCTAACTAGGTTACTTGGTGTAAACTATAACATTGTTCAAGGAATTTTAAAAAGAATTACTAGTCTTTTTCAGCAGGTGAAAGGCTACCCATTTCGACCAGCATATTTTCTGGGTGAAGATCAAGGGAAAATCCCCGGGAAGAACCACCTACCCAAAGAAAAGTAATGGCAAAATGGCAAATCTTCTTACATACCCACTTTGGCCGAGTCGAGACTCGAACTCACGTGGATAGAGGTGATCTGCAAAGACGATCGGGTTACATGAATCGGCCAATTATGGACCCTATTAGTAACGAACGTGCTGATATATATATATATATATATATATATATATATATATATATATATATATATATATATATATATATATATTAGTACAGATTTTTTTAGTACCAGTAATAAGACTGAAATTTCTCTAAATTGTATTAAAAGTAATTTTCTTCATTAAATTATATTGAACGTATTTTTTTTAATTAAAATAGATTGAGATTAAATCTATTTATTTTGGGTATTACAGTTAGTTACATTATTTAATAAAGATTGCGCCTTTTTGAGCAAAAGGTAAAACTCTCCATACATTTCCCTTGTATCATAAGTTAGCAACATAACTACACTCGGTACATTGTGAGATAGATGAACTAGACAAATTACAAATATTACTTCTAGAAGAGTAAATGAGCTGATCTGGCAAAATTGTCTCCCCAATGACGTAAACAGACCCAGACGATAGTCTGTAAGAAACGATAGAGCTTCAATTTGAGATTCTGGCGGAACACAAGAACTAGACGTATTACCATATTTGGAAATGTCCTGAGAAACTGTATAAAAAGTCTCGATCGGCGCACACACCAGTCCATTCGTCAGAATCTCAAAGAGGCTTGTGGCGTTACAGGTAAGATTATCGTCTATGTACAATATTTTATGTTGTATAAGGATTTATAGTGTTATGATGGTAATCTAACATCAGTACGTTGCAAGATTTGATTATTTCTTTAATATTCTTTAATATAATATATTGGAAAGTTTAATTGTTTGAATAACTATATTTACTTGTAATTATATTATTGAATATAGTATATAAAAAACAACGTTCGCTACCAACTTGATACTCAGTAATAGATAATTTAGAAATAAAATACTCTTTAAATAATAGTTTAATATGCTGACATTTTAGATTAAATTCGGTAAAATATATTTATATTAACTCATTGCGGTATTAGTCTGAAATATTGAATTTAGATTCTTTAGCTATCGTGAATTTATTCGATATTTAAGTATCTATATTATATTCTAAAATGCAGAAGTTATACAAATGTATAATATTGGTAAGTGAAGGAATATCGTAGTTTTATATGTATCTCTTATATCTGTAATTTAAGTTTATGAAGATTGATATTGGACTGTTGATCTTGAAATGTAACTTTATATGTTGAGTATTTTAATATAATGAGTCCATTCGTCTGAATCTCAAGGAGGCTTGTGTCGTTACAGATCCCGTTCCCTTGCATCGCCATTTTCTCCATATGGAGCCATATCTTCGTTGTCAAAGTGACACATCTTTCAAGAGAGCTTGAACTTTCTCTTCTTTTCTCTCTCTCTCTCTCTCTCTCTGGTCATGGGAAACAGCTTGACTAAGAGTTTATGAGACATATATATATATATATATATATATATATATATATATATATATATATATATATGTGTGTGTGTGTGTGTGTGTGTGTGTGTGTGTGTGTGTGTGTCTTGCTGAACGACTTGACTCTTGTAATAAGATTTATGATTCATGTGAAGAAGTTCGTAATCGCTTTCCATATCAAGATTTCTGCAACAAGTATCAGAACATTTTAAAATCAAATTCCCTTGCACAACATTGCTTGTCCTATGGAGGAGATAATATAACTATCAGTATATCATTAATATATTGTATGGGAAATTACATGCCCTCCCCGTGTTTAAGTCATCATTGTAGGCACTTGCAGGGCATATGTTGACTTTGGAAATTATTGATCAACTGGTATCAGTTTTCTTGACCATTGATTGAAGAATACACATTACTGTGCAGAAACCACTAGTTTCTTATTTGGTTTAACATAACTACTGACATTTTGACGCCATAAACCAACAGATTTCTTTATTACCATAGAGTTCAACCCGTCTATCGAACACACTGTGTAGAAAAAATTATTCTGTAACACTCATTTTTGTTGAACCACAAAGACCTTTACTTGATCTTTTGACCTACAAATCAATAAGACTCTTTCATACCTTAAGTGCAAGACCCCACGAATTATGGCCAGGACGGTGAGATAGAACTAAAGGTGCAGAAAGAGAAAAAAAATTGTTTTCACTAATTAGTCACATTGATCGTAATGTTTGACCTTGTGGCCCCCAAATGAAAATAGGATACTTTTATCCAAAGAGGAAGTCATCAACTAACTCTGCTGAAGGTACATAGTGGAGACCTGTACCTTTCGTACATAAGCCATTATCCTCGTCTCAGCCACAGTGAATTAGGAATCTACCCTTTTGACCTCAAAATCGATTGGCTTTCTTCATGTACTATTTGCAAGCAATCCACTGAGATTTTTAGCTGGAGAGAGCCGAGTTATGTTGCCGAAATGAAATTGCTAACAGACAGACGGATGGACGGTAGGATAATACTCTCCACCTTATTAATGCGGGTGTGTAAATAATAAGCCTTGTAGTCTTAAAGAACCTCCATTCTAACTGGGCATATATCTATACATTTGTACATGTTTTATAAAGTTTATATCCATTCGTCTGATATGATTTTATTATACACAGAGGTAGTTTAAAATGTCTAAAATAGTTCAACAATTTTCATTAGAAATATTTCTTTTATGGGATATTTAACTAAAAATGTTTTTATGACTTAAATTGTGTTTCTTATCTCCCATAAGTTAATATAACTTCCTTTTACGCATGCACAAAAAGAAACAATGCAATAATAATACTGAGCACGGAAGTTTAAGGGATCATTGAGCTGGACCGTTCAGGTGCCATGACAACGGATAAAATCGATCACCCTATTTTATACTAACATGTTTGTTTTATCTATCACGGCTCTTTTCACGTGGTATATATTTTAAGGGCTCTTGATATAGGAAGCAATCTGTGTCTTTCGATTTAGAAGTATGTTATTTAAAAAAAGAAAAAAAATATTAATTCCGAATATTTTATCCGGGATAAACATTTCGTAGTAATATGCAATGACTTGAATAGATGGCGATACATATCTTCTCTAAGTGGGTCATTCTGTTAGGTTAACAAGCGAATCCTGAGCGGAGATTTGATTGTATGTACTGAAAATGAAATAGATTAGATAGAAAATGGTAATTGCCAATTAGAAATCTTATTTTTCAAAACTAGATCAGGTTGTCTTAGTCATTATATCTAGAGTAGAGACAAAGGATGCAAGTGGCGTAACTACCACGGGGTCTTGTCACAAATTATTATT
Source organism: Sinohyriopsis cumingii (assembly GCA_028554795.2). NCBI lineage: Eukaryota > Metazoa > Mollusca > Bivalvia > Unionida > Unionidae > Sinohyriopsis > Sinohyriopsis cumingii. The sequence continues at coordinate 65,613,913 of CM068833.1, read as the reverse complement.
ATCAGTCAATGGTTACATAGCTTGAGGGGGTGGGGTTGTGTGCTAAACATGGAACAAAAAAGTTGATACTACCGGTCAATGGATAGGGGCCTGGGAGCTCCAGACCTGTTAAGATTTAGAAAAGGCTTGAGGACTGTAACACATTATTGAAATTATATAGTCTCACGACATAAGACGTGACGGTTACAGTATTTGTTTACACTGGTATAAAGTCCCAAGATTTCGAACATCCTACCAATATCAATTGTGAAATTAAACAAAGACGTATAAATGAAAAAAAAAAAAAAATCACACACACCAACAAAAAATCCATATCACTAAAACTCAGTGCGCTTATTCTCATTTTCCCAGTAAGTCTTCATAAAAATCCTTAGCAACTATTATGACGGAGTAAATCAACCGGCCGCACGATTCACCCAAAACCTGCATGATTCACCCGAATCCACTACATAATGATGCAGATTAAACTATGCATACTCAAAACCACAAGAAAACAATGTAAACAGTGTTATTATGAAAAAAACACGACAGAATATGCTGCATTTATATTTTAGATTGGAAGTAAACATCGGAACAAGGGAGACAAATCTTACTATAGTCATAACCAGTCAGAACTGAACTCTGTTCTGGACAAAATTAAATACAGTAAACAAAATTAAATTACAGTAGCATGTAATGTAATAAAAAAATATAAAACTAACAAACCAACAATTAAATTAATTATACATATCAGACAATGGAACCAATAATATATACACCATAATGTACATGTTCTTCTCTGTATTAGAAATTGCTTATCGCTACTGGCTTTAACGATATATTGTATTTCTAAGTTGCATTGTTTTAAGTTCTTGTTTTTAGAATCATCCGAAGTAAATAATTGCCTATCAGTGCCATGACTGTCAAATGCGATTAACACAACATTACAACGAACAACTGAAAGTACCAAATAATTTCTTTATACTACATTTCAATCAAATATGGCATGTCTAGCTGCTAATTACAAATTTTTAAACATGTACTAAGATTATTGTTCAAAGTCCTATCAAGCACAGTTTTAAAACAAGAAATAGTGCATGAACAGTAAACTAATGAAGTTCAACTCAATTGTATTTTGCATATTATAAAGTAAAGCATTAATACACTCAACATAATACAAGTAATGCTTGCAACCTGTGTCGTAGGTAACTAAAAATTGATACAATTGTACAAAGATTATAAACGTTGCAAAGATTGTTGCATAAAACCAGGTCAGAAACTGCAACAATGGAAATGCGTAGCCATTTCTCGACATTAGACAAGTGTATTTCTAGTTCAATTTGCACATCGTGGGTGAATGATCGCTATTATCGCAATTTCATTTGCGATGTTCGTCCCGCCTTTGCACGCTTTCTTTGCCCAGATTTTCGTCCCGCATCTATTTTCGGCCGGATTTTGCATTGTCATTTTGCATTGGACGAATGCTAGTATATTCAAAATATTGGTTGCCATGGTTTCATCAATTACATATGAAGAGGAAGGGCCAAAAAAATTATAATTGCCAGAGCCATATAATGCGCGATGCAAATCTATGAACTGAGCTTGAGTTACACTATATAACCTATTGATTAATTCGGGTAACTTGTGTTGTTTCCAACAGCAACCTGCTTAAGTCTATTATTTCTAGATTCTGAGTTGTTGGTCCAAAGACTAGTGATAATTTTGTTTGTTAGCGGTTTATACACAAACATTTTAAATATTTGACATATGAATCTTTTGAAGTACTGTGCGAAATTTGGATAATGTTTTAAATACATTGCCAGATCATCTTCTCGTTTTGCAAACGTGGCATCATCGTGACTGAAAATTAGGCCACTCTCCTCATTCAAGAGTATACGAAGTATTGATTTTGTGACAAGATCGTCACGTCCATGTTTATGCAAAGAGAGCCGAATGTTGTCTTTAATATGCTTAGTGCAATACAAAAATTCTGCATTACAAAAATTGGATCTTGGAGCATATGTCGGAACTTTTTCATTGTCAGTACCAACTATAAGCTTGTGTCCAATATTTTCACAAATATGCAAAAGAAATTGTAATATGTGTTTTCAACTGACTCCCAATGAAGACATAGCAGACCTAAGAAAATAGGGTATTGATCAGTTTTCTTGTTTACAACGCTTATATTTTTGTATGACATTGCAGTCACAAAAACCTTACCCAAGTTTTAAAAGTTCGGTCTATTCCAATAATGCAAACACCCGGTCCTGAATGATTTTTGATCAAGTCAGATTTTTTAAAATGTATATCAATATAATGAACGAGCTTTTTTTGTTGTTGTCAGAATTATTTCCTGGACAGTCATTTGTGTGAAGTTTCACTAAAATTTATATTAAATAATCGGCTAGATTTTTATTTCATGTTGTAAATGTTGTCGAGTTTGCCTCGAACATTTTGGCATAGTAAAGCTATCTTCCTTACTCACCTGTAAATATATATCCGAAGTCTTTGTCTCCCCTATACCATTTACAGCTTCTTATAGAATGTTTGGATTCGTTCGCCGATAGTGCTCATTACGTTTACTGTTTCCATATGATTGGTTAATTTTGCAAACACCTTTCCCACAACTTTTTACCACAGCCCGTTTTTGGATAACATTTGTTTGACTGGGTGCTTTAATTAAAGTTGTTACACGTTTTTTAAACTTTACATCTCCTTAAGGATTTGTCTAATATCTGTGGAATGAAAGTACATCTCCATGTCGTGGTTGAATTGGAATATGTGTACTATTCTTATTCTGTACTTGGTTCGTACATATTAAATTGTTTTTGTATAAACCAGACGCAGTCTATTTTCCGAATCGAGTAAAAACGTGGTTGACAGTAGTTACCGCATGTGTGTCCCATACAGCACAATCGTCGAGAAATTCATGTTTATCTTTATGGTTATTACAACTTATGTCTATTACAACATAAACATTATTTTTAGGCCCTGGTGGTATATCAATTATGTAAAGTTTGTTGTTCGCGAGAATTGATAAAATATCTTAGTTCCTTAAAAATGTCATTTTGCTTCGTGCAACATTTGCTGTTTTCACAATTAAAACTTCATTTTCGTGATGATCTGTATCATTATCGTTATTCATAAGATCATTATGGCTAGAAATATTAGTCTATTATATCTATGTATTTATTATCATATTCTTGGACATCATTTCCGACACCATCATATCCATAAGCAACCTAAACAATAAGTACTGTCACAATCCGCGGACCCAATGCACGATATTTGACGACCTTTTAATGGTGGTTGTTTGCGTGATCATGCGTTTCCATCATCACAATTGTTGTCATCATCAACTGCATTTTAAAAAAATAGGAATGAAGGCAGACATCACATTTCGGAAAATGTTAGAGATAAGCAGCTAAAATATTCTCCGATTTTAGTTACGGTATATACCGAATATAAATATCAACATTTTATTATGTATGTAGTTATAGATCTTTTCATCTGTCTCGCACGAATGAATCGAATGTGCAGAAGAATGCTATATCATTAGCATTAAATTTTAAGCAACAACAATAATATTAAATGCATTGACTGAAGTATAAAGAAAATAATGAATCAGCACTTATTTTAAATTAAGTTTAAAAGCAAAGAATCAGTACCTTTACAAGATTTAAAATGTCAAGAAGTAATATAATATTTTGCTATAGCCCTTAGCGACAACAAATTGTTAATAAGTCAATCGGGGGGTAATTTTACCGACCTTGGAAATTGGTGACATCAGGGTCATTCAAAGGTAATTTTATCACCTGAGTATGGCATCTGTGTATCCCTGACACTTGAAAAGTGTCCCCTTGTTGGGCTCCTTGGTGGATGGGGAGCACGGGTGCTGAATTTTTAATCTAGCCAAAATGGATATTTCCAAAAAAAATCAAAATAAACGTACCAAAACTTTATCTGACTCGGACGACGAACCATGTAGTGTGGACACATTTCCACGCTTCATGGTAATACAATCTAAAGATGCCGCAAAATCCCTAGCTTCATTCTCTCCGTTTGTGATTGAGAAAACAATTACAGGTTTGATTGGTACGCCAAAGAGCGTCAAAAAAAAAAATGAAATCGGGTTGCCTTCTCGTGGAATGTGAGCGACGAGGTCAGTCAGACAATATCGGGAAAATAAAAACTTTCTTCGATATTCCAGTGACCTCATTCGCTCACACCAAACTGAATACGTCCAAAGGCGTGATTCGCTGTCGTGACTTGGCTGGAGTCACCGATGCAGATATCATCGAAGGAATGAAAAGTGAAGGTGTCACTGCAGTCCGTCGAATACGTATCAAACGTAATAATAACCTGCAGGACACCAACACCATTGTACTCGCCTTCAACAAGCCAACTGTACCCAAAGTGGTCAAAGTTGGCTTCTTGCAAGTGAAGGTTGACATCTACTTTCCCAACCCCCTTCGATGTTACAAATGTCAAAAATACGGCCATCACGAAGACCGCTGCTCTAAAACCCAAATATGTGGCCGATGCGGAGAAAATTCTCATCAGGAAGCTGACTGTAGAGCAACTCCGCATTGTGTCAACTGTGGAAAAGAGCACCACGCATATTCCAAGGACTGCGATACCTGGAAACAGGAGAAGGAAATTCAGAGGGTAAAATACACAATATTCCCTATCCAGAAGCCAGAAAACTTGTACAGGCGAAAACAGCCCATCCTGGCCCATCCTTCTCCACTGTAGTGAAGAGCAATCCTAAAACAACGAAGGACGCTCAAACACAAACAGAAGCACCCGATTCAACACCAAGCTCAAACCCCCCTCATTACCAATCACAGAGAAACACGGCATCTACACAAACTACATTCAGCAATACCCAACAAACTAAGTCACCAAAAAACAAAAATAAATCTCATGGAAACAGGCAACAAAAGGGGTCAGATGACCCCATCAAACTTTATAACAGGTTTGGAGACATCGAGAGCATGGATGCAGAAGAATCTGCTCCATGCGCTCAAGGGAACTCCAGACCTGCAAACAAAAAATTCACCCCCGTACTTCCTCCAGAGAAATAACAAAACAAATTCCCTCTGCGAAAGGTCTAACCTAGCTCCACAATCTTTAATTTAAATTTATAATGAAAAACTATCATACAATGGAATTGTCAAGGACTTAAAGCAAATTACAATGATCTTCTCCTGCTTTTAAACGAACATGATCCTGCGGTACTATGCCTTCAAGAAACCTTCTTGAAAGATACGGACAACATCACATTTAAAAACTACTCTCTGTTTAACACCTGCTCTCCAAATGTTGATAGGGCATCAGGAGGAGTTTCTGTTATTGTGAACAACACAGCTCCTCATAGTTTCATTCCTTTAAACACCAATTTACAAGCCATTGCTGTAAGCGTCACTCTACATCGAGTGATTACATTTTGCTCTATTTATTTACCACCACACACTAACCTAGTACCAAACGAACTCGATAATCTTGTTAAACAGCTTCCCGCACCCTTTGTTTTACTCGGGGATTTTAATGCCCATAACATTTTATGGGGATCGAATCATGTAAGTGACAGAGGTCACAAAGTTGAAGACTTTATTTCTAGACACGATCTGTGTCTATATAATACCAAAACACCTACATATTTACACCCAGGCACGGGTACATACACATGCATCGATTTGACAATTTGTTCTCCTTCGCTGCTTTTGGACTATGAATGGAAGGTCGCTGATGACCTTCACAGCAGCTATCACTTCCCAATCTCCCTTGTAAATCATAACTCTACAATTGATGAAGTAATTCCACAATGGAATTTAAAGAAGGCCGACTGGGCCAAATTCGAAACACTCTGTAAAACCAGGCTGAATGAGGATACACTTTTCAATGTTAACGACCCCATTCAGCATTTTACATCTATTTTAACCGACATTGCAGAAGAATCTATCCCCAAGTCCTCAGCAAACTGTAAAAGAACCCTAAAACCTTGGCTCACTAAGGAATGTAAGGAAGCCATACGGCAACGCCGAGAAGCATTGAAAAAATTTAACAATCATCCGACGCCCGAGAATTTAAGTAAATATCGTATTCTCCGGGCCAAAGCTCGCCGCACAATCAAAGAAAGTAAACGAGCATCATGGATGAAATATGTTTCCTCTTTAAACTCTCGTTCCTCAATTAAGAAAGTTTGGGACACGATCCGAAAAATAAACGGAAAGAGAAAACACAATTCTTTCCGACATCTAAAAGTGAACAATAACAATCTTAGCTCAAAACGTGACATAGCAAATGTTCTTGCTTATACATTCTCTAAAAATTCGTCATCATCTAATTATTCCGAAGCCTTCCAAAAATTGAAAACTCAAAAAGAAAAGTCACGTTTAAAATTCACATCCAACAACTCGGAAAGCTACAACCAGCTGTTTTCACTATCAGAACTTATGGAGGCTTTAGACAAGGCCCATGATACTTCCGCTGGGCCTGACAAAATACATTACCAGTTTTTAAAACATCTTCCAGAATCATCTTTAACATCTCTTTTAAAACTCTTCAATGATTTATGGATTACTGGTAACCTACCTAAAATATGGAAAGAAGCAACAGTAATACCAGTTCCCAAACCCGGTAAAGATAGTGAAGATCCTACCAACTATCGACCTATTGCACTCACCAGCTGCATGTGCAAAACAATGGAACGAATGATCAATTCTCGGCTTGTATGGTACTTGGAAACTAACAATTTAATATCTCCTTTCCAAAGTGGCTTTCGTTATGGACGGAGCACCAACGATCATCTGGTTAGACTAGAAACATTCATTCGCGATGCATTTATCAAGAAAGAACATTTAGTAGCGGTTTTCTTTGATTTAGAAAAGGCCTATGACACAACATGGAAGTACGGGATACTAAAAGACCTGCACGATCTAGGTCTAAAAGGCCGTCTGCCCTCTTTCATATCCAACTTCCTCTCCGACAGAGAATTCAAGGTACGAGTGGGCTGTACTCTCTCAGATTTGCACGAGCAAGAGATGGGTGTGCCCCAGGGCAGTATTTTATCTGTGACACTTTTCAATATCAAAATTAATAACATCACCAAGTGTTTGACTCCTGGTGTAGATTGCTCACTATATGTTGATGATTTTCTCATATGTTATCGGTCAAAGCACATGCATACAATTGAAAGACAACTACAGCAAAATATCAACAAGATTCAAAATTGGGCTAGTACGAACGGTTTCAAATTCTCGAAATCAAAAACGGTATGTATGCATTTCTGTCAATTACGACGACACCACGATGAACCTAAACTCACGCTGGACGGAACACCTATTCCAGTTGTAGAGGAAACAAAATTTGTGGGTATTATCTTTGATAGAAAACTGACTTTTATTCCACACCTAAAAAACTTGAAAGCCAAATGCTTAAAAGCACTTGACCTACTTAAAGTAGTAGCGCACACTGACTGGGGTGCTGATAGAAAAGTCATCCTGAATTTATATAGAACGTTTATTCGCTCCAAACTAGACTATGGTTGCGTTGTGTATGGTTCTGCCAGAAAATCGTATCTTAAAATGCTTGATCCAATTCATCATCAGGGAATAAGACTGGCTCTGGGAGCATTTAAAACATCCCCGTGTGAAAGCCTTCTAGCTGAGGCGAATGAACCACCGTTATCGCATCGTAGAGAAATGCTTTCCGCACAGTATGCTCTGAAATTAAAATCAAACCCTCTGAATCCTGCTTTTCGGCTGTTTTTCAACCCAAATACAAAACTTTATACGAAAATAAACCAAACGCCATACCTTCCTTTGGCATTAGAATATCATCCAGCCTTGACACTACAAATATAGATCTTTCAAAAATTCAGAAAACATCCATCTCCGAAACACCACCCTGGCTAATTAAACAACCAAAAGTACGTTTTACGCTACACGATGGAAAAAAATCCGAAACAAACCCTTCTATCTTCCACAACTCTTACCATGAACTCCTCACCGAATTTAAAAACTACACCAGAATTTACACTGATGGATCAAAGGATGAGGAAAAGGCTGCTGCAGCCTTTGTTTGTGGAAATCACACAACGCAAGTTCGCTTACCAAATGGAGCATCAATTTTTACAGCCGAAATCAGAGCAATAGACCTTGCTCTGCAACATATAGAAAAGAACCGTATTTTAAACAGTATCATCTTCTCCGACTCGCTATCAGTACTCCAGTCACTACACAATAGAAAACTGGAGAACCCATTATTGAAAAACATACTTGTAAAAAACACCGAGCTGAGTGTCTCCCACAATATAATATACTGTTGGTTACCTAGCCACATTGGTATTAAAGGTAACGAAAAAGCAGATCGCGCTGCTAAAATGGCCCTTTCTCAAGAACCATCTGATTTTAAAATACCATATACTGATTTTAAACCTTGTATCAGAAAGTTCTTACGTCAGAAGTGGCAGGCATCATGGAATGATGCTGTAAATAACAAACTTCATGCAATCAAGCCAACTCTAGGAGAATGGACTCCTTCCTACAGAACCATTCGTAGGGAGGAGGTAGTCATTGCAAGAATCCGATTTGGTCATACTTATATCACCCACACCCACATACTAAAAGGTGAAGACCCACCAGAGTGGGTTTCTTGCAATGAACCATTCACTGTCAAGCACTTTATGATAGAGTGCTTTGACCTACAACCTACGCGCGATCGTTATTACGTTGTGCATGACATGAAAGAACTTTTTTATAATATAAACATCACTCGTATTATCGAGTTCTTGAAAGCCGTAAATATTTACTCTAAACTCTGACTTTTATGCTATCACCTTGTGCAGTTTTATGCAATATACATACCGTCCCATTTTAATATCTATTCATCTTTTTTACATCTCCCGTTGATCGGGAAGCTTTATTTTGCACCGTTACCATCTTACCGTTCTTAATTTCAACCATTTGTTCTTTTATATCGCTGGTCGATATAGAACCTTTTATAAGTTTTAAAAGATTATACAAGTAACACTTTGTTTGGCGCTAAATAGCCTAAAAGTGCTGATGCGCCGTTAAAAAACAAACAATCAATCAATCAGTTGTTAATAAAGCAAGTAACAAATACATGTAAGCATATTTATAATATCGTGCATCTGTTATTGTTGTCATCCTAGTTGATATGTATGGCACACCGATGGTCCATTCTTTGCTTCACAATGAGGCCGTTTATACTTGGAACGTATTGACTGGTCCGCCTTTGACTTGATTAACAGCAATGGGGATGAATGCATTAACATTTGTTTCCCTTTTCTCGTTTCTCCCCAATGTAAATACTGAATGCGGCATAACTTGTCCGTTTCAAGAAGACTACTCTTTCTAATGTTGTGGTTTTGGGTAAGTTTTCCTTTGATTTACATAATGTTTTTGGTGGGTTAGGGCAGTTTAGGGTGGTTTTAGGCAGGTTTTGGGTGAATCGTGCGGCCTCTAAGACTCCATTGCCCTTTTTCTCTCTTACTCAGTAAGTCCACATAAAAATCCTTAGTAACTATTGTGACGGGTTAAATCAACTTACCTCCGTAATATTATTACAAATATCCCGTATGCTACAAAGAAAGTTACAACAACGTGACTCGCAGCTGATACTGCATCTTCATCAACTCTTAGAATCGCGTACGGTTATAAATTGTATGTGAATCTATCATCACTGATGCTCAGAGATGGACCATTAATATTATACGATGTCCAAGTTTACAAGAAAAACATACCGTCATGTCGGGTAATTCTGCGCATCGATACGTCATTTCTGTAAGCAATTGATCACATGCTATTCTGGGTCAAAAATCCATTTGTATCAAGAAAGAACGATCGTACTTTAACTAAGGAAAGTGATATTCATAAAGTGTACAAACTATCCAACATTTCAACTCTAAAGGCATATACAAATATGATTTCCAAATGTGAACATGAAGACCCGCTCCATGACCTTCTTAAACCTGTAAGCCAGAAAATCCTATTTACTATGTATTTTTTTAGAATCGTACAAATAAATACGTTATATAAAAGGTGGAATTGTATACCTTAAAAACTCTGCATCTTAATCAAAGTTTCTAATTTTGCAAGAAGTTGTCCCACACGTACAATTTTGTCTGTTACCCAGCGTGTCAACTTGCTGCTAGAACATAAATTCTCAAGAAATACCACAGCGTAGTCTGTTCCTAAATTCTTGAGTAATTTTACCCCATCAACAAGACGTAAACACATTACATCCTATTCTTTGTTGTTTCTCTTCCACATAATAGCTGATTTTTGTTATAAAATGTCGAACTTTACTAACTGTTTTACAAGATCGGTTTAGGTTGCTTAACATCTCTTGTCATTTATTGGTATTGTCACGTTGAACTTTGTAGAACTAGCTATAAACCTGACCTAATTACTCTGCTGAACTGCTGACAGAAAAGTCCAAAGTAATGTATCTCATTTCAATAGTCCGATGGATAAACATTACATCTTTTCAAAGTGTATGCAGAATAGGCCGACATATCGCTAGTCAGAAAAGAACGGGATTGGTATCCCCTGTGTCAAAAATTAATATTATTTTGAACAGAATATTCTGGTGACAATTGCCTCTTTTCAAATAGTAAGCATTACTGTATTTTATTTTGGTCAATCGGTCGAATTCTGTATGCGTTTTGCGAAAGTATTGGGGACGGAAACCTAAGTGCGCAGAAATGCCCAATATCATTTTACTTACGATACATTTCGTAATGAAACTAACATCCTTGACATCAGAGTATTATGTTTCTATATTTTCAAGAAAATCTTAATGTTGAACTTATTTGTCCCAATTTGATTTCTTAAAATTCGATGATTTGAATGAAAATGAATCTCCTGTAACTTTGTCTTTTGTGTCTCATTATTTGCCATTGAGAAATAAGTAGTGAATGATACAAAATAGTTTTGACGGAACAAAATCACTATACATGAAGGAATGCAGTACTAACGGTGTTAAATTTGAAAACAAGACATAAGTTAAATCTAATATTTTATTTTGTTTTACAGGTAAACAATTTGATTATAATACCATCATTAGTTTTTGTGGTATTTGTGTTTGCTTTGTATGGTATCTTTATCGGTGCATATGTAAAATAATATCTCGTGAAGACTTATGCGATTCAGTGAAGTGCCACGAAACGGGTGATGTATTAATACACGTATGAAAAGAGTACGAGTTTTAAATGATGAAAGTAAGTGCTCCAGAACCGAAAAATCCAGAATTAATGGTGTGAAAGATGGTTTAATTTGACGTAACATAAATCGACATTACCGATATTGCTGTTCCGAAACATTGGAAAAACGAACCGAATATCAGTTGTCTTTACCTCGTAAGTTGTAAAACTCACTAAAATCAAGTTTCGATTGAAGGAACATTTTCTTATGTTGTAGACCATATACAAATAGAATTTATAAAACCATTTTTAAACAGTTTCGCAAAATGACGTTCTTTTTTCAGTCCTATTGACAACATGTGTAGAATAAATTGTGTGTATATAAGTTGTTCAGCGCTTTTATTCCTTTTGTGTTTTCGGACACGATATCTTATTTGATGCTGGTCTCTTAACGCTGTTTTGGAAAAATATACAGTTCCGTTAATGTTTTTGTAGATCAGGCTTATATATATATATATATATATATATATATATATATATATATATGTGTGTGTGTGTGTGTGTGTCCCTTTCCGTAAAACCTGAAAAAAGAGTTACATAGCTATAAGGTCGATTTCGTTGTCTAACCGCAGTCAGTATACTGGATTGACATATCATATAAATCCGATAATTAACGACAGGGCAAATAAAGCTACCATGCAGTTAGACGTTTCCGAATGGAAAATTCGATATACTTCATTCCAGTATTGTATATATTGGCACGTCAGTAATATTGGCAAACATGTTTTCAAAATTTTTAAAATTCTAAAATCGCATGAACTGATGGACTGAACAAATTCGTGAATATATTTTTTTTAAGACATATGTCACACCAGCATAGTCTAGTCAAACGAAATAAAGACTTCTTTCTTCTGATTCAAAACAATCATCAGTGCATTTATGCATACATCTGTCCATAATACAATGTATTTCAATATTTTTAAACTTCTGTTTTATTACATCTAAGTGAAAGTTATAAAAGCATTGTTAAATTTAATCGATGACAATTCAATAGGATTTAATAAATGGCATTTGTTAAGAACATACTAACACAATAAAGACAAAATTACATCAATATATGCTTTGAGATATCAAATACCCATTATATCAAGGAGCAAACACGTATGGAATGCCATCAAATGATTGTATGATTTTATAATGACTGAATGCAGCCTATTAGAACACTTGTGTGCTTATTGCTGCAAAAATACTCATAACTTTAGACTAAATATGCAGAACTTTGTTTTGCATGCTTTTAATGATCTTAAAAATAAAGTAAATAAGCATTTGTAATTCGTTTGTCACAAAATACTATGTCTTGAATCAGTGCATACACACGTCAACTACAGTTTACCATATTTATTTTATACTCGAGAGAAGAAAAGAGAATTTGGTACATTGAGTAACTAATGAGGATCTCTGGAACATGTTTACCTTTTGCCATAAGATATACATCAAACCCGTGGTTGATCTCTTACTGCAGTGTCCTAGTGTAATTCTTGACCTGACTGACGATCTTTTACTAGATCAGATATAGAAAGTCCCTCTTCCCGCATAAACTGAAGACTGCGTGTCAAAACTAACAACTCCATGGCACAACAGTTCTTGACCTCATTGCACTGAAATATTATATCGTGATTTGTATTTTTTGTGTAATATTATTTTCTGAGAGAACACTTACACAATAAATATATCACTGATTATGTACTCACTAATAGTTCATATTGTACGAGTCCACACAAGAGAATTCATTGAAAAAAATTTATAACAAAATAAAATACCTGCACAAGTTGGATGTCCACAACTTTGATTGTCGGGACATCCATCAAAGTACAACTGCCATATTTGGCAGTGTGGCATGGGGATGAAAACTGGTGTCTCTACCCAGCTTCAAAGACTCCTTTGGCCCGCACCTCATCTAGGTAGAGCTGCTGTCTATACTCCCATAGTGACAATGTTGCAAGAACAATATAGCATGACTGGATGGTATGCATAGATCCTAAATGACTAGTGAAGCTCCGCCCCCTTAGAGACTGTTACTGCGAACCCCAAGCTTCCCATTAAAATGGCCGAATCATCACAGAATACAGGCACCATGTCAGATTCTCTCTCGCGTATTCCCGATAATATTTCACTTAAATACCTTCCTGATCAAGAGAAGCTTTCCAGTAAAGTGTTGCAGAAGGGTTGAACTACTTTACGCAAAGATATATACACGAAATCAAAGTTTTGGAGTTTGAAAACAAGATTCGCGTAGAAGCGAGATGCTGGCCATCTATGAAGAAGAACCAGCCTCCGCACCGTCTGCACATCGAAATTACGGAGGAAAAGTGTGAAGATGCATACTGTTCATGTAAAGCTGGGTAAGATTTAATGTTTTGTATTTTTTATGAGCTATGTTTAATGTTTGAACTGTTTAATACCCTGAAGTAATGGCAACTGTTATAGTATAAGTCGTGCAGATCATGTAGGCGTTCGGTACCGACTATTTAATGTGTTATTTTTTACAATTTTATTGCACATACATTAAAATGGCGAGCATTCACTTTATCTGGATCCTCATACATCCATATTCTTTTAGAATGTCATTATATACACACTGTTCGAGAAGAACATTCGGCAAAAACAAATGTTAAATTACGTAAATGGATATATTTGGATGAGGTCAACCTAAAGGTGTTAGCGTGCTGTAATCTCACAACGAAAGCTGCAGCTGTTGATAATAAAAATCGTAGTATCATGTTAGCTGTTGATTTCACCAAAGGTCTTTTTCTCTTGACCCAGTTTATTACCTGGCCACCTTTGTAAATTTCCACAGTGATCAATAATTTTAGTCAAGGGTCATCCATACATGACGTCACGTAATTTGGGCGGAATATTTTGTACCCCGGCCCCGTGATAAAAACTCGGCCCCCTCGTTAGATGTCACAATGCTTTGACACTCCCAACCAATAAAAATTGTCAAAATCAATATTGGTTTGAAATCCCTTTGCATTAGAAAAACATCACGACACTGCATTCTAAATTATTTATCTGGTAGATGGCGCTGGTGTTGGTTTTGTGACATCACCAATAGCATTTTTTTAAACTAATTAATGTGTATGATATCTGAAAAATATATATGTATTGTTGCAGGGTCAGTGGGCATTGCTCCCATGTAGTAGGGCTAATTAAGTCCCTACAGGGTTTCAAACTACATAACTTCACCTCTATTCCTGACCAGTTGAGCAGCACAAGCTTACCTCAGCAATGGCATGTGCCAAGGGGATCGAAAATAAAACCAGTGCCACTTAACCATGTTGTGGTTGCTAGACCGACAGAGAGTAGGAAAAGAAAGCCATTGGTTTGCCAGACAGATATAAACAAAAAGTATGAATTTAAAATAAAAATAATTTACCAACAGAAATACTTGTTTAAAATCTGATTGTAGATGGAACATAGAGTTAACTATTTATTACTTCCAGATTAAAATAAACATGACAAACAATATAGCTTTATTAATTTGTTTTTATTCATCATGCTGATACAACATACTTGAATTGATATGTAATAGAAAAATATTCATGTAAATCTACAATATAATGTCATCAAATTGAATAAGTAATAAGGTGTGCATTTAAAATATGTGCAAAAATTATAGATGCCTAAAATAGGCACTGACATGAAGTAAACAAAAAAAACAACATTGTTTAACACGACTATTTCATTACATTTCTTTTTACATTTAGAGTACCGAAAGTGGATGAAAAGGACATGTCTCATCTCTCTAGTCTGAAGGGAACACCCCTAGAGTGCAGAATTGCACCAAACATTCCTAAAGTATCAACACCTCTAGGAGACGTGCAGATCGGGTCAATATTATCGTATCAGGTACTATCCAATCATAGTATATTCAGTGTTCATCCTTAACAAAAACATCTTGAAAAAGTGTTAGAAGACAACACACTGTCCATATTTTGTTGGCCTTTTGAAACAAAGATGTAGGAATACAATGTGATAAAAGTTTGTATGTTTTAACTTTACATATGAGACGTTCTATATGTACCCTTTGTTTGGCAATTTTGTTAGTCAAAAGTGTCTCAGAAGCTGTCATTTGCCTACTTGCCGATGCGAATGGTGGAATGTTTATTTTCAAACCAAGTTCACTTATTTCTTTTGCAATGTTAAAACCTTTGTCTACCATTATGGCATCTCCTTCTTTAATATAACCAATTGATTTTAGTGTTTTAAGCATATCATAAAAACCAGATTGTTCTGTGATAGATTTATCTGAAATTGATCCTGTAAATAATTCTGAAACAAACATTACACAACCATTAGGATCACAACCTATCAACCCCTTTAGAGTTGTTGCAGATTTATAATCACTATATAACTGGCTCTGTAGGCAAAGTGCACTTGGAATTTTAGTTTTAATTTCAGTTCCATTTATAATAATAATGGTAGTGGGAAAATCTTTTCTATATTCAGATGGCATGTTTTTTATTATAGTATCTCTATGTGGCCAAACTGAAAGCTGGCCAAGTTTTAAATACATAAGATCGAGCCATGTGTTAAGCACAACACTAGCTGACTGTGCAGAGAGTCCAAACCGTGTGGCCAAATCTTTTAAACCAAAACCATGCCTAAGCCTACATATTGTTAAAAACAGTCCATCTTCCTCGATAAGGCTTTTTGTATCCCTTCGTCCTGGTCCATATTTGACTGGACACTCTATAGGGGCTAGAAAGGCCAATAAAGCTAAAAACCTTATGTATGTGATTCCTGTATAGTATTTAAACAAATTTTTCAATGTGTTTTCACAATTGCTACACTCAATGTTTGTTTCTTGGCAATTATTTTCTTCAGATGTTGAATTTCTTTATCTTTTGATGACACTTCAAGTTGAAGCTCTTGTATCTTTTTTGAACTATTTGACAATTTGAGCCTTAGATCCTGATTCTCAGCTGCAACTGCTAACATATCTATTGCTGATATCCCTGAAAAAAATAAGAAAAGTTATTTATTTTCTTCATTTCAGACAAAGTACCTGAGGGAAACTACACAAATAACTCAGGACTGTGGTAATACATCTGTGACAAGGGCTTCTCCAGTCTGTTTACCAGATGAGTTCAAACCACTCAATGAGAACACAAAGTGCATAAATCCATGTGACACTGAGGTACAGACAAGAAATCGGGCCTTGTCGGATCACTGGTTTCATGAGAGAAAAGACAGACTTACATCATCTAATTTTGGAAAAGTAATATCAAGGAAATCTAAACCCAGTGAAAGGTTTATTAACAGTTTATTTTCAAAAAATGACGTGAAAGCCAAAGCTCTTGAATACGGTAAAAGACATGAGAAAACTGCTAATGAAAAGTATCTTGAATTGTATCCGTCTAGGCATTTCCGTGAGTGTGGCTTTGTGGTTAATAATGACTTTTCATTTTTGGGTGCCTCGCCTGATGGGAAACTGTGTGACAATGGAGTATGTGGAATTGTGGAAATTAAATGCCCGTTCTCTGCTAGAAAAATGACCATTGAAAAGGCATGCAGTGATATACCAGATTTCTATTTACAGAAGGATGAACATGTATCATTAAAGAAGACACACATTTACTATGCACAGATTCAAGGCCAACTTATGGTTACAGGTTGTGAATTTTGTGAATTCATTGTTTACACACAGGAGGATATGTATGTGGAAAGAATTAAACCAGACATTCCATTTATGACTTCTCCCTCTGCGGGTCCGGGGTTGTAGAATTGGCCCGACGTGCCTCGCTACGTGTCGTAAAAGGCGACTAAGTAGAGGCAACCTGTTTGCCGTGGGTTGCGTCCCGTGTCGGGGGAGGAAAGGATCCTGGTAGTTGAGCAGAGGCTTTCCCTGCATTCACATCCAACAACTCGGAAAGCTACAACCAGCTGTTTTCACTATCAGAACTTATGGAGGCTTTAGACAAGGCCCATGATACTTCCGCTGGGCCTGACAAAATACATTACCAGTTTTTAAAACATCTTCCAGAATCATCTTTAACATCTCTTTTAAAACTCTTCAATGATTTATGGATTACTGGTAACCTACCTAAAATATGGAAAGAAGCAACAGTAATACCAGTTCCCAAACCCGGTAAAGATAGTGAAGATCCTACCAACTATCGACCTATTGCACTCACAAGCTGCATGTGCAAAACAATGGAACGAATGATCAATTCTCGGCTTGTATGGTACCTGGAAACTAACAATTTAATATCTCCTTTCCAAAGTGGCTTTCGTTATGGACGGAGCACCAACGATCATCTGGTTAGACTAGAAACATTCATTCGCGATGCATTTATCAAGAAAGAACATTTAGTAGCGGTTTTCTTTGATTTAGAAAAGGCCTATGACACAACATGGAAGTACGGGATACTAAAAGACCTGCACGATCTAGGTCTAAAAGGCCGTCTGCCCTCTTTCATATCCAACTTCCTCTCCGACAGAGAATTCAAGGTACGAGTGGGCTGTACTCTCTCAGATTTGCACGAGCAAGAGATGGGTGTGCCCCAGGGCAGTATTTTATCTGTGACACTTTTCAATATCAAAATTAATAACATCACCAAGTGTTTGACTCCTGGTGTGGATTGCTCACTATATGTTGATGATTTTCTCATATGTTATCGGTCAAAGCACATGCATACAATTGAAAGACAACTACAGCAAAATATCAACAAGATTCAAAATTGGTCTAGTACGAACGGTTTCAAATTCTCGAAATCAAAAACTGTATGTATGCATTTCTGTCAATTACGACGACACCACGATGAACCTAAACTCACGCTGGACGGAACACCTATTCCAGTTGTTGAGGAAACAAAATTTTTGGGTATTATCTTTGACAGAAAACTGACCTTTATTCCACACCTAAAAAACTTGAAAGCCAAATGCTTAAAAGCACTTGACCTACTTAAAGTAGTAGCACACACTGACTGGGGTGCTGATAGAAAAGTCATCCTGAATTTATATAGAACGTTTATTCGCTCCAAACTAGACTATGGTTGCGTTGTGTATGGTTCTGCCAGAAAATCGTATCTTAAAATGCTTGATCCAATTCATCATCAGGGAATAAGACTGGCTCTGGGAGCATTTAAAACATCCCCGTGTGAAAGCCTTCTAGCTGAGGCGAATGAACCACCGTTATCGCATCGTAGAGAAATGCTTTCAGCACAGTATGCTCTCAAATTAAAATCAAACCCTCTGAATCCTGCTTTTTCGGCTGTTTTTCAACCCAAATACAAAACTTTATACGAAAATAAACCAAACGCCATACCTTCCTTTGGCATTAGAATATCATCCAGCCTTGACACTACAAATATAGATCTTTCTAAAATTCAGAAAACATCCATCTCCGAAACACCACCCTGGCTAATTAAACAACCAAAAGTACGTTTTACGCTACACGATGGAAAAAAATCCGAAACAAACCCTTCTATCTTCCACAACTCTTACCATGAACTCCTCACCGAATTTAAAAACTACACCAGAATTTACACTGATGGATCAAAGGATGAGGAAAAGGCTGCTGCAGCCTTTGTTTGTGGAAATCACACAACGCAAGTTCGCTTACCAAATGGAGCATCAATTTTTACAGCCGAAATCAGAGCAATAGACCTTGCTCTGCAACATATAGAAAAGAATCGTATTTCAAACTGTATCATCTTCTCCGACTCGCTATCAGTACTTCAGTCACTACACAATAGAAAACTGGAGAACCCATTATTGAAAAACATACTCGTAAAAAATACCGAGCTGAGTGTCTCCCACAATATAATATACTGTTGGTTACCTAGCCACATTGGTATTAAAGGTAACGAAAAAGCAGATCGCGCTGCTAAAATGGCCCTTTCTCAAGAACCATCTGATTTTAAAATACCATATACAGATTTTAAACCTTGTATCAGAAAGTTCTTACGTCAGAAGTGGCAGGCATCATGGAATGATGCTGTAAATAACAAACTTCATGCAATCAAACCAACTCTAGGAGAATGGACTCCTTCCTACAGAACCATTCGTAGGGAGGAGGTAGTCATTGCAAGAATCCGAATTGGTCATACTTATATCACCCACACCCACATACTAAAAGGTGAAGACCCACCAGAGTGCGTTTCTTGCAATGAACCATTCACTGTCAAGCACTTTATGATAGAGTGCTTTGACCTACAACCTACGCGCGATCGTTATTACGTTGTGCATGATATGAAAGAACTTTTTGATAATATAAACATCACTCGTATTATCGAGTTCTTGAAAGCCGTAAATATTTACTCTAAACTCTGACTTTTATGCTATCACCTTGTGCAGTTTTACGCAATATACATTCCGTCCCATTTTAATACCTATTCATCTTTTTTACATCTCCCGTTGATCGGGAAGCTTTATTTTGCACCGTTACCATCTTACCGTTTTTAATTTCAACCATTTGTTCTTTTATATCGCTGGTCGATGTAGAACCTTTTATAAGTTTTAAAAGATTATACAAGTAACACTTTGTTTGGCGCTAAATAGCCTAAGAGTGCTGATGCGCCGTAAAAAAAAAACAATCAATCAACAATCAATCAAGCTTTCCCTGCAACACACTACTTTGGCCTCTACTTCTCTTAGACGGGTGGTCAGGATGGGCCCGGTTCCGACAAATCGGCTGGTCACGCCGAGCCCTAGGAGGTCTTTATTAACTTTCTCACCTTTTTATCTTTCTCCTTGTATCTCTCTTGATACCACCGTTGCCCCTATATTCTATTTCCCTATCTTTCCCTTTTCCAAGTCTTAGAAGACTTCCTAGAAGGCGGTGGCTTAACGGGTCAATCGGGGGGTAATTTTACCGACCTTAGAAATTGGCGACTTCAAGGTCAATCAAAGGTAATTTTATCAACTGAGTATGGCATCTGTGTATCCCTGGCACTTGAAAAGTGTCCCCTTGTTGGGCTCCTTGGTGGGTGGGGAGCACGGGTGCTGAAATTTTATTCAAGCCATCATGGATAATTCCAAAAAAAAAACAACACAAACGTACCAAAACAGGATCAGAGTCGGATGATGAGCCATGTAGTGTGGAATCCTTTCCTCGCTTCATGGTCATCCAATCGAAAGACGAGGCTAAACCACTTGCTGCACTATCGCCATTTATAGTCGAAAAGACTATACTTGGATTAGTTGGCAAGCCGAAAAGTGTAAAAATACTAAAATCAGGCGGCCTACTTGTAGAATGTGAGCGCAAAGCACACACTGAAAATATCCTAAAAATTAAGACCTTTCACGATATTTCAGTAAACTGTTTCGCCCACTCTACACTTAACACATCAAAAGGCGTCATTCGTTGCCGTGACCTAGCAGGAGTCACCGACAAAGAAATCGTCGAGGGTATGAAAAATGAAGGTGTCACTGCAGTCCGCAGAATTCGTATCAAACGAAACAACAATCTGTAGGACACGAACACTATTATACTCACCTTTAATAAGCCAACAGTACCTAAAGTGGTCAAGGTTGGATTCCTACAAGTTAAGGTTGAGGTATACATACCAAATCCCCTCCGATGTTACAAATGTCAAAAATACGGTCATCATGAAGACAGATGCTCTAGAAGTCAAATATGCGGCCGATGCGGCGATCCCTCCCATCGGGAATCAGAGTGCAAAGCCACTCCGCACTGCGTCAACTGCGGCAAAGAACACCATGCTAGTTCAAAGGACTGCGACACATGGAAACAGGAGAAGGAAATCCAGAGGGTTAAATACACGTCCAACATCCCCTATCCAGAGGCCAGGAAGCTTGTTCAAGCTAGATCACTCCCCGGCCCATCCTTCTCAACTGTAGTGAAGAGCAGCCAAAAAGCAATGAAAGACGCTCAAACTCAAACAAACCTACCTGAATCCCATTCCGACTCGAACATCCCGCACTACAAACCCCAGAAAAACTCAACATCGACACAAAATACATTCAACAATACTCCACCACCAAGATCACCAAATAGCAAGAAAAAGTCACAAACAAATAGGCAGCAAAAGGGGTCTGATGACCCCATAAAGCTGCACAATAGGTTTGAGGACATGGATGCAGAAGAATCTGCTCCATGTACTCAAGGTAGCTTCAGACCTAACAACAAAAAATACACCCCGTACTTACTCCAGATAAATAACCAAACAGATTGTCTCCGCGAAAGGTCTAACCTAGCTCCAGAATCTTAAATATAAAGTTGTAATGAAGAACACCATTTTACAATGGAACTGTAGAGGACTTAAAACCAACTACCGTGATCTTCTCCTGCTTTTAAACGAACATGATCCTGCGGTACTATGCCTTCAAGAAACATTCTTGAAAGATACGGACAATATCACATTTAAAAACTACTCCCTGTTTAACACCTGCTCTCCAAATGTTGATAGGGCATCAGGAGGAGTTTCTGTTATTGTAAACAACAGAGCTCCTCATAGCTTCATTCATTTGAACACCAATTTACAAGCCATTGCTGTAAGCGTCACTCTACATCGAGTGATTACATTTTGCTCTATTTACCACCAAACACTAACCTAGTACCAAACGAACTCGACAATCTTGTTCAACAGCTTCCCGCACCCTTTGTTTTACTCGGGGATTTTAATGCCCATAACATTTTATGGGGATCAAATCATATAAGTGACAGAGGTCACAAAGTTGAAGACTTTATTTCTAGACACGATCTGTGTCTATATAGTACCAAAACACCTACATATTTACACCCAGCCACGGGTACATACACAAGCAAGCATCGATTTGACAATTTGTTCTCCTTCTCTGCTTTTGGACCATGAATGGAAGGTCGCTGATGACCTTCACAGCAGCGATCACTTCCCAATCTTTCTTGTAAATCTTAACTCTACAGTCGATGAAGTAATTCCACAATGGAATTTAAAGAAGGCCGACTGGGCCAAGTTCGAAACACTCTGTAAAACCAGGCTGAATGAGGATACAGTTTTCAATGTTGACGACACCATTCAGCATTTTACATCTATTTTAATAGAGATTACAGAAGAATCCGTTCCCATGTCCTCGCCATATTGTAAAAGAACCCAAAAACCTTGGGTCACTAAGGAATGTAAGGAAGCCATTAAACTACGCCGAGAAGCATTAAGGAAATTTAATAATCAACCGACGCCCGAAAACTTAAATATATATCGCATTGCCCCGGCCAAAGCTCGCAGCATAATCAAAGAAAGTAAAAGAGCATCATGGAAGAAGTATGTTTCTTCTTTAAACTCTCGTTCCTCTGTTAAAAAAGTTTGGGACACTATACGCAAAATAAACGGAAAGAGAAAGCAAAACCCTCTCCGACATCTGACACTGAACAATAACAACTTTAGTTCAAAACGTGACATTGCAAATATTCTTGCTGAGTTTCTCGAAAAATTCCTCATCATCTAATTATTCAGAAGCCTTCCGAAAACTTAAAACTCAAAAAGAAAAGTCACGTTTAAAATTCACATCCAACAACTCGGAAAGTTATAATCAATTGTTCTCACTATCGGAGCTTAGGGAGGCTTTAGATAAGGCCCATGATACATCCGCTGGGCCTGACGAGATACATTACCAGTTTCTGAAACACCTTCCAGAATCATCATTAACATCTCTTTTGAAACTCATCAATGATTTATGGATTACTGGTAATGTGCCAAAAATCTGGAAAGAAGCAACTGTAATACCAGTCCCCAAACCCGGTAAAGATAGCGAAGACCCCAACAGCTATCGACCAATTGCACTCACAAGCTGTGTTTGCAAAACAATGGAACGAATGATCAATTTTCGGCTTGTCTGGTATTTGGAAACTAACAATTTAATATCTCCTTTCCAAAGTGGCTTTCGATATGGCCGGAGCACCAATGATCATCTGGTTAGACTAGAAACATTCATTCGCGATGCATTTATTAAGAAAGAACATTTAGTAGCGGTTTTCTTTGATTTAGAAAAGGCCTATGACACGACATGGAAGTACGGGATACTAAATGACCTGAACGATCTAGGTCTAAAAGGCCGTCTGCCCTCTTTCATATCCAACTTTCTCTCTGACAGAGAATTCAAAGTACGAGTGGGCTCTACCCTCTCAGATCTGCACGAGCAAGAGATGGGTGTGCCCCAGGGCAGTATTTTATCTGTGACGCTCTTTAACATCAAAATTAATAGCATCACCAAGTGTTTGACTCCTGGTGTGGATTGTTCGTTATACGTTGATGATTTTCTAATATGTTATCGGTCAAAGCACATGCATACAATTGAAAGACAACTGCAGCAAAATCTAAACAAAATTCAAAATTGGGCCAATGCAAACGGTTTCAAATTCTCGAAATCAAAAACGGTATGCATGCATTTCTGTCAGTTAAGAAAACATCACGATGAACCGAACCTCAGACTGGATGGAACACCTATTCCAGTTGTTGAGGAAACCAAATTTTTAGGTATAATCTTTGACAGAAAACTGACCTTTATTCCACACCTAAAGAACTTAAAAGCTAAATGCTTAAAAGCACTTAACCTAAAGTAGTAGCGCACACTGACTGGGGTGCTGATGGAAAAGTCATCCTAAATTTATACAGAACGTTTATTCGCTCCAAACTGGACTATGGTTGCGTTGTGTATGGTTCTGCCAGAAAATAGTATCTTAAAATGCTTGATCCAATACATCATCAGGGAATAAGACTGGCTCTGGGAGCATTTAAAACATCCCCGTGTGAAAGCCTTCTAGCTGAGGCGAATGAACCACCATTATCGCATCGTAGAGAAATGCTTTCCGCACAGTATGCTCTGAAATTAAAATCAAACCCTCTGAATCCTGCTTTTTCGGCTGTTTTTCAACCCAAATACAAAACTTTATACGAAAATAAACCAAACGCCATACCTTCCTTTGGCATTAGAATATCATCCAGCCTTGACACTGCAAATATAGATCTTTCAAAAATTCAGAAAACATCCATCTCCGAAACACCACCCTGGCTAATTAAACAACCAAAAGTACGTTTTACGCTACACGATGGGAAAAAGTCCGAAACAAACCCTTCTATCTTCCACAACTCTTACCATGAACTCTTCACCGAATTTAAAAACTATACCAGAATTTACAGAAACACTGTGTAAAACTAGGCTGAATGAGGATACAGTTTTCAATGTTGACGACACCATTCAGCATTTTACATCTATTTTAATAGAGATTGCAGAAGAATCCATTCCCAAGTCCTCGCCATATTGTAAAAGAACCCAAAAACCTTGGGTCACTAAGGAATGTAAGGAAGCCATTAAACTACGCCGAGAAGCATTAAGGAAATTTAATAATCAACCGACGCCCGAAAACTTAAATATATATCGTATTGCCCGGGCCAAAGCTCGCCGCATAATCAAAGAAAGTAAAAGAGCATCATGGAAGAAGTATGTTTCTTCTTTAAACTCTCGTTCCTCTGTTAAAAAAGTTTGGGACACTATACGCAAAATAAACGGAAAGAGAAAGCAAAACCCTCTCCGACATCTGACACTGAACAATAAGAACTTTAGTTCAAAACGTGACATTGCAAATATTCTTGCTGGCAGTTTCTCGAAAAATTCCTCATCATCTAATTATTCAGAAGCCTTCCGAAAACTTAAAACTCAAAAAGAAAAGTCACGTTTAAAATTCACATCCAACAACTCGGAAAGTTATAATCAATTGTTCTCACTATCGGAGCTTAGGGAGGCTTTAGATAAGGCCCATGATACATCCGCTGGGCCTGACGAGATACATTACCAGTTTCTGAAACACCTTCCAGAATCATCATTAACATCTCTTTTGAAACTCTTCAATGATTTATGGATTACTGGTAATGTACCAAAAATCTGGAAAGAAGCAACTGTAATACCAGTCCCCAAACCCGGTAAAGATAGCGAAGACCCCAACAGCTATCGACCAATTGCACTCACAAGCTGTGTGTGCAAAACAATGGAACGAATGATCAATTCTCGGCTTGTCTGGTATTTGGAAACTAACAATTTAATATCTCCTTTCCAAAGTGGCTTTCGATATGGCCGGAGCACCAATGATCATCTGGTTAGACTAGAAACATTCATTCGCGATGCATTTATTAAGAAAGAACATTTAGTAGCGGTTTTCTTTGATTTAGAAAAGGCCTATGACACGACATGGAAGTACGGGATACTAAATGACCTGAACGATCTAGGTCTAAAAGGCCGTCTGCCCTCTTTCATATCCAGCTTTCTCTCCGACAGAGAATTCAAAGTACGAGTGGGCTCTACCCTCTCAGATCTGCACGAACAAGAGATGGGTGTGCCCCAGGGCAGTATTTTATCTGTGACGCTCTTTAACATCAAAATTAATAGCATCACCAAGTGTTTGACTCCTGGTGTGGATTGTTCGTTATACGTTGATGATTTTCTAATATGTTATCGGTCAAAGCACATGCATACAATTGAAAGACAACTGCAGCAAAATATAAACAAAATTCAAAATTGGGCCAGTGGAAACGGTTTCAAATTCTCGAAATCAAAAACGGTATGCATGCATTTCTGTCAACTACGAAAACATCACGATGAACCGAACCTCACGCTGGATGGAACACCTATTCCAGTTGTTGAGGAAACCAAATTTTTAGGTATAATCTTTGACAGAAAACTGACCTTTATTCCACACCTAAAGAACTTAAAAGCTAAATGCTTAAAAGCACTTAACCTACTTAAAGTAGTAGCGCACACTGACTGGGGTGCTGATAGAAAAGTCATCCTAAATTTATACAGAACGTTTATTCGCTCCAAAGTGGACTATGGTTGCGTTGTGTATGGTTCTGCCAGAAAATCGTATCTTAAAATGCTTGATCCAATTCATCATCAGGGAATAAGACTGGCTCTGGGAGCATTTAAAACATCCCCGTGTGAAAGCCTTCTAACTGAGGCGAATGAACCACCGTTATCGCATCGTAGAGAAATGCTTTCTGCACAGTATGCTCTGAAATTAAAATCAAACCCTCTGAATCCTGCTTTTTCGGTTGTTTTTCAACCCAAATACAAAACTTTATACGAAAATAAACCAAACGCCATACCTTCCTTTGGCATTAGAATATCATCCAGCCTTGACACTACAAATATAGATCTTTCTAAAATTCAGAAAACATCGATCTCTGAAACACCACCCTGGCTAATTAAACAACCAAAAGTACGTTTTACGCTACACGATGGAAAAAAATCCGAAACAAACCCTTCTATCTTCCACAACTCTTACCATGAACTCCTCACCGAATTTAAAAACTACACCAGAATTTACACTGATGGATCAAAGGATGAGGAAAAGGCTGCTGCAGCCTTTGTTTGTGGAAATCACACAACGCAAGTTCGCTTACCAAATGGAGCATCAATTTTTACAGCCGAAATCAGAGCAATAGACCTTGCTCTGCAACATATAGAAAAGAACCGTATTTTAAACTGTATCATCTTCTCCGACTCGCTATCAGTACTCCAGTCACTACACAATAGAAAACTGGGGAACCCATTATTGAAAAACATACTTGTAAAAAATACCGAGCTGAGTGTCTCCCACAATATAATATACTGTTGGTTACCTAGCCACATTGGTATTAAAGGTAACGAAAAAGCAGATCGCGCTGCTAAAATGGCCCTTTCTCAAGAACCAACTGATTTTAAAATACCATATACTGATTTTAAACCTTGTATCAGAAAGTTCTTACGTCAGAAGTGGCAGGCATCATGGAATGATGCTGTAAATAACAAACTTCACGCAATCAAACCGACTCTAGGAGAATGGACTCCTTCCTACAGAACCATTCGTAGGGAGGAGGTAGTCATTGCAAGAATCCGAATTGGTCATACTTTTATCACCCACACCCACATACTAAAAGGTGACGACCCACCAGAGTGCGTTTCTTGCAATGAACCATTCACTGTCAAGCACTTTATGATAGAGTGCTTTGACCTACAACCTACGCGCGATCGTTATTACATTGTGCATGACATGAAAGAACTTTTTGATAATATAAACATCACTCGTATTATAGAGTTCTTGAAAGCCGTAAATATTTACTCTAAACTCTGACTTTTATGCTATCACCTTGTGCAGTTTTATGCAATATATATACCGTCCCATTTTAATACCTATTGATCATTTTTACATCTCCCGTTGAGCGGGAACCTTTATTTTGCACCGTTATCATCTTACCGTTTTTTAATTTCAACCATTTGTTCTTTTATATCGCTGGTCGATGTAGGACCTTTTGTAAGTTTTAAAAGATTATAGAAATAACACTTTGTTTGGCGCTAAATAGCCTAAAAGTGCTGATGCGCCGTTAAAAATCAATCAATCAATCAATCAACCAGAATTTACACTGATGGATCAAAGGATGAGGAAAAGGCTGCTGCAGTCTTTGTTTGTGGAAATCACACAACGCAAGTTCGCTTACCAAATGGAGCATTAATTTTTACAGCCGAAATCAGAGCAATAGACCTTGCTCTGCAACATATAGAAAAGAACCGTATTTTAAACAGTATCATCTTCTCCGACTCGCTATCAGTACTCCAGTCGCTAGACAATAGAAAACTGGAGAACCTATTATTGAAAAACATACTCGTAAAAAATACCGAGCTGAGTGTCTCCCACAATATAATATACTGTTGGTTACCTAGCCACATTGGTATTAAAGGTAACGAAAAAGCAGATCTCGCTGCTAAAATGGCCCTTTCTCAAGAACCATCTGATTTTAAAATACCATATACTGATTTTAAAGCTTATATCAGAAAGTTCTTACGTCAGAAGTGGCAGGCATCATGGAATGATGCTGTAAATAACAAACTTCATGCAATCAAACCAACTCTAGGAGAATGGACTCCTTCCTACAGAACCATTCGTAGGGAGGAGGTAGTCATTGCAAGAATCCGAATTGGTCATACTTATATCACCCACACCCACATACTAAAAGGTGAAGACCCACCAGAGTGCGTTTCTTGCAATGAACCATTCACTGTCAAGCACTTTATGATATAATGCTTTGACGTACAACCTACGCGCGATCGTTATTACGTTGTGCATGACATGAAAGAACTTTTTTATAATATAAACATCACTCGTATTATCGAGTTCTTGAAAGCCGTAAATATTTACTCTGAACTCTGACTTTTATGCTATCACCTTGTGCAGTTTTATGCAATATATATACCGTCCCATTTTAATACCTATTCATCTTTTTTACATCTCCCGTTGATCGGGAAGCTTTATTTTGCACCGTTACCATCTTACCGTTTTTAATTTCAACCATTTGTTCTTTTATATCGCTGGTCGATATAGGACCTTTTATAAGTTTTAAAAGATTATACAAATAACACTTTGTTTGGCGCTAAATAGCCTAAAAGTGCTGATGCGCCGTTAAGAAATAATCAATCAATCAATCATGTTCTCCTTCTCTGCTTTTGGACTATGAATGGAAGGTCGCTGATGACCTTCACAGCAGCGATCACTTCCCAATCTTTCTTGTAAATCTTAACTCTACAGTCGATGAAGTAATTCCACAATGGAATTTAAAGAAGGCCGACTGGGCCAAGTTCGAAACACTCTGTAAAACTAGGCTGAATGAGGATACAGTTTTCAATATTGACGACACCATTCAGCATTTTACATCTATTTTAATAGAGATTATAGAAGAATACGTTCCCAAGTCCTCGCCATATTGTAAAAGAACCCAAAAACCATGGGTCACTAAGGAATGTAAGGAAGCCATTAAACTACGCCGAGAAGCATTAAGGAAATTTAATAATCAACCGACGCCCGAAAACTTAAATATATATCGCATTACCCGGGCCAAAGCTCGCAGCATAATCAAAGAAAGTAAAAGAGCATCATGGAAGAAGTATGTTTCTTCTTTAAACTCTCGTTCCTCTGTTAAAAAAGTTTGGGACACTATACGCAAAATAAACGGAAAGAGAAAGCAAAACCCTCTCCGACATCTGACACTGAACAATAACAACTTTAGTTCAAAACGTGACATTGCAAATATTCTTGCTGACAGTTTCTCGAAAAATTCCTCATCATCTAATTATTCAGAAGCCTTCCGAAAACTTAAAACTCAAAAAGAAAAGTGACGTTTAAAATTCACATCCAACAACTCGGAAAGTTATAATCAATTGTTCTCACTATCGGAGCTCAGGGAGGCTTTAGACCAGGCTCATGATACATCCGCTGGGCCTGACGAGATACATTACCAGTTTCTGAAACACCTTCCAGAATCTCCCCCTGCGGTTCCGGGGTTGTAGAATTGGCCCGACGTGCCTCGCTACGTGTCGTAAAAGGCGACTAAGTAGAGGCAACCTGTTTGCCGTGGGTTGCGTCCCGTGTCGGGGGAGGAAAGGATCCTGGTAGTTGAGCAGTTCCCTGCAATACACTACTTTGGCCTCTACTTCTCTTAGACGGGTGGTCGGGATGGGCCCGGTTCCGACAAATCGGCTGGTCACGCCGAGCCCTAGGAGGTCTTTATTAACTTTCTCACCTTCTTTCTCTCTCTCCTTGTATCTCTCTTGATACCACCGTTGCCCCTATATTCTTTTCCTTTATATTTCCCTTTTCCAAGTCTTAGAAGGCTTCCTAGAAGGCGGTGGCTTAACGGGTCAATCGGGGGGTAATTTTACCGACCTTAGAAATTGGCGACTTCAGGGTCATTCAAAGGTAATTTTATCAACTGAGTATGGCATCTGTGTATCCCTGACACTTGAAAAGTGTCCCCTTGTTGGGCTCCTTGGTGGGTGGGGAGCACGGGTGCTGAATTTTTAATCTAGCCATCATGGATAATTCAAAAAAAAATCAAAATAAAAGATCGAAACCCTTATCAGAGTCTGACGATGAACCATTTAGCGTGGAGTCATTTCCACGCTTCATGGTCATACAGTCAAAAGATGCCACGAAACCGCTTGCCGCACTATCTCCATTTGTCATCGAAAAGACTATCACAGGATCGATTGGCACACCTAAAAGTGTTAAAAAGTTGAAATCGGGTTGTCTTCTTATTGAGTGTGAGCGACGAGGTCAATCAGACAATATCAGGAAAATGAAAACGTTCTTTGATATCCCAGTAACCTCATTCGCTCACACCACACTGAATACGTCCAAAGGCGTGATTCGCTGCCGTGACTTGGCTGGAGTCACCGACGCTGACATCATCGAAGGAATGAAAGATGAAGGTGTCACTGCAGTCCGACGAATACGTATTAAACGTAATAACAATCTGCAGGACACCAACACCATTGTACTCACCTTCAACAGGCCAACTGTACCCAAAGTGGTGAAAGTTGGCTTTTTGCAAGTAAAGGTAGAGATTTACATTCCCAACCCCCTTCGGTGTTATAAGTGTCAAAAATACGGCCATCACGAAGACCGCTGCTCCAAGAGCCAAATATGTGGCCGATGCGGAGACAATGCTCATCAGGAATCTGATTGTAGAGCAACTCCGCATTGTGTCAACTGCGGAAAAGAGCACCACGCAAATTCCAAGGATTGCGATACCTGGAAACAGGAGAAGGAAATTCAGAGGGTAAAATACACAAATAATATTCCCTATCCAGAAGCCAGAAAAATTGTACAGGCAAAAACAGCCCATCCTGGCCCATCCTTCTCCACTGTAGTGAAGAGCAATCCTAAAACAACGAAGGACGCTCAAACACAAACAGAAGCACCCGATTCAACACCAAATTCAAACACCCCCCATTACCAAGCACAGAAAAACACGGCATCTACTCAGACTACATTTAATAATACCCAACAACCTAAATCACCAAAGAATAAAAAATCTCACGGAAACAGGCAACAAAAGGGGTCAGATGACCCCATCAAACTTTATAACAGGTTTGGAGACATCGAGAGCATGGATGCAGAAGAATCTGCTCCATGTGCACAAGGGAACTCCAGACCTACAAACAAAAAATTCACCCCCGTACTTCCTCCAGAGAAATAACAAAACAAATTCCGTCTGCGAAAGGTTTAACCTAGCTCCACAATCTTTAATTTAAATTTATAATGAAAAACACTATCATACAATGGAATTGTCGAGGACTTAAAGCAAATTACAATGATATTCTCCTGCTTTTAAACGAACATGATCCTGCGGTACTATGCCTTCAAGAAACATTCTTGAAAGATACAGATAATATCACATTTAAAAACTACTCCCTGTTTAACACCTGCTCTCCAAATGTTGATAGGGCATCAGGTGGAGTTTCTGTTATTGTAAACAACAGTGCTCCTCATAGCTTCATTCATTTAAACACCAATTTACAAGCCGTTGCTGTAAGCGTCACTCTACATCGAGTGATTACATTTTGCTCTATTTATTTACCACCAAACACTAACTTAGTACCAAACGAACTGGACAATCTTGTTCAACAGCTTCCCGCACCCTTTGTTTTACTCGGGGATTTTAATGCCCATAACATTTTATGGGGATCAAATCATATAAGTGACAGAGGTCACAAAGTTGAAGACTTTATTTCTAGACACGATCTGTGTCTATATAATACCAAAACACCTACATATTTACACCCAGGCACGGGTACATACACAAGCATCGATTTGACAATTTGTTCTCCTTCTCTGCTTTTGGACTATGAATGGAAGGTCGCTGATGACCTTCACAGCAGCGATCACTTCCCAATCTTTCTTGTAAATCTTAACTCTACAGGCGATGAAGTAATTCCACATTGGAATTTAAAGAAGGCCGACTGGGCCAAGTTTGAAACACTCTGTAAAACTAGGCTGAATGAGGATACAGTTTTCACTGTTGACGACACCATTCAGCATTTTACATCTATTTTAATAGAGATTGCAGAAGAATCCGTTCCCAAGTCCTCGCCATATTGTAAAAGAACCCAAAAACCTTGGGTCACTAAGGAATGTAAGGAAGCCATTAAACTACGCCGAGAAGCATTAAGGAAATTTAATAATCAACCGACGCCCAAAAACTTAAATATATATCGTATTGCCCGGGCCAAAGCTCGCCGCATAATCAAAGAAAGTAAAAAAGCATCATGGAAGAAGTATGTTTCCTCTTTAAACTCTGGTTCCTCTGTTAAAAAAGTTTGGGACACTATACGCAAAATAAACGGAAAGAGAAAGCAAAACCCTCTCCGACATCTGACACTGAACAGTAACAACTTTAGTTCAAAACGTGACATTGCAAATATTCTTGCTGACAGTTTCTCGAAAAATTCCTCATCATCTAATTATTCAGAAGCCTTCCAAAAACTTAAAACTCAAAAAGAAAAGTCACGTTTAAAATTCACATCCAACAACTCGGAAAGTTATAATCAATTGTTCTCACTATCGGAGCTTAGGGAGGCTTTAGATAAGGCCCATGATACATCCGCTGGGCCTGACGAGATACATTACCAGTTTCTGAAACACCTTCCAGAATCATCATTAACGTCTCTTTTGAAACTCTTCAATGATTTATGGATTACTGGTAATGTGCCAAAAATCTGGAAAGAAGCAACTGTAATACCAGTCCCCAAACCCGGTAAAGATAGCGAAGACCCCAACAGCTATCGACCAATTGCACTCACAAGCTGTGTGTGCAAAACAATGGAACGAATGATCAATTCTCGGCTTGTCTGGTATTTGGAAACTAACAATTTAATATCTCCTTTCCAAAGTGGCTTTCGATATGGCCGGAGCACTAATGATCATCTGGTTAGACTTGAAACATTCATTCGCGATGCATTTATTAAGAAAGAACATTTAGTAGCGGTTTTCTTTGATTTAGAAAAGGCCTATGACACGACATGGAAGTACGGGATACTAAATGGCCTGAACGATCTAGGTCTAAAAGGCCGTCTGCCCTCTTTCATATCCAACTTTCTCTCCGACAGAGAATTCAAAGTACGAGTGGGCTCTACCCTCTCAGATCTGCACGAGCAAGAGATGGGTGTGCCCCAGGGCAGTATTTTATCTGTGACGCTCTTTAACATCAAAATTAATAGCATCACCAAGTGTTTGACTCCTGGTGTGGATTGTTCGTTATACGTTGATGATTTTCTAATATGTTATCGGTCAAAGCACATGCATACAATTGAAAGACAACTGCAGCAAAATATAAACAAAATTCAAAATTGGGCCAATGCAAACGGTTTCAAATTCTCTAAATCAAAAACGGTATGCATGCATTTCTGTCAGTTACGAAAACATCACGATGAACCGAACCTCACACTGGATGGAACACCTATTCCAGTTGTTGAGGAAACCAAATTTTTAGGTATAATCTTTGACAGAAAATTGACCTTTCTTCCACACCTAAAGAACTTAAAAGCTAAATGCTTAAAAGCACTTAACCTACTTAAAGTAGTAGCGCACACTGACTGGGGTGCTGATAGAAAAGTCATCCTAAATTTATACAGAACGTTTATTCGCTCTAAACTAGACTATGGTTGCGTTGTGTATGGTTCTGCCAGAAAATCGTATCTTAAAATGCTTGATCCAATTCATCATCAGGGAATAAGATTGGCTCTGGGAGCATTTAAAACATCCCCGTGTGAAACCCTTCTAGCTGAGGCGAATGAACCACCGTTATCGCATCGTAGAGAAATGCTTTCCGCACAGTATGCTGTCAAATTAAAATCAAACCCTCTGAATCCTGCTTTTTCGGCTGTTTTTCAACCCAAATACAAAACTTTATACGAAAATAAACCAAACGCCATACCTTCCTTTGGCATTAGAATATCATCCAGCCTTGACACTACAAATATAGATCTTTCTAAAATTCAGAAAACATCGATCTCTGAAACACCACCCTGGCTAATTAAACAACCAAAAGTACGTTTTACGCTACACGATGGAAAAAAATCCGAAACAAACCCTTCTATCTTCCACAACTCTTACCATGAACTCCTCACCGAATTTAAAAACTACACCAGAATTTACACTGATGGATCAAAGGATGAGGAAAAGGCTGCTGCAGCCTTTGTTTGTGGAAATCACACAACGCAAGTTCGCTTACCAAATGGAGCATCAATTTTTACAGCCGAAATCAGAGCAATAGACCTTGCTCTGCAACATATAGAAAAGAACCGTATTTTAAACTGTATCATCTTCTCCGACTCGCTATCAGTACTCCAGTCACTACACAATAGAAAACTGGGGAACCCATTATTGAAAAACATACTTGTAAAAAATACCGAGCTGAGTGTCTCCCACAATATAATATACTGTTGGTTACCTAGCCACATTGGTATTAAAGGTAACGAAAAAGCAGATCGCGCTGCTAAAATGGCCCTTTCTCAAGAACCAACTGATTTTAAAATACCATATACTGATTTTAAACCTTGTATCAGAAAGTTCTTACGTCAGAAGTGGCAGGCATCATGGAATGATGCTGTAAATAACAAACTTCACGCAATCAAACCGACTCTAGGAGAATGGACTCCTTCCTACAGAACCATTCGTAGGGAGGAGGTAGTCATTGCAAGAATCCGAATTGGTCATACTTTTATCACCCACACCCACATACTAAAAGGTGACGACCCACCAGAGTGCGTTTCTTGCAATGAACCATTCACTGTCAAGCACTTTATGATAGAGTGCTTTGACCTACAACCTACGCGCGATCGTTATTACATTGTGCATGACATGAAAGAACTTTTTGATAATATAAACATCACTCGTATTATAGAGTTCTTGAAAGCCGTAAATATTTACTCTAAACTCTGACTTTTATGCTATCACCTTGTGCAGTTTTATGCAATATATATACCGTCCCATTTTAATACCTATTGATCATTTTTACATCTCCCGTTGAGCGGGAACCTTTATTTTGCACCGTTATCATCTTACCGTTTTTTAATTTCAACCATTTGTTCTTTTATATCGCTGGTCGATATAGGACCTTTTGTAAGTTTTAAAAGATTATAGAAATAACACTTTGTTTGGCGCTAAATAGCCTAAAAGTGCTGATGCGCCGTTAAAAATCAATCAATCAATCAATCAATCAATCAATCATGTAAGTTTAGAAGAACAGCATTCAACTGAAACATATTATTGGCCTGCCTCTCTCTCTCCTATATATATATATATATATATATATATATATATATATATCCTAAATACGAGTTATTTTTCATCTTATTTTGAACAAATGAAATTTTAAACGAGTTTTCTGTTTGACATAAAATAAAATATGAAGGTTGACAAAGATGGGCCAATAAAACTTGATCTGCCCCTTTATATCCTATATTCAAACCTTGACCTTCGACCTAGCATCCATCAAATTAATGGGCTCTTGCCTCTATCCATGGGTAAAGGAAGTTTAAGGTTTAAACAAAACACACAAAAAAAAGCCAACAGTAAACTCAAGTATTGTTGTGGATACACACTGTCTATGGATGGACAGACAGACATGATAATCTGTATATGCTCTTCACACTTTTTGGAAAAAGTGGAATTTTTGTGCCTTTAACGAATAACCGAGAGTTCTGTGTGCATGTATTCTCATCTTTCTTTTGCATCAAGTGTTTAAAACTATCACTTTGTGCATTAGTTTGTCCTGGATTTTGACATGTTGGTACAAGCAAATGCTCAAAAGTGGCCTAACCATGATTTCTGATTCACATTTTCCTGTTAACTTGACAAAGTAGAACACTTCAAGCCTCAAGACTTGTCAACAGTAGTTTAAAACCATGGTATTTAAACTTTTGTTGCTGTTTAGTGTCGAATTTTGAATTGTATTGAACCTTAAAGTTGAATGCATTGAGCATTAAAATGAAGTATTTGTGAAGGATCACTTCGACCTTTCTTCTTTTCTCTTGTCCCTGTGAAGCGAGGGTAATGTTCTACCGTACTAAGTCAGAATTTACGCAGTGTGTGGATGGCTAGTATGCTTCTGAGTAACGAAGTGAGGGAATTTTACGGGTAATTTTTTCCTTTAAGGAACAGCTTTCTGGGAGAGATACAGGACAGTACGACGTCTGAAGTCCGAGAGAAAAAAAGGACGAGGTCAGAATAAAGGACTAGGAAGTCCAGAAAGGGATGAAGCGTAAAGAATAGGAAGTCCAGGAAATAGGAAGACGTTGATACACGCACGGTCAAGGGAGTAAGGTTATGAAAATCGGTCGTGGACATTGAGCTGTTTTCACCACTCGTTATTATGATGGAATAAATCCAAATTGGACACTGCTATTAAATTATGTTGACATAATTTAGATTGAATTGGAATTGCCACATTTAATTTGTTTTGATTAAATGTGTTATTTTTCTTGTCTAAGGGGCTCGTATCGTTTTATTTCCTCCCAGTATTCTTGCTCAGTTCACTAATGAAAATCTATTCTTTTTTCACTCCCAACGGGCTATAACATCGAGGGACGTCATTCTCTAGATAACGCCAGCCAAATCCAATTAACCACCCCTCTTACTAAGAAGGCGACGTTACAGTTACAACCACCATTTAAGCACACTTTGAACAAAAAAACATGTACCCAATGTATGTCCATGGATAAGAATTAAAACAAAATGACAATATGATTTAAATATCTTTTATTCCCTTATTCGTCCTCTCAAAGAAATATTCTCAGTGCATCATCATTGCAACAACTATCACAACTACATGTTATCAAAACTTTTAAACTTTCAACCAAAATCTTATGTTCTAGATCACTGGCAGAATCCATGATTATTGTAGAACCATTTCTTAAACTAGTTCTCAACAGTACATGTGTGAGTGATACAAATGCACTGCCAATGTATTTCTTCATGCTCTTGCACATAAATGTCATAATGTCCATGACAAGTTTGGTGTAGACAAGAGGCTTGAGGGATATAAAGAACTGAGATGAAAATAAATATTAAACAAAATAAAGAATTAGCTCTCTTTTGAGCTTACTGTCACCACAATACTTTGTTGACACTGATGATTTAATAAAAGAATTGGCAAAATAATCACTTGAATTGAACAAATGACAGTATTCAATACCAACAACTAAAACACATAATATCTGTCTTGATATTTCTAGCAGTGAAAACTGTAAGAGTCTGGTGCATGCTGAATGGTAATAATAACATTAATGCAATGCTGATATGGTAATGAAAGTATTGAAGTATGGGTCAATTTAAAACACTATAAGAATGATCATCTCTGGAATCCAGGCAAACTAGAGTCCTTCCAGGTGTCCCATATTTAATCCAATTTATGTTTCAAATTTTGGTCAAGTATTTTCTTTTCCTTTCCTGACGACATCCTAAATGTGAAGTTGGCTGTCCCTATGAATAATCACAGATAGCAATCCAAAAGGAAGGAGAATTTTCATTGCTCATGAACCAACAAGATATCACCCAGTTTTCAACAGTACCTGTACTGATATCATTGCAATGGATCAACCTGAGTTCGATCATCAATTGCCTCTACCAAGGTTTAATAATCTCCACTATGAACATTAACTATCTGGTGGAAAATTAATTCAAACTAGAGTAATCATGATAATAAAATGTTGATTACTTTTCTATTGTTTATCTCTTTAGTATTGTGCTGATATGCCCAAAAACCACAGATCTACCTACATAACTAATGGGCATACAAGAACCCCAAAAAATTAAAAAAATAAAATAAAAAAAGTAAAAAAAATGTGTAAATGAAAATACAGGTACTATAATGAGTAGATAACAACCTGAGAGTAATGCCACTGCTTTTGTTTGCCTGTTTTTTCAATTACTGTTTACTACCCACCCATAGAGTCCAGACTTTACTGGGTGAAAGTCAGATGCTCTGGGTTACTGCTAGAAGTACAAACATCATTCATGCATCTGCAATTACCTTGAAAAACCCACTACTGTTGAGACCTTACATAGAAATCATGCTACCTGCATTGCAGTCTAATAATCTAATTGTTATATTCATAAGCAAT
Organism: Sinohyriopsis cumingii; assembly: GCA_028554795.2. Classification (NCBI taxonomy): domain Eukaryota; kingdom Metazoa; phylum Mollusca; class Bivalvia; order Unionida; family Unionidae; genus Sinohyriopsis; species Sinohyriopsis cumingii. The sequence goes on along the minus strand of CM068833.1, from coordinate 65,575,833 downwards.
ACACAGTTAACCTGTTGGGCCTAACCCATCATAATACATGAATTTTAATCAGGCATGTGGATAGTTAACCAATGAATAAACATATTTATCACTAATTTAAAGAGATGATCAGAAAGGGCCCTCTGTGCAGGCGAAGACGTACATAGCATAGAAAAAGCTCATGTATTCATAACCAAGATATAAATATTTAACACATCACTGAAGCATAAAATGAAGGTCACAGTGATCTTTGATAATAAAGGTGAACTTCTAACAGAGAAGCATGCAATTATAATGTTTCATGATCTTATCATAAACAGCATCCAATAAATGAACTTGAAGCACCAAATTTCACAAAATGAACTAGAAACACAGAATGAACTAGAAACACAAAATGAACTTGAAACACAAAATTGCAAAACAATCACTAAAGCATGAAATATTTGTTACAGAAGACCTGTCTGCAACAAGTATGTATTATTTATTTAACAAGATGCATCCAGTCATCAAATGTATTGAATTTGGATAGAACACTATGTATGTAGCATGAGAAAAAAAACCCAACCCAACACGATAATGAGCTTGACATAAAAACTTCAATTTAAACCAGTTAAATGGGAAAACTGAACCAAAGTCTGTGAAGCATTCAATATGGATTGCAGTGACCTACCTTATGTTATGATTGTGTAATACTCATCAAGATGCATCATCTCAAAATGTTTCATTTTTAAAGGAGTGACAGTATGAATACATAAGATAAAAAGCTATGTGGTCACGAGTTGACTTTAAATGCAAAATTCTTAAACGATGCAAGTAACATGTGAAATAAAGGACACATTGGCCTTCTTTAGTAGTTTGGGTTTGGTATTATCAGAAATGCATACTATCATATTGTCGCATGATTCTAACATTAGCGAACTTTAGAAATAAACTTCCAACAGTAACTTTGACCAAAATCTGTGAAATGTTATGTGTGACACACAGTGTCCTAATTTTGAAAGGTGTGTGTAGTGCTTGTCAAGATGGATCCACTCTTACACTCTTCAAGTTACATGACTCCATAAACAATATTGAAAAATGTTGTCAGAACTGAATGCAAAATCTTTACAAACAATGTCCATCTATTATTATACATGTGTGTAGAAAGTAGCTTCCATAACACCACCCGATGGGGGCAAAGGCTATGAAACCCACTCCTAGTGTGATAAGACTGGTCAGAATGACAAATGAGACCCACTCCTAGTGTGATAAGACTGGTCAGAATGACAAATGAAACCCACTTCTAGTGTGATAAGACTAGTCAGAATGACAAACGGAATATTCTGATCATTGATTGTGACAAAACTTAAATTATGTCCATGATCCAGATGTTGCTTTCTAGGACACTGTCAAATTCAGATCTAAATTCCATAAAAGTATCATAATAATCACCAATTTGAAGGACACAACCGCAAGTATGCCCTATTGGCCTTCTTGATAAGCCAGCCATATTGACAAATTCTACAGCTATTCTGGGCACTGTAATGAGGTCAGACCCTGTGCAGAAGCGAAGGAAAAGACACAAAGCTTTCAAATCAAGTTCTCTGACATATCTCTTCAGATATTTTGAAACTTCATTAGTTTGGGCATTCAGAGATTCTGGAATCTGAAGCATCTGTACAACTTTTCTGTTACTCGGAATCAGGGTCAAGTATACATCATTGAGATTATCAGTGCTGATGCAGAGTCCCTTCAGGATGTCTCGCCAGCAGTCACATACATACATAGGCATTTGAATCATCTCCTTATGTGCTATTTCCAAAAGGACAGCCTTAAAATTTTCCCCACTGACCTTAGTCCGGCATTCATGGGCATCCAGAGCATCCAACAAGTCTTCAAGACCAACTGAAGAGAAGTCAGCAAATCCCTTTTTGAAAACATCTCTATCTGGCAGTGAGATAAACTGATAAAAATCCTCTAAAAGCTCATTATTGGTAACATCAGTATCTGGAAAGAGACAGTGCTTCATAAATGTCTTTGCAAGTTGTATTGGCCAGTATCCAACATTTTGCCATCCATATGCAATTAAACGCCCAATTGCCTTCCATTCTTCCATTCCAAAATCATGCGCAGACTTGGAACCTTCACATCTCTGCCAACGGTGCACTTACAATAAATCTCTGTCCAAAATTCAGTAAACAAATCCCTCAAAACACCCCCTGTATCTTCTGCTCTTTCTTTCTCTCCATTTGCCAAAATGCGGGTGATGATAAGATGTCTATTTAAAATACTGGGATCTTTAAAGTAATTACACAGTTCTTGAAATGCAAAGGCACCTCTGTGAATGTCTATTTGTAAGGGTTCAGCAGGAATGAGTGGAGGAATATATGGCAGAGTATCATCGATATCACGAGCAACATTTGGTGAACCGGTATTCTTAAAGAAAATCTCAGTTTCTGAATCATCTAGAAAACAAGATATAGAATGGCCAAAATGATCATCTTGAATATTTGTCAAGGGTTCAGTCTCATTCTTTTCTTGCATTCTGAGTCCTTGTGTTTTGTCAAACTCTGTGTGTGGTTTATCTACAGGCTCAGCCAGAGTAGGTATTTGCCTCATCTGTTTGATGCTTTTATATTGTGGTGGAGGATTCTTTTGCTTTGATGCAAGATAAAACCTAAGTATATTCATCCCTGTCCTGTCATACATCGCGCCGACAGTTTCTTTGCATTCTGTCTTTTCCTCAGAAAAATCTCTGATTTCAAAATCAAAGTCCTCTATCGATCCATTGGGGGAAGTTCAGTTAGGGAAAAATAAGGACTTTGCCACCTCTTCAACTTCTTTAATAGTGGACTCTTTACATATATCTACTCTACGGGTGCTTCCCCCACGTTTCTTTCGTACCTGTCGGTACATCTGGGTACTGGTATCAAAATGCAACCATCCTATTTCTATCTTCCTGCTTCCTTTTTGTGCATTTTTATTACCAGTTAAAATACCTCTCCTGACTTTAGTGATTAATGAACTTTCCCCATCTAAATCTGACCCTTCTGAAGTATGGATTGCTCTCCTGAATAGCAGTTTTTTCCTCAAGGAGTTGAGTATTTGGTTTTTTCTTGTTTCTTTAGCAAACAAGTCTCCTTTGGATGCTGTCATAGATCTGCAAAATTCTTTAACAGCAACCCTGTCACCTATATGGGGCAGATATTTGGTCAGTGTTGTGTCATCTGCAACCTCAATAACGTACCTGTCAAGCTGAAAAACAAAAGATCTGTAAGTGAAGATACAACTCTATGGTTTTAAACTAACGGAAAGAAGCAACAAATAAAAATCAAGAAATAAATTTATTTCTCTAAGTTACCAACAGATAAATCTATTTCAATAAGTTACTAAATGTAAATTCAAGAGGAACTGATAGTATTGTGAATTAAATATCAAATAATTCTAAAAGTTCTAACACAAGTCCAAAAGTATATAGTGTTCTGAATGAAATCCAATACTGAAAATGCTGATGTACCAAAAGTGCTGAATAGGTTTATGAACTAAGTCTTAATGATATAATCCAGAACGGATTTCAATGAATTGTTAAGTATATTTAATTTGTATTGTGTGCTAACATTTCTCCGAGATTACATGCTATGTATATCATTTGTGTGATTGACCTTGGTCAGGGATTGAGTTTTGGTGTCTTGATATTCTGGATACCACATAGTACACAGCTAATATTTATCTATGATTTTAGATTATACATTAAGATCATTATTAATTGGAGGTTAACATTGTTGCATACATTGAGTTTAAGGTCTATTTTTTAAATAGTTTAAATAGAAATGAAGAATGTTCTAGAAGCAAGTCATTTATGAATTTGTTGTGAAGTTTATCATGTCATAGCTTTTGCTAATGATGTTGTTTTCTTCAAAATTACTTATTCATACCATAACATCCAAAATGGAATCAGTCTTATTGTTGTGTTCAGTTTTTAATTTGAGAGGATTTATTCATTTAAATTATTCACTGAAATTACAACGTGCTCTTTGATTTTTGGACTAAATCACTGTTTTGGAATTACTGTCATTTCATTCAAGGACAATTTTGATTATATTGTTATGATATATCAGAACTGTTGGCACATCAGCACATTCGATACTGGCATATCAGCACTTTAAAAATGAATTCATTCAGAACACCACTGGAATTTTTTTGGAATACTCAATACTTTTGGAGTTATGTTAAAAATGTCAAGACTATTTGGGAATTAATTCACAAAATTAAATTCTTTTTAAACTTTTACTTTGTATTTAATGGAAATAAACTATTTGTTTAATTTCACAAAGAATGTTTTTTTTCTCACTCTTTTCTGTACCTTAAATTAAGATCAGAGTTGTAACAGAATTTACAATAATCACAATATAGTGTTTTAGCCCATAGTCATCGAACACATTGTAATTCCAATGAATAATTTAAATAAATGATTCTTCCAAATTATACTGAACACAAAATGTAATGATTCCACAATGGGAACTTAAAACAGGAATGAATAATTTAGTTTACCACAATCTTATATAATTTCACTTGACCTAAGACACAATAAAATGACCTGGATGAAGCTCACAAGTTCTCTTCCAGAATATTCTAAGTTTGTAAAAAAAGATTAGGCCTTAAATTCAATTTTAAGTATCCCCCTGCGGGTCCGGGGTTGTAGAATTGGCCCGACGTGCCTCGCAACGTGTCGTAAAAGGCGACTAAGTAGAGGCAACCTGTTTGCCGTGGGTTGCGTCCCGTGTCGGAGGAGGAAAGGATCCTGGTAGTTGAGCAGAGGCTTTCCCTGCAACACACTACTTTGGCCTCTACTTCTCTTAGACGGGTGGTCAGGATGGGCCCGGTTCCGACAAATCGGCTGGTCACGCCGAGCCCTAGGAGGTCTTTATTTACTCTCTCACCTTCTTTATCTGTCTCCTTGTATCTCTCTTGATACCACCGTTGCCCCTAAATTCTCTTCTTTATCTTTCCCTTTTCCAAGTCTTAGAAGACCTCCTAGAAGGCGGTGGCTTAACGGGTCAATCGGGGGGTAATTTTACCGACCTTAGAAATTGGCGACTTCAGGGTCAATCAAAGGTAATTTTATCAACTGAGTATGGCATCTGTGTATCCCTGACACTTGAAAAGTGTCCCCTTGTTGGGCTCCTTGGTGGGTGGGGAGCACGGGTGCTGAATTTTTTTTTCAAGCCAAAATGGAAAATCAAAAAAATCAAAATAAACGTACCAAAACGGGAACTGACTCAGATGATGAACCATGTAGTGTGGAATCGTTTCCTCGCTTCATGGTCATCAAATCAAAAGATGAAACCAAACCCCTAGCCGCACTATCGCCATTTATAATCGAAAAGACTATACTTGGATTAGTCGGCAAACCAAAAAGCGTTAAAAAGATTAAATCAGGTGGTCTGCTTGTGGAGTGCGAACGTAAAGCACACACTGAGAACATTCAAAAAATTCAAGTATTTCATGACATCCCAGTGACTTGTTTCGCACACACATCTCTAAATACATCAAAAGGCGTCATTCGTTGCCGTGACTTGGCTGGAGTCAGCGACAAAGACATCGTAGAGGGGATGAAAAGTGAAGGTGTCACTGCAGTTCGTAGGATTCGTATCAAACGAAACAACGATCTGCAAGACACCAACACCATTATACTCACCTTCAACAGACCAACGGTACCTAAAGTTGTCAAAGTTGGGTTCTTACAAGTTAGGGTTGAGGTATACATACCAAATCCCCTCCGATGCTACAAATGTCAAAAATACGGTCATCATGAAGACCGCTGTTCCAGAAACCAAGTATGTGGACGATGTGGAGATCCTTCTCATCGGGAATCCGAGTGCAAAGCCACTCCGCATTGCGTCAACTGCGGCAAGGAACACCATGCAAATTCAAAAGATTGCGATATATGGAAACAGGAGAAGGAAATCCAAAGGATCAAATACACATCCAACATCCCGTATCCAGAGGCCAGGAAGCTTGTACAAAATAGAACATCACTCCCCGGCCCATCCTTCTCAACCATAGTAAAAAGCAATCAAAAAGCAACGAAAGACGCCCAAACCCAAACAGACCCACCTGAATCCCCTTCCGTCTCGAACATATCGCATTACAAACCCCCAAAAAACTCAACATCGACGCAAACAACGTTCAACAATCCTCCACCATCAAAATCACCAAAGAGTAAGAAAAAGTCGACAGGAAATAGGCAGCAAAAAGGGTCTGATGACCCAATAAAACTGCACAATAGGTTTGGAGACTTTGAGGATATGGATGCAGAAGAATCTGCTCCATGTCCTCAAGGTGGCTCCAGACATAACAACAAAAAATTCACCCCCGTACTTCCTCCAGATAAATAACCAAAGACATTGCCTCCGCGAAAGGACTAATCTAGCTCCAGAATCTTCAATATTAACTTGTAATGAAGAACACCATCATACAATGGAACTGTAGAGGACTTAAAGCCAACTACAATGATATTCTTTTGCTCTTAAACGAACGTGATCCTGCAGTACTATGTCTTCAGGAAACATTTTTGAAAGATACAGATAACATCACACTTAAAAACTACTCCCTGTTTAACAACTACTCTCTTAATGTTGATAGGGCATCAGGAGGAGTTTCTGTTATTGTGAACAACAGAGCTCCTCATAGCTTCATTCATTTAAACACCAATTTACAAGCCATTGCTGTAAGCGTCACTCTACATAGAGTGATTACATTTTGCTCTATTTATTTACCACCAAACACTAACCTAGTACCAAACGAACTCGACAATCTTGTTCAACAGCTTCCCGCACCCTTTGTTTTACTCGGGAATTTTAATGCCCATAACATTTTATGGGGATCGAATCATATAAGTGACAGAGGTCGCAAAGTTGAAGACTTTATTTCTAGACACGATCTGTGTCTATATAATACCAAAACACCTACATATTTACACCCAGGCACGGGTACATACACAAGCATCGATTTGACAATTTGTTCTCCTTCTCTGCTTTTGGACTATGAATGGAAGGTCGCTGATGACCTTCATAGCAGCGATCACTTCCCAATCTTTCTTGTAAATCTTAACTCTACAGTCGATGAAGTAATTCCACAATGGAATTTAAAGAAGGCCGACTGGGCCAAGTTTGAAACACTGTGTAAAACTAGGCTGAATGAGGATACAGTTTTCAATGTTGACGACACCATTCAGCATTTTGCATCTATTTTAATAGAGATTGCAGAAGAATCCATTCCCAAGTCCTCGCCATATTGTAAAAGAACCCAAAAACCTTGGGTCACTAAGGAATGTAAGGAAGCCATTAAACTACGCCGAGAAGCATTAAGGAAATTTAATAATCAACCGACGCCCGAAAACTTAAATATATATCGTATTGCCCGGGCCAAAGCTCGCCGCATAATCAAAGAAAGTAAAAGAGCATCATGGAAGAAGTATGTTTCTTCTTTAAACTCTCGTTCCTCTGTTAAAAAAGTTTGGGACACTATACGCAAAATAAACGGAAAGAGAAAGCAAAACCCTCTCCGACATCTGACACTGAACAATAAGAACTTTAGTTCAAAACGTGACATTGCAAATATTCTTGCTGACAGTTTCTCGAAAAATTCCTCATCATCTAATTATTCAGAAGCCTTCCGAAAACTTAAAACTCAAAAAGAAAAGTCACGTTTAAAATTCACATCCAACAACTCGGAAAGTTATAATCAATTGTTCTCACTATCGGAGCTTAGGGAGGCTTTAGATAAGGCCCATGATACATCCGCTGGGCCTGACGAGATACATTACCAGTTTCTGAAACACCTTCCAGAATCATCATTAACATCTCTTTTGAAACTCTTCAATGATTTATGGATTACTGGTAATGTACCAAAAATCTGGAAAGAAGCAACTGTAATACCAGTCCCCAAACCCGGTAAAGATAGCGAAGACCCCAACAGCTATCGACCAATTGCACTCACAAGCTGTGTGTGCAAAACAATGGAACGAATGATCAATTCTCGGCTTGTCTGGTATTTGGAAACTAACAATTTAATATCTCCTTTCCAAAGTGGCTTTCGATATGGCCGGAGCACCAATGATCATCTGGTTAGACTAGAAACATTCATTCGCGATGCATTTATTAAGAAAGAACATTTAGTAGCGGTTTTCTTTGATTTAGAAAAGGCCTATGACACGACATGGAAGTACGGGATACTAAATGACCTGAACGATCTAGGTCTAAAAGGCCGTCTGCCCTCTTTCATATCCAGCTTTCTCTCCGACAGAGAATTCAAAGTACGAGTGGGCTCTACCCTCTCAGATCTGCACGAACAAGAGATGGGTGTGCCCCAGGGCAGTATTTTATCTGTGACGCTCTTTAACATCAAAATTAATAGCATCACCAAGTGTTTGACTCCTGGTGTGGATTGCTCGTTATACGTTGATGATTTTCTAATCTGTTATCGGTCAAAGCACATGCATACAATTGAAAGACAACTGCAGCAAAATATAAACAAAATTCAAAATTGGGCCAGTGGAAACGGTTTCAAATTCTCGAAATCAAAAACGGTATGCATGCATTTCTGTCAACTACGAAAACATCACGATGAACCGAACCTCACGCTGGATGGAACACCTATTCCAGTTGTTGAGGAAACCAAATTTTTAGGTATAATCTTTGACAGAAAACTGACCTTTATTCCACACCTAAAGAACTTAAAAGCTAAATGCTTAAAAGCACTTAACCTACTTAAAGTAGTAGCGCACACTGACTGGGGTGCTGATAGAAAAGTCATCCTAAATTTATACAGAACGTTTATTCGCTCCAAAGTGGACTATGGTTGCGTTGTGTATGGTTCTGCCAGAAAATCGTATCTTAAAATGCTTGATCCAATTCATCATCAGGTAATAAGACTGGCTCTGGGAGCATTTAAAACATCCCCGTGTGAAAGCCTTCTAGCTGAGGCGAATGAACCACCGTTATCGCATCGTAGAGAAATTTCTTTCCGCACAGTATGCTCTGAAATTAAAATCAAACCCTCTGAATCCTGCTTTTTCGGCTGTTTTTCAACCCAAATACAAAACTTTATACGAAAATAAACCAAACGCCATACCTTCCTTTGGCATTAGAATATCATCCAGCCTTGACACTACAAATATAGATCTTTCTAAAATTCAGAAAACATCGATCTCTGAAACACCACCCTGGCTAATTAAACAACCAAAAGTACGTTTTACGCTACACGATGGAAAAAAATCCGAAACAAACCCTTCTATCTTCCACAACTCTTACCATGAACTCCTCACCGAATTTAAAAACTACACCAGAATTTACACTGATGGATCAAAGGATGAGGAAAAGGCTGCTGCAGCCTTTGTTTGTGGAAATCACACAACGCAAGTTCGCTTACCAAATGGAGCATCAATTTTTACAGCCGAAATCAGAGCAATAGACCTTGCTCTGCAACATATAGAAAAGAACCGTATTTTAAACTGTATCATCTTCTCCGACTCGCTATCAGTACTCCAGTCACTACACAATAGAAAACTGGGGAACCCATTATTGAAAAACATACTCGTAAAAAATACCGAGCTGAGTGTCTCCCACAATATAATATACTGTTGGTTACCTAGCCACATTGGTATTAAAGGTAACGAAAAAGCAGATCGCGCTGCTAAAATGGCCCTTTCTCAAGAACCAACTGATTTTAAAATACCATATACTGATTTTAAACCTTGTATCAGAAAGTTCTTACGTCAGAAGTGGCAGGCATCATGGAATGATGCTGTAAATAACAAACTTCACGCAATCAAACCGACTCTAGGAGAATGGACTCCTTCCTACAGAACCATTCGTAGGGAGGAGGTAGTCATTGCAAGAATCCGAATTGGTCATACTTTTATCACCCACACCCACATACTAAAAGGTGACGACCCACCAGAGTGCGTTTCTTGCAATGAACCATTCACTGTCAAGCACTTTATGATAGAGTGCTTTGACCTACAACCTACGCGCGATCGTTATTACATTGTGCATGACATGAAAGAACTTTTTGATAATAAAAACATCACTCGCATTATAGAGTTCTTGAAAGCCGTAAATATTTACTCTAAACTCTGACTTTTATGCTATCACCTTGTGCAGTTTTATGCAATATATATACCGTCCCATTTTAATACCTATTGATCATTTTTACATCTCCCTTTGAGCGGGAACCTTTATTTTGCACCGTTATCATCTTACCGTTTTTTAATTTCAACCATTTGTTCTTTTATATCGCTGGTCGATATAGGACCTTTTGTAAGTTTTAAAAGATTATAGAAATAACACTTTGTTTGGCGCTAAATAGCCTAAAAGTGCTGATGCGCCGTTAAAAATAAATCAATCAATCAATCAATCAATCAATCAATTTTAAGTAAAAATCGTGTAAACAAATAAGACGATAATCAGGTAAGCAAAACCTACTCTACCCTCAATCAAGGACAAAGGTCAAGTACACAATTTAAACTAAATATACATCATAGTGACATATAGCAAAGATAAGAAATTAAACATGATTACATTGAAGAACTAACATTTCACAAGGGTAATAATTACTTCTGATTAAAATTGCACTGCAAGTTAGTCCCTATAATTCCTTAATATATTTTAAAATTTATGAATTTAAAATAATGTAACATAATCAAATTTAAGTGTATAAGTTCCAGTCCAAGAACCCAAGTTATCATTTTATTCACACCAGAAAATGGAACATTTACATACAGACTATTTTTACAATAACTACACATGTATAAATTACTTGTAAAATGGTGTTTTGAATATTGTATTTACTTCAACAAGAAAAGAAAGAAGTCCTCCATCCCATAATACAAAATGAATCAATTTTAATAAACACAGTGTGCATCATAACAGTAGTGTAAAATATACTTGTCTATATGTTGATATCAATACTTTACAACAGCTGATTTCTCAATTTAGAACCAAAACACAAAAACTTTGAAACACTTGTAATAAGGACTTATCTTCTGACTAGACATTAGATTTGTACATTTATCCACTGAAGGATTCATCTAACACATTTCATTAAGATATTTCCAGCTTAAAGTAGTATAAGAAAATGAACAGTATATATGAGTTTGAAAGATTTTGTAAAAGATATCTCTGTGAATAATGTCAGTGTTGGTGAATGTAGTCAACACCCACTGAGTACACTTTATATGTTCCAATATGTAAAGTACTGGACTAAAATTATAAATATGTATACAAGTAGATATCCTTTCCAAAGTTACATTATGTTAAAGAATTTGAATGATGTCAGCAAAATCACAGGAGTCAATAAGGTTAACAATGACTTATTTTCTCATGGCATGGCTATGCATGGATAGATATTATAAACAGGACAAGTCATTACTGGAAATTCAAAACTGTTTCAAATCAAAAGTCCCTTTCATTTTCAGAAGATATACTTGCATTATTTTCAATGTTCTAAGCACAGCTTAAGCACTGAAAGAGGAAGACATAATAAAACTGAGTTTGCAAACTATGTCTTTAAAATAAGTAGCAAGTGTGTAGAAGATGAATACCATTTTCGATGAATATGGGCTTCTTAAATTGTTTACTATATTGTTCTGATTTTCATATAGATCTGTTTGGCTTTGATAATATGGGACCAAACTTATCAACCATTTGAATTTGATATTTTGACTCTGAACCTCAGTAAGGTCCATATTCCCATTCATCCCTAATCCTCATGGTAAATTTATGCCCCAAAACATGATAAATGCTGAACAGAAACAGAAGATATAGCCAACTACAAACCTTTGAAAAGAATGCACAATAAAGAAAATAAATTTAAAAAATCCAAAATCATTAAAACTGTTCTATATTGGTTTTGTTCTGTAATATATTGGTACATTGTATATATACTTTGGAGTGTAAAGTCTAACACTAACCTAGCTTCTCAAAACCCAAAATATAACTTAGGTATGTAAACATAATACAACCTCACTCCTCAAACCTCATAAATGTAACCAATGAATGGAAATGCAAGATAACATAACTTATCACAAGTCTAAAAATAACCTATGTATGGAAATGCAAGACAGCATAACTTCTCAAAACTCATAAATACAATTATAATACAAATATAATCTGAGGTAATACAAGTTAGCTTCACTTCCAGAAACTCACAAGTTAGTATAACCAACGTGTGGAAACAGAAGATAACCTCACTTGTACCAACTTATATATATATGCCCTTTCCACAGTATTTACCTACAGCCTATTTGTCCTTGTTCTGTCTTCCATGCAAACTTTTGCTTCAAGTCAGACAACTTTGTGTTGACAACAACAGCATATTTATGTGTAAACATTTCATACCTGTTACCTTAACATCTAACCTCTTTATTAGCTGAAAATGTTCTCAGTGTGCTGCATGTTTGGATTGTTCCAAGACAATCCATAAAAAGAAAAGACGTTGCTGCACATAAGAGAGCGTTTACTCTTCATTGTAAAAGATGTTTGAAAGAAAGTCAATTGTCTCAAGCAATTAAGAACAGAAAAGATATATTTTGAAGTATAATCGAATTACAATAAGGTGAAAAAGACACCTACCACCATCAGCTGCAAGTTTATTACTGTCTTTTTCTAAGTACTTAAGATCACTGACACTTGATAAAACTTTCATCTTTAGCCCAAAAATGTGTCTCTGATATTACTGTCTCCTTCAGTTTAGCTCCATGAAATATTAAATATACTGTATTAAACTGAATGATAATCCAACATTTATCCATGTGGGCAAACCCTGAGCTTGCTGAATGTTATCATTATGATCTTTGTTAAATACATATATACATATTTTTTCCAGTAGTGCATTTAAATTAGAAACTGGGACTGATGAACAGATGAAAATAGGGGTTAATGCAAAGATGGAAGGACAGACAGGTCTAATTTAATGACATATTCTGAAAAACACTGGGACATACACTGCAAAATCCAGTAATAGCCGACAAAATAATCCAATCATCTACATATAAGTCAATTACAAATAACCCAACCAAAATAAGTTTGCCGATCGCAAATGGCTTTGCTTGACCTTTGCTTAATCTTCCTCATGAAGTTTTTGACAATGCAAAAAATTGTAATTCCTTAAAAGTTGAAAGTTTTGCAAAAAAGAAGAGAAAATAATTCACATACTGGTAACAGTCCCAACATCTTATCACATCATTAAATATGCTAGCTGGATTTAATTTGATATAGCCTAAGATTTTCACACAACCTTGCTAAAATTTTAGCTTCTTCGGAAGACAAATGAAAGCACGAACAGACTGGACAAACGAAGATGCCACCATTGTAAGTAGTGATGACAGAACAAAACAAAGAGTGACAGCCTGAAAATCTAAAGAGCTCATCTACATATGGATACAAATTATCAAACTATTTTTTGGTTTTTGGACAATCTTACTGACAAACTCCTCAGGATGAAATACAGAACTGTAGACAGATATTCTGATGCACAGTCGGATATTCAAATGGACATGACAAAATTAACATGCTCTTGCTGTTATCAGTGTGGCATAAAGAAAATAAAGAAAATGATTTGTACCAACCTCACTAAATTTGCATACCCTGGTGAAAATCTATGTGAACACATAGCACCTTGCAAATACAACTGTGTGTATTTTGTGACATCTACAAACATATACACAATCTGCAAAATTTTGTGCATAACAATAGGGTACATTTGTAGAATCTCTGATTCAAATGTGTTGCTGCTATGAATTCTTCATATTATTTTTCTTCTCCATCATGTATGATAGGATATATAAAATGACAAACCTTATCCTCTCCCATTTTCATCACAGTTTCTTCACTGATGCCCCTGTTGCAAAGAAACTGTCTTAGTTCTTCATCCATAATGTCTGGAAGGAATGGCAATACATGTATATGTATTTCTCAAAACAGATATTTAAAAAGAAATATGCACATTATTGCATACGCTATTGGGTCATCTAAGATACACAGCTTATATGCAAGGATGTCATTTCAATTTTTTTTTTTTTTTTTGGGGGGGGAACTTGATGGGTTTGTTAATTTTTGTATATAGGCTACAGCAATTTTACAGCACATGCAAATTCGGGGGGGGGGGGCATCCCTCCCCTCCGAAGTCCCTGCTTATATGTGGTCGGACAATTAAGACGATGCATTGACAAAAGTCTAGAGTCAAGACTTAATAGCTTTATTATACATGAATACTGATATATTCCTACTGATATAGTTCTCGCTAGACACAGTAAAAGTGTAACTCTTGCCATGGGTTGATGCTGCCTTCTACGCATGTGTCAACAGTTTGAAAAAAGGGTGAACTGTCAATGGATATATAGGTGTTCTGTTTGAACAGGGATTAATATAGAAAATGTGAGTGTTCTGAAGGATTTAATGGTACAAGTGCAAAGAAGAGGGATTTTACTTACCATCCGCACAGGGGCTCGTATCGTTGTTTACAATTGACCTGTCATACATGCACTATATAATAGTTATTTACAATTGATCTGTCATACATGTACTATATAATAGTTATTATATAGCACATGTATGAAAGGTCAACTGTAAACAACAATATGAGCCCCTGTGGTGTAACCAACGTGTCAAATCAAACTTAGCTGTAGTAGTGTCTTGCTAGAACGCAATTTTAAAATTTGACCTTTCCCATTTTTAATTTTTAAATGAAGATCTGATATTGTGTTAATATCACAAGGAAAATGATAATCACTTTCCCACTATATTATTGTACATAATCTAAAATGTGTGTGTGTGTGTGTGCACGCGCATGCGTGCATGTGTGTGTGTGTGTGTGAGTGAGTGATAGATGGTGTAAAGGTAATGTCAGTAATAGGACCGGTATGCGGAGAACTCACCCCATGGAGAACTCGCCCTGGGTGAACTCGCCCCAGAGTGGTTGGAGAAGTCACCCCAAAACTTGTCACCCAGACAATCTTTTTATAACAGAATTAAATCATCTATTACGTGATTCATATTTAGATTTGTATATATATACAATCACAAAAGAGATATTAACTGGTAATCATAAAAAGCAATATCATAGTAATATTTCTAAGGATGAAATTAAGTCTTAATATAATCTAAAGAATGACAACAGTATAGTGATTAAAAAGGATGATAAGTCAAACACTATTATTATTATGAATCAAGATGATTATGTTAAAGAAGATGAACGTCAATTAAATGATTAAAAATACCACAAACATATTATCAAAGACCCATCAATAGAAATTAATTAAAAAATTTCAACATGCATTAATGAGATCGCTAAAAATAATTCCGTATATGAGGAATTTATACTTTCCCTCTTAACATATGTACACCTCAGTTCTACATATTACCCAAAACTCATAAAATAAAGTCATCTCAGGGGTTATTAGGTTGGAACCCTTTCATATATAAAACTGCTGGCATCACACGATGTTTACATCCTCTATTTTTCCAAATAAAATGCATCTAATGATTTGAAGAGCAGAGCAAAAGGGACAGATAACACTTATTTTTCGTTAAGTACAGAAGCGGAGTTGATCAAATGGAAAAGTTGAAAAATTGCAAATTTTATAAATTTAACAAGTTATTAAGTTGAAGAAAAACAACAATAAATAAAGCCTTAACCATTTTGCGACATCTCAGAATTACTATACATCATCATTGGGCGACTTCTTCAGGCGAAGTGGGGCGACTTCTCCGACCACCATGGGGCGACTTCTCCTCTGACACCTTGAATGAGTTCTCCCAGGGCGAGTTCTCCCAGGGCGAGTTCTCCATGGCATGGGGCGAGTTCTCCGTTATTCATAGGACCGAGTTAGGAATGGGTGGATGACATTTGTTTTCATGTTGACAAATTAAACAATGATGATAATTATTAAAATAAAAACAATAACATTTTTGTATAAGAAAATAAGATGCCTGATTCACAATACTGTAAAGAAAACGTATGCCATACGTGCTTACCGCTGTATCCGCATTAAGTAAAAGGTACAAAAATGCAATTTTCAACTATTTGCAAATGGTGCAGCAGCTAGCTATCTGTTACAATTTACAGATGGCATAGGCGGTTCTACGTACGCTTTTTAAACTCTGAAAATGGTATTGGGATATAAGATATGTTTAGGTTCGAAAATTGAACTGATGAAGTATTACAGAACTTCAATATTATTTTTAAAGCAATTTTGTTATGGTTGTTCTTGTCATTAAAACTATATCAATTATCATGATTTAATCGATAAAGAAATGAATCAATCATTAAATAAAATTAATTTACTTGCTATGTACATTCCCATGAACCTACAAAAGATTAACAAATTCTCTTTCTAAAAGTTGGCGTTCTCGCTCACACACACACACACACACGTTTATTAGATTATACATATAAAAGTTAGTCATGACTACTTAGGTGATATTTTTTTTTAAATTAATGCTCACAAATACTTCGTATATTTATAACATCATTTCAAAGTGGTGGAAGATAAATTTCAATCCATCGTATATATCCAGAGAAAAACGAATAAGAAAGTAGCAAAATACATATATCTGTAAGTAATTCCCAATAAAAATATATTTTGTTCAATGCCCCTGTCACTTATACCTAATCTATTTATATACGAGTATGATCAGACTGGCATTTGTAAATATGTGCAAGTGACATTCTTGCATCTATAGTTCTGTGTAAAATGTTGAATACTGAAATAAAAGTTCAAGAGAACCTCTCCCCCCCCCCCCCGTCTCTCTCTCTCTCTCTCTCTCTCGAACGTACCTTATCAGCTAAGGAATTTATGTTGATATTTTTCTCTAAGAGATTTAAATCATGCCGCTTTAACATTTAAAAACTGACGCTGTAGACGAGACCATTCCAAATAGATCATTATGATTCATGTTTAACAACAATTTGTACATAGAATGCCAGGACAAATAATACACAAGAATACATTTCGTCAAAATAAAATGTAATCACACTGTGATATTTCTGTTTTAATTCAATGACCAATATATGGTTTCATCTGTACGTTTAATTGCATCATAATCAGCCATGCATATTTTGGCAAAGTTGTATGACATATATTTATGCTAACAGATATGGAGGCAGATAGTAAAATACTTCGTTCGATAAACATATACATGGCTTCGTTGATAGATAGACAAAGAGGTACCGTGATACCCACCCCATTTCCTTCCACAGCCCATCTGGTTAAACTCATTCTCGCTCCCAGAATCAAGAGACAAAACTAAAACGTTGAATACCACTAAAACGTTGAATACCCTATTCCTAGTTGGTGCTTGATGCTGTGAATTCCACACGAAAATAAAACCTGCATATTCTCGTACGGTCCACCCTAAATCACAAGAAATGATGCACAAGTCTGGATTAAATTAATACCAATTGGTTTGGAATCAAACGCTTTTATCTACAGCAGTATGACTTACTTGTGACTTTCGACCACGTGGATTGTTATCTTTCCGGTTGACGTTAAGTCGTTATTATAAGATAGCTAAGTCGTAATTACGAGATGCTAAGTCGTAATTACGAGATAGTAAGTCGTAATTGCGAGATAGCTAACTCGTAATTACGAGATAGTAAGTCGTAATTACGAGATAGTAAGTCATAATTACGAGATAGCTAACTCGTAATTACGAGATAGCTAAGTCGTAATTACGAGATAGTAAGTCGTAATTACGAGATAGCTAACTCGTAATTACGAGATAGTAAGTCGTAATTACGAGATAAAAAATTGATTTCAACGTGGCACTAACCGGCTTCCGTACGAGTGGGCTCTACCCTCTCACATCTGCACGAACATGAGATGGGTGTGCCCCAGGGCAGTATTTTATCTGTGACGCTCTTTAACATCAAAATTAATAGCATCACCAAGTGTTTGACTCCTGGTGTGGATTGCTCGTTATACGTTGATGATTTTCTAATATGTTATCGGTCAAAGCACATGCATACAATTGAAAGACAACTGCAGCAAAATCTAAACAAAATTCAAAATTGGGCCAATGCAAACGGTTTCAAATTCTCGAAATCAAAAACGGTATGCATGCATTTCTGTCAGTTACGAAAACATCACGATGAACCGAACCTCACACTGGATGGAACACCTATTCCAGTTGTTGAGGAAACCAAATTTTTAGGTATAATCTTTGACAGAAAACTGACCTTTATTCCACACCTAAAGAACTTAAAAGCTAAATGCTTAAAAGCACTTAACCTAAAGTAGTAGCCCACACTGACTGGGGTGCTGATGGAAAAGTCATCCTAAATTTATACAGAACGTTTATTCGCTCCAAACTGGACTATGGTTGCGTTGTGTATGGTTCTGCCAGAAAATAGTATCTTAAAATGCTTGATCCAATACATCATCAGGGAATAAGACTGGCTCTGGGAGCATTTAAAACATCCCCGTGTGAAAGCCTTCTAGCTGAGGCGAATGAACCACCGTTATCGCATCGTAGAGAAATGCTTTCCGCACAGTATGCTCTGAAATTAAAATCAAACCCTCTGAATCCTGCTTTTTCGGCTGTTTTTCAACCCAAATACAAAACTTTATACGAAAATAAACCAAACGCCATACCTTCCTTTGGCATTAGAATATCATCCTGCCTTGACACTGCAAATATAGATCTTTCAAAAATTCAGAAAACATCCATCTCCGAAACACCACCCTGGCTAATTAAACAACCAAAAGTACGTTTTACGCTACACGATGGGAAAAAATCCGAAACAAACCCTTCTATCTTCCACAACTCTTACCATGAACTCCTCACCGAATTTAAAAACTATACCAGAATTTACACTGATGGATCAAAGGATGAGGAAAAGGCTGCTGCAGTCTTTGTTTGTGGAAATCACACAACGCAAGTTCGCTTACCAAATGGAGCATCAATTTTTACAGCCGAAATCAGAGCAATAGACCTTGCTCTGCAACATATAGAAAAGAACCGTATTTTAAACAGTATCATCTTCTCCGACTCGCTATCAGTACTCCAGTCACTAGACAATAGAAAACTGGAGAACCTATTATTGAAAAACATACTCGTAAAAAATACCGAGCTGAGTGTCTCCCACAATATAATATACTGTTGGTTACCTAGCCACATTGGTATTAAAGGTAACGAAAAAGCAGATCTCGCTGCTAAAATGGCCCTTTCTCAAGAACCATCTGATTTTAAAATACCATATACTGATTTTAAAGCTTATATCAGAAAGTTCTTACGTCAAAAGTGGCAGGCATCATGGAATGATGCTGTAAATAACAAACTTCATGCAATCAAACCAACTCTAGGAGAATGGACTCCTTCCTACAGAACCATTCGTAGGGAGGAGGTAGTCATTGCAAGAATCCGAATTGGTCATACTTATATCACCCACACCCACATACTAAAAGGTGAAGACCCACCAGAGTGCGTTTCTTGCAATGAACCATTCACTGTCAAGCACTTTATGATATAATGCTTTGACGTACAACCTACGCGCGATCGTTATTACGTTGTGCATGACATGAAAGAACTTTTTGATAATATAAACATCACTCGTATTATCGAGTTCTTGAAAGCCGTAAATATTTACTCTGAACTCTGACTTTTATGCTATCACCTTGTGCAGTTTTATGCAATATATATACCGTCCCATTTTAATACCTATTCATCTTTTTTACATCTCCCGTTGATCGGGAAGCTTTATTTTGCACCGTTACCATCTTACCGTTTTTAATTTCAACCATTTGTTCTTTTATATCGCTGGTCGATATAGGACCTTTTATAAGTTTTAAAAGATTATACAAATAACACTTTGTTTGGCGCTAAATAGCCTAAAAGTGCTGATGCGCCGTTAAGAAATAATCAATCAATCAATCATGTTCTCCTTCTCTGCTTTTGGACTATGAATGGAAGGTCGCTGATGACCTTCACAGCAGCGATCACTTCCCAATCTTTCTTGTAAATCTTAACTCTACAGTCGATGAAGTAATTCCACAATGGAATTTAAAGAAGGCCGACTGGGCCAAGTTCGAAACACTCTGTAAAACTAGGCTGAATGAGGATACAGTTTTCAATGTTGACGACACCATTCAGCATTTTACATCTATTTTAATAGAGATTACAGAAGAATCCGTTCCCAAGTCCTCGCCATATTGTAAAAGAACCCAAAAACCTTGGGTCACTAAGGTATGTAAGGAAGCCATTAAACTACGCCGAGAAGCATTAAGGAAATTTAATAATCAACCGACGCCCGAAAACTTAAATATATATATCGCATTACCCGGGCCAAAGCTCGCCGCATAATCAAAGAAAGTAAAAGAGCATCATGGAAGAAGTATGTTTCTTCTTTAAACTCTCGTTCCTCTGTTAAAAAAGTTTGGGACACTATACGCAAAATAAACGGAAAGAGAAAGCAAAACCCTCTCCGACATCTGACACTGAACAATAACAACTTTAGTTCAAAACGTGACATTGCAAATATTCTTGCTGACAGTTTCTCGAAAAATTCCTCATCATCTAATTATTCAGAAGCCTTCCGAAAACTTAAAACTCAAAAAGAAAAGTCACGTTTAAAATTCACATCCAACAACTCGGAAAGTTATAATCAATTGTTCTCACTATCGGAGCTTAGGGAGGCTTTAGACAAGGCCCATGATACATCCGCTGGGCCTGACGAGATACATTACCAGTTTCTGAAACACCTTCCAGAATCATCATTAACATCTCTTTTGAAACTCTTCAATGATTTATGGATTACTGGTAACGTACCAAAAATCTGGAAAGAAGCAACTGTAATACCAGTCCCCAAACCCGGTAAAGATAGCGAAGACCCCAATAGCTATCGACCAATTGCACTCACAAGCTGTGTGTGCAAAACAATGGAACGAATGATCAATTCTCGGCTTGTCTGGTATTTGGAAACTAACAATTTAATATCTCCTTTCCAAAGTGGCTTTCGATATGGCCGGAGCACCAATGATCATCTGGTTAGACTAGAAACATTCATTCGCGATGCATTTGTTAAGAAAGAACATTTAGTAGCGGTTTTCTTTGATTTAGAAAAGGCCTATGACACGACATGGAAGTACGGGATACTAAATGACCTGAACGATCTAGGTCTAATATCATATCCAACTTTCTCTCCGACAGAGAATTCAAAGTACGAGTGGGCTCTACCCTCTCAGATCTGCACGAACAAGAGATGGGTGTGCCCCAGGGCAGTATTTTATCTGTGACGCTCTTTGACATCAAAATTAATAGCATCACCAAGTGTTTGACTCCTGGTGTGGATTGCTCGTTATACGTTGATGATTTTCTAATATGTTATCGGTCAAAGCACATGCATACAATTGAAAGACAACTGCAGCAAAATCTAAACAAAATTCAAAATTGGGCCAATGCAAACGGTTTCAAATTCTCGAAATCAAAAACGGTATGCATGCATTTCTGTCAGTTACGAAAACATCACGATGAACCGAACTTCACACTGGATGGAACACCTATTCCAGTTGTTGAGGAAACCAAATTTTTAGGTATAATCTTTGACAGAAAACTGACCTTTATTCCACACCTAAAGAACTTAAAAGCTAAATGCTTAAAAGCACTTAACCTACTTAAAGTAGTAGCGCACACTGACTGGGGTGCTGATAGAAAAGTCATCTTAAATTTATACAGAACGTTTATTCGCTCCAAAGTGGACTATGGTTGCGTTGTGTATGGTTCAGCCAGAAAATCGTATCTTAAAATGCTTGATCCAATTCATCATCAAGGAATAAGACTGGCTCTGGGAGCATTTAAAACATCCCCGTGTGAAAGCCTTCTAGCTGAGGCGAATGAACCACCGTTATCGCATCGTAGATAAATGCTTTCCGCACAGTATGCTCTGAAATTAAAATCAAACCCTCTGAATCCTGCTTTTTCGGCTGTTTTTCAACCCAAATACAAAACTTTATACGAAAATAAACCAAATGCCATACCTTCCTTTGGCATTAGAATATCATCCAGCCTTGACACTACAAATATAGATCTTTCTAAAATTCAGAAAACATCGATCTCTGAAACACCACCCTGGCTAATTAAACAACCAAAAGTACGTTTTACGCTACACGATAGAAAAAAATCCGAAACAAACCCTTCTATCTTCCACAACTCTTACCATGAACTTCTCACCGAATTTAAAAACTACACCAGAATTTACACTGATGGATTAAAGGATGGGGAAAAGGCTGCTGCAGCCTTTGTTTGTGGAAATCACACAACGCAAGTTCGCTTACCAAATGGAGCATCAATTTTTACAGCCGAAATCAGAGCAATAGACCTTGCTCTGCAACATATAGAAAAGAACCGTATTTTAAACAGTATCATCTTCTCCGACTCTCTATCAGTACTCCAGTCGCTACACAATAGAAAACTGGAGAACCCATTATTGAAAAACATACTCGTAAAAAATACCGAGCTGAGTGTCTCCCATAATATAATATACTGTTGGTTACCTAGCCTCATTGGTATTAAAGGTAACGAAAAGCAGATCGCGCTGCTAAAATGGCCCTTTCTCAAGAACCATCTGATTTTAAAATACCATATACTGATTTTAAACCTTGTATCAGAAAGTTCTTACGTCAGAAGTGGCAGGCATCATGGAATGATGCTGTAAATAACAAACTTCATGCAATCAAGCCAACTCTAGGAGAATGGACTCCTTCCTACAGAACCATTCGTAGGGAGGAGGTAGTCATTGCAAGAATCCGAATTGGTCATACTTATATCACCCACACCCACATACTAAAAGGTGAAGACCCACCAGAGTGCGTTTCTTGCAATGAACCATTCACTGTTAAGCACTTTATGATAGAGTGCTTTGACCTACAACCTACGCGCGATCGTTATTACGTTGTGCTTGACATGAAAGAACTTTTTGATACTATAAACATCACTCGTATTATAGAGTTCTTGAAAGCCGTAAATATTTACTCTAAACTCTGACTTTTATGCTATCACCTTGTGCAGTTTTATGCAATATATATACCGTCCCATTTTAATACCTATTCATCTTTTTTACATCTCCCGTTGATCGGGAAGCTTTATTTTGCACCGTTACCATCTTACCGCTTTGAATTTCAACCATTTGTTCTTTTATATCGCTGGTCGATATAGGACCTTTTATAAGTTTTAAAAGATTATACAAATAACACTTTGTTTGGCGCTAAATAGCCTAAAAGTGCTGATGCGCCGTTAAAAAATAAACAATCAATCAATCAATCACTAGAATACTACATATACTTATTTACTATAGTGAAATCTAAACTGAATTACCTTTGAGCAAACGGCCTTGTGTTGGTTTACTCTGGTGATATTAAGCTGTTCGTGCGGTCGACCACACGCTTTGATCCATCGTTTCACCTTTTCAAATCACGTTTTGGAGTTGGAAAACGAATAAAACGGCCTCCTTCCAACCTTTCCGGATATCTCTCATCTGCATTGCATGTTCCCCATGCACATCGAAGCACCATTTTGCCAATATATCCCAAAAATCACGAAAGTCTGTAATGCAGCTGTATTGTCACCACACGTTTGTTTGTGGGTAAAACATGGCGGATGTTACCGTAGGACCGGACGCTCTTATCCGATTGGTCAATATCGGTGGAGTTGATTGACAGGTCGGATCTATGTATTGTATGAGCTCATTCTCATCCATACAATTTCACCATGGCTCAGAAAGTTAAAAGTCTTCACTGGACTGTTGCCACTGAAAAAACCCGCTGATGCAACAATTAAATTTCACCATAGATTGGAATGATGCAGTGGTTGGCTTGCCCTATTAATTTGAAAGCCACATAGTACGTTTTAACACACAAACAACTTCCAATATTGAACTTCTGATGCTGCAAATTGATCTGTGTGCATTTGGAGCAGTTCCATCAATGACATTGCAAGCACAATATACTTCAAGTCCTTGTGTGGGTCTGCTGTATATTCCTCATTATAGTCTGCTTAGTCTAAATTTTCCACACCTGGCACATCCTCGTCAGAGCTGAGGTTGACGCCTGGCTGGGTCCTTGTTATATGATGGCGACTGCACTGCACAGCAGATGATCTGCACTCTGGTGCTACCTGGACTCCACATGTGCTGGTCTTAGGTCTGTGCATATAACAATTGGTTTGTAGTTTTGCATGGCATCTCTCTTCGGTTAAAAAAACAAAAAAACAAAACAAACTATACATGCCTATGACGAGACAATGTTTTCCATATGGACGAAAGCTCGTTTACACACACGGGTTAAACAGGAGATAATGTTGTAGATGGATGGACGCAAAGAAGAAATGGAGAGTATCATTACTGGTGTTATAAATACACATAAACCTGTAATACTTAAAACTAAGTTGTATAAAGTTTGAGTGTTGACTGAAAATCTTTCGAAGCCTACATCTTGTCGTACACACTTTTCTATCAAAGAAATACACGAGTCATTCTGGGTCACTATGAGGACATGACCCTTACGGTAGCTGTCTTGTGTTGGTGCTTTGCTTTCATCACTCACCCCATACTGTGGCTGCAAAAACACGTTTGTAAAGGTCTGATCCACAGTCTCATATGCTTGAGCTCAGCTGTTATCTCGGCCAAGATCTGATTAGGAAAAAATAAAAATAAAAAATGTAAATTTTTCCGACCAACCTCCAAATTTGGGGGACACAGCAATTTCAGTGTACAGTACACTGTATAATTTAAGTCTAAAGCTTTAAATACAATTTCAACCTTAAAATAAATGAAATAATTCCTTCCGCTGATGAAGTGGCAGGCATCATGGAATGATGCTGTAAATAACAAACTTCATGCCATCAAGCCAACTCTAGGAGAATGGACTCCTTCCTACAGAACCATTCGTAGGGAGGAGATAGTCATTGCAAGAATCCGAATTGGTCATACTTATATCACCCACACCCACATACTAAAAGGTGAAGACCCTCCAGAGTGCGTTTCTTGCAATGAACCATTCACTGTCAAGCACTTTATGATAGAGTGCTTTGACCTACAACCTACGCGCGATCATTATTACATTGTGCATGACATGAAAGAACTTTTTGATACTATAAACATCACTCGTATTATAGAGTTCCTGAAAGCCGTAAATATTTACCCTAAACTCTGACTTTTATGCTATCACCTTGTGCAGTTTTATGCAATATACATATACCGTCCCATTTTAATAACTATTCATCATTTTTACATCTCCCGTTGATCGGGAAGCTTTATTTAGCACCGTTATCATCTTACCGTTTTTTAATTTCTACCATTTGTTCTTTTATATCGCTGGTCGATATAGGACCTTTTATACGTTTTAAAAGATTATAGAAATAAGACTTTGTTTGGCGCTAAATAGCCTAAAAGTGCTGATGCGCCGTTAAAAAACAAACAATCAATCAATATTACATTGTGCATGACATGAAAGAACTTTTTGATACTATAAACATCACTCGTATTATAGAGTTCCTGAAAGCCGTAAATATTTACCCTAAACTCTGACTTTTATGCTATCACCTTGTGCAGTTTTATGCAATATACATATACCGTCCCATTTTAATAACTATTCATCATTTTTACATCTCCCGTTGATCGGGAAGCTTTATTTAGCACCGTTATCATCTTACCGTTTTTTAATTTCTACCATTTGTTCTTTTATATCGCTGGTCGATATAGGACCTTTTATACGTTTTAAAAGATTATAGAAATAAGACTTTGTTTGGCGCTAAATAGCCTAACAGTGCCGATGCGCCGTTAAAAATCAATCAATCAATCAATCAAACCTTCCGCTGATGTGACGTTAAACGTTTGAATGAAGTACACTACCTGCCGTGAAGGACTTTATATTGAACTCCGTCGACGAACACTTACCTTAATGACTTCATTGCAAGATACATTGTTTTACTATTGATATTTATTCCCATATTGCTGTTAGGTCATTGCTAGCATCAGCATAGATGTGGATTGACAGATTTTTTTCTTCCTGAAAGGCATGAACATTTATTCTAAACTCTAACTTGAATGCTATCACCTTGTGCAGTATTATGCAATATATAAACCATCCCTTTTTTAATACATTTTCATCATTCTTCATTAACATACACCATTTACATCCCCCGTTGATCGGGAAGCTTTATTTTTCACCGTTACCATCTTATCGCTTTAATTTCAACTATTTGTTGTTTATAAGTTTTAAAAGATACATATAACATTTTATTTGGCGGTAAATAGCCTAACAATGCTGATGCGCCGTTAAAAATCAATCAATCAATCAAGATTTTTTTAAAAATCTACCAGATAAGCAGTAAAAAATAAGTTTATTATATCAAGATTTCTCCTCTTCTGTATAGCTCAGAGCCCAGACGTATGTCGTCTGCCGCTCGACGGCGTGCTTCCCGTTGTTTGTCTTGTCAGAGTAGAAAAAAAATCAAGTCGGCGCTGCATCAGGTTTCAAATGCCAATTTTTTGGCTCAAAGCCAATACTTAGCGCGACTCTCGGGTCTTTTGAGAAACATTCAGACTCGACATATCTCTGGCACAACCTGGTGTGTTGAGTTGGCCTAAAGCCTTATATCTTTAATTTGGTCGCCCTAACATATCTTTCTTTTATGGCCCTTTAGAAATGTGAAAAAATAATAGTTTGTCCGTAACTGATTTTGTTCACACAATTTAGAGCTGCGCGATGAACCGTCTTGTCTCTACTTGTCACTTCGCTCCAAAACGGAATATGACTTTTGTACCGTAATCGTCTCAAATGACGTCACATCCTGTTGGTATTGAAGGGAGTTAACAAATTCGGGGCAGGTTATTTCCGTGATCTCAGAATAAAGGACAATATTTTATTAAATGTTTGTGCAAATACAATAGATGGAAAGAAAAAATATTCGGAACAGATTATATACACAAAGTACTAAATATTCATCTACTTACAATAACTATGCATTTCGGTGTTTTGTCCCCTTTTAAGACCCTGATGAAAAGTCCACTACAACACTCAGCGATCAAGACATGCAGCCCCACGGATGTCTGAGGAAGATGAGACACGAAACCTCTTTCAAACGCCATCAGCAGCTCTCATCCCAAGTAAGACTGAAGCGCCCTTGTTGACCCCTGTCCGCATGTCCCAAAGAGAAGAACTCGAGCTTGGGTTAAAATGATGTACAATCCTCCTTTGACAGAAGGGAAAACAGAATTGAAAAAGAAACAAGGAAAACCAAAAGTGAAAAAAGAAAGTCAACTCAAAGCCATACCATTGCCGTTGCCATCAGCACCACCCTTGAGTTACTCTCGGACACATCGGACACGTAAAGACGTTTCTAAACCACCTCTTCGACCCAGATAAAGTAGCATCGGTGATGAGTGGGTAACTTGTTGCAAATGGAGAATGTGTAGTCCAGTATTTACTAGGACCCAGCACATCCTGTGTAATATGGAGCAGTTAAGAAATTGTATAATGCTGCAAAATCTCGACTAAAATATCTTCATTTACCTCAGGTGCAAAGATCGTGACAAGAACAAGCCACATTAAACTTACTCAAGCCCATTCGACGAAAGGTTTCCGGAAGTCGTACTCGAGTGGAGGGCATCGATCGTCTGTGGCAAGCCGATTTAGCGGTGTCTCTCATTTGGCCACCTAAAATCGTTGCTACTTAAATTTGTTTTGTGTCATTGACGTCTTTTCCAAATTTGCCTGGGTTGTGCCATTGAGATGCAAATTGAGAGCTGAGTTAGCGCGTGACCTCAAAGTGGTGCTTAAACAAGGTGGTCATCTCCCTCTTCGATGGCAAACCGACAAAGCCACCGAATGTTTGAACCAATCTTTCCGAAACGAATTGAAGAAACGAGACATTCATTTTTTCACAACCTGGAATCACGAAACCAAAGCATCGTAGAACATATTCAACGCACCTTCAAACAAAGCATGTGGAAATAATTTACGCATCAACACTCTGAAGTACATCGGCGTCTTACCGTACCTGGTCCAAGCGTACAACCAATCTTACCATCGGAGCATTGGATGTGCCCCCAAGAAGTGACTCAGCAACGAAGGGTCCATCTTCGAGCGCCTGTCTGGTACGTCCTCGTCTGTGGCTGTCCCGAAGAAAACCTTTAGTGTTGGCAGAAGGAGATTGTGTGCGCATTGGAAAAACCAAACGCACTTTCGACAAATGATATTTTCTCAATTGGACGACCGAATGTTTTGGTGTCACTGGACGAGTGCTTCGCCGTCATCCTGCCGTCTATATATTGGAAGACAAGAACGGGGAAGTGTTAGAAGGAAGGTTTTACTTGTCCGAGTTAAAACACGTGGACAAAGAAAAGACGAAGTGCACGTCATCGAAAGCAATCTCGTCGAGAGATCCTCAAAAGTGGGAAAACAACGTGTCAAAGAAGTCTGAGTTCATAGGAAAGAGAGTTTTGATTCTTTGATCGACGCTTCGCAAGTCATCGACTATAAAAAGAAGTGACCATCAATGCCCTTCAACAAAGCAACTGCATTTCGTACGACGATTATGCAGGAGGTTAGACATTGTGGGCCTTTGATTTCACTGCAGATCAAAGCAGCAGACAGGGACATTTCAACCCTATACCACATGGTCTACTTCATGGCGAGCTTAAGTTACTACAGCTCTAACCGAGACGGTGAACGTTATATTGTATGCCAGATTCGATAATACCATAGAAATCAACAGTTTGGGAGAAGTGATTATATTCTATTGGACGTCTATGGAAGACTCTTATCCCTCTTTGAATGTTGGAGATTCTGGGAAGGGAAATGGAATGGGAATATATCACTGAAGCCGTGGAAGACAAAGTAGCCGTGGACGACATAGTAATGATGGCCAGAATAAGAATAACGTTTAGTCTCCTGGTTTGGTTTTGCAAACACCTGGCAGAAATAGTTACGAAATTGACCAATAAAGATTGCTATGTCTGTCAAAATGATCATCTCAGTCAAAATCAACACGATAAGTGTCTGAAGATGAGTCAAGAAGAAAACTTTGACGAGTTTCTGGAGGACGCTTGGGGTCTCATCTCGGAAGAAGCCGTGTTGCATCAGTGGTATAAAGACTTGTGTGATCGTTTGTCTCGATTGATTAATATATAGGTCCATCACATTGAAAGTATTGGCCCAGAGTGCGGAGACGAATCCAAGAAATGTTTACTATTTGTCAGAGATTTTCAAGCAAAAAGTCACGAATGAATTGATGACTTGACATTACTTGTGAAAGTAAAAGAAAAAAACAAATCATAAAATAAATACATGGGAACATTAGTACCTTTTGAACAATAGTTCTTACACTTCTTGGACTTTTGTCATCGACACGGACGACAGTCGTCTTCCAGGAACCCACTGGGTATCCGTCCACTTTCCCCACGATGCTTGTGTGGAGTATTGTGATTGTATGAAATAATTTAACATCTTAAATTATACTCGTGAAACGGGGATCATCAACATAATCTTAGCAAGAGAACTATTACACACAAAACTCCAACATTATATTGGAAGGTGGTCAACTGCGACCATGAGGCCTGGTGTGGGTTGGGGCAGACCGTGTCTAGAGTTATGGGAAAAACTGGATACGGTTGTTATGCATACGCATATGGCGGTTATCATTCGAACAGATCGAGATGAATCTGCCTCCCGACGACACACTACGGCGCGGGATAACAGCCCGACTTTACAATCACAGAAATAATATGTCGGTGTTTAATACCTATTTTTTAAAATCTCGTTCCATTATCTAATCAATAATTACCTGTGGATGCTAATATATTAACAATCTCAATCCTAACATCCTAATATACCCCGATGTGGCAGCTATGATTCAGGCAAGGAAAAAAACCTCAACATAAGTAAGACCCAAATAAGAATTTATAAGGTAGTCAAGACACCCAAAATCATCAAGCCCTGACGCACAAGGTGGTAATACAAATAGACGTTATTTAAAAAAAGACCCCAAATTAATTCGTATAAAGTGTTCTAAATACCAGAGACTATCAGGGCCTTTCAGATAGTTGATCAAAATAGGTCCAACCAGTAACACTATTTTCTATCTATATATAGACTTTGCTATCACATAATCGGACGTTTTTATCCTTAAATAGTATGACAGAAAAACAAGAATCAAGATCATGCATAAGCCATTGATCATAATGGAAAGATACATCTATTTTGTCTATATTAATTCGTAAAAGACTTTTTAACAACTCTAATACGTTTGATATTAACCCTCCTAGACTTTGTATCGACCACTTTCATTCTGATACCATGTATAAAACTGAATCAACCCTTTTTGTAAATGATTTTTTTTGGTAAAAATTATGGATTTAACCAAATCGTCTTAAGGAGTTGAAGTTCTAAAAATCTTGCTTTAGGTTTAATTAAGGCCGATTGACTCAGGGTTTAAACTTTTTTTTTTACAAGATAAGAATTTAGTACGTTCCATTTATTGGGGGCTTTTTCATACTGTGATAGGAAATGTGTATTTTGTATAGCACGCATATAGACATCTTCATTTACAACTGCTTATTCTGATCTACATGAAATTAAATGTTTGAAGGAAAACAAAAGTAATTTTATTTTCGTTATGTTATTCCTTTATGCCAACGTAATGCAAGTAGCCAAGTAAATGTAGAACTTTTTTGTTCTGTACATTGATATGACTTAAATGCCACTTTACAGTAATATAGAGTAATTGAACTTGTTTTATGTGATACATTTTTTGACTATAAGTGCATCATCTTTTCTGACTTAGATATTCTGAGTCTCGAAATAGAAACATTTCATTAAAAAATTTAAAAATGCATGTTTTATAGGCGAAAATGTTCTTTAATTTCATTCAGTAATGGTCATATGTAAACCTTGAAAAAATCAATTTCCTCATGGAAAAACATTTGAAATGACCTGGCAATTTATCTTTAGAAAAACATGGTCGTAGTTTTATCTTGTCTCTCGGCAGATTAAAGACATAAGGATTTAAATAATTTGAATTTCTGTGAAAATCAATATTTTCATATCGATTTCATGCAGGTATGAATCGATTTAACAAAACCAGCTGGTAAGCGGATAAGCTTTGCCGCCACCATGTTGGCCTTTTGTTATGCTCGACTGGTTTTCATACCTTCCAAGTAAGGAAAAATACGGATATCGAGCAGTCTATGGAAAATGTATACTCGACGAATCTAATGCACTGATTGTTTGAATCAAACCAACAAATATGTGTAAGGCAGACAATCCATACTGCAACCTCTGAATATTCTGGTCAGAACTCAATAAATTTAACTCTGAAATCGGTTCATTTACGACTTAATTACCTGTTTCGCGCCCCCTGCAGGTCCGGGGTTGTAGAATTGGCCCGACGTGCCTGACTACGTATCGTAACAGGCGACTAAGTAAAGGTAACCTGTTTGCCGTGGGTTGCGTCCCGTGTCGGGAGAGGAAAGGATCCTGGTAGCTGAGCAGAGGCTTTCCATGCAATAGACTATTTTGGCCTCTACTTCTCTTGGTTGGTCGAGATGGGCCCGGTCTCGACAAATCGGCTGGTCACGCCGAGCCCTAGGAAGTCTTTATCTACACCCTCACCTTTATCTTTCTCTTTGTATCTCTCTTGATATCACCGTTGCCCATATAGTCTGTTCCTTTATCTTTCCCTTTCCCAGTTCTTAGAAGACTTTGTAGAAGGCAGTGTACATTCCAAACCCCCTTCGATGCTATAAGTGTCAAAAATATGGCCATCACGAAGACCGCTGCTCAAAAATCCAAATATGTGACCGATGCGGAGACCACTCTCATCAGGAATCTGATTGTAGAGCAACTCCGCATTGTGTCAGCTGTGGAAAGGAACACCACGCCAATTCCATGGATTGTGATACCTGGAAACAGGAGAAGGAAATACAGAGGGTAAAATACACAACTACTATTCCCTATCCAGAAGCCAGAAAACTTGTACATGCCAAAACAGCCCATCCTGGCCGATCCTTCTCCGCTGTAGTGAAGAACACTCCTAAAACAACGAAGGACGCTAAAAAACAGACAGATCTACCCGATTCAACACCAAGCTTTCATACCCCCCATTACCAAGCACAGAAAAACACGGAATCTACCCAAACTACTTTCAATAATACCTAACCACCGAAATCACCAAAAAACAAAAACAAATATCATGGAAATAGTCTACAAAGGGGGTTAGATGACCCCATCAAACTCTATAACAGGTTTGGAGACCTTGAGAGCATGGATGTAGAAGAAACTGATCCATGCGCCCAAGGGAGCTCCAGACCTATAAACAAAAAATTCACCCCCGTACTTTCTCCAGAAAAATAGCCAAACAAATTCCCTCCGCGAAAGGTCTAACCTAGCTCCACAATCTTCAATTTAAATTTATAATGAAAAACACTATCATACAATGGAACTGCCGAGGACTTAAAGTAAATTACAATGATATTCTCTTTTTAAACGAATATCATCCTGCAGTACAATGCCTTCAGGAAACATTTTTGAAAGAAACGGATAACATTACACTTAAAAACTACAACCTGTTTAACACCTACTCGCAAAATGTTGATAGGGCCTCAGGAGTAGTTTCTGTTGTTGTGAACAATAGAGCCTCTCATAGCGTCATCCCTATCAATACAAATCTACAAGCCATTGCTGCTAGCGTCAGTCTACATCGACTGATTATCTTTTGTTCTATTTACTTAACACCAACATAGTACCAACTGAATTAGACATACTTGTTCAACAACTTCCCGCACCATTTGTTTTACTCGGAGATTTTAATGCCCATAACATTTTATGGAGATCGAACCATATAAGTGACAGAGGTCACAAAGTAGAAGACTTCATTTCTAGACAACATGTTTGTATATGTAACACCAAAAATCACCGACATATTTACACCCTGGAACGGGTACATACACATGTATCGATTTAACAATTTGTTCCCCATCGCTGCTTTTGGACTATGAATGGAAGGTCGCTGATGACCTTCACAGCAGTGATCATTTTCCAATCTCTCTTAACAACACCGAGGTTACAATTGACGAAGCAATTCCACATTGGAATTTAAAGAAGGCCGACTGGGTCAAATTTGGAACACTTTATACAACTAGAATTAACGGGGATACTGTTTTAAACGACAATAACCCTTTTCAGTATTTTACTAATTTTTTAATCGACATGGCAGAAGAATCCATTCCCACGTCCTCACAAAACAGTAAAAGAACCTCAAATCCATGGTTCACAAAAGAATGTAAAGAGGCCATTAGACAACGCCGAGAAGCACTGAAAAATTTTAATAATCGTCCAACGCCCGAAAATTTAACCAAGTACCGTATTGTTCTGGCCAAAGTCCGCCGCACGATTAAAGAAAGTAAAAGAGCATCATGGAAAAAATATGTTTCAACTCCAAATTCTCGTTCCTCTATACAATTCCTTTCGATATCTCAAACTAAACAACAAGAATATCAATTCCAAACATGACATTGTTAATATACTTGCTGAAAACTTCTCGAAAAACTCCTCATCCTCTAATTATTCAGATCCTTCAGAAGATTAAAAATTCAAAAAGAAAAGACACGGTTGAAATTCATATCGAATAACTCAGAAAGTTATAATAAACCGTTTACACTGTGAGCTAATGGAATCTCTGAATAAGGCCCACGATACATCTACTCACGAAATACTCTACCAGTGTTTGAAACACCTCCCAGAACCTTCATTAATAGTCCCTATAGAAATTTTCAATGATTCATGGATTACTGGTAATGTACCAAATATTTGGAAAGAGTCAACAGTAATAACAGTTCCCAAACCCGGTAAAGATAGCGCAGATCCTAACATATATCGACCAATTGCACTCACAAGCCGTGTTTGCAAAACAATGGAACGAATGATCAATTCTTGGCTTGTCTGGTACATGGAAACCAACAATTTAATATCTCCTTTCTAAAGTGGCTTTCGGTATGGCCGGAGCACCAACGATTGTCTGGTTAGACTAGAAACATTCATTCGCGATGTATTTATCAAGAAAGAACACTTAGCAGCGGTTTTCTTTGATTTAGAAAAGGCTTATGACACAACATGGAAGCACGGGGTACTAAATGACCTGCATGATCTAGGTCTAAAAGGCCCTCTGCCCTATTCCATCTCCAACTTTCTCTGACAGAGAATTCTAGGTATGAATGGGCTCTACTCTCTCAGATCTGCACGAGCAAAAGATGGGTGTGCCCCAGGGCAGTATTTTATCTGACACTTGAATATCAAAATCAATAGCATCATCAAGTGTTTGACTGTTGCTGTGGATTGTTCGCTATATGTTGATGGTTTTCTCATATTTTATTGATCAAAGCATATGCATACAATTGAAAGACAACTACAGCAAAATATAAACAAGATTCAAAATTGGGCAAGTACGAACGGCTTCAAATTCTCGAAATTAAAAACGGTATGTATGCATTTCTGTCAGTTACGACGACAGCACGATGAACCTAAACTCACGCAGGACGGAATACATTTTCCAGTTGTTGAGGAAACAAAATGTTTAGGTATAATCTTTGACAGAAAACGGACTTCTATTCCACACCTAAAGAACTTGAAAGCTAAATGCTTAAAAGCACTTAACCTACTTAAAGTAGTAGCACACAATGACTGGGGTGCTGATAGAAAAGTCATCCTGAATTAATATAGAAAGTTTATTCGCTCCAAACTGAACTATGGTTACGTTGTGTATGGTTGAGCCAGAAAATCATACCTGACAATCCTTGATCCAATTCATCATTAGGGAATAAGACTGGCTCTGGGAGCATTTAAAACTTCCCCGTGTGAAATCCTACTAGCTGAAGCGAACGAACCACCGTTATCGCATCGTAGAGGAATGCTTTCCGCACAGTATGCTCTCAACTTAAAATCAAACCCTCTGAATCCTGCTTTTACGGCTGTTTTTCAACCCAAATACAAAACCTTATACGAAAATAAACCAAACGCCATACCTTCCTTTGGCATTAAAATATCATCTAGCCTTGACAGTACAAAAATACATCTTTATAAAATTCAGAAAACGTCCATGTCCAAAACACCACACTGGCTACTTAAACAACCAAAAGTACTTTTTACGCTACACGATGGAAACAAATCCAAAATAAACCCTTATGTCTTCCACAACTCTTACTATGAACTCCTCACCGAATTTAAAAACTACACAAGAATTTACACCGATGGATCAAAGGATGAGGAAAAGGCGTTTGCAGCCTTTGTTTGTGGAAATCACACAACGCAAGTTCGCTTACCAAATGGAACATCAATTTTTTCAGTCAAAATCAGAGCAATAGACCATGCTTTGCAACATATAGAAAACAAACGTATTTTAAAAAGCATCATCTTCTCCGGCTCACTATCAGTACTTCAGTCACTACACAATAGAAAACTGGAGAATCCATCATTGAAAATCATACTCGTTAAAAATACTAAGCTGTGTGTCTCCCACAATATAACATACTGTTGGTTACCTAGCCATATTGAGTACAGGTAAAGAACAAGCAGATCGCGCTGCTAAAACGGCCCTTACTCGAGAACCAGCTTTTTGTAAAATACCTTATACTGATTTTAAACCTAGTGTCAGAAAGTCCTTATGTCAGAAGTGGCAGGTATCATGGAATGATGCAGTGAATAACAAACTTAATGCAATTAAACCAACTCTGGGAGAATGGACTCCTTCCTACAGAAACATGCGTAGGGAGGAGGTAGTCATTGCAATAATCCGAATTGGTCATAGTTATATCACCCACTCCCACATACTAAAAGGTGAAGACCTACCAGAGTGCGTTTCTTGCAATGAACCATTCACTGTTAAGCACTTTATGCTAGAGTGTTTTGACCTGCAACCTACACGCACTCATTACAATGTGCATAATATGAAGGAAGTTTTTGATACTATAAACATCACTCGTATTATAGAGTTTCTGTAAGAAGTGAATGTTAACTCTAAACTCGTAGCTTTTATGCTGTCACCTTGTGCAGTTTTATGCAGTATATGCAGTCCCTTTTTTAATACATTTTCATCATTCTTCATCAACATACACCATTTACATCCCCCGTTGATCGGAAAGCTTTATTTTTCACCGTTACCATCTTATCGTTTTAATTTCAACTATGAGACTTTTTATAATTTTCACAAGAGCATACATATAACATTTTGTCTGGCGCTAAATAGCCTAACATTGCTGATGCGCCGTTAAAACTAAATCAATCATTCAATCAATCTTTCGATGGTGTTGTCCTGTCTAGATAAATTTCCAACCTCATCAATGATGAATCTAGCCAAGATTTCACTCTTGAATTCTTCACTTTCTGTACATTTCAAAAGTGACATCGATATAGAAGCCTTAGTTATTGTTACATCTGAGAGGCGTTTCCTTACGTTTATAATAATCTATACAGAAGAAATATTTGTAGTAACCACACAGCAAAATTCTTGATACACCATGGATCTTTTCCATCTTAAGGTCAGCCTCTATGGTATCATTCTTTAAGAGTTCAATATTATATTTGTAGATCGCTTTCTTTTTCAGGGATAAAACATATATGGTCTCTTTCACTCTTTGGTACCCTCTGCGGGTCAGGGGTTGTAGAATTGGCCCGACGTACCTCGCTACGTGTCGTAAAAGGCGACTAAGTAGAGGCAACCTGTTTGCCGTCGGTTGCGTCCCGTGTCGGGGGAGGAAAGGATCCTTTTAGTTGAGCAGAGGCTTTCCATGCAATACACTACACTGGCCTCTACGTCTCTTAGACGGGTGGTCGGCATGGGCCCGGTTCCGACAAATCGGCTGGTCACGCCGAGCCCTAGGAAGTCTTTATTTACTCTCTCACCTTCTTTATCTTTCTCCTTGTATCTCTCTTGATACCACCGTTGCTCCTATAGTCTATTCCTATATCTTCCCTTTCCAAAGTCTTAGAAGACTTGCTAGAAGGCGGTGGCTTAACGGATCAATCGGGAGGTAATTTTACCGACCCTAGAAACGCGACTTCAAGGGTCAATCAAAGGTAATTTTATCAACTGAATATGGCATCTGTGTATCCCTGGCACTTGAAAAGTGTCCCCTTGTTGGGCTCCATGGTGGGCGGGGAGAAGAATCTGCTCCATGTCCTCAAGGTAGCTCCAGACCTAGCACAAAAAAAATAGCCCCCGGTACTTCTCCAGATAAATAACCAAACAGATTTCCTCCGCGAAAGGTCTAACCTAGCTCCAGAATCTTCAATATAAAGTTGTAATGAAGAATACCATATTGCAATGGAACTGTAGAGGACTTAAAGCCAACTACCATGATATACTTCTGCTTTTAAACGAACATGATCCTGCAGTACTATGTCTTCAGGAAACATTTTTGAAAAATACAGATAACATCACACTTAAAATCTACTCCCTGTTTGACAACTACTCTCAAAAAATGTTGACAGGGCCTCAGGAGGAGTCTCTGTTATTGTGAATAACAGAGCCCCTCATAGCGTCATCCCTTTAAACACAAATGTACAAGCCATTGCTGTAAGCGTCACTCTTCATCGAGTGATTACATTTTGCTCTATTTACTTACCACCAAACATTAACCTAATACCAAACGAATTAGACAACCTTGTTCAACAGCTCCCCGCGCCATTTATTTTACTAGGGGATTTTAATGCCCATAACATTTTATGGGGATCAAATCATGTAAGTGACAGAGGTCACAAAGTTGAAGACTTTATTTCTAGACATGATCTGTGTCTATATAACACCAAAACACCTACATATTTACACCCAGGCACGGGTACATACACGTGCATCAATTTGACAATTTGTTCTCCTTCGCTGCTTTTGGACTATGAATGGAAGGTCGCTGATGACCTTCACAGCAGCGACCACTTCCCAATCTCCCTTGTAAATCTTAAGTCTACAATTGATGAAGTAATTCCACAATGGAATTTAAAGAAGGCCGACTGGGCCAAGTTTGAAACACTCTGTAAAACCAGGCTGAATGAGGATACAGTTTTCAATGTTAACGACCCCATTCAGCATTTTACCTCTATTTTATCCGACATTACAGAAGAATCTATCCCCAAGTCCTCAACAGACTGTAAAAGAACCCTAAAACCTTGGCTCACTAAGGAATGTAAGGAAGCCATTAGACAACGCCGACAAGCATTAAAAAAATTTAACAATCATCCGATGCCCGAGAATTTAAGTAAATTTCGTATTCTCCGAAGCACATGCATACAATTGAAAGACAACTTCAGCAAAGTATAAACAAGATTCACAATTGGGCCTGTGCAAACGGTTTCAAATTCTCGAAGTCCAAAACAGTAGCATGCATTTCTGTCAGTTACGAACACATCACGATGAACCTCACCTCACGCTGGACGGAACACCTATTCCAGTTGTTGAGGAAACAAAATTTTTGGGTATTGTCTCTGACAGAAAACTGACTTTTATTCCACACCTAAAAAGCTTTAAAGCCAAATGCTTAAAAGCACTTGACCTACTTAAAGTAGTAGCGCACACTGACTGGGGTGCTGATAGAAAAGTCATCCTGAATCTATATAGAACGTTTATTCGCTCCAAACTAGACTGTGGTTGCGTTGTGTATGGTTAAGCCCGAAAGTCAAATCTTAAAATGCTTGATCCAATTCATCATCAAGGAATAAGACTGGCTCTGGGAACATTTAAAACATCCCGTGTGAAAGCCTTCTAGCTGAAACGAACGAACCACCGTTATCGCATCGTAGAGAAATGCTTTCCGCACAGGATGCTCTCAAATTAAAATTAATCCCTCTGAATCCTGCTTTTTCGGCTGTTTTTCAACCCAAATACAAAACCTTATACGAACATAAACCAAACGCCATACCTTCCTTTGGCATTAGAATATCATCCAGCCTTGACACTACAAATATAGATCTTTCTAAAATTCAGAAAACGTCTATCTCCGAAACACCACCCTGGCTAATTAAACAACCAAAAGTACGTTTTACGCTACACGATGAAAAAATCCGAAACAAACCCTTCCGTCTTTCACAACTCTTACCATGAACTCCTCACCGAATTTAAAAACTACACCAGAATTTACACTGATGGATCAAAGGATGAGGAAAAGGCTGCTGCAGCCTTTGTTTGTGGAAATCGCACAACGCAAGTTCGCTTACCAAATGGAGCATCAATTTTTACAGCCGAAATCAGAGCAATAGACCTTGCTCTGCAACATATAGAA
This sequence comes from Sinohyriopsis cumingii, assembly GCA_028554795.2. Lineage (NCBI taxonomy): Eukaryota > Metazoa > Mollusca > Bivalvia > Unionida > Unionidae > Sinohyriopsis > Sinohyriopsis cumingii. The sequence continues at coordinate 65,536,557 of CM068833.1, read as the reverse complement.
AAGAAACATATTTTAAACAGTATCATCTTCTCCGACTCGCTATCAGTACTCCAGTCACTACACAATAGAAAACTGGAGAACCCATTATTGAAAAACATTCTTGTCAAAAATACCGAGCTGAGTGTCTCCCACAATATAATATATTGTTGGTTACCTAGCCACATTGGTATTAAAGATAACGAAAAAGCAGATCGCGCTGCTAAAATGGCCCTTACTCAAGAACCGTCTGATTTTAAAATACCGTATACTGATTTTAAACCTTGTATCAGAAAGTTCTTTCGCCAGAAGTGGCAGGCATCATGGAATGATGCCGTGAATAACAAACGTCATGCAATAAAGCCAGCTCTGGGAGAATGGACTCCTTTCTACAGAACCATGCGTAGGGAGGAGGTAGTCATTGCAAGAATCCGAATTGGTCATACTTATATCACCCACTCCCACATACTGAAAGGTGAAGACCCACCAGAGTGCGTTTCTTGCAATGAACCATTCACTGTCAAGCACTTTATGATAGAGTGTTTTGAGCTGAAACCTACGCGCGATCGTTATTACATTGTGCATGACATGAAAGAACTTTTTGATACTATAAACATCACTCGTATTATAGAGTTCCTGAAGGCCGTACATATTTACTCTAAACTCTGAATTTTATGCTATCACCTTGTGCAGTTTTATGCAATATATATATACCGTCCCATTTTAATACCTTTTCATCTTTTTTCATTAACATAAAACATTTACATCTCCCGTTGATCGGGAAGTTTTATTTTGTACCGTTACCATCTTAACGTTTTTAATTTCAACAATTTCTTCTTTTATATCGCTGGTCGATATAGGACCTTTTATAATTTTTTAAAAATATTATACAAATAACATTTTGTCTGGCGCTAAATAGCCTAACAGTGCTGATGCGCCGTTAAAAAATCAATCAATCAATCAATCAACAAACAAAAAATTCACCCCCGTACTTCCTCCAGAGAAATATCCACACAAATTGCCTTCGCGAAAAGACTAACCTAGGTCCACAATCTTCAATTTAAAAGGATAATGAACACCATCATACAATGGAACTGTCGAGGACTTAAAGCAAATTACAATGATATCCTACTTTTAAACGAACATGATCCAGCAGTACTATGCCTTCAAGAAACATTCTTGAAAGATACGGATAACATCACATTTAAAAACTACTCCCTGTTTAACACCTATTCCCAAAATGTTGACGGGGCCTCAGGAGGAGTTTCTGTTTTTGTAAACAACAGAACCCCTCATAGCGTCATCACTTTAACCACAAATTTACAAGCCATTGCTGTAAGCGTCTCTCTACATGGAGTGATTACCTTTTGTTCTATTTACTTACCACCAAACAGTAACCTAGTACCAAACGAATTAGACAATCTTATTCAACAGCTTCCTTCGCCATTTGTTTTACTCGGGGATTTTAATGCCCATAACATTTTATGGGGTTCAAATCATATAAGTGACAGAGGTCACAAAGTTGAAGACTTTATTTCTAGAAACGATCTGTGTCTATATAACACCAAAACAGCGACATATTTACACCCTGGAACGGGTACATACACGTGCATCGATTTGACAATTTGTTCTCCATCGCTACTTTTGGACTATGAATGGAAGGTCGCTGATGACCTTCACAACAGTGATCACTTTCCAATCTCCCTTGAAAATACTAAATGTACAATAAATGACGCAACTCCAGAATGGAACATTAAGAAGGCCGACTGGGCTACGTTTGAAACACTCTGTCAAACTAGGCTCAATGAGGATACAGTTTTCAACATTAATGACCCTATTCAGCATTTTACATCTATTTTAATAGAGATTGCAGAAGAATCCATTCCCAAGTCCTCGCCGAACTGTAAAAGAACCCTGAAACCTTGGTTCACTAACGAATGTAAGGAAGCCATTAGACAACGCCGAGAAGCATTGAAAAAATTTAATAATCATCCCACGCCCGAAAACTTAAATATATATCGTATTGTCCGGGCCAAAGCTCGCCGCATAATCAAAGAAAGTAAAAGAGCATCATGGAAGAAATATGTTTCTTCTTTAAACTCTCGGTCTTCTATTAAGAAAGTTTGGGACACTATATGCAAAATAAACGGGAAGAGAAAACAAAATCCTCTCCGACATCTGAAAGTGAACAATAACAATTTTAGTTCAAAACGTGAAATTACAAAAGCTCTTGCTGACACTTTCTCCAAAAATTCCTCATCATCTAATTATTCAGAAGCCTTCCGAAGACTTAAAACTTAAAAGGAAAAGTCACGTTTAAAATTCACATCCAACAACTCGGAAAGTTATAACCAACTGTTCTCACTATCAGAGCTTATGGAGGCTTTACATAAGGCCCATCATACATCCGCTGGGCCTGACAAAATACATTATCAGTTTTTGAAACAATTTCCAGAATCATCCTTAACATGTCTTTTGAAACTCTTCAATGATTTATGGATTACTGGTAATGTACCAAAAATTTGTAAAGAAGCAACTGCTATACCAGTTCTCAAACCCGGTAAAGATAGCGAAGATCCCAACAGCTACCGACCTATTGCACTCACTAGCTGTGTGTGCAAAACAATGGAACGAATGATCAATTCTCGGCTTGTATGGTACTTGGAAACTAACAATTTAATATCTACTTTCCAAAGTGGCTTTCGTTATGGCCGTAGCACCAATGATCATTTGGTTAGGCTAGAAGCATTTTTTCGCGATGCATTTATCAAGAAAGAACATTAAGTAGCGGTTTTCTTTGATTTAGAAAAGGCCTATGACACGACATGGAAGTACGGGATACTAAATGACTGCACGATCTAGGTCTAAAAGGCCGTCTGCTTTCATATCCAACTTTCTCTTAGATAATTCAAACTACGAGTAGGCTCTACTCTCTCAGATATGCACGAGCAAGAGATGGGTGTGCCCCAGGGCAGTATTTTATCTGTGACGCTTTTCAACATCAAAATTAATAACATCACCAAGTGTTTGGCTCCTGGTGTGGATTGCTCGTTATACGTTGATGATTTTCTAATATGTTATCGATCAAAGCACTTGCAACTACAGCAAAATATAAATAAGATTCTAAATTGGGCCAGTGCAAACGGCTTCAAATTCTCGAAATCAAAAACGGTATGCATGTATTTCTGTCAGTTACGAAGACATCAAGATGAACCCAACCTCACGCTGGACGGAACACCTATTCCAGTTGTTGAGGAAACAAAATGTTTACGTATAATCTTTGACAGAAAACTGACTTTTATTCCACACCTAAAGATCTTGAAAGGTAAATGCTTAAAAGCACTTGATCTACTTAAAGTAGTAGCGCACACTGACTGAGGTGCTGATAGAAAAGCCATCCTGAATTTATATAGAACGTTTATTCGCTCCAGACTGGACTATGGTTGCGTTGTGTATTGTTCAGCCAGAAAATCATATCTTAAAATGCTTGATCCAATTCATCATTAGGGAATAAGACTGGCTCTGGGAGCATTTAAAACATACCCCTGTGAAAGCCTTCTAGCTGAAGCGAACGAACCACCGTTATCGCACCGTAGAGAAATGCTTTCCGCACAGTATGCTCTCAAATTAAAGTCAAACCCTCTGAATCCTGCTTTATCGGCTGTTTTTCAACCCAAATACAAAATCTTATACGAATATAAACCAAACGCCATACCTTCCTTTGGCATTAGAATATCATCCAGCCTTGACAGTACAAAAATTGATCTTTCTAAAATTCAGAAAACGTCCATCTCCGAGACACCACCCTGGCTACTTAAACAAACAAAAGTACTTTTCACGCTACACGATGGAAAAAAATCTCAGACAGACCCTTCCGTCTTCCACAATTGTTATCAACAACTCCTCACCGAATTTAAAAACTACGCAAAAATATCTACCGATGGATCAAAGGATGAGGAAAAGGCTGCTGCATCCTTCGTTTGTGGAAATCACACAACGCAAGTTCGCTTACCAAATGGAGCATCAGTTTTTTCAGCCGAAATCAGAGCAATAGACCTTGCTCTGTAACATATAGAAAGCAAACGTATTTTAAACAGTATCATCTTCTCTGACTCACTATCAGTACTTCAGTCACTACACAACAGAAAACCGGAGAATCCATTATTGAAAAACATACTTGTCAAAAATACCGAGCTGAGTGTCTCCCACAATATAATATATTGTTGGTTACCTATCCATATTGGTATTAAAGGTAACAAAAAAGCTGATCGCGCTGCTAAAATGGCCCTTGCTCAAGAACCATCTGATTTTAAAATACCGTATACTGATGTTAAACCTAGTGTCAGAAAGTCCTTACGTCAGAAGTGGCAGGCATCATGGAATGATGCATTGAATAACAAACTTCATGCAATAAAGCCAACTCTGGGAGAAAGGACTCCTTCCTACAGAACCATTGCAAGAATCCGAATTGGTCATACTTATATCACCCACTCCCACATACTAAAAATTGAAGACCCACCAGAGTGCGTTTCTTGCAATGAACCATTCACTGTCAAGCACTTTATGATAGAGTGTTTCGACCTGCAACCTACGTGCGATCAGTATTACAATGTGCATGACATAAAGGAGCTTTTTGATACTATAAACATTACTCGTATTATAGAGTTCCTGAAAGCAGTGAATATTTACTCCAAACTTTTATGCTATCACCTTTTGTAGTTTCTTGCAATATATATATATATATATATATATATATATATATATATATATATATATATATATATATATATATATATATATACTGTCCCTTTTTAATACTTTGTGATTATTTTTCATTAACATACTCCATTTACATTCCCCCGTTGATCGGGAAGCTTGATTTTACACCGTTACCATCTTACCGTTTTAATTTCAACTATTTGGTTTTGATATCGCTGGTCGATATGAGACAACATTTTGTTTGGCGCTAAATAGCCTAACAGTGCTGATGCGCCGTTAAAACACAATCAATCGGTCAATCACTCTTTGGTTGTCTAAAAACATCAGCAACCTGTTGCACTTCATCATGCTTAAGCAAAAAGTGTCTTGACAAATTACTCCCTAGATTCACACAATATAGACATTGCCTTTTTGTCTTTTTCATATGCCTCACATTAACTGTGGTATTAAAGGTAATGTAAAAGCTGATCACGCTGTTAAAATAGCATTATACCAAGAACCATCTGATTTTAAGATTTTAAAATACCGTACACTGATTTTAAACCTAGTATGAAAGAGTCTTTATGTCAGAAGTGGCAGGCATCATGGCTTGATGCAGTGAATAATAAACTTCATGCCATCAATCAAACCTTAGGAGAATGGGCTCCTTCCTACAGAACCATCCGTAGGGAGGAGGTAGTCATTGCAAGAATTTGAATTGGTCATACGTATATAACCCACTCCACATACTAAAAGGTGAAGACCCACCAAAGTGCGTTTCTTGCAATGATCTGTTAAGCACTTTATGTTAAGCAGTTTTGTTATTAGATACTCTTGTCATCATTGAGAATACATACTCTCTTATAACTTCATCAAAACGGAATACATTATAATGTATAAACATGTTGGAGGAACCTTTCAATCTAATAGAAAATGAAGACTATTATTATAACCGATGACTAGTTTTCTTTTCATACATTCACTAAAGTTTGCCCACAGAGGAGCACAATACATAGTGCAGCAATAAGATTTAAATAATCTAATTTTGATATTCAATGAACAGTTCTTAAATTTAGGTAGAAGCATGTTTATTCGAGTACACAGAAATCGGTCATGTCTCATAATATTTTCATTGGATTAGATTTCAAACTATGACCCAAATACGTATAACTGTTCCCCCTGCGGGTCCGGGGTTGTAGAATTGGCCCGACGTGCCTCGCTACGTGTCGTAAAAGGCGACTAAGTAGAGGCAACCTGTTTGCCGTGGGTTGCGTCCCGTGTCGGAGGAGGAAAGGATCCTGGTAGTTGAGCAGAGGCTTTCCCTGCAACACACTACTTTGGCCTCTACTTCTCTTAGACGGGTGGTCGGGATGGGCCCGGTTCCGACAAATCGGCTGGTCACGCCGAGCCCTAGGAGGTCTTTATTTACTCTCTCACCTTCTTTATCTGTCTCCTTGTATCTCTCTTGATACCACCGTTGCCCCCCCCCCCCCTTGCGGGTCCGGGGTTGTAGAATTGGCCCGACGTGCCTCGCTACGTGTCGTAAAAGGCGACTAAGTAGAGGCAACCTGTTTGCCGTGGGTTGCGTCCCGTGTCGGGGGAGGAAAGGATCCTGGTAGTTGAGCAGAGGCTTTCCCTGCAATACACTGCTTTGGCCTCTACTTCTCTTAGACGGGTGGTCGGGATGGGCCCGGTTCCGACAAATCGGCTATTCACGCCGAGCCCTAGGAGGTCTTTATTAACTTTCTCGCCTTCTTTCTCTTTCTCCTTGTATCTCTCTTGATACCACCGTTGCCCCTATATTCTATTCCTTTATATTTCCCTTTTCCAAGTCTTAGAAGGCTTCCTAGAAGGCGGTGGCTTAACTGGTCAATCCGGGGGTAATTTTACCGACCTTAGAAACTGGCGACTTCAAGGTCAATCAAAGGTAATTTTATCAACTGAGTATGGCATTTGTGTATCCCTGGCACTTTAAAAGTGTCCCCTTGTTGGGCTCCTTGGTGGGTGGGGAGCACGTGTGCTGAATTTTTAATCTAGCCATCATGGATAATTCCAAAAAAAATCAAAATAAAAGATCGAAACCCTTATCAGAGTCTGACGATGAACCATGTAGTGTGGAGCCATTTCCACGCTTCATGGTCATACAGTCAAAAGATGCCACGAAACCGCTTGCCGCACTATCTCCATTTGTCATCGAAAAGACTATCACAGGATCGATTGGCACACCCAAAAGTGTTAAAAAGTTGAAATCGGGTTGTCTTATTGAGTGTGAGCGACGAGGTCAATCAGACAATATCAGGAAAATGAAAACGTTCTTTGATATCCCAGTAACCTCATTCGCTCACACCACACTGAATACGTCCAAAGGCGTGATTCGCTGCCGTGACTTGGCTGGAGTCACCGACGCTGACATCATCGAAGGAATGAAAGGTGAAGGTGTCACTGGAGTCCGACGAATACGTATTAAACGTAATAACAATCTGCAGGACACCAACACCATTGTACTCACCTTCAACAAGCCAACTGTACCCAAAGTGGTAAAAGTTGGCTTTTTGCAAGTAAAGGTAGAGATTTACATTCCCAACCCCCTTCGGTGTTATAAATGTCAAAAATACGGCCATCACGAAGAGCGCTGCTCCAAGAGCCAAATATGTGGCCGATGCGGAGACAATGCTCATCAGGAATCTGATTGTAGAGCAACTCCGCATTGTGTCAACTGCGGAAAAGAGCACCATGCAAATTCCAAGGATTGCGATACCTGGAAACAGGAGAAGGAAATTCAGAGGGTAAAATACACAAATAATATTCCCTATCCAGAAGCCTGAAAAATTGTACAGGCAAAAACAGCCCATCCTGGCCCATCCTTCTCCACTGTAGTGAAAAGCAATCCTAAAACAACGAAGGACGCTCAAACACAAACAGAAGCACCCGATTCAACACCAAATTCAAACACCCCCATTACCAAGCACAGAAAAACACGGCATCTACTCAGACTACATTTAATAATACCCAACAACCTAAATCACCAAAGAGTAAAAAATCTCACGGAAACAGGCAACAAAAGGGGTCAGATGACCCCATCAAACTTTATAACAGGTTTGGAGACATCGAGAGCATGGATGCAGAAGAATCTGCTCCATGCGCTCAAGGGAACTCCAGACCTACAAACAAAAAATTCATCCCCGTACTTCCTCCAGAGAAATAACAAACAAATTCCCTCTGCGAAAGGTCTAACCTAGCTCCACAATCTTTAATTTAAATTTATAATGAAAAACACTATCATACAATGGAATTGTCGAGGACTTAAAGCAAATTACAATGATATTCTCCTGCTTTTAAACGAACATGATCCTGCGGTACTATGCCTTCAAGAAACCTTCTTGAAAGATACAGAGAATATCACATTTAAAAACTACTCCCTGTTTAACACCTGCTCTCCAAATGTTGATAGAGCATCAGGAGGAGTTTCTGTTATTGTAAACAACAGAGCTCCTCATACCTCCATTCATTTAAACACCAATTTACAAGCCATTGCTGTAAGTGTCACTCTACATCGAGTGATTACATTTTGCTCTATTTATTTACCACCAAACACTAACCTAGTACCAAACGAACTCGACAATCTTGTTCAACAGCTTCCCGCACCCTTTGTTTTACTCGGGGATTTTAATGCCCATAACATTTTATGGGGATCAAATCATATAAGTGACAGAGGTCACAAAGTTGAAGACTTCATTTCTAGACACGATCTGTGTCTATATAATACCAAAACACCTACATATTTACACCCAGGCACGGGTACATACACAAGCATCGATTTGACAATTTGTTCTCCTTCGCTGCTTTTGGACTATGAATGGAAGGTCGCTGATGACCTTCACAGCAGCGATCACTTCCCAATCTTTCTTGTAAATCTTAACTCTACAGTCGATGAAGTAATTCCACAATGGAATTTAAAGAAGGCCGACTGGGCCAAGTTTGAAACACTCTGTAAAACTAGGCTGAATGAGGATACAGTTTTCAATGCTGACGACACCACTCAGCATTTTACATCTATTTTAATAGAGATTGCAGAAGAATCCGTTCTCAAGTCCTCGCCATATTGTAAAAGAACCCAAAAACATTGGGTCACTAAGGAATGTAAGGAAGCCATTAAACTACGCCGAGAAGCATTAAGGAAATTTAATAATCAACCGACGCCCGAAAACTTAAATAAATATCGCATTGTCCGGGCCAAAGCTCGCCGCATAATCAAAGAAAGTAAAAGAGCATCATGGAAGAAATATGTTTCTTCTTTAAACTCTCGTTCCTCTGTTAAAAAAGTTTGGGACACTATACGCAAAATAAACGGACAGAGAAAGCAAAACCCTCTCCGACATCTGACACTGAACAATAACAACTTTAGTTCAAAACGTGACATTGCAAATATTCTTGCTGACAGTTTCTCGAAAAATTCCTCATCATCTAATTATTCAGAAGCCTTCCGAACACTTAAAACTCAAAAAGAAAAGTCACGTTTAAAATTCACATCCAACAACTCGGAAAGTTATAATCAATTGTTCTCACTAACGGAGCTTAGGGAGGCTTTAGATAAGGCCCATGATACATCCGCTGGGCCTGACGAGATATATTACCAGTTTCTGAAACACCTTCCAGAATCATCATTAACATCTCTTTTGAAACTCTTCAATGATTTATGGATTACTGGTAATGTACCAAAAATCTGGAAAGAAGCAACTGTAATACCAGTCCCCAAACCCGGTAAAGATAGCGAAGACCCCAACAGCTATCGACCAATTGCACTCACAAGCTGTGTGTGCAAAACAATGGAACGAATGATCAATTCTCGGCTTGTCTGGTATTTGGAAACTATCAATTTAATATCTCCTTTCCAAAGTGGCTTTCGATATGGCCGGAGCACCAATGATCATCTGGTTAGACTAGAAACATTCATTCGCGATGCATTTATTAAGAAACAACATTTAGTAGCGGTTTTCTTTGATTTAGAAAAGGCCTATGACACGACATGGAAGTACGGGATACTAAATGACCTGAACGATCTAGGTCTGAAAGGCCGTCTGCCCTCTTTCATATCCAGCTTTCTCTCCGACAGAGAATTCAAAGTACGAGTGGGCTCTACCCTCTCAGATCTGCACGAACAAGAGATGGGTGTGCCCCAGGGCAGTATTTTATCTGTGACGCTCTTTAACATCAAAATTAATAGCATCACCAAGTGTTTGACTCCTGGTGTGGATTGCTCGTTATACGTTGATGATTTTCTAATATGTTATCGGTCAAAGCACATGCATACAATTGAAAGACAACTGCAGCAAAATATAAACAAAATTCAAAAGTGGGCCATTGCAAACGGTTTCAAATTCTCGAAATCAAAAACGGTATGCATGCATTTCTCTCAGTTACGAAAACATCACGATGAACCGAACCTCACACTGGATGGAACACCTATTCCAGTTGTTGAGGAAACCAAATTTTTAGGTATAATCTTTGACAGAATACTGACCTTTATTCCACACCTAAAGAACTTAAAAGCTAAAGGCTTAAAAGCACTTAACCTACTTAAAGTAGTAGCGCACACTGACTGGGGTGCTGATAGAAAAGTCATCCTAAATTTATATAGAACGTTTATTCGCTCCAAACTAGACTATGGTTGCGTTGTGTATGGTTCAGCCCGAAAGTCATATCTTAAAATGCTTGATCCAATTCATCATCAGGGAATAAGACTGGCTCTGGGAGCATTTAAAACATCCCCGTGTGAAAGCCTTCTAGCTGAGGCGAATGAACCACCGTTATCGCATCGTAGAGAAATGCTTTCCGCACAGTATGCTCTCAAATTAAAATCAAACCCTCTGAATCCTGCTTTTTCGGCTGTTTTTCAACCCAAATACAAAACTTTATACGAAAATAAACCAAACGCCATACCTTCCTTTGGCATTAGAATATCATCCAGCCTTGACACTACAAATAGAGATCTTTCTAAAATTCAGAAAACATCCATCTCTGAAACACCACCCTGGCTAATTAAACAACCAAAAGTACGTTTTACGCTACACGATGGAAAAAAATCCGAAACAAACCCTTCTATCTTCCACAACTCTTACCATGAACTCCTCACCGAATTTAAAAACTACACCAGAATTTACACTGATGGCTCAAAGGATGAGGAAAAGGCTGCTGCAGCCTTTGTTTGTGGAAATCACACAACGCAAGTTCGCTTACCAAATGGAGCATCAATTTTTACAGCCGAAATCAGAGCAATAGACCTTGCTCTGCAACATATAGAAAAGAACCGTATTTTAAACTGTATCATCTTCTCCGACTCGCTATCAGTACTCCAGTCACTACACAATAGAAAACTGGGGAACCCATTATTGAAAAACATACTCGTAAAAAATACCGAGCTGAGTGTCTCCCACAATATAATATACTGTTGGTTACCTAGCCACATTGGTATTAAAGGTAACGAAAAAGCAGATCGCGCTGCTAAAATGGCCCTTTCTCAAGAACCAACTGATTTTAAAATACCATATACTGATTTTAAACCTTGTATCAGAAAGTTCTTACGTCAGAAGTGGCAGGCATCATGGAATGATGCTGTAAATAACAAACTTCACGCAATCAAACCGACTCTAGGAGAATGGACTCCTTCCTACAGAACCATTCGTAGGGAGGAGGTAGTCATTGCAAGAATCCGAATTGGTCATACTTTTATCACCCACACCCACATACTAAAAGGTGACGACCCACCAGAGTGCGTTTCTTGCAATGAACCATTCACTGTCAAGCACTTTATGATAGAGTGCTTTGACCTACAACGAACGCGCGATCGTTATTACATTGTGCATGACATGAAAGAACTTTTTGATAATATAAACATCACTCGTATTATAGAGTTCTTGAAAGCCGTAAATATTTACTCTAAACTCTGACTTTTATGCTATCACCTTGTGCAGTTTTATGCAATATATATACCGTCCCATTTTAATACCTATTGATCATTTTTACATCTCCCGTTGAGCGGGAACCTTTATTTTGCACCGTTATCATCTTACCGTTTTTTAATTTCAACCATTTGTTCTTTTATATCGCTGGTCGATATAGGACCTTTTATAAGTTATAAAAGATTATAGAAACAACACTTTGTTTGGCGCTAAATAGCCTAACAGTGCCAATGCGCCGTTAAAAATAAATCAATCAATCAATCAATCAATCCTAAATTTATACAGAACGTTTATTCGCTCCAAACTAGACTATGGTTGCGTTGTGTATGATTCTGCCAGAAAATCGTATCTTAAAATGCTTGATCCAATTCATCATCAGGGAATAAGACTGACTCTGGGAGCATTTAAAACATCCCCGTGTGAAAGCCTTCTAGCTGAGGCGAATGAACCACCGTTATCGCATCGTAGAGAAATGCTTTCCGCACAGTATGCTCTCAAATTAAAATCAAACCCTCTGAATCCTGCTTTTTCGGCTGTTTTTCAACCCAAATACAAAACTTTATACGAAAATAAACCAAACGCCATACCTTCCTTTGGCATTAGAATATCATCCAGCCTTGACGCTACAAATATAGATCTTTCAAAAATTCAGAAAACATCCATCTCCGAAACACCACCCTGGCTAATTAAACAACCAAAAGTATGTTTTACGCTACACGATGGGAAAAAGTCCGAAACAAACCCTTTTATCTTCCACAACTCTTACCATGAACTCCTCACCGAATTTAAAAACTACACCAGAATTTACACTGATGGATCAAAGGATGAGGAAAAAGCTGCTGCAGCCTTTGTTTGTGGAAATCACACAACGCAAGTTCGCTTGCCAAATGGAGCATCAATTTTTACAGCCGAAATCAGAGCAATAGACCTTGCTCTGCAACATATAGAAAAGAACCGTATTTTAAACAGTATCATCTTCTCCGACTCGCTATCAGTACTCCAGTCACTACACAATAGAAAACTGGAGAACCCATTATTGAAAAACATACTCGTAAAAAATACCGAGCTGAGTGTCTCCCACAATATAATATACTGTTGGTTACCTAGCCACATTGGTATTAAAGGTAACGAAAAAGCAGATAGCGCTGCTAAAATGGCCCTTTCTCAAGAACCATCTGATTTTAAAATACCATATACTGATTTTAAACCTTGTATCAGAAAGTTCTTACGTCAGAAGTGGCAGGCATCATGGAATGATGCTGTAAATAACAAACTTCATGCAAACAAACCAACTCTGGGAGAATGGACTCCTTCCTACAGAACCATTCGTAGGGAGGAGGTAGTCATTGCAAGAATCCGAATTGGTCATACTTATATCACCCACACCCACATACTAAAAGGTGAAGACCCACCAGAGTGCGTTTCTTGCAATGAACCATTCACTGTCAAGCACTTTATGATAGAGTGCTTTGACCTACAACCTACGCGCGATCGTTATTACGTTGTGCATGACATGAAAGAATTTTTTGATAATATAAACATCACTCGTATTATCGAGTTCTTGAAAACCGTAAATATTTACTCTAAACTCTGACTTTTATGCTATCACCTTGTGCAGTTTTATGCAATATACATACCGTCCCATTTTAATACCTATTCATCTTTTTTACATCTCCCGTTGATCGGGAAGCTTTATTTTGCACCGTTACCATCTTACCGTTTTTAATTTCAACCATTTGTTCTTTTATATCGCTGGTCGATATAGGACCTTTTATAAGTTTTAAAAGATTATACAAGTAACACTTTGTTTGGCGCTAAATAGCCTAAAAGTGCTGATGCGCCGTTAAAAAACAAACAATCAATCAATCAATCAACGTATAACTGTTGACATGCGTAAGATCATTGCCGTTAAGATGTACAGGAGGAGGAGATGGTAATTTGAAAGAAGTTGGCTGAAAGACTATCCATACTAATTTGTATTATCGATATAATTCTCAAATGCATATTGTTCACATTTGTTTAATAATTTCCTTAAAACTGTGATTGAAGGACCTATAAATGACATATCATCAGCAAAACTTAAATTGTTAAGAAACAACAACATTTTGTGGCAGACGTAACCCTGCGTAACACCGAACGAGCATACGATTTAAGTCTGTTGAATGTTGCTATTTAAAACCAAACTGATTATCGGAGGTTGTGACTTAACATCTTTTTAGCATGATGCATTCAAATATTTTTTCTAAATAATAGTCGTAAGAGCTATAGGTCTGTAGTTATTTTTGTCCGTCAGGTTACCAATTTTGCACTTTAGTAGCGGTATAATTGTACCTTTTGTGAAATCATCTGGTACAATGTTATGCACAAACATACAATTAAATAAGATCATCAATAGCACATGAAGTCTAGTATCTGAAAATTGTCAGATTTCCACATATAAAAAGTCTGATCCTGGACATTTACCGCCTTTTTGTCTTGTAATTGCACTTTGGATCTCAGATAATGTGATTACCTCAATACGAGCAGAAGAGGTATTAAGTAAGTCTTCAAAATGATTTTTCCAAGTGTTGCATATATTATTATAACCATGGTTCCCATCAATGCCAATTGGTAGTTTTATTTTATTGGAAATTGTCGTAGTACTTTGTTTAACTTGCTTCCAGAATTCATGTTGGTCAGCATTTTCAAATTTTTGTTCTAGCGAGTCTGCTCTCTATTTTACTTCCTCCTTCTTACATAATCAAAGAGCATATTTTTAAATTGTGCTCTTGTTTGGCGCATTTGGTTACTTACTAAGATGGCCGTGACGAGGTTTACCGTTATCACGCCACATAAGGTAAGCATTTCGTGCAAAGTCGTGTAGTTCTTTGACACAGTCATTCCAGCCTGGTATAATCCGGTGACCACGTTTGTATTTACTAGTCAAGCTATTACCGGAGTTCGACAAAGCTTTTACTATATCAGTGTATAATCTATTTATATGTTTTGTATGCACCACCTTATTAATGCAGCCGTGGTCATTACAGATCGCAAAACATAGTGAGATCTCAATCTTGTTTAATAAGAATGTAGATGTCTAAGTGTAATTCAGGTTTTCGTCAGAAGTAAGGTCTGACCAATTGATTTTGTACTTCCAGTCTAAGAGTTCATTGGGGCGAGAATCAAATGTAGGAGTCAAATCAGTCTTGATAGTCATTAAAGTAGGACGATGGACAGACGCTACTAGGGTGTGAAGTGTTCTCATACCACTTACAGCGGAATGAGAAGGCTGTGTAAATACACAAGGATCCAACCAAGACAATGTATTGTGTGAATCGCTGATGTAAGTAAAATTTATTGTGTGGCCTGCTATTAGTTTTAAGTCCGATATGATATAATCATAGTCATCACACAGTAGGCAAAGTTCATCTCCAAATGGACTGGATTTGAGTGTATTAGCGTTCCAATCTCCTACTACATAAGCATTTAGATTAGCATTTTCTATAATGTAAATCATTTTGTCCGTATAATCTACAAAAATTCCCCAACATTTTACGCAAGCTCACAAGGTAAAGAGATACTGAGATAAAGCAAGGAACAATCACCCCGTATGGATAGTAATACTTATTAATCTGAGATCATCGAGGTCTTGTACTAATTCTATGATACGGTATAGTACCCCGACACCTCCGTGTGGTCAACCGGTATGAATATCGTTAGAAGATTCAATTGGCGATTCCCCTGATGGATAGAACTCGTCGTGTACAGAGGAGAGACAGTCTAACTAACTGTCGAGAAGGCACAATTCTTGTAAGAAACAAATATCGGAAAAATCCAATAAAGTTCTTACATTCTGTATATTTCTTGTTAATGAACGACAGTTATAAAAAGAAATGCGTAAAGTATCCATTATGTATATTTGAGTCCACTATGTGAAAATGAAGGTTCAGTTCCGGCTTTGATAGTAGTCTCTAACGCGTTTCTTGGTCGCGCAGCCGCGTTCATCATCGCATTGTGCGTAGGGTTATCTCGTGTGATTTTGAAGCTGCCATATGTATTAAATTTCGTTTGTAGTTTTTTCCACCTGGGTGGGCTTGACTCCAGTGTAATGCTCAATATGCGAGGAAATAGATCCCTGCCTTTCGGGGACAAGTCTTGTCACGAATATGCATCGCTGTCTCATTGGGCGCACTGTACGCAAATTGGAAGACGCTGCCTTTCCCATGATAACACTTCCATGCCTTCTTGGAAACTGGCTTGCGGATTGGACATTCGTAAACCTATTAAGCCGTCGCTGATTGCGATGTTTTATTCAGAAATGCTGTAATACAGAGATCGTTGTTCGGTAGAGGACTTGCGACTTTAGCAGACGTATTATCATTTTCCAAATCACCGTTCTGGGTGCTGGTGTCTTCTGAACGTGCACACATTTTTAATGCAGCTGTGGTGTGGATTAATTCACCGTCTTCAGATTTAATATAATGGATTTCTGCTGTTGTATCCATAAAGCACAGCAGGTCTTGTGTGCACTAACCCGAATCTCGTTGCTGTTTGAGTCCGTGCATTGCATATCTTCGCATGTGCAACTAGTAGCGGTTCTTTCTTTGAATGACTGGGTTTAGGGCTACTCCTCGTTGACCTACATGGTTGACTTTTCAGCTCCTGATTTGTTTACTGTAGCCTCGGTTTGCAGATGAGTTCTGAGTGAGTACAATGTCGGGCTGAAATGTGCTCGAATTGTCAACATGGGGAGGAAATGTACTTTTGACTGTCGAACATGGCTGGGTTTGTCCACATAAACGTTGCATTGCACATAACGTTTCTGCCTGGACTCACTTAAATATGGCCACTGACTGTTTCACCTTTTCCATGCCCTTCAATAAAATTGACATAACCGCATAATTGTAAGATAAAGGTGGCAACTTTGATAGATCCAATGCACAAAACTTGGTATGTCATTTGGGTATGTGGACAGAAATAGATTCAAAATATCGGTCATATTATTTATAGATTTATTTAGTCCCTTCCCCTTTATCACCCTCTGCTGGTCCGGGGTTGTAGAATTGGCTCGACGTGCCTCGCTACGTGTCGTAAAAGGCGAATATGTAGAGGCAACCTGTTTGTCGTGGGTTGCGTCCCGTGTGTGGGGAGGAACGGATTCTGGTAGTTGAGCAGAGGGTTTCCATGCAATACACTACTTTGGACTCTACTTCTTCTAGACGGGTGGTCGGGATAGGCCCGGTCTCGACAAATCGGCTGGTAACGCCGAGCCCTAGGAAGTCTTTATTTACTCCCTCATCTTCTTCATATTTCATCTTGTGTCTCTCTTGCCCCTATTGTCTTTTCCTTTATCTTTCCGAATATTAGCAGTTTTCGTTGTAGTTTATTTGTTGCTTTCATTGTCTCTGTTTTATTATCCTGCCTTTGACCATGAAACCAGAGTCGAAAGAGCCAAATGTTTATCTCGCGCATTGAATATAGCATATCAGTAATCACACTTTTTTACGGGTGATAGTTTCTTAGTCAGCCTTACAGGTACATTGAATTTGCACCAAGTACCTGAATGCATGTTTTTGTATGTCAAATATTTGTATGACGGTAAAAGTGTTCAGTATCTTAGATGATCTTATAAGAATAACAATCAAACTTATTTTGATGTTTGTCAACGCACAAGAGACGAAATTTCTTCCTTAATTTGAAAGTCTTCTCTAGTGTAAGGAAAACATTTCGGCATACAGGAAGTATGATTCCCACACTGGTAATGTGATGTGTGGCAAACTTTGTTTGCCAACCGAAAATATACATGCATTAATCCTTCCCCTTAAATGTGATTTGAGGGAAACACTGAAAATTAATACTTTCAAGTTTGTCAATAACGTCAATAAAATCCATTAAGTTGTCAAATAGTCTAGATATACACACGTTTCTTCCTGGATAATGAATCGCTACTAACAAGTTACTTCCTCAACCACAGGCTACAATCATCAACTATATAGTGAAACAGGTGGCGGGAATTTTTTTTTTTTATATACAAGCGTTAGAAACTCCTGACGAAAGGTAAGTTGCTGCTCCTTGTGATAATTTTTTGATTCAGCATAGTTGATAGGAAACTACATGTTATTGTCGGTGAGTTTTTGTAATAGTTTTCAAAATTTTATTTCTGAAACATTTGTTTTTGGAGCTGCCATTTCTACAGATAATCCAGTCTAACGGGAAATGTTGTAATGAGAATTTATAGTACGTTACAGTCATCGGATCTATATTACAATTATTTAAATAATAATGCATGTAATGAAATTTTCTCAAATTTGTTGAAGTACCATTAATAATATAGCTTATAATGTTTGCTATTAAATAACTGATAGCAGCCGGGTCTTACCAAAGACATAACAATGGTACTAACAGCTTCCTCGCTAGGCGCTCAGCATTAAGAGGTTAGTGTTAGGACTGGTCTGCCTGGTATCAAGATAATGACTGGCTAGGACATGATGCTTCATGCATGCGGCGCGATGCCCCAGTGCTACACGTCACTATAAGCTGATGCACTGCAGATATCGTAGCGATATGACTGAAGATTTGTTAAAACACAAATCACGCATACTCAAACATCGTACTAGTGTTTTCTAATTTTCTAATTTTTTTTTTTTATTTTTGCTTTATCGTTGTTTAAAGATACACTATACACATTTGCCGGTCTTGTGAAAAGTTTGATTTCCAGCAATTGATTACCCTTGAAAAGTTTCGGACTTTGCCCTAGTTATGATAATTTTTAATGAGTCATTAGAATGTAAAACAATTTACACATAGTATGTCGCAATTGAGGAAAGCAAACATTTTTACAGATGTTTCAATACATGAGGTCTGCCTGTGATAACAATACTTTTGAACGACAATTTAGTACAAGATAACATATTAGGATCGTTTGGGGAGTATTTAATCTGACTCCACATCATTGCATGTATACTAGTTTCTGGAAAATATATGAACAATTTTCCTTTGGGCGGTTTTTACCTATTTGCAACCTTTACACATTCAGACTTGTAAAATATCCATCTTCTACATTCATTTATTTTCTGTCAAAAATTTGTCAAATGTCAAAGCTTTGGTGATATTACCGGTTTTATCACTTTTTAATATACTGAGTCTTTGTTATGTGGTAAACAATAATATACTCACATGTTCTCACTCCTAGTTGGTTGTTTTCCTAATTATGATCTTCAAGACAAACCGAAGTCTCACCGGGACAGTTGAATATTTATACTGATTATTTTCTTAACAATTTGGCCACGTTTTCCCGCCTTTTTTTAACCCCCTGTAGGTCCGGGGCTGTAGAATTGGCCTTACGTGCCCCACTACGCGTCATAAGAGGCGACTAAGTAGAGGCAACCTGTTTGCCATGGGTTGCGTTTCTTGTCGGGGGAGGAAAGAATCCTGGTAGTTGAGCAGAGGCTGTTCGATGCAATACACTACTTTGGATTCTACTTCTAGATGGTTGGTCAGGATGGACCCTGTCTCGACTCATCGGCTGGTAACGCCAAGCCCTATGAAGTTTTTATTTACTCGCTCACCTTCTTTATCTTTCTTCTCTTATCTCTCTTGACACCACCATTTCCCCTGCCTCTAGTCTTTTCGCTTTTCCTTTCTAAAGTATTAGAATACTTCTTAGAAGGCGGTGGCTTCACGGGTCAATCATAGGTAATTTTATCGACTGAGTATAGCATTTGTGTATCCCTGACACTTGAAAAGTGTCCCCTTGTTGGACTCCATGGTGGGCGGAGACCACGGGTGCTGACTTTTAAGCAATCAAACATTGAAAAGCAAAATAAAAATAAAACAAACGTACAAACACTGTATCAGACTCGGATGACGAACCCTGCAGTGTGGAGTTACTTCCACGCTTCATGGTTATACAATCTAAAGATGTCTCAAAACCGCTTGCCGCACTATCTCCTTTTGTGATCGAAAAGACGATCACAGGATCGAATGGCACACCAAAATGTGTCAAAAAGTTGAAATCGGGTTGCCTTCTTTTTTAGTGTGAGCGACGAGGTCAAACAGAAAATATCAAGAAAATGAAAACTTTCTTCGATATCTCAAGTTACCTAAGTCGCTCACACAGCACTCAATACATCCAAAGGCGTGATTCGCTGTCGTGACTTTGCTGGAGTCAACGACACATTTATTATTGAAGGGATGAAAAACGAAGGTGTCACTGCAGTCCGTAGAATAAGTATTAAACGTAATAACAATCTGCAGAACACCAACAGAGACATTGAGAGCATGGATGCAGAAGAAACTGTTCCATGCGCTCAAGGTAGCTCCAGACCTACCAACAAAATATTCACCGCCGTACTTCCTCCAGAGAAAACATCACACAGATTGCCTTTGCGAAAGGCATAACCTAGCTGCACGATCTTCAATTTAAATTTATAATGAAGATGACCATTATACAATGGAACTGTCAAACCTGGTAAAGACAGCGCAGATCACACCAACTAGCGACCCATTGATCTGACAAGCTGACAGTGCAAAACAATGGAACGAATGGTCAATTCTCGGCTTGTATCGTACTTGGAAACTAACAATCTAATATCTCTTTTCCAAAGTGGCTTTCGTTATGGCCGTAGCACTAGTGACCATTTGGTTAGACTGGAAACATTTATTCGTGACGCATTTATCAAGAAGGAACATTTAGTAGCGGTTTTCTTTGATTTAGAAAAGGCATAGAAGTACGGGATACTAAATGACCTGCACGATCTGGGTCTAAAAGGTTGCCATCCCTCTTTCATATAAAACTTTTCATCAGATAGAGAATTCAAGGTACGAGTTGGTTCTACCCTGTCAGATTTGCACGAGCAAGAGATGGGTGTGCCCCAGGGCAGCATTTTATCTGTGAAGCTTTTCAACATCAAAATCAACAACATCACCAAATATTTTTCTACAGCTGTGGATCGCTCGTTATAAGTTGATTATTTTCTAATATGTTATCGATCAAAGCACATGCATACAATTGAAAGACAACTACAACAAAATATCAACAAGATTCAATATTGGGCCAGTACTAACAGTTTGAAAACCTCGAAATCAAAAACGGTATGTATGCATTTCTGTCAGTTACGAAGACATCATGATGAACCTAAACTCACGCTGGACGGAACACCTTTTCTAGTTGCCGAGGAAACAAAGTTTTAGATATTATCTTCGACATAAAACTGACTTTTATTCCACATCTAAAGAATTTGAAAGCTAAATGCTTGAAATCTCTACATCTACTCAAAGTAGTAGCGCACACTGACTGCGGTGCTGATAGAAACGTCATCCTCAATTTATACAGAATGTTAAATCCCTCCAAACTGGACTATGTTTGGGTTGTTTATAGCTCAGCTAGGAAGTCTTTTGTGAAGATGTTTGACCCAATTCATCATGAAGGAATAAGACTCGCTCTGGGATAATTTAAGACATCTCCGTGTGAAAGCCTCCTCGCTGAAGCGAACGAGCCACCTTTATCACATCGTAGAGAAATGCTTTCTGCACAGTATGCTCTCAAATTAAGACCATAGAGTTCTTGAAAGCCGTAAATATTTACTCTAAACTCTGACTTTTATGCTATCACCTTGTGCAGTTTTATGCAATATATATACCGTCCCATTTTAATACCTATTCATCGTTTTTTACATACCCCCTGCGGGTCCGGGGTTGTAGAATTGGCCCGACGTGCCTCGCTACGTGTCGTAAAAGGCGACTACGTAGAGGCAACCTGTTTGCCGTGGGTTGCGTCCCGTGTCGGAGGAGGAAAGGATCATGGTAGTTGAGCAGAGGCTTTCCCTGCAACACGCTACTTTGGCCTCTACTTCTCTTAGACGGGTGGTCGGGATGGGCCCGGTTCCGACAAATCGGCTGGTCACGCCGAGCCCTAGGAGGACTTTATTTACTCTCTCACCTTCTTTATCTGTCTCCTTGTATCTCTGTTGATACCACCGTTGCCCCTAAATTCTCTTCCTTTATCTTTCCCTTTTCCAAGTCTTAGAAGTCTTCCTAGAAGGCGGTGGCTTAACGGATCAATCGGAGGGTAATTTTACCGACCTTAGAAATTGGCAACTTCAGGGTCAATCAAAGGTAATTTTATCAACTGAGTATGGCATCTGTGTATCCCTGACACTTGAAAAGTGTCCCCTTGTTGGGCTCCTTGGTGGGTGGGGAGCACGGGTGCTGAATTTTTATTCAAGCCAAAATGGAAAATAAAAAAAATCAAAATAAGCGTACCAAAACGGGAACTGACTCAGATGATGATCCATGTAGTGTGGAATCGTTTCCTCGCTTCATGGTCATCAAATCAAAAGATGAAACCAAACCCCTAGCCGCACTATCGCCATTTATAATCGAAAAGACTATACTTGGATTAGTCGGCAAACCAAAAAGCGTTAAAAAGATTAAATCAGGTGGTCTGCTTGTGGAGTGCGAACGTAAAGCACACACTGAGAACATTCAAAAAATTAAGGTATTTCATGACATCCCAGTGACTTGTTTCGCACACATATCTCTAAATACATCAAAAGGCGTCATTCGTTGCCGTGACTTGGCTGGAGTCAGCGACAAAGACATCGTAGAGGGGATGAAAAGTGAAGGTGTCACTGCAGTTCGTAGGATTCGTATCAAACGAAACAACGATCTGCAAGACACCAACACCATTATACTCACCTTCAACAGACCAACGGTACCTAAAGTTGTCAAAGTTGGGTTCTTACAAGTTAGTTTTGAGGTATACATACCAAATCCCCTCCGATGTTACAAATGTCAAAAATACGGTCATCATGAAGACCGCTGTTCCAGAAACCAAGTATGTGGACGATGTGGAGACCCTTCTCATCGGGAATCCGAGTGCAAAGCCACTCCGCATTGCGTCAACTGCGGCAAGGAACACCATGCAAATTCAAAAGATTGCGATATATGGAAACAGGAGAAGGAAATCCAAAGAATCAAATACACATCCAACATCCCGTATCCAGAGGCCAGGAAGCTTGTACAAACTAGAACATCACTCCCCGGCCCATCCTTCTCAACCATAGTAAAGAGCAATCAAAAAGCAACGAAAGGCGCCCAAACCCAAACAGACCCACCTGAATCTCCTTCCGTATCGTCCATATCGCATTACAAACCCCCAAAAAACTCAACATCGACGCAAACAACGTTCAACAATCCTCCACCATCAAAATCACCAAACAGTAAGAAAAAGTCGACAGCAAATAGGCAGCAAAAAGGGTCGGATGACCCAATAAAACTGCACAATAGGCTTGGAGACTTTGAGGATATGGATGCAGAAGAATCTGCTCCATGTCCTCAAGGTGGCTCCAGACCTAACAACAAAAAATTCACCCCCGTACTTCCTCCAGATAAATAACCAAAGACATTGCCTCCGCGAAAGGTCTAACCTAGCTCCAGAATCTTCAATATAAACTTGTAATGAAGAACACCATCATACAATGGAACTGTAGAGGACTTAAAGCCAACTACAATGATATTCTTTTGCTCTTAAACGAACGTGATCCTGCAGTACTATGTCTTCAGGAAACATTTTTGAAAGATACAGATAACATCACACTTAAAAACTACTCCCTGTTTAACAGCTACTCTAATAATGTTGACAGAGCCTCAGGAGGAGTCTCTGTTATTGTGAACAACAGAGCCCCTCATAGCGTTATCCCTCTAAACACAAATTTACAAGCCACTGCTGTGAGCGTCACTCTGCATCGGGTGATTACCTTTTGTTCTATCTACATACCACCAAACACCAATTTAGTAACAAATGAATTAGACGACCTTGTTCAACAACTCCCCGCGCCCTTTATTCTACTCGGTGATTTTAATGCCCATAACATTTTATGGGGTTCAAATCACATAAGTGACAGAGGTCACAAAATAGAAGACTTCATTTCCAGACACGATTTATGTCTATATAATACCAAATCACCGACATATTTACACCCAGGAACTGGTACATACACGTGTATTGATTTGACAATTTGTACCCCATCGCTGCTTTTGGACTATGAATGGAAGGTCGCTGATGACCTTCACAGCAGTGATCACTTTCCAATCTCTCTTAACAATACCAACGTTACAATTGACGAAGCAGTTCCACATTGGAATTTAAAGAAGGCCGACTGGGCCAAATTTGAAACACTTTGTACAACTAGACTTAATAGGGATACTGTCTTAAACGACAATAACCCTTTTCAATATTTTACTTCTGTTTTAATCGACAATGCAGAAGAATCTATTCCCAAGTCCTCACCAAACGGTAAAAAACTCTCAAAACCATGGTTCACAAAAGAATGTAAAGAGGCCATTAGACAACGCCGAGAAGCACTGAAAAATTTTAATAATCGTCCAACACCCGAAAATTTAACTAAGTACCGTATTGTTCGGGCCAATGCTCGCCGCACGATTAAACAAAGTAAAAGAACATCATGGAAAAAATATGTTTCAACTCTAAACTCTCGTTCCTCTATAAAGAAAGTTTGGGACACGATCCGCAAAATCAATGGAAATAGGAAATACAATTCCTTTCGACATCTCAAAGTAAACAACAAGAATATCAATTCCAAACATGACATTGTTAACATACTTGCTGATAGCTTCTCAAAAAATTCCTCATCCTCTAATTACTCAGAAGCATTCAGAAGATTAAAAACTCACAAAGAAAAGACACGGTTGAAATTCACATCGAATAACTCAGAAAGTTTTAATAGACCGTTTACAATGTATGAGCTGAAGGAATCTCTGAATAAGGCCCACGATACATCCACTGGGCCTGACGAAATACATTACCAGTTTTTGAAACATCTCCCAGAACCTTCATTAACAGCCCTTCTAGAAATTTTCAACAATTTATGGATTACTGATAATGTACCTAAAATCTGGAAAGAGGCAACAGTAATACCAGTTCCCAAACCCGGTAAAGATAGCGCAGATCCTAACAGCTATCGACCAATTACACTCACAAGCTGTGTGTGCAAAACAATGGAACGAATGATCAATTCTCGGCTTGTCTGGTACTTGGAAACTAATAATTTAATATCTCCTTTCCAAAGTGGCTTTCGATATGGCCGGAGCACCAACGATCATCTGGTTAGACTGGAAACATTTATTCGAGATGCATTTATCAAGAAAGAACACTTAGTAGAGGTTTTCTTTGATTTAGAAAAGGCCTATGACACGACATGGAAGTACGGGATACTAAATGACCTGCACGATCTAGGTCTAAAAGGCCGTCTGCCCTCTTTCATATCCAACTTTCTCTCCGACAGAGAATTCAAAGTACGAGTGGGCTCTACCCTCTCAGATCTGCACGAGCAAGAGATGGGTGTGCCCCAGGGCAGTATTTTATCTGTGACGCTCTTTAACATCAAAATTAATAGCATCACCAAGTGTTTGACTCCTGGTGTGGATTGCTCGTTATACGTTGATGATTTTCTAATATGTTATCGGTCAAAGCACATGCATACAATTGAAAGACAACTGCAGCAAAATATAAACAAAATTCAAAATTGGGCCAATGCAAACGGTTTCAAATTCTCGAAATCAAAAACGGTATGCATGCATTTCTGTCAGTTACGAAGACATCATGATGAACCGAACCTCACGCTGGATGGAACACCTATTCCAGTTGTTGAGGAAACCAAATTTTTAGGTATAATCTTTGACAGAAAACTGACCTTTATTCCACACCTAAAGAACTTAAAAGCTAAATGCTTAAAAGCACTTAACCTACTTAAAGTAGTAGCGCACACTGACTGGGGTGCTGATAGAAAAGTCATCCTGAATTTATATAAAACGTTTATTCGCTCCAAACTAGACTATGGTTGCGTTGTGTATGGTTCTGCCAGCTTGATCCAATTCATCATCAGGGAATAAGACTGGCTCTGGGAGCATTTAAAACATCCCCGTGTGAAAGCCTTCTAGCTGAGGCGAATGAACCACCGTTATCGCATCGTAGAGAAATGCTTTCCGCACAGTATGCTCTGAAATTAAACTCAAACCCTCTGAATCCTGCTTTTTCGGCTGTTTTTCAACCCAAATACAAAACTTTATACGAAAATAAACCAAACGCCATACCTTCCTTTGGCATTAGAATATCATCCAGCCTTGATACTACAAATATAGATCTTTCAAAAATTCAGAAAACATCCATCTCCGAAACACCACCCTGGCTAATTAAACAACCAAAAGTACGTTTTACGCTACACGATGGAAAAAAATCCGAAACAAACCCTTCTATCTTCCACAACTCTTACCATGAACTCCTCACCGAATTTAAAAACTACACCAGAATTTACACTGATGGATCAAAGGATGAGGAAAAAGCTGCTGCAGCCTTTGTTTGTGGAAATCACACAACGCAAGTTCGCTTACCAAATGGAGCATCAACTTTTACAGCCGAAATCAGAGCAATAGACCTTGCTCTGCAACATATAGAAAAGAACCGTATTTTAAACAGTATCATCTTCTCCGACTCGCTATCAGTACTCCAGTCACTACATAATAGAAAACTGGAGAACCCATTATTGAAAAACATACTCGTAAAAAATACCGAGCTGAGTGTCTCCCACAATATGATATGCTGTTGGTTACCTAGCCACATTGGTATTAAAGGTAACGAAAAAGCAGATCGCGCGGCTAAAATGGCCCTTTCTCAAGAACCATCTGATTTTAAAATACCATATACTGATTTTAAACCTTGTATCAGAAAGTTCTTACGTCAGAAGTGGCAGGCATCATGGAATGATGCTGTAAATAACAAACTTCATGCAATCAAACCAACTCTAGGAGAATGGACTCCTTCCTACAGAACCATTTGTAGGGAGGAGGTAGTCATTGCAAGAATCCGAATTGGTCATACTTATATCAACCACACCCACATACTAAAAGGTGAAGACCCACCAGAGTGCGTTTCTTGCAATGAACCATTCACTGTCAAGCACTTTATGATAGAGTGCTTTGACCTACAACCTACGCGCGATCGTTATTACGTTGTGCATGACATGAAAGAACTTTTTGATAATATAAAAATCACTCGTATTATCGAGTTCTTGAAAGCCGTAAATATTTACTCTAAACTCTGACTTTTATGCTATCACCTTGTGCAGTTTTATGCAATATACATACCGTCCCATTTTAATACCTATTCATCTTTTTTACATCTCCCGTTGATCGGGAAGCTTTATTTTGCACCGTTACCATCTTACCGTTTTTAATTTCAACCATTTGTTCTTTTATATCGCTGGTCGATATAGAACCTTTTATAAGTTTTAAAAGATTATACAAGTAACACTTTGTTTGGCGCTAAATAGCCTAAAAGTGCTGATGCGCCGTTAAAAAACAAACAATCAATCAATCAATCATGATCCGATAGGAAGTGTCCGTTAATGAAGACATGTCTCTGGCAATCAGTTCTGTGTCTAACTGGTCTTTAATTTTCAGATTATTATTTTGTGATTTGCTTTGCATAAGCAGCAGAGAGGGTGAACAGACCACATAATCCGAGCAAAAACCATCTTTTGGACCAAAAAAAATCCGTGCTCGTTCACAGGTCATACCACGTCTACGATTATTGTTTGTCCCAAACAGAATTGTAGACGAACCCTCTCTGCTGCTATTAAT
This sequence comes from Sinohyriopsis cumingii, assembly GCA_028554795.2. NCBI lineage: Eukaryota > Metazoa > Mollusca > Bivalvia > Unionida > Unionidae > Sinohyriopsis > Sinohyriopsis cumingii. Next base: position 65,509,285 of record CM068833.1, on the reverse strand, counting down.
CTTGGGAATCTTTTGTTTTGTTCTTCAAGTAATATTCAAGTTCTGATGGTGGTTTGGGATTTATGTTCTTTCTTTTTCTGTAATAGTTCATCAAACTTCTGTATCGATCTCCAGCGCAATATTTACAAATCTGGTATAATCCTCTAACGCCGTTGTTACATCCAACACAACTTCGTGGACCAGCATGAGGATTTTTCTTTAAAATATAATTATGTTTTTTACAATATTCTCCACGACACCTTTTGTTGCATTTATTTGTTGTTCCTTGAATTAACCACGCACAGTTATTCATTATATTAATGATATCTGTTTAATTAAATTTATTAATTTATCCAAATATCTTATCAAGACCCACACGATATCTTGTTCTAGGATCATGTAAATTTATTGTTATAAATCCATGCGGAGTAGCTTGTGCTCGTGAAAGGAAATTTCTGAATTTAATTATATTCCTGTCACCGCTGCACCAAGTTTGATGAATATTTCGCAGCGTGTGTGTGTTTACGACATTAAACACAACTAAAATATTACAATTGTCCCTGATTACTTTTGGTATTTGTGTTTATCGCTGAGTAACATAGATCACATCTGTATTTTTATGTCTGCCGTGACAAAATATCCTGGCTGGATTTGATTGTTTATCTAGCATCACATCATCATATACAACTAAATTATTAATAAATCCGTCTAAAATATCAACGGACGGTGCTTCATCAATATCTGTTATAAACTCTATGACATCATTATCTTCGTCCAGTAATCTTGCATTTTCGTTAAAATATTTTAATACTTCATAACATCGTTGATCATCAGTTGATGGTGCTACCAAATACAACTTAAACCATTTCAACCATCTCATTATCAGATTATGTAATAATTGCGTCTTACCCGATCCAGATGGTCCTATGATAATCATTCTGATGGAATTCGGTAGCGCAGGATGATGCTTAACAGGTTCTCGTTTTCTTGTCGCTGAGAAATCAATTATATCCATATATATTATAACATGAATTTATATTGTTTACGCTGCAGAGTTAAAACTCCGACTACTGATTTAGCTACAGTTATAACAAAAAAATAAAAAAATAGCGTATGGTGGAAAATGTTCTGTGTGCGGTAGAAAGAAATTTTCGTTTTTACCTAATAAGCGCGGTGGTGATGTAGCTAATTTGATGTCAAAGTTTCCAGGTACTCCATGGGCTAAATACCCAGGAGAAAAACATCTACCAGGATATAATTATTGTGGTCCTGGTACTCGACTTGATATCAGGCTCGATAATCAGGATCAACCAAAACCAGGTGAGGAACCAGTAAACGTTATTGATCGAGCTTGTCATATTCATGATGTTGCGTATAAGAGTAAAAATCTACAGGATAGGCATATTGCAGAAGTGAAATTAATTCACGCGTTAAATTCCATAAAAAATAAAAATATCAGAGAATCATTAGCTAATTGGTTAGTAAGATCCGCGATGAAAGGTAGATTAGCGTTTGGGTCTGGTAATATATAATGGAATTAATTTATTATTCACCAAGAGGATATTGGAGAGGCAAAACAGCAATTGGTAAACTCGCTGATGCAGCAGCGGTTAAATATTCTACTGCTAGCGCGTGGTTATCCAAACAGGCAATATGGCAAATTTATCTACCACCACCGAAATGAATTCAGTACGCGTATTTCGATGTCAGTGTTCCTAATGAAGTTCATCAAGCTGATATTCTGTTTTTACCACATGATACTGTGCGTGGAAAAACGTACAAGTACGCGTTAACTGTAGTTGATGTTGCAAGTAGATATGAAGAGGCAGAGCCGCTATCAACGAAAACATCATCTGAAGTAGCCGATGCGTTTGAACGAATTTATCAACGAAGTGGTGGACCGCAAAGTGGTCTACGATGGCCACAGCTGCTACAGGTTGATCCTGGTAGGGAATTTCTTGGTCCAGTATCATCGTTGATGAAACGACATAATACCAAAATACGACGAGGTCATACTGCAATTCACCGTGATCAGGCAATTGTTGAGGATTTCATCGAACACTTGCTGAGCGGTTATTTGGATATCAATACGCGAAGGAATTTATTCAAGATAAAAGATCTCGCGAATGGGTTGCAAGATTACCAAGCGTGATAGCTGCATTAAATAGCGAGATCACACGGACAACTAACATGAAACCCATTAGCGCAGTCACAAAAAAAAATATACCAACACAACGAAAAGATACTGAAAAACAAAAAAATATTGGGTGATTTTACAGTTAGATATTTATATGAACCGGGTGAACTTGAAGGTGGTAGCGCGAGAGCGACTGATCCTATTTGGAGTGTTACCACACACAAAATATCCACCGTGACAAGATCGCCAGGTAGACCTGCAATCTACAGACTAGATTCGGCTGCTCCTCAACGTGGATTTGTACGTGAGGAACTACAAATAATTCCCACGGATACACAATTACCACCGCGATCACTTAACTAGCACTAGCGCCTCTACGTCGATTACACTCAAGACAGGTCAACATGGTATTTTCTCGTGTATGACCGCGACTATTATCTTTTCTGTCTACGGTAAATTGTCTTGAATCATTACTCGAATACCTCCACAGCATTATACAATTGCAACTTGTGCAATTATTATTCTGCTGCTGTTTTAACTCAATAATAAATTCAACGTCAAGATCAAAGTCGCGTTTATTTTTTTTATCAGATTGTTTGTATCCGATTAATTTTTTTCTGATTATGTCATCATCAGTGACGTTGAATTTATTAAGGATTTCAAGAATTATAATTCTCCGTAATTGAGATATTTTTCTGACCCTCGATACCGCTAAATAGACTAAATTTGACCACTCGATGTGATCGTCTACAATCCAGACTCGTGTGTCAGAAATAGTTAATCCCTGAGACGAGTGAATCGTCATAGCGTATCCCAACACCCATGGAGATTTGTCAGCGCGTAATGCATCTTCGACCACACTGATGTCAACGGCGACAATATCATTTAATACGAGATTTTGATTCTCAGTCTGTCCTGGAATATCAACATTAATATTCTGTTTTCGTGTATCTGATGGTCTATAACATAATGGTACGGGTAATTCTGAATATGTTTCTTTATGCAGCTGAAATAACTGCTGTTGTAAATCATCTCTGATTATTTTTCTGCTTGCTACGATCAAATCGGTGGGTCTCCATAAATTTAAAAAATCACTCATTGAGGTCTCTGAGATTACTCCGCGTATTATTTCACACTGAATTTTGTTTGATTGTAATCTGATTAATTTTTTAAATTCCTTTAAATTTTCATCGAGAGCTCTATGATCATCATCTATTTCTTAGCAATAATCGACGAAATTTTTTAACCAATCATTTGGAGATGGTCCAACAAAAGGCGGTGGTTGACCATGATCGCCACACATTATTATAGCGGTATTTTTCGTCAACAACCAATCAAGAAAGATTTTTAATGTATCCAATGACACCGTACATATCTCGTCCCAAATAATTATTTTAGGTATATACTTTTCTCCCATTCGTTCAGGAGTCCATGTATCCCCGCGCCACCGAAAGAAACTATGATATGTGCTCGATTGTACTTGCCGCTGTTTCATCTCCCGTGCAAGTCTATGTGTGGGTGTCAGCACGATCATATCTGAATTTCTAAAAACATTAATCGCTCGAGTCGTCTTGCCGCATCCACCAGGTCCATTGAGATATACTGTTTTATATCTAGTTATTGGATCACTCAACGATGGCGCTTTCGACATTTCTGATATTTTATTGCACTTACGATAAAAATGTCTCATCGGAACATCTGCTGATTCAGTATAATTGTGTAATATTTCTTTTTTTTTCTCCACGAACTCCATCGTTCATCATTACTTGTAAATTTCATAACAGACTCTAAATATTTACTCGAAATATAAAACGAATCTGTTGCGACTCTGACTGCGGTCTCAGGAAATCTATTAATCATCGATAATAAATTTATAGAAACATAAGCCAACATGGAAGATCTTAGATGAGTGTACTGTGGGGAGATATCATTTATATAACTAACGATCGTACCCAATTTTGTTCCGTCGGATAAATAAACACTTTCTCGATTTACAAATATATTTCTCGCTGTTGTATCAGCGATTATAAAATCGTACACGGCATCATCTAAAATTAATCGTGTGTGATGTCTTTTATGATCATATGCACCACCCTGAGTAAATTTACCTATAATTTTTCTGCCGAGATCTTTTGCGATTTTAAGTTTAATCCCGAGAATTTTAGGAGCTTCTTTGATAATATCATCTTCGGAAACATCAGAACATTTTTCCTTAAACTCGCTAATAACTTCATCAACACTGATAGAATCTGACATGGGCAACCAAACTTCGGTCTGCACGCGATATGATATAATTGCCTCACTAACCACCAACGATGTCAGTACCGCACAATCTAGCATATATCGTAATAAAACTATAGGCGCCCAACATTTTTCACAAAAATGTCTGCCAAACCAAACATAACAAATCTTGTGAAGATTTTCCTTAAGCTCGAATGTTTCAACACAAGCGAATACAGTCAGATCAAAATCAGGTAATGGTCCATTAATTGCCACTCGCGTCATCTCGTTTGTAGGGTGACCGAATCTTTTAAAGTATACAGAACAATCTCCGTATCCTAGAAAACTTCCTGGATAGCATGCAACCATATCAACAGAAATAATATCGTTGTAATTATACTTGGTATTCCACAATCCGCCATGTCCGTATTCGACGCAACTTGCGCATACATCCTCGAGTAAATCAAATCGTGTTGGTTTCCATGAATTTCTTTCTCTAGCGAAATGAGCCGCAACAGATGGAACGGTAAAGCAATTAGTAATTTGTCAGTATTTTCCGCGGAGTGCTTGCACTCTAAAAACTTCTCCGCGAGATTTTTCATTTCGTCATGGAGAGATTCTGTTCGATATATTTCACCGTTTGGTCTAACAAACTGATCAAATCCACCTTCCTCATTACTTTTAAATAACCATACCGATACAGGATCGTTTTTACTTATTTCGTTGATAAAATCAAACATACTATCTGGGGGGTAAAATCTAACAGTTCGATCACGTGGAAATATTGTTACTACGTTGGTCCATGCGTGTGCGTTATGATCAATAATATTTACTGAAGCTCCTTTCGATTTATATTTCGATTCGTACAGTATTTCTCCCGTTATTGTCGCTAAGGTTATTGGAAATTTTAATATTTTTCCTAACTCAGCAACATCTTTTATTGTAGCACCGGTATCCTTAACTGAATCAGCCCACGAGTTTATTTTTTTACGTCTTAAATCATTTAATCCATTTCCACGCATCGCGTTTGTAAAGTGTTCTATTACTCGCTCGGCTACACAATTTAACCTTGAAAATTTCATGGGTGTCAGTTTATCAACGTTTGGTTTTTTATTTATCTCATAGATTCCATAAATAACCGCTGTTACAGGATACGCTCGCTCATAAGACGGTTTGTCAATACCCGTCAATAGACCCGGTCTGGAATTTTTACTTAATATTACTTATTGCCAAGGACAGGATCATATTTGTCACGGATAATCCAACTACCTGTTTCTGTTAATACAACAAATTTTACTCTGAAGAAACATTTTTGATTGCCCTCATACTCAGCGATGTAATTAATGATAGTTGCCGCTCGCTTGTCATTCATTGTGGCGTCCTTGACAGTATTGCGTATAATCTTGAACGTTGACCATGTATGAGATGCACCATCCGTGTAAAATTATTTCTTGGCGTCGTGAATTTTATTGATCAAACTTTTATTTTTCGGATCAACCAAATCTCGTACTGGTAAATCAGAAGATAGTCTGTCGAGGTTGAATTTATATTTAACAGGCCTAGTTTGGGATAATCTCTCAAACTCATTCATATAATTAAAACAAATATTTAAATAAAGAAAATTATATATATACAATGTCTCAATGCAAATGGTTGAAGATCGGTTCAGTAAATCGATGCAAGAAATCCTGCAGAAAGGAATTTTGTTGGATGCACTTACAAAGTATACGACGAGGAAGTCTAGGACCAATACCTTGTCTGCGATGTGGTATTGGAGTGCGAGGAAAGACAGGATTATGTGGAAAGTGCGGTGGAAAACGGTTCAGAGAACTTAAAAGATATTATGACAGAAAATTAATAATAGTGAAAACGCTATAAAATCCGTGGAGGATTATATATCGAGATTTCAGACAATGATTTAAACAAATAATATTATTACATATATGGAGCAAAATATATTTGTCCCACATCCCACAATAACAAACTATGAATCAGATCGTAATGGCATGATCAGACACTGCAGGTTGAAGAGACCGGTTGGCGTTGTTTCTAATACTGGCTATCTTAGATTTACAGTTGGGAAGAAAAGATATCTGTGTCATCGATTCACATATGAGTGTTTCTTCGGAGTGATCAAAGATGATCTTGTTATTGATCATGTTGACGGGGATCCTCAGAACAACTCCTTATCCAACCTTCGTGTTGTCACACAAAGCGTGAACTCTGCACGTGGTAATACTGGAAGATGCAAAACAATAGGAAAGAGGGCGGTAAATTCCACAAACACAGAAACTGGCGAAGTAATTATATTTCGTTCGATACGTTCTGCTGCGAAATACTTTGATATTAATCCGTCTTCAGTACAAAGAGTAGCAGAAAATATAACCAGCTCTGCTTTCTCAAAAAAATATAAGCAGAGAATCATCTTTCAGTACTGTTAACTATCGTCACCACCTCGAATTATATTTATTTTTTGTGGGTCAGAAATTGTCATTATTATACTACTTATTTTTTGACTCATGGAAGGGAGGTAATTTATGGTCATAATCATATACATCATCCAAGGTCTGTGATGCCTGGTGGATACAGAAAGGATTTATGATTTCTAACTTATAAAAATATACAGTTCATGTATTTTTCTGCCCTATTAGAACAGCGCAACACATAGACATTACATCTAACCTACAGAAAACCGACATGTATATTCCAGCCAACTGAGTGCAGAATCCAGCGCCTAGTCTGTATCGTGTGGCGGGTTAATTTTAGATCCAATGTGCAATGTACTGACTCGTAGGTCCACGATAGTGTTTGGAATTAAAAATCAGTTGCATTTTCCTTGTTCGGTGCAGAAATATAATGCGAGATTGTGTATGAACTCCCGTTGACCAGTCTAGCAATTAGATGATCTAGACCGGATGTTCTATCATACATGGCGTGGTATAGTAGATAGGAAATTCCTTAATTTAGCTTTGTTTGGTGAAAATATATCATATAAACGTATTTCTTGAATTCAGAATTGTATTTTGAGTAAATATATTTGAAATTAGTTCCTTTTTAATGATTATTAGCTATATATTAACTTCCGAAACATATGTTTGTAACAAGATTTGATAGCTCTATCGGTATCGTATTGGACTGTGACGCTGGCGGTCCAGGATCGAATCCCCGTCGCTGACAACATGTCGGTGGTTTGCGCATAATTGCGATTTTTATAATAATTGGGGGCTCCGCCAAATTCCCCCGCTCAGCAAAACTCAATCACGTATCAACCGGTGGTTGATACATATTTTCGTATCACCCACGGGCTTGATTATTGTGGGTGGGTTTTTGCTGAGCGTATGTCCTTCATTCTTGATATGTTTGTAATTATTTCATTCATTATATGTTTGTAATGTCCTTCATTCATTGTACATACCCATTTCATTGTAATACCCATTTCATTGATACTTAATGAACTTGCTAAAAAACTCGAATAGAAGTTCATTTCATAATATATGTTTGTGCCGTCATTCATTCATTGTATATATCCATTTCATTGTACATACCCATTTCATTGTACTTACCCATTTCATTGTATATATCCATTTCATTGTACATACCCATTTCATTGTACTTACCCATTTCATTGTACATACCCATTTCATTGTATATATCCATTGCATTGTACATACCCATTTCATTGTATATATCCATTTCATTGTACATACCCATTTCATTGCATCAATCCATTTCATTGTATATCTTCACAAAACACACCCTCTTGGGCCTCTAGACCGTTGTTTGACGGGTTAGGGGCTCTCATAGCGGGGTAGTGTTTCGTGTACCTGTACCTTGAACTCGCTAAAGACTCGATAGGGGTTCTAGGGATAATTTTTTTTTAAAAAGATTTATATATTATATAATGAACCATGAAAATATCAAAGACATTATTTCTGCTATTAAAAAGCTAGAAGAAAACGGAATTAATATGTCTGATGAACTAAATCCTGAAAAAATAATATCTGATTTTGAAACGTTAGAAGAACTTAAAAATGAAAATAAGTATGTTCTATCATCTCAATATAAGTTCATAAAGCGGATTCAGGCAGCCATGTTTCAGTCACTGGCTATGGTGAACGATGATCAAATAAATGAATTTATTCCTCTTTCTGTTGCAATAGAAAAGATCAGGTCGGGATTATCCAGCTAACACGAAACAAAAAAAAACAATCAGTACCCGCATAAGACACTTAAGAAAAATTATGTCAGCGGTAACGACTGAGTAGTAGTATAATTTCCCTCACTGTATATCACATCAGAATTAATTTACATAAAAAAATAAAATATTTCAGAATAATAATAAAATATTTTTTGGAAAACTGATTGATTTGTATACTTTTGAGTAGCAACCACCCCATCAGATTGATTCATAAAAAATAAAATATTTCAGAATAATGATACAATTTTTTTGGTAGTATTTTTTGGAAAACTGATTAATTTGTATAATTTTCAGTACCAATTATCCCATCAGAATTAGCACACTGATTGATTTGTGTAATTTTCAGTACCAATTACCCCATCAGAATTAGCACACTGATTGATTTGTGTAATTTTCAGTACCAACCACCCCCATCAGATTGTATAAAATTGATTAATTTATCCCATCAGTGATTATATTTATTTATTCTGAAATATTATTTTTTAAGTTGATCGAGTTTAATACAGGAGTGTGTATAATTTAGAATCTGATCTCTCTACAGATGATCTCGATAATATGTTCTCGGCGGAGCTCATCTAACTGTTCTCGCTTCCGTATTCATCAATAACTAAATTAACGCTAAATTGCTCTGTGTTTTGAAAACACTGTTCTGATGGCGTTTTTCAAGTGCTTCTTTGCCATGTATAAAAAACAATCACGTGCTGGCACATTATATAATATTTACTGGATTAATTAAGATTTCACATACAGATTTATCACAAGCTCTTCTCCACGCATGTCAATTAAGTGATTAAGTGGTCTGTGAGCTTAAAATTTATTCGTGTTAACATATTATTGTGACACTGCAGATACACAGGATTAGTTGGTTCTTGCACGATTAAACTTCCAGGGGGAACTTGTGGTGTAAATGTATATAGGATGTATCCTTGTTGAGCCTGATTTGATTTTCCGAGATCTATTTGATAGCTGCCATCGACTACGTCACAAACCACATTGACCACAATCGTGCTGGTTATATTAACGATTCCCGGAGAAACGTACCTGCCGACGCCATGTGGATCATTATTATGTCTGAGAACAGTTGGAGGTGGTGTTAGTTTTTTCCACGCATCGAGTATTTTAGGAAAATATTCATCAATGACATCCTTTGACAGATTTTCTCCGAGCGTCCGGGTCATAATCCGGAAATTTGAACATTGCAATATCAGATTCCTTGATTTTATATTTATCAATTAAAAACTTTTTTGCAGCGGGAGATGATTTTAAAATTAGATCTATAATTTTGTTGTGATTGCGTTCTATAGCTTCTGCGATATAATTCAGAATTTCTATTTGTTTGATAATTTCCCCTCGTGTCTCGTGGGATGTTATATCTAAAAGATACTCAGTGAGGCGTTCACGTAGTTTATTTAGTTGATCTTTATGATCAAGATTGGAACTGTCAATAGTTCTTTCAATTTCTTCTTCATTAATATGGTTACGGAATGTACTTTATGGTAAACCTGAAAATAAGCCACCACCATAACCAATTAAATCATCCAAACTAATATCCCAAGTGTAAACTCCACGCCACCACTACCAAATACCTGTCATTGTAACTTCGTGACGAGAGCTACTTGTTGACGTAAAATCAGATTTTTTCGGTTCTGGTGGTCCTTCATACACCGGGGGGGGGGGGGGGGCATCCGGCCAACCTAGTACGGATCTTATCGTGGATTGATAAATATCAACGGCATAATCAGGAGAATGTATCTCAACCGTCGAGGACAGCGTCGGTTCATGAACGTTAATTGATATTTTTGCTTCTTTTCCGGTTATTGATTTTATTCTACGTTGAAATTCCTCATTAATTTGTTCGATCTCATAACTACCTGTGGGTATTCCAACATCTATCCAGTCAGGAGTACCATCTGGTTTGTTCTTGTTAGCAAATACAAGCAAATTATTTGCTGGTGTACCATTAAATGATTTTGATCTGATATTTGGCCAGCTGTAATATACCCGTAATTGAGCTAATGCTATTTCTTTTACTGGAATTGCAGTAGGAAAGTTAATACTAAACTCAGGATTAGTTGAACTTACCGAGATCATCGTTATCTTTGGCGGAGTTCTGTTAGTCACGATCTGCTGGAGTAATTCTGTCATTATTAGTATTTATGTCTTTAATACCGATACCTTCGTCGTATATTTTAGTCACCATTGAAAACTCGACATCAGATATAATTCCATCACCGAGACTCGCTGATAACAACGAAGATAACTTAGAATATGCGACCGTCGCTGTATGCAATCTTATCATGTAATCGGATAATTTTTCATTCATGCAGGTGCATATTTTTTTGTGATGATATTACGCACCCCTGCAATCGTTGTTGCTGCTGAAATGCAAATAGTTACGGCTGCTGGTGCCATCATTGTCATCGCTGATAATATAACACCAGTTCCAGCAACAACAGCGGATACTGAATAAACAATCACATCAACGATAACTAATCGTCGTCGATATTTTTGTACTTTTACTGTATATTGTTCGACTTGATCTTTTAGCGCCGCCTGCCATTCACGCGCTTGATTGTATCTGTATTGTGCACCGTCCATATATTTGTATGCAGTAACCAATTGAGGTGTTTCAGCTACAAATTCCAAACACCACCAGTAAGATATTGCGGTTAATTTCTTATCATCTGCTTCCAGGATAAATATTTCTTCGGTTCCGCTATTTAATATAACAGATACAACCCCGGAAAACCTATCCGCTGAATGACGCCATGGATACGTTGTAAATATCTCAAATCGCGCACCACTGAACACAGACAACCTGTACACGCCAGTGACTGTTGCGGTATATTTGATAGTTTTATTTTGCTGCGACCATGTTGCGAATCCCGATGATACAGTGCATACGATGTTTGTGATATGCCCAGGAGTTATTCCGGCTGAAATTTTAATCAAATTGGTTTTATTAACGATATCAGGAATCTCCGCTACGACGTTTTGTTGTGTTTGTTTGATCGTGTCGATGTTCGTCTTGATATCAGAAAGTTTCATGTCAACGGAGTGCGGAATGCCGAAGAATTCTTCTGCGGTTCTTTGATGGTTTCTGCGAAATATTGCAAAAGCGCCCACGTGAACGTCATACTCGGCCCGCAGCGTGGATAATTTACCACCTACGGTGTCGACATATTTTTTTGTTGCTGCATCTTCGTCGGATGTTGGATCTCTTAAAACTACTATTTTATTTCCGTTCATGCTGAGTTCACCCGTCATTGTGTCACCGGTATTTTTCACGCGATTAGCAACGCTTCTTGCAATTTCATCTCTAATTGTTGTAAACGATATACTTGAATCTTTGATTCTACCACCGTCAGTAAACACAGGAATATTATCTGTAACTGCACCAAGTACTCGTCGAACTATAGCATACCATCTGATATTGCTCGTTTTTAGTTTACCATATCGATCTTGAAAAATAACGACCTCATCTGGATCAACTCCAGCCTGGCTCATGATATCAGCAAGTTCATCTTTAGTCGCATACTTCGACAGATGAACATCGCCGGATTTTCTCGTAACGCGGGAAGATCTTCTTCCATAAATATCAACCATTATATAAGATCCTTTGGATCCAAGATCTATTTAAAACGCTTTACGCGCAACGAATCGGTTGCTTGTATAATCATGCACAACTTTATGTGGCGGTTTGGATGATTTTGATATAGCGTCGAGTACATTAATTACTTCACGGCCGCATATTGGCGGATCTGTCACTGTTTGTGTGGGTAGCGTTGAATACCAAACTTTACAACCAGAGGTTCTTGCGTGAAGTGGTGCGACATACTTGATAAATTCAGCAGGTGGAGCTAACCCGTATGAATCAAAATAAACGATTCCACGTGGATCAACCGCGTATGATACCCAATGAGTACCGGGTCCGGAACGTTCGTCGAGATTAATAATACCTGTTTCGAGTTTGTTTGGTTGTTTTGGTAATTAATCTGGCATAAAAACACCTCTAAAGGCTTTTATTTTTAATCGTTTAGCAGCATCAAGTAAATCAAAATTTGATGCTGGAACATCTAACGTGGGAGCCTCAGACCGCTTCCCCAGCGAGATCCCGGTAATCTTAGAACGCGTCCCTTTTTTTGTACCCATTTCCTATTGCTTTCTTTAGAGCCATTCCAGCAGCTGTTCCAACAGCACCTAACGCGGCTGCTTTTGCTACGGCTGGAGCGGCAGCGGCTATTAACGCTGGAATAGCAGCAAGAAGTGGAAATATACCACCCGTTTTAACCATGTCTTTGATGGCGCTCGGAGAAAGACGTAATTGAACTCCAGTTTTTGATTCTAGGGCTTTATTGAAATGTTTAATCTGATTATTTGTCAGCGATAATTTGTTTGGACCACCACCCATCTGATCTCGCGTTAGTGATATTTTAGTTCCGCATTTGCTGGTGGTTTTTGATTGAAGCTTTTTGACCTGACCGGGAGTCAGAGTAACATTAACATGACTATACGACATTTTTATATAAATAATATTTTTCTGAATAATTAGAGATTTTCCACTGGTGCATCAACGACTCTCATTCAACCACTACCACCTTCAAGTAACATGACTTTATCGCTGATTATGACCGCGATTGCTCTATAATTAGCGCCACCTGTATTCAATGTTGCTTTAAGATGTACATCAACGACAGATTGTTTTGATAGATCAAGATGTTCCAGTGAAAAATAATAAATCGGATACAAAGTTCTGAAATCATATTGTGATATTTGCAAACCGGTATCAACATTTTGATCACGTCCCATGAATGACATTAAACGATGATATGCACGTCCTATACGATTCTGTTCATAATTTAGTTGTATATTTTCTGTTGGTTCTTGTTGTCCGTTTATCCGTAAAGAAATATCTGTGATACCTAGTTTATCAAATATCATATGAGAGTGAACTTGGGAGCCTAATCGATTAGTTTCCTGAAACGCAACAAAAATATGTCGCGGTGCAGAAACACCCTGTTGTGATGCTATATGCCATGTGAACTGACCGTTAACGTTAGTTTGCATACTATCTGTGCTTGTTGTTAACCATGACAATATGGATTTACCACCAGTGTCCATGAAAGAAATTAATTTTTGTTCTACTGCGATCGTTGGAGTCATTACCGGCATCCACAGTGAAAGTTTAGACAATATTACTTTACCAGCATCACCAACAGGTCTCCACAGAGCATCGTTATCATCACCTTTTCGCACAAGAACAACCGTGTGTCTAGCTCCAAAAATAACCTTTCTAAAATTTCTACAAAATCCAAAAATATGCGATAGTGGAATTGCACATGAAAATCTTCTATTGTCTCCTAGTAACATACTTCTACGTGCTGCAAATCCCAAGTTGAAATTTTCGCTAGAACCATGAACCACTGGGGCCACGTCAGCATCAGCGTTATTGGCAGAATTTCTTGGTCGTCTTATATTATACGGATCGCTTTCAGGGTTATTGGAGTTATCTTTAACAAACATCATTGTAGGACCTGCTGATCTTGTATAATCATCAGAATATCTTGCTAATCCTATTATTGTTGTAGCAACGTCTACATCTTTCTGAATCGATTCAATATTTGTTCCATCGAACATATAAGTGGCGCTATCAAACAACGCCATAATCCCATTGTTGACAAAACCAACTTTTACTGCACCTCCGTAATTAGTATCATCCGTTTTTATAACTGTACCTTCTACCTCAAGAAAAGCCTCAGCGGGTAAAAAGTATCTACTTGTATCATGAACTTGTAGTTCAGTTCTTCCACGTTGATCTGGTATTCGTGCCTCATAAGAATAAAACTGATAATCACGTACCGATTCATCTTTAAGGACAGGTGCCTCCATATCAAATGCTTCATCGGATTCACGTTTAAACATTTTATTAGAATTATTTTCGTCTAACACGAAAACCGCGTTTGGAAACTCCACTTCCTGATATCATGCTTGAAATATTATTTCCTGATTCACTTAGTGTTTGATCTATCAAATTTGCTGTTATATTTTTTTTCTGCTTCTTCAGATAATTCCGCTAGTTTTTGATTTGCAGCCTGATTTATTATTTTACTTACGTCTGCGGACATAATTTCAGTACTTGCCAGTTTCACTAGTGGTTGTTGTTTTCGTCGCAATAATCGTGCTAGTCTTTCTTTGATTGCCGAGAACGCCTTACCAGCGACATTGACAATTGCTCCAGGAGCTTTTTCACGAACAATATCGGTAGCTTTCATCGATATTTGTTTTGCAACGGGTGCTGCTTTTGGAGCTATCCTTGTGAATAATCCCCGCACAACATCGCCAAGTCCATCTCCGTAAGTAGCTCCGTAGATTGGTAATCGTGAGTTTACCGCTCTGACCTGTACAGGTTTACAATGATTATTATGTATGATCATCTTTTTAATTTATCATTTATTTAACAACTAGTCATCAACAAGTTCATCGATAAGTTCTCGGTAAACTCCGATATCCATGATACCACCTTGAAATAATCGCCGACAAATATCAGCTGCTTCATTAATTATTTCTGGTGAATTATTTCCGGCACGTTTTCCTCCTATGAGAACTTCTAACCGTGACACGTCATTGAGGATATTATCAGGACAAGCAAAATTATTTCCTTCTGATGTAGTCAGGAACCCACTTCCTACAGCGCTTGGAGGATCATCGTCAGGATCTCTTTCTTTACCCAGTGAACGTAATTTCTCCTGTTGTTTAGTTTCTATATCTCTAAATATTTCTTCTTCTTGTTTCCATTTTTCTTCTGCTTTTCGCTTCATTTCCATTGCCGTCTGCCTCCTTTTCTCTCTAGATGGTTTTAACATCAATTGCTGTTGTTCTATTTGTTGTAAAGGTGGAGGAAGTTTCTGCTGGGCGAGTTGTTCTTGTTGTCTCAGTCTCTCTATATAAAGTCTTTTTACTTCTTCATTAATAATTTCATATTCTTGACCTCTAGCTTGTTTTTTGTTGTAATATACGCGATATATATATTTAATAAGATTATCATCATTTACTTTTTCATAATGGGGTTTTAAAATACTAGAGCTATTAAATAGTATATTTAATATTGCTTCGGGTAATTGTCCTTCTTTAGTATTTCTAATTTCTTCAACAACCCCTTTCCTAAAGTTTGCAATCAATTCTACGTTTTTTCCTACTAGTTCGGGTTCAGGTGTATGTTCTTTTTGCACGTCGGCGACTTCAGTACGAAGTTTTCCAATACTTTCAAGTATTTCCTCACCAACAGGTGGAGGCTGAGCCGCAGCTATTTCCCTGGCTATGCCAGGTGGAAGATCTCGTAAAATCTTCTTTGTCTGTTTAGTTCTTCTTGCTATTTTTTCAGTTTGTTCTGCTGTTTGTTTTGATACCGGAAGAAGATCTTCTTTGATGACAGCTGTAACCTTTTCAGTAGCTGCAGTGACGGGTTTAAACAGATTTTTAGTTTCTTCTTCGTACTCAACTTGTGCTTCTTGCTGTGCTTGTAGATTTTTTCTAAATGAGTCTCTGACAGGAAGAAATTTTTTAATTGCTTCTAATCGTTCTCGTGCTATTCTTGCAGTATGAGATTCAGGATATACCATTATTTTAAATATAACAATATTTTAATTGATATCAGCAGAAGGGGTGTAAATTTAATTAAACAGATATCATTAATATAATGAACAACTGTGCGTGGTTAATTCAAGGAACAACAGATAAATGCAACAAAAGGTGTCGTGGAGAATATTGTGAAAAACATAATTATATTTCAAAGAAAAATCCTCATGCTGGTCCACGAAGTTGTGTTGGATGTAACAACGGCGTTAGAGGATTATATCAGATTTGCAAAAATTGCGGTGGATATCGATACAGAAGTTTGATGAACTATTACAGAAAAAGAAAGAACATAAATCCCAAACCACCATCAGAACTTGAATATTACTTGAAGAACAAAACAAAAGATTCCCAAGATTAATAGCAGCAGAGAGGGTTCGTCTACAATTCTGTTTGGGACAAACAATAATCGTAGACGTGGTGTGACCTATGAACGAGCACGGATTTTTTTTTTATGTGGTCTGTTCACCCTCTCTGCTGCTGCATAAGTATCTTGTTTGCTCCGTCTTTTTCACTGCATCAGATATACGTTGCCACCAGAACAGCTTTGTAGAGATTTTAGATACTTTAGCATTTATTTTCGTATCCCTTCAAGACTGGGTTGGTGTAAATAAATATAACCTTTATAAATACGATATCAACTTCCTTTATTTTCGTGTCGGTAAAACCTACACGAGAACGTTGGTGTGAAAATATACTCGTTAGTAAAAAAAATATT
Organism: Sinohyriopsis cumingii; assembly: GCA_028554795.2. Taxonomy (NCBI): domain Eukaryota; kingdom Metazoa; phylum Mollusca; class Bivalvia; order Unionida; family Unionidae; genus Sinohyriopsis; species Sinohyriopsis cumingii. The sequence goes on along the minus strand of CM068833.1, from coordinate 65,492,401 downwards.
TTTTTTTTTATTTTAGTGTTTCGATATAACACTTTTTTTTAATTATTATTTTTTGGGGTGGGGTTTTTTTTGGTGGTGGGGACACCAGACAGATGCCCCCCCCCCTCCTAATTAGCCAAAGAGTAAATGTTTTTATGTGTTACTGATTTCCCCCGATATGTTGCCATGTGTTTTTATATAATATAATTTTGTTCAACAATTTAATGAATTTTTGACGGGTATTTTAAAATCCCTAGTGTATTCTATAGGCTTGTTCTCCCGAGTAGGTTTTTATCACCTAGCTTGGAGTCCCGCTCCTATTTTTTATTATGTGACCTTGGTCAGAGGTCCCTATACCCCGTGTCTGCTATAGGTGTGTATGCTATATGTTTGTTTGTGCTAAAAATGTTTTCGTGTAGGGATAGCCTTATGTCGTATTATACCCAGTTGTCTTATGATCCTCATAAACGGATCTTATAAATTTATTCAGTGATTAATTTAATACATTTTGGAATTTAGGCGAAGTGGCGGTGCGTTACATTTTATTCAAAAGAAAATACTGTTAGTGTTTTGATGTGTGCTATATATGAGTCGCTCTTCACTGATTTTGTATAAATTTATCCTAATTCGAGAGAGCTCCGTATTTTCTTTAATATTTTATACTTCACTTCCTCGAATGGGTTACTTCTATTTCCTTATTTATTTCCGAAATAAAAAGTCTTCCAGAATATGATTTAAAAAAAAATAATAATAAAAGGAGGGGGGCGGCCGGTGCGAGTGCAAATCCTTTTAAGGTAACTATCCCATGGATAGTTTTCATTGCACTCACCCCTACGACTTAAGCCCCAATAACCTGACCACAGGCCATCATTGTTTTCATAATGTAACTACTAATTTCATACAATGTTTTTTTTTTTTTGTTGTGAATTTGCCATCTAAATAACGAATATTTTGTTTCACATACATATTAGTTTTTTGAATTTCATTTATAATTTTTATACGGTCTTCGAGTGGTTTTTTTTACATTGTAACATAACATGAGTTTTTCAAAAAGGTCCTATTTTGCACAGTGGACATTTTGGCGGTACTCGGACCATACGCCGTCTCACTGTAGCCTCTCCTGTCAACCATACATCATGCATGTATTTGAAGCAGAGGCTTTGAATTTTCAGCGATCCTAATTTTTTCCAATTACCCCATGCCCTATCCCAATTAACATATATATTTTCTTTTTCTATTGTGCTCTTTATATTTTTTTGTAACTCTTCCCTAATCCAGTTATATGTTAGATTTTCTTCTTTTCCCCAAAGTTCCTTTTTGTCTCTATATTTTAAAATTAGCTCTATAGTACTCCTATATTTCCTTGGGATTTCTAACTGTTTAATTAATTTATTATTTTTATATATGTCGTTTCTATTTCTCATTGAGAATCCATAACGGTATATGTAGATACCTTCCCATGGACTCCCAGGCTCTGCTCTTATTCTCTTAAATCTATTTAACATATTTGCTACTTTTATTAAAATGGGGCTGGGGCGTTCTACCCCCCCCCCCCTTTAGCCTTGTACAATATTTCTTTCCTTATATAATGTAGCTTAAAATTCCATATGTAGTCTAGTATAGTTTTATCTAATATATCTAAAATTTTATTACTTATATTAGTAGATTTAAAAATATAATTCATATGTACATACATATACGTTTTCGCTACTTGCGTTCTTTCCATTAAACATAACGGCGTTAGAGCCCAGGTTTTCACATTTAGTTAAATTGCTTCTTTTATCTTTTTACAGTTTTCCTTCTCTGCATTTTCTCCAAAATAAACCTCTAGCGCTTTAACCTGCTTTTTAATTAGATGTGGGGGCAACCCGGAGTGATTGCCTTTCTAGTTTCCTATTTTAAGTATCTCAGTTTTTTCGTGATTAATCCGTGATCCTGACGCTTTACTAAACTTTTCAAATTCTTTTGTCAGGTGCTTAAAGGAATTTTGCATCCTTTATAAAGTTAGTGCAATCATCAGCATGTTGTAACATTTTGACTTCTTTTATGTTCAGTATTTTTATACCTTCAATATCTTTGTTTAGTTGGAAACTTCTGTTTAGAATTTCAATGGCTATTACGTATAATAGCATAGAAAGTGGGCATCCCTGCCTCACTGATCTTTTAATTTCGGATTTACCTGTTTTGGCTCCATTTACCTGTACTCTTGAAGTTATTTTGTTGTACAGGATTTTAGTCCATTTTTGGAAGTTATTTCTAAAACCAAATTTTTCTAGCACTTTTTGTAAATAGTTATGTTCTAATCTGTCAAAATCTTTTTCTTGGTCAAAAAGTACCATGGCAGCTTTTTGTCCGGTATCGTTTATGTGTTCTATAATACTTCTAATACTTTAAAATGTTATGTTGTACATCACTCCCTTTTGGTCCACACGTTTGATTTATATTTATTATATTTCCATACTCCTTTTTTTTTATCCTATTTGCTAAAATTTTACTAAGTATTTTGTAGTCAGTATTTAGAAGGGAGATGGGCCTCCAGTTTCTAAGCTCTTTCCTATCACCTTTCCCTTTGTATATTAGTGTCATTATTCCCTCCTTCATACTCTCTGTCATAGCATCATTTCTTAATAATATGTTGTTATATAACCATTCTAGGATTGGCGACAGCTCACCGCAGAATTTCGTATATAAATCCGTGGTGAGCCCATCTCCTCCTGGAGATATCCCTTTTGTAAGGTCCCGGATACTTTCTATTATTTCATCTTGTGAGATAAATCCATCACATAAGACTTTATGTTCTGACGGGATAACCTCACATTCAATATCTTTTAAATAATCGTCTATTTCTTTGTCTTCTATTTTTTGTGATGTGTATAGTTGTGTATAATAATCCTCTATATGCTTTAAGATATCATTTTTATCAACTGTTGTTTTGTCTCCTTTGGTTTTTAAAGCATACATCACTTTCTCCCCTCCTCTTCTAATTTCCTCTCGCTGGTATAGCCCTCTCGCTTTCTTATATATCTGTGTAAACTTTCCAGCTCTTTTATTTCGTTACCCCCCTTTTTTCCTGTTCTATATTATTTAATATATTCTTGAGTTTGTTTTCGAATTCTATTGAATTATCTTTTCTAAGTTGCAATTCGATGACCTCTTTTTCTAGTTTTAGTTTCATGCTCCTTGTTTGTGCAAATTTGATTGCTATATTTTTTATTTTAATTTTCAAATCATCCCACTCTTTAATTATGTCCATACTTCCATTTTCTATCATATTATGTATTAAATTTTTAACCTCTAAGATAAAATTTAGATCCTCTAATATTTTATTATTTAGTTTCCAAGTCCCTTTTCCCCATTTGTTTTCATTTGGCACAGTTATTTTCATATATATCAATTTGTGATCTGAGATCTTAAAATCTATTATTTTTGTTTTTGTTTCTTTATAATTATTTTCTTTGTAGTTAGTACATAGAAATTTATCTTTCCTACTCCCTTTATTTTATTTGTATTCAAAAGTATATTCTTTTCTTAATAAATTTAATTTACGATATATATCCGTTAAGTTTATGAGCATTAACAAAGTCCCTCATTAATAGTTTGCAATTCAGGTCATTAGTAGTTAACTCCCCTTCTCTGTCTATATTTTCTCCTACCCAATTGTAGCCTCCCCCTATTATTACAGTTTCCATGTTATATTGTTCTAAATATTTAGATAGATTTTTTTTTATAAAGCTATGTTTTTTTATATAGTTTTTTGCTGGTACATGAATATTAATGAAATGTATTTTTCCAAATCTTATATGAATCATGCTTCCTTTAAAATCATTCCCCTCATTTACCCTTTCCCAATTATAACCCGGTTCATTTTTAATTAAAATGGCCACCCACCAACCCTTTTTATATCATTTTCTTCATAGTCGTTTTTAATTAAAATCCCATTTAAGTAACTCTCACAATATGCTTTTATCTCGTCAGTAAATCCATTGTGAGTTTCCTGAAAGAACAAAATGTCATATTCTAGGTTTGGACTAAATTTGGCAATTTTTTCCTTGTTGAGTCCATTTACATTAATTGATAAGACTTGGAAGTTCATTCCTACCATTTTTCAATTCTCCAGAGTGTCGCATTATGGTTTTTCTATTTTAATTTGTATGTGATTTGGTTTGGGTTTGGTTATTTTATTTTTATTTGAACATTTCAGGTGGGAGTACTGCCCCCCCCCCCCCCATAGTGCTGTTTGTGTCGTCCGGTGACGTTTATATTGTCTCGTTTTCCGTCTGGTTTGTGGTGTTTTCCGTTATTTCAGTCTCTTGGTTTGTTGTCTCGGTCCTTATCGTGCTCGTCGTCTCTTCCATGCTCTCATATTCAGATTCTGTTTGTGTATTTCTTTCATCGTCTTCATCGTCTTCATTTTTTTCCATTTCATTCTCTGTCCCACTTTCGTCACTTGCTGTTTCCCTCTTTTTCTTTTGTGCCTGGTTTGTTTTCCTTACTTCCTGTTCTTCGTGTGATTTTATATCTGTCTTTTCTATTTCTCTTTCATCTTCTTTTTCCTGGGGCGATTCTATCCCACTTTCAGCCTTTCTTTTCTGTCTGTGTCTTCTTGGAATTGGAGTAGATGGCAGTGGTGTTAAGGGTTCATCTCCGGTTAGGTCTTTTAATTCTTCTTCCGATAAAACACGGGTCGGTTGACGAAAAAAGAATGTATTATCCTATCGCTAGATCCCTCAAGTTTTGTAGTACTAATTAAAACAATAAAACTTAAGCTCTTCAATTTGAAGGTTAAAAAAATCATAAAACTTTAATAACCTGTATCATCATCATCATCATCATCATCATCATCTTGTTATTATTATTATTATTATTATTATTGTTATTATTATTATTCGTGGTGGTGGTGATGGTGCTGATGATTATTAATTTTTGTTGTTCCTATTAGTGACAGAGTTTCTCGTGTTGTAATTAACTGTCGATGTAGTTCCGTTAAGGCAGTATGTTGTCTTCTCATTGTCACTGTTATTGTCCTTGTTATTGGATTTGTCGTCATTGTAATGATCCCAATCGGGTTAATCGAGACACTTTTATCTATTAACAATTCGTGTCTCCTTTACAAATCAACAATTTTGGACATATCACATTTAAAATTGCACAATACTCCGAATATGTGGTTCACATTCTCTTTTCTGGATTGTAAATAAACGAAACGTTACATAATAATGTCTTGTTTGTACAATGAGCTGTGGGAAAAAGACTAAGATTTACGCCATACATAGCGATCACAACGATAATAAAAGACGCATCGGTTTATGTTCATTCACATGACTTATGCATCGAACGTATATTTCATGAAAATAATGCAAAATATATTTCTTAGATAATGTCTAATGTTGCGCAATGCAATGTGCATTTGCTTGTGACCAACGGGAATCACAGAACTACATGAAATACAATTTTACGTTGCATATATTGTTAGAAACTCTACAAGAACAAAAGTACGAGACAAGCTGTCTAGTGATCTATTTCTACGGGTAACAATCCTTGCATAATTAAACAGATTATTGTTATAAACGTCCCACAGTTCTGGCACATTTAGAAATTAGGGCTGGAATCGCTCCAGTGGCCTAGTGGTTATAGCGTCCGCTTTGGATGCGGGATATTGATCGCCGGCCGAGTCACACCAACGACTTATAAAGATGTTACTAACAGCTGCCTCGCTTGGCGCGCAGTATTTAGAGGTTAGTAATAGGACTGGTCGGCCCGGTTCTCAGGATAATGTGACTGAGTGGAACATCATGCCACGTGTCTGCGACATGATGGCCTAGTGCTGGACATCACTATAAACTGCCACACTGCAGACATCGTAGTGATATGACAATTTTTTTTAAAGCTTGGTTAAAAATCCAAATTACTCTATCACACACACACACACACACACAAACAGATTAAGGATGAAAATGGTATTCTTTTTGTTGGTATGTGAGAGAGAGAGAGAGAGAGTTACATTGGTTTGTTGACAAATATAAACTGAGTTGCTTAACATTATTGCTGATATTTTGTCTACAAGATTTATGAAATATCCATTTAGGTCCAGTGGTCTTTCCTATGCCATGGCGAGGATATCCTGAATCAGCTCATTTATAATACCATCAAATCAATAAACGTAGGCAAGGTTGTAGTTGGAAGTATTTCAGCAGGCAGGAGATAGGATTCTCAAAAGGTAGCAATGTTATTACACACACAAACACACACACACACACATATATTACATAAGTGTTTGTTCTTATCTTGTCGGCGGCAGTGTAAACTGTTTTTCGTTATCGCAACATATGTTAACAAATGCATACCAGGTTTAAACGGTCTTTTAAAGGAAAATTTCGATGCATCTGTAAACGACAAACATTCAAAACGTGATATAAATGAAAATGCGATAGTCCAAAACCATTACGCTGATTTCTCTTTCGCATTGTCTAATTCAATGATTCTCAAACTGTGCCGCGGCACACTAATGTGCCTCGAGAGATTTGCAGGTGTGCCGTGGGAGTTTTGAAAAATATTTAAATTTGCTAGCGTTTTGAAACCTTGAACTTATCGAAAAATTAAATGGTAAATCAATGTCGCTAAAGTTAAAAAAGTATCATATAAAATCGCAATCTCTGTCAGTCTGTCATTCATTGGTTCCGTTCGTAACGCGAGACTTGTGCGAGATCTCATCCCCGAAATTCTGGACACACTGAGAGACCGACAATAGGCACTGCAGCATTACTTCCCATCACATGCAAGTGATGAATATGGATGGGATCAATCCATTCGGAAACAACGAAACAACAAATCTTACAACCGAAGAAGAAGAACAGTTCATTGATTTAAAAAAAACGATACATTTTTTCAGTCAACATTTCCCGAAAAGAGCCTGGATGAGTTTTGGATCTCAATCAAGAAGTGATATCCTGCAATCAGTTCAAAAGCAATCAAAGTAATTCTGCCATTTGTGTCTTCGTGGTTTTGTGAGTTTGGATTTTCAGTATTGACTGAAATCAAATCGAGAGAGAGAGAGAGAGAGAGAGAGAGAGAGAGACATCTTAAAATCGACGATAAAATGCGCGCTTGTTTGTCGACTTTGGAGCCTCGCTTCAATCTGATTTGCTCTCGAAAGCAGGCACATCCTTCACATTAAATTTAAAATTAAATATATATGTCAAAACAAATAAGTTCTTCACCACAAAAATTGTTAAATCTTTTCAGGTGTGCCGTGAAATTTTTTCAGATTTTTCTGGTGCGCCGCAAGACAAAAAAGTTTCAGAAACACTGGTCTAATTAGACCTTCTATTAGCCCTACTATTGATCGGTCTAATCATGGCTACACCAAAATCAGAAATGCAGCGTATAGTACAAGTCACACGGGTCTTGTAGGCATTCAACATCGACTATTACAAAATTTTATTCTACATACCTTTAAGTGGCAAGTATGTACTTAATTTGGATTCCTATACATCCATAATCTTTTAGAAGGTCATTATATAGACGCCCCGATAATTGCATACGGCAAAATAAATGTTCAAGTACGTGGACATTTTTGAACGAAATGAACCTAAAGGTGTGATCTAGTACAATCTGGAATGAATGTCGCGCGCAGCTATGGCACAGTGAAAGCTACTCATAGACAAATTCGTACTACCCTCGATTATGAAGATTCCACTCGATGCGCTCTGACTTTTACCCAAGTTTAGTACATTGCCACCATTGTAAAAGTCCATAGATGTAACTAATTTTCTTCTGGAAGTTTCTCGGTGAAAGGTTATGTGCCGAACATTCAATAATCAGCAAGGAATACACTTTGGTTAAATAGAATTAGTGTCAAATTTTAAAAGAAACATTTATATTTAATTTAAAATGAGTAAATGCACATACGTGACCCATGTGACTTGTACTATAAACCTAAACAGTGTCCAAGTAAAATAAACTGGTAGAAAGGATGTCCGGTTTCCCTAAGCTTTCTGTTTGTAATAGTCACTTACTCACTACTAAAAACTTTACTCAATTAGAGGTGTACAATTATTTGAACGTTTATCAATAACCAATTTTTCGCTGAAAATTTTGATAAATTAAGCTTGTACCATCGGCACTAAGACTTGCTCTTAAGCTTTCTAATATTCCTCGGATGTCAAAAGTTTGATTTATTTCGATTTTTTTATGAGCAGTGACCATTACATATTTAATGAAAAATCATCATTAACGTATCATGTATCTCGCATATGTCGTATTTGCGTAGAAGTACGAATTGTATTGAATCAAATAAAATGTATCAATACAGTATTTCGTCAGATAAATGTATCAGTCAAGTACTGCATTAGCTAAAATGTATCAATACAGTACTGCATCAGATAAAATGTAATAATACTGTATTGCATCAGATAAAATGTATCATTATAGTATTGCTTCTCATAAACTATATGAATACAGTATTGCGTCCGATAAAATTTATCAACCCAATACTGCATCAGCTAAACTGTATCAATACTGTACTGTATCATATAAAATTTATGAACTGAGTATTACATCAAATAAAATGTATCAATATATTTGTTCATCTGATAAATGTTTTGAATAAAGTATTGAATCTGATAAAATATATCAACACAGTATTGCAGCTGATAAAATGTATGAATACAGTATTGCATATGATAAAATGTATGAATACAGTATTGCATATGATAAAATGTATATGATAAAATGTATGAATACAGTATTGCATATGACAGCATGTATGAATACAGTATTGCATATGATGAAATGTATGAATACAGTATTGCATATGACAACATGCATGAATACAGTATTGCATATGACAACATGTATGAATACAGTTTCGTATACGATAAAATATATGAATAAAGCATTGAATCATATAATATGCCAGAATTTCTGCAAATGGAATTTAAAGATTCCTGTATTTAGTTTTTGGAGAAGGCTGTAGGTCCCATAGACACACAGATTGCAATGAGTACAAATGCGTGATTATTTAAACATCTCACCGTGAGAAGAAGAAAAAAGGGTTAAAATAATGACAACATTGTAGTATGATTGTGCTGCACAGTAGTAAATTCTAGTGTCCCCGAACACATCTATCACATTTGGTTTGGCGGAAAAAATCCAAGTGATCAACATTTTCCCTTGTGTTTGCACAAGATGTAATTTCGCAATAAACTGAACTTTTTTTCCATATCATCATATTTCCGGTTCTAAGGGAGAGGAATCACACAACCAAATAATTATCGATCATATATCAGTCATAATGCCAGTCTCAAAAGGGGCTAGAGATTTTATGTCGTAACATTACTACTTCAAAATACCAGTGGCTGTGAATCTGCAGGTAGTTTTTTTTTTCTTTTTTAGTTTCTAAGCTTTATTGCAGTGCTTTCAATTTGTGCACAAATGCCGTCTGTTGCAGTCATAGAAATTCGAGTTTGTCCCACCCTTTCACGACAGAGATTTCTTTACGATATTGAAATGAGAGAATATATATATATATATATATATATATATATATATATATATATATATATATATATATATATATATATTCTTTTTCTTTCAGTCTACAGCTAAAATGGTTCAGAAGAGACACAGGCGGCTTGTTCGCATCGTACTAATTACCTTGATCGTCGTTATCTGGGTTTGCATCTCTATAACCCTTAAATCCCATTCTGATCCTACCCATGACGTAATCTGGAAAAAGGTATTTAGTATAATTCAGTATTTATTTCGAGAGAGAATTGACGAAAATCATGGATCCAGAATATTGAACGCCAAACGAAGTCATGCAGAGTTATCGCCATTTGTCAGTTATATATCTCGAATTGTAATGCCAGAAATGAAAATACCTTGCTGCATACACGAGTTTTGTAGGGATAACATACCTCCAAACCAACGAAAATCCCACATGGAGGGACCTATTCATTTCTGTATCGCAGCCGGAAACGCTGAGGTTGTGTCCGAACTTGAACCGTTAGTGAAAACACTCGTACTCCACGCAAGAAGAACTGATGTATTTTTGCACATACTAACTGGAAATGGTTCTGACACTGAGATTAAAAATATGATGTATACTATACCAGACAGCCATGTAAAGTTCACATACGAACTCCTTGCTTTAAATACAGACCTAATCTACAATCAGACGTTAAAAATTCATGTGAAAATAACCCACCATTCTGGGGTATGGGGGATGTCAAAACTATACATGTATGAAATATTTAACAATGTTGATAAATGTATAGTTCTTGATACAGATATTGTGTTTGGTACTGACCCGGCTTTTCTGTGGGACTTATTTTTAGATCAAGACGACCAACAGGTGATTTCCATGAGAATTACAAACAATATGACGGAATCATCGCTGTCTAATTCTGGCTTGATGTTGCAGAATTTTAATAAGATGCGGAAAATTAATTTTTCTAAATTCTACCTCGCTGGAGTTGAGCACGTGTGCCGTATTACAGCAGTGTGTTCAGACCAGGATGTGTTATTTGGTGTCTTTAAAACAAACGGATCGCATCTTTTCAGCACAATTACAGAATCTTGGAATTTAGAGCTATGCCACGACTTTGAGGGGTTTTCATTCGAACGCTATGCTGATCTGCAAGGCCGTTTCTTTGGCGGAGCGCACTTCAATTGCGTAAGAGCAGAACACAAAGCATTAAAGCTTTTTAGAGCCAGACGTACAGCCATAAACCTGCGTGATTATGTCAACTATCTGATATATATGCCGATACAGGCAGTTTGTTCAACTTTGTGAGTTGTTTGAAATTTGTGTAATCTAGAAGCAATAATTAGTTATACGTAATAATAGCATCTAGTACACCTAAAATGAGTGTCAGGCGAGGATCACAAAGCGTAAAAGTATTCAACTATTTTAAGTTATTAGAATCGCAACTATACATACAATAATAACGACAATAATAATAATAATAATAATAATAATATATTATTATTATTATTATTGTGACTATAGCAAAATGAGACTAATTCAATATAATAACTATTTGATTATTAACATTTATTTGATAAATCTCACATTACCTCTGATCTCACATAACATATCAAATTTAGAAATGCTTGACAAAGAAAATGCAATTAATTCAAACATTTTATTTTGTTGCAATAATCGCAACATCAAAAGAAATATTCGTTCCTTAAGGAGCTCAACGTTGCAACAGTTGTTTAAAAGGGTTTGCAGCGTAATATCTTCAATAATATATGACTCAACATTTTCTATTCTGCAGAGAGCAGTGTTTAGCAACTCAAGGACATCTACGGTAAGATGATAAATCTCATGGTTAGCCCTATGACTAATTTAATAGACGTCTATGGTATTGCAATTAATAACACAAAATGACCTTTTGATCACAAAGAAAAACATTTTAACTTCGACCGACGTTCAGTTAATGTTGTTATTGTCGACGAGGTTGATTAGCGTTACTAAATATTTGTATATATACATTTCAACGAAGGTCGTAATATTTTGACTACACCAGTGCTTCATCTTGTCCATGTGTGGCAAACGTTTCATCGCTTATCCTGTCATACGATTTCTATCTTTATTCGAACACTGTGCTGAACTAATTAGGAATTGGTGTAGATGAGAAATGGGGTGCCCCGAGTGGCCGAGTGGTCTAAAGCGCTCACCCTTACGGATCACTGCCATCTCACCTCTGTCTGCGTGGGTTCGAGTCCAAGGCTCGGCTAGCGTCGGTACGTGGGAAAGCTTGCCAGTAGCTTCTCGTGTGTCGGTGGTTCTTCCCTGGGGTTTTCCAGGGTTCTTCCTCCACCAGTTATACTGGCCGCCATGTATAGCCTATCTTGTGCTGAAAAATGGCGTTAAACCCTAGAGGTGGCGCTCTACAGTTTCGTATTTTGCATATGGTTAGAATTTTAAGGAAAAAGAATTTCCCTTGATTTCTTCACTGGTTATACTGGCTGTATAATAAAGACTTTGTATATCTTAGGTGCTGTTAGAAGAACTTTTAATTCCCTTTATTTTGATGTATTATTGATGGATGTAATTTAGGTTCTAGAGTATACAGCTTGGGCTCACTTAAGATGTGCTCGTTTAAAAAAACTGCTAGCTCCGCATGGTCATTTTCACTTTCTGGACTTCATAGGTAAATTGTAGAAAAAAGAGCCGATAACTTCTTTTACTTTTCAGATATTTTGTACTTGGTTCATTGCACTTTCAGTAAATGCTATTGTCTACTTCAGCAAAATTCGTTTTCCCTATTTTAATAATTGCTAAAGTTAGTTTACTTTTGATTAATTCTGGTTAATTTGTCAAGCACAGGGGAGCATCCATTTTGTTGCACCGTGTGCTTAGATCATGTACAATTTCCACAAGTACAGTATCCAAAGAAATGTCAGCCACATTACATAAAAGTAGCATAGAGGTACGCCAACATTATCTCCATTGTGCATCTTACAAATGTAAACAACTTCACCTTACCTACGTCACTCTCTCAAAAGTTCAAATTAACTGGTGAGCGCCCCCAGAACAACAACAACAACAACAACAAAGATGAGAAATGGAATTTTTATTTCTTGTCTCATTCTGTGGTAAATATCTTGACTACAAATGGAGAAAAAGTACAAAAGGTTAAGTTTGGAAAAAAACAGCTATTAGATATATGTAACAAATACAAAAGTACAAAAGTATACATTATTTCCAGGTACTGCTGTTAAGGGCATTGTAAATTTGAGTTTTATTTGAAGCTTGCAAGATTCTACAATGTGACACAGGTAAAGAAAATAACAATAACATAAACCCCAAAACACTAGAGTATTTCAAAATAAAGATAAAACATGTACGGCATGTAAAATATGTTTCGATTGCAAAGCTAGTAGAAAAACAATAATTTGACAACATCAGTTTTATGGGTATTATCATGTAACGGCGCATTAGCACGATACAGGTTATGGTGCCAATAACATGTAAGCTTTAACGTTCCGTGGCCGTCTGCTCAAATAAGGTATACTTAATTTTCCATAGAGAGGCTGGGAAATCGTAAATGCTGTGAAGGTCGTCAGCGACCTTCCAATCGTAATCCAAAAGCTGTTGACATACAACCATTAAGATCTCTAAGGTAAAGGTAACTTATTGAAACAAAACTATGAATTATTAAAAAAGAAAATCCTCCCAACAGTATCACGCTAATGGGCAGGAAGCACTAACATAGAAAGCGTCTTTTGTAGAGCCAAATAACTTGCAGGGATAAGAAACAGTATATAAAAAAAAGAAAGTCCACTTTTCCAGATTCTCTTTCATGTTTAAAAAAAAATATTTACTTATTTTTGTTTGTCGTTAGGGACAACACCCAAAACACCAAAAGAGAGGACAGGGGAAAACATACATGGTTTGTTTGTTGTTAGGGACAACACCCAAAACACCAAACGGGAGGACAGGGGAAAACATACATGGTTTGTTTGCTGTTAGGGACAACACCCAAAATACCAAAATGGAAGATAGGGGAAAACATACATGGTTTGTTTGCTGTTAGGGACAACACCCAAAACACCAAAAAGGAAGGACAGGGGAAAACATACATGGCTTTAAATTTAGAAAATGTGTGTTGGCATCTCTAAACCTCCGACCAGCTCTTTACACTGGTGCGGATATGTGGAGTGTCCACAAATAATAAAGTTAATTAGGATAGACCCTGATAGAAAAGTAAACGCGAAATGGATGAATCGGTCAGACGAATTCTAGACTAGCTGCGAAATTAAAGAAATTGTATATTTTATTGAAGTTAGCTTGACATGGGAACATATTCAAGATGTTTATCGACTTTTGCTTAGGGCCCTTTATCTTAGTATATTTTATGACCTAATTAATGCACAAAAACAAGATCATACTTTGTGTTATTGAAGCTAGAGTGTGTTTGCCTTTGTTTAAAAATGTAGAACTGTTAAGATCTGTTCTCATTGTTGATTTGACACAAGCTTTATGTATAACGTACATCTTCCTTAGAGTACGGGTACGGAGCCGTTTAAACCTTTTGAATGTTTTGCGGCTTTATCAATGTTTTGAATATATTATAGTATAAAAATACGAGGATATTTAATACCAGCATACTGTTTCAGCGGCATACTGTTTCAGCTCTCATCCTAGCATCACTTTTGTTAAACCCGACATACTTAAATCCATCTAACGTTGAACTAAAGTCAACAGGGATATCACCTCCTTCGCACGGAAATGGCTTTTTTTGCTGCAAAACTTCATTATTTAAATTAAAGAATTAGTACTATTTGAAAGAGCATACAGTGTGCTGGTAGAAAGAAATAGGACAATAGAGAATTGGGGAAGGGTTACATATAACGAATATGGAATTCATATACTGTATTGAGATACCATTGCACTTCAATTGAGATTAAAGTAAATGCAGTATATATATATATATATATATATATATATATATATATATATCTTTGAGTGTGATTTGGATTTTTAACGTAGATTTAACCATTTGATTCAGATAGCTACAATGTCTGCAGTGTGGCAGTTTATAGTGATGTCTAGCACTGGGGCATCATGCCGCAGAGATGTAGCCTGATGTCCGACTCAGTCACATTTCCCTGATACCAGACCGACCACTGCTAACACTAACCTCTTAATTTTGAGCACCAAGCGACGCAGCTGTTTGTACCATTTCTAGAAGTGTTTGGTATGACTCGACCGGGAAAGAATCCACGACCTCCCACATCCGAGAGACGCAATAGCCACGTAGGCCACCGGAGCGGAGGAGCTCTCTTTCTCTCTCTCTCATATATATATATATATATATATATATATATATATATATATATATATATATATATATATATATATATATATATATATATATATTATATGTGTGTGTGTGTTCCGTCTTCGAAAGAATAACCGACAGACTGGCAAAGCACAGACAGACACAATTGAATACCACCAAAATTATGCAAACATGAAAATCAGAAACAGCTACTCAGAAACATATATTTTATTTTATAAATAAATTTCTTAAGGTTGTTATTATATAAAGATAGATGATATATGCATGAAGTATATATGTATATTGAGATAAGACAGAAATGTATATTGTACTAGGCATTCATCTTTCGCCACTGTTAGATGATTAGAAGTACGATACGAAAATAGAAAATCAGAAATGGAATAGATAATGAAATATCGTTTACAAATGTTTTAAAGATGACGTATCTATATGAAAAATTTTGGCATTTCTATAGAACAAATATCACTGCAATGAAATTGTCTAAGGTATAAGATTATCCGACCAGGGAACTCTGTGCAAGTTCTCTACTTAACAACAACTTACTAGGGCAGCTACTGTTGACATTTTTATTGTAGGTTTATTATCAAGCAATAATAGATATAAATCTACTCGGAACTTGTTTTTATTTAGTGTTGTGGTTTTTTTATACTTCAGAACTCTCATTCTGGAAGGACCACCACCAGTCTGGTGTTGATTTCCAATGAAATTGCGTATTAATGAAATATCATGTCAGTTGCTTATTAACAACCGATAACTGGCTGACAATGTCTGCAACCTTTTTCTGAAGTATTCTTCATTGACGTCGTAGCGTGTGGCGATAATTCTCAAAAGGGAGACAACTATCGGAAAGTAGGTGCATGTTTACTATGTGAAACGCAGTTGACAAATCCTCATGTGCCGTATTTGATAATGTCTCAAATATATAAAATTCCAGCACGTGTATTTGATTTCTTGCATTAGACGATAAAGCCCCTGATATTAATGGATACAATCAAATACGTTTATACGTGACATGTGCATACCTGCCCATGCACCTATGCACCGCCATCAATACGCATCGACTGAGTAGATCAATATTCTTTATTAATTTTTACTTAGAACTGGCGTCTAAGAAAAGTTGGTCTTAAAATTCACTGACACAGATCACTTAACATTTCTTCCCGCCAAACCTGTCGTAAGATTATTCAAGAAAAAAAACCCCAGGGATTTAACAAAATATTGCTCACATTTGCGAAGCGTTACCATACTCAAAACATTGTTGATTTTTTCAGTAATGGTTATATCCTATGGTTAACTTAAAAATGAATTACGAGAACATATCTACAAGATTTTCACTGTGATTATGAGAAAATGTTTTGAAGGTCATTATTTTTTCTACTTCGTTCCATCCCCAACCCTTCTTTCAGAATTTCAATGAGTTGGCGGTCGTCTTCATTCCTGACTTTACGCTCAGGGGTTTTCATCTTCCGCGTCCTTTGTTTGCGCCAGGAGCTGACATCCAGTTTAGGTATCGTTGAGCAAGGAACAGCTGGATTCCTGGAAATAGATGTGTATATTATCATTAGAAATTTGGTGGCTTTCTGCGTTTTGTGTGCTGCTGATGTTGTTTTTGAAGACACAAACATACACATGTAAACACACAAACAAGTTCAATGTTTTCAAGTTACTTGCACACATGCAAGTTCCGAACATTTAGTGGTAGAGTGTTAGTATTCCGTATGCAACACCATAATACTAGTTTCATCTTATAGTCAGTGTCAAGGTCACTCGCATTTTCTCGCACAGGCGTACTAACGTGAATATTTACTAAGTGAATTCAGTAATGGCAAATAAGGGATTCATATTGATGTTCTAACTCAAAATTTTTTTTGAATAGTAAGATTTTCATGTTTCCAGGATTAGCTGGCGGTCAGGTCCCTAACTCCCTCGCGCAGTTTTTCAGTTAGCCGAGTGTAAACGTTTGCAATTTCATTAAAGAGTGTTTGGAAATAAAATGCACTAGCCACTAAAACATTAAGCGCCAGAATTTCATTCAAAGCATGATCGTTGAACCGCAAATGTAACACTGTTTATGATCTGTTGTATATTTGGTAATTAACAGGAGACCAATTAAACGAATCAAAATAAGGGGTATCAATGTTAACCATGTCGGTGACTTCAAGATGAATAAATGAGAATTGTGAAGTAAATTGATTAAATCAGTATTCATCAATCTTTCAATTGCTAATGTAAAATAACAATTACACAGAATCTAGCCTTCTTTATGCTTGATGTAGTTGATGAAATGAGTCGGCTATCGTTCTAGGCAAGAAAAGGAAATTTGACGAAGTCTCTTTCCCTTTTTACGTCTCTCTGTCTCTGTCTCTCTGTCTCTCTCTCTCTCTCTCATATAAATGATTTTTAAAATGGTATCAGCAGCTGCCTCGCTAGGCGCGCAGTTTTAAAAGTTTAGTGTTAGGACTGGTCAGCTTGGTATCAGGATAATATGACTGGATGGGACATCACGCTACATGTCTGCGGCACAATGCCTCAGCGCTAGACATCACTTTAAACTGCAACGCTGCAGATATCGTAGCGATATGACTGAAACAATATTAAAGCTACGATAAAAATTCAAATAACACACACACACACACATCTTGCGCCATAGCGGATGGTCGTGCTGAGTACAGAAGCGTAACGAATATGGAATAAAAAGAACTATGCTAATCTTGCTTTTGATTATTTATCAATAAAGCGACACAAGGTTCAGATATTTGCAGATACATCGTGCATAAAATCAAAGCAGGCGTCCAAAAAGAATCCATACCTGGGTCATTACTTTGACTTATGTTATTAATATTGTAGAAGGTTTGTCAAGTACAAAAAGGCTATTTGTTGACAACAGTTTTATGTCCTACGTCCGCTCAGGTGGCCTAAGCGGTAACATCCTACTCGAATGCGGGAGGTCGCGGGTTCGAAGTCCGGCCGAGTCATACCAGAGATGTTTTAAAGCAGCTGCCTCGCTTGGCACCCAGCATTCAGAGGTTAGTGATAGGACTGGTCGGCCTAGTTTCAAGATAATGCGACTGAGAGGGACATGATCGTACTTTTCTGGGGCAAGATGTCATAGTGCTAGACGTCACTATAAACTGATCACTTCAGACATCTTAGCGATATGACTGAAAACGTTCTAAAGCTACGTAAAGGTGGACCTACTTAAAGACTTCAGTATTAATTGTGTCATTAAAAGTATAACCGCCACACAAAGGCGTGTATAATCCAGTATGAACTGGAAGTTGGAATAGGTCCAATCAATCCTCAGGAGAATTCGAGGATTATCGTATAGTTTATAGTCAAAGAAATCATGGCCTGTTTCATTACATGTGGATAATTCGAGGATTATCGTATATTTTATAGTGAAAGAAATCATGGTCTGTTTCGTTACAAGTGGAGCAGCTATACAGAAGATTGGCAACAATGTGGGACAAATATAGATCCGCTTTAAGCACTGAACAGTTATGCCTCAGTGTAGCATCAATGACATTTTGCTTTCATCATTGGAATACACTTGATAGGTCTTATTTAATTGTTTTGGGAAGAACCTATATAATTGGATTTTGTTATATTGTGGGGAAGATTGTTCCATAATTTGAGAGTTAAGTGTGCAAATGACTTATTTGTTAGCTGTAAACGACAGTACTTCAAAAATTTAAACTGCTTCTTAAAGAATGTATCTGTTACCACGCTGAACAGCCGTCTATGGAATGATTTCGTTTAAAATGTACGGTGCCATATTACTGACCATTTTATGACATGAAACAAGTTTGTGAACCTATCTATGCATTTTGTAAACGTAGCCAACCACATTCTCTGTATACACATTCAGAAATAACAATTATATTAAGTCTTGTTACATTTTATATTAAGTCTTGTTACGTTATGTTCGAGCTTCCTTTTATATATTTCCTTGCCGTATAAAATCGATTTCGATACACATATCCCGTACTAAATCAACATATATATTGTCAGGAATCTCAGTTTGCTCTTAACGTGGGGCTTTCACTATTCCAGTCATTATTTATGTTTTGATAATATGCTGATTAATATGGATTCCCCATGTTCCATTGCAAGTCAGAATTACTCCAGGGTGTTTGTGATTATATGGAAAGACAGTAAGTGTATTATCTAAATTTAATAATGATTGAAAAGTTTAAGTAGGTGAGGTATTTTTGAATATTATAGGTTCCGAATTTAAAGTGATAAGTCATTGTTTGATCAAAAAATGAACTATTTCTAGGTCTTGGCTCATTTGGTGTTTAATAACATTTATATCTATTGAAACGTAGGACATTTTATGATGATTTTCTTTAAAGGGTACTAAATCGATATCAAATAAAATATTGAGAAACCGGTTGCAAAAATTCCAAACATACAGTCATTATCCCGGACTTTTTCCATGGTAAACTCCGGCATGTATTGACCATTAACAGGTTTATCATCATACACCTCATCAAAAACACAACAGAGGACGGTGACTTACCGTTCAAGGTTCACGAAGATCGCATTTCGAGGAATAAGGAAGTTGGGATCATTCAAGTTAGCACAGATCACAGAGGCCAGGGATGTTCTTTTTATGGCGTCCAGTTTTTCTGAAACGGAATTAGTATAACTGATGTGATGTGTTAAATATAATTAGCATCATTAAATTGTAAAGAACGATAATTAACTTACTATAACGCATATATTGAACACATTTTGTAAGAAAAAGGACCTGATGCGAAAGGTGCGTTATAGCAATTAAACAATAAGAAATATAGACAAATATAAACGAAATAGAAGGAAGAAAAAAAAACAAGAAATGAAACACAGAATGATGAATAATGGAGAAAGAATTTAAATGACCACTTTACGTACTCCCTTCCAATGTAATATATAATAGCAACCTCGTATAAGAATTACAAAATAGCTAATAATGCTGATAAAAGATGTTATTCTGCTTAACATTAAACTGCCTTATATTTGATATGAATTTTGTGTATGTTTTGTAGCCTGACAGTAATTAAACTTTCTCGACTCACCGATAGAAAACCCTTCCGGTTCCGGTCTCTCATACCAGTATCTATCTCCAAACTTGAGTGCCCTGAACTGCGCTCCTAATATGCAGTTTAATGTTGGACCCATGACTTGCGAATGTTTATCCTCAGTGACCAGACCAGTCCAAAGATCTATATCCTTTGGCGAACTATAAATAAACAACACCAACATGTAGAATGTGTGAACGGTTAGGCTTTATTGCTTCGTCTGACTGAATTCAAACTGAATTCAATATTTATAGGTTACTGCATTTGTATAGGAAAATATGAACTAGTTTTTCGGATGGAATACTGCACGACCTTGGGAGTGCAGTATATCCATCCGACAAAACGAGTTCATATTTTCCCATACAAATGCAGTAACCTTTTTATTATATGCTCATTTGTTTTTTCTATCTAAGGTTTATTTATATAAACAAAATACACTACAAGAAACAACGTAAATGAATGTATGCCGTGCTCCAAACTAAATACACAAGCGCATATTCATCATTACACAACAACAACATTAATACTGCGCACATAACTCCGCCCAGATAAATTTGAACTTAGTCTCGCGCTCGGCATAACTTTCGAAGGAAAATAGCGTGTCTAAAAGAAAATTTAAATTTGGAGTGTATTGTGAATGAATGCGCATTGCAACAACTTTTCCATTTGATCTGGAATGAATAGATTTTTGTAATTTTTTTTTTCGATTCTACGAAATTTCGTGATTATGGACTGGATTTGTATGTGACAATTCCACATGAAATACATGGGATTGAAGAAGCTAGGGAGAAGAGTGGTGACATCTGCAAATGTGTTTCTGTTTCTGTCATTGAATGTTTGCAATCATAATGTGGGAAAAAATATGAAGTCTTTCAATTGCAATGATCAAAAAGACGCTATGGAATTTAATGCTTATTTCATTTTGAGTGCAGTAAGAAGGATGTAATTGCACTTGTCATCAAAATTACAGTACAATTTCGAAATGTGTAATCAAGATTGAGAACCTATGACGTGGCTCATGTAATTCGGATTTGCAGAACTAAGAAAGTACATTTTGAGGAAATTCAGGATGTAAAACTGTAAGTATATTTTTGTCATTCTTATCACCAGCTAAAGAAGACAGTATATGACTTGTCACTTATATGTTATTTAAAAGGACCTTATCTTGCGTCTGTTGTATACTGTATCTAGCCTAAATCCGAAACACTGTATCAACGCGGAATGTGCCAAATCAGCTGGTATGTGGCAGTCCACGAAACATCTGTTTTAGTTCATTCAGAAACAAATTGAAAGTATCACAAAGTAAAGCGCATCTTACGCGAGCGTACATGATTATTTACAAATCAAAAGTGCTAGCGTCTGCGTCATTGTTTGTTTACAATAGAAAGTAGTTCCTTTATGCACGTGAATGCTATATGTGCATTGGTGCGTGGCTTCAGTATTGGGTAATACTGCACGATTCTGACAATGTAAAGTTAACGGGGGAAAAATGAGCATATAATAACAATTCTTACATCATTCTGTTTCTAAGTGATCAATGATATAAACAGTATGACATAACCAAGATGACGTCATAACTTACATTTTTAACCTAATTGTCGTATTATTTACGAATAATTGACATGGAGATATGTATATACAGCACATAATAATAGTATTTTAATACATAAAAATACATAAACTGGATCTTAAAGATTCATATATCTCAATTAATAACTCTAAAATTTATGAAGAAACGGAGATCAACAGTTTTATTAACATTTTTATTATGTATAATGCACATTTAAGAAAGATATAAAAATAAAATGATAAATAAAACAATATATATATATATATATATATATATATATATATATATATATATATATATATATATATATATATATATATATATATATATATATCTGGTTATATTATTGACAGATGTTCAATGTTACATCAGAACTGTGATTTTGATTTTTAACGTAGCTTTAACAATTTTTCAGTCATATCGCTAAGATGTCTGCAATATGGCAGTTTATAGGGCAGTTTATAGTGATGTCTAGCACTGGGGCATGTAATCCCATATTGGTACTGTGTATATTGACATATAATCCCATATTGGAACTGTGTATATTGACATGTATTCCCATATTGGGACTGTGTATATTGACATGCAATTCTGTATTGAAACTGTGTATATTGACATATAATCCCATACAGGAGCTGTGCATATTGATATGTAATCCCATATTGGTACTGTATATATTGATGTGCAATATTGATGTGTGTGTGTGTGTGTGTGTGTGTGTGTGTGATTTGGATTTTTAACGTAGCTTTAAAAAAAATTCAGTCATATCACTACGATGTCTGCAGTGTGGCAGTTTATAGTGATGTCTAGCACTGGGTCATCATGCCGCAGACATGTAGCATGATGCCCCACCCAGTCACATTATCCTGACACCAGGCCGACCAGTCCTAACACTAACCTCTTAATGCTGAACGCCAAGCGAAGCAGCTGTTAGTACCACTTTTGTAAGTCTCTGGTATGACTCGGCCGGGGATCGAACCCATAACCTCCCGCATCCGAGGCGGACGCTCTAACCACTAGGCCACCGGAGCGGTTACATCAGAACTCAGTTTATATAGTAAACAACTAAGGTGTGCATAATACTCATACTCAAGTATTTTATAAAAAAATTATCATGATGTATTAAGAATTAATTCAGAATGCATTTTCATTTTTTTTTCAAATTAGTTACTTTTTATGATATTATTTTATACTTTCATCAGTTAATTTAGTCCGTAAATTATAATAATATAAAGATATTCTTAACTAATTGTAAAAAGGGGACATAATTTAAAAAATGAGTAATGGATATCGTATAGTGTCTTGGAATTTAGACCTATTGGATATATCGTATTAAAACGGTGAATCCAATAGGTTTCCTTTAGCATGCGTTCAATCTCAGAATCAGCAATAACATTAGGTTGAAAGGAGAGATCCTGCAAAGTATGGGAACTCTTGTTAAAATGTGCGGCAACATGAGATGAGAATGAATGATCTGTATAATATTTTTATGTCTGATTTATGTCGGTTCATACGTTTAGATATTTGGTGATTGGTTTGTCCAGTATATTGGATGTCACATGTTTTGCATGTGATCAAATACATAACATTTGACGTAGCACAGTTAGTATCACAGAGCGTATTAAAAGCTTCATTCGTATTATTACTATTGAAAGAAGTATTTTAATTATTAAAAGAACAGTGCGAACATCTCGGTCTATTACATTTAGTTGATGGTCCTTTTATGTGATTTTTTTATATATTTTAGAATTAATTAGGAAATCTTTAAAAGTTTTTGGTCCTTTTATAAACAAGTGTGGGTTTGCTTTCGTACAGCAAATTAACACTTTCTTTGCATGATAAGTTTAATAAATCCCAATATTTATTGATAATCTAACCTATATTACCCAAACTTGGATTATATTCAATAACAAAATAAATGATATCTTCATTTCATTTTTTGATTTTACATTGTAATGATTCAAGTTGTGTACGAGAAGATACTTTTTGGAAAGCAGTATTAATGATGTCAAAAGGGTAATTTCTATTATAAAAAAGCCTATTAGTATCATTTTTGTAAGTCTTTGGTACGACTTGACCGGGTATCGAACCCACGACCTCCCGCATTCGTGGCGGATGCTCTAACCACTAGGCGACCGGAGCGGTAATTATTTATAAATACTTGATTATAATAATTATGCACACCATAATTTTTCACTATATAAATTGAGTTCT
The DNA here is from genome assembly GCA_028554795.2 of Sinohyriopsis cumingii. NCBI lineage: Eukaryota > Metazoa > Mollusca > Bivalvia > Unionida > Unionidae > Sinohyriopsis > Sinohyriopsis cumingii. The sequence continues at coordinate 65,468,759 of CM068833.1, read as the reverse complement.
AATGAAATATTGTACGTTTGTCAATAATATATCAAGATATAATATATTACTATTTTTTTATTCTGATTACTTTTTTTTAATGGTTTTTTTGTTGGTCATATATATATATTTATTCATTTTATTTGATTTATAATTTACTTTTTATATCTTTTTAAATGTGCATTATACATAATAAAAATAACAACATTAATAAAACTGTTTATCTCTGTTTATTTATAAATTAATATAAAAGGGATCGTCTAAGTATTTTATCGGTTGCTATCTTTTTGGGAAGTAGAACCGTTCGAAATGGTGAGATTTTCAGTCCCCTTTGCTTGCACAATATCGTCTTCAAAATATTCACGGTTGAATGCCAAAGTTGTAGTTTTCTTTCCTGTCAGATTTACCTTTCAAGACAGCATACGCGCACCTATTTTATTGGATGAGTGCACGACTTATGATTTTTGTTTTCTCTTCAGATATTGTATATGTTACACTGACATACTTTCTTGAATATTTTTTATGGCAGGGTTTTGTGTTATTCGATCAAGTACGATCGAAGGAGTCGATGCAGTAAAAGTATGGGGTTGAGAAGGGTGGTTCAGGTGATGTGGTTGGTAAATCGACCAAACTATTAGACCTTTGCAATAATTGCGAGGGCAGTATCCTGATCCCTTACCCTTCTCTAAATGCCAGAGTCGCTGAATGTGTTAATTTTAAGTCTATTGTGAATTTCAATTCTGTTTGCAGTGAACTCGCATATATATATATATATATATATATATATATATATATATATATATATATATATATATATATATATAACACATCCATAGATTAAATGAAAATGAGAGAAGAAAAGAATAAGTAAAATTAAATAAGACAGGTTTTGTATATGCCTTTCACACAGTGGATATGCAAGTTAATACGGGGTCTGGTCATGTGTGAGTGCGTCTGTGCCTGTGTGTATTTAATTACAGAACGGAACAAAGATGTATCTTACGCATAGACTTTCCTTAGCAGCTGGATGGTGGTCTCTGTGTGCCACATCAGAGACTCCCAAGAGTCCGGATTGTTCAGGCGTTCCCTACACATGTTTACCCGGTACTTCCAGTAAGGTGGAATACCGTGGTCTCTTCCTCGTACGATGTTTAAAGCCGCTAGGTCGAAGCTTTCACCGTTCGCCAAGAATAGCTTGTTCCTCACGCTGTCTTCTAATACTCTATAGAAATACATGACATTTATATGTTCATTGTTTATTCAAGAAGGAGTGTGAGGAGAGAAGATGTAGCAAGAGCTTTCAGATTGGGTACTATGACTGCCAGACTCTGTTAGAAAAAATCACAAATGTTTGTATGTATCATAATACGGTACTATTTGCAAACCATTTTACAGTCTAAAACTCTGCCGCAAAACAGGACGGAGCTCACCCATTGCCCTCTTACCATCGATAGGCTACTTGGAGTATACATTATGATTTAAAGATTATTTCTCTATTAAAGGCTTTTCTCGTTAGCAACGCTGTTGAAACAGCGAACAAAATGGTAAATAATTCACATACTTCATCTGATAAAAGGGGTGAGGGTGGGTAGTTAGATTAAGGGGAATTCCTTTATCTCCTCAAAAGCACGCATACATTGCCGGCCCTACAGTCAAGGAGCTGACGAAATATTTCAATATAGAAACATGCCAGAATTTTAAAACATTACAGGACAATGACTTGATGTTCTTACAGATCTGTCATTATATAAAAAAAACTATGCGTATCAAACATAATACTTAATATCAAACGCAGATACACGCTGTTACGCAAATACGGGCTGACATACTGTATAACAAGTCCTTTTGTTGATAGTTATAAATAAATGCCATTGACTGAACCTTTAAGCCTGAAAGAAAAAATTCTCTATCTGAATAACCTGCTGTGATGTGGGGGATTTTTAGCGGTAGAAAAGGGTAATTAGTTTTTGGAATCTTTTACAACTTATAACAAATAGTATTTGCAAGATAGGACAAGAAAACGACTCAAGTATTTAACAAAACAAGTACCTTCAGACTTATGTCCGGTGTAATATAAACAGTAGTTGACATGCTAAAAATAAACTTTTATAGATAGTCTTGTGAACCGTGCAGTTTCGTATTGTAGGTTATTGTTAAATCTACTCCCCTTTTTGCCCATCTTTCTCATTTTGTCAGTATGAAGCTAATTAAACTTCTGAGTCACTATTTAAATCTCATTTAGTGAAGACTTTTTGGTTGTTATCTGTGCACACATACAGCGAATAAAAGAAACAGTGATTAACTAAAATACGACAACGTTCATTAGTGCAATTACTCCCATGCTATTGAAGCCTTACTACTTATGCAAAACTGTCAACCACTGCATGCGAAACTCACCATTATTACTGGACCATTTTCCTAACTTTAAAATGTCAGAGAGGTGGTCTAGAATTTCCCTTTGTCTTACTACTGAGAAACATTATACTCTTGAAATATTGTTATATCTTCAGTGGAATTAATAATAATATTATTATATGTATCGTTCTGAAAGATGTAATATAGACATACTCAGTTTCGACTATGAAGCGACTGCTTATTTTCTTAAACACAACTTCATTGGAGATGATCCTATGCATATTTTTAAATCCTTGCATAATTCTAATTATTACTCATTTATGCATATATGTGGTTGGACACTAAAATCCATACGAGGGCACCAGAACACTAAAACAAATATGTACACAATATTTTTTGAAGTTAACATTCAAACCAGGTTTTAAAGAACGACAGCAGAAAATGAAGCGAAGTACAATTATGTTGTCAATCAAGGCAAAACAAACGAATAAGCCATGCATTGAGAGCAAATGTTTCAGTCTATGATTTCATTGGACGAAGCGAATGATCACTACAACCCACCTACTGTCCAACGATCGTGATATTGAAACATTACTCCTGAAATAAACGCAATAATTGCGGTACTGTAAAATCACCAAGATAGGTCAAGGGAGATAAATATTGCTGTGTTGCATAACCTTTCCAAGATTCCTTTGTTAACAGTATTTTGAGCAATGGTTGCTTGTTTTATTTCAAACGTTTTTTTTTTAAAAAAAATGAACCCACTGACAATATTAATGCTTAGGAAAACATCAAACAAAAGGTTTACTTGGTTCTATCATGTTACAAAGAATTGCAATGGGCTTTCACGCTTAGACGATATCGAGCAAAGACTTTTATGAATGTATCAAGATACCGTTTAGCACACAGCAGTGACTCAATCAGTGTACAAGCCAGTTTGAAGCGTTTAATATTCGATTTAATATGCATTCTTAAGCTGACTATTAACTTAAGTAGGACAGTGTATAGATTTGCGTGAGCTTTTGACAAAGAATATATATATATATATATATATATATATATATATATATATATATATATATATATATATATATATATATTGGTATTTCGTTACGTACAACAGAAAGCCAAATCCAATCAATTAATAAGACTTATATTACTATATTGCTTAACTGAAAAGTCGTAAAGAATCGAAACGAACGAATCCTCAAAATGTAAACATAATTACATAACTTTCCCTAAAAAAGTACATAGGTTCTGCTCACAGAGACTGTAATTTGATTTTCAAACACCCGAAAAACTTTTCGCATTTGATTCATAATTTATCACTTTGTATAGTCGTCTCATCATGACGCTTGATAAAATGACCCATTGATGGTCAGCTGATCAAGACGCTAACGAGCAATGATCCATTGCTAGTCCTATGATGAAGGCGCTTGTGAAAAATGATCTTTTGATAGTCATCTACAGCAGCTGGATTAAACTGAAACCAGTGATTACTCTACCAACACACCGAAACGTTTTATATAAATGAACCATAACGATTAATGATGTGATGTGAGATGATGTGATGTGATGTGATTTGGATTTTTAACGTATCTTTAGTAATGTTTGAGTGATATCGCTACAATGTCTGCCATGTGGCCGTTTGTAGTGATGTTTAGCACTGGGAAATCATGCCGCAGACATGAAGCATGATGTCCCACCCAGTCGCATTATCCGGACACCAGGCCGACCAGTCCTAACACTAATCTCTTAAAGCTGAATGCCAAGTGAGGAAGCTGTTAGCACCAATTTTTATAAGTCTTTGGTATGACTCAGCCGGGGATCGAACCCACGACCTCCCGCATCAGAGGCGGACACTCTAACCATTAGGTCACTTAAGGTGGCGCTCTACAGTTTCGTATTTTGCATTGGGTTAGAATTTTAAAGAAAAATAATTTCCCCGGCTTTCCTCACTGGTTATACTGGCTATTTAAAAATGGCCTTGTATATCTTAGGTATAATACAAAGAATCTTTAATTCCCTTTATTTTCATGTATAATTGATGGGTGTAATATGGGTTATAGAATATACAGCTTGGCCTTACTCCAGATGTGCACCTTTCAAAAAAGTCCTAGCTCTACTTGGTCATTTTCACTTCCCAAACTTCAGAGTAAATTGTATAAAAAAAGAGCCGATAACTTTTTTTACATTTTATATATGTGGTAATTGATTCATTGCACTTTCAGAAGCTGGTATTGTCTAGTCTTTCAAAATTCATTTTCGCCATTTTAATAGTTGCTATGGATAGTGTATTTTAGACTAATTCATGCTGACTTTTAATCACAAGGGAGTAGTCATTTTATTTAGCAGTGTGCTTATATCATGTACAGATTTCAAAAGTACAATATCCAAAGAAATATCATCCGCATTACATTAACGTAGCATAGAGGTATGCCAACATTCTCTCCATAGTGCATGTGTTAAATGCGAACAACTTCACCTTACATATGTCACTCTCTGAAAAGTACATAATAACTGGTGAGCGCCCCCTAAGCGGTCCAACGATTAAGGAAAGACATTAACCAGCGTCAGTACACAGATATATTTAAATGGCTTGATGAAGCATCTGTACCATCCATAAAAACTTTTTATTCAAGTGCGTGCGACTCCAACATATGAGATGACGATTACTATATATATATATATATATATATATATATATATATATATATATATATATATATATATATATATATATATATATATATATATACCATATTTAACACAAGATGTGACCTTCACGACTAATTTGCACGGAAAAGACACTTTGATATTGTTTGACATTATCGAGGAAGTTTGAATGTACGTGTGCGAAACTACAGTACTGACCCAGGACACCATTGCAATTCACCAGGTGTAGCACATGACACCGGATAAGGTGTAGAATTTTTGAACGCGTAGCAAACTACGAACTGTTTTCAATGACTGAGAGTGGAATTAGCGATCGTAATAGCCTGATGAAAGAGAAAAGTGAAGCTGGGGCATAGAGCATAGGGGATATATAAATTGAGAGTAATGAAGAATAATCTCATATGCTATATAATTAAATGAAATAGATGTACATGTTAGGGTAATAAGCCAAATATATACGTATTGAACCCTTAACATGGGCGAGTGTTGAATGATGTTAATGACTTATTGAAGATTTTAGAAAGTTTGGACATACCAATACTCTTACCTGCTACTGCCTTTGTCCATCATTTTTTGTTGTTGCTGTGATGACCTTTAAATTATTTTATTTAGTGGCTTAGCTGTACCACACTTATATCATTGTATTAATGATTTTTTAACATTTAAGAAATGTTTTAAATTTCTGGTATGTTTCTATATTGAAATATTTCGTCAGCTCCTTGGCCACATCCCTAAACAATTCGTATGAGGAATGTGATCCGACAGTAAAGGCGGTTTGATATATTTATGTTTAATTGTTACACAGTTGATTGTGTTGCGCCATTTGCTTAGTCTTAGTAGCATCTCAGTGGCTGTGCTAGAGTAGGGAATTAATCGGAGTTATGTGCTTTTAAAATATTTTCATATATACAATTTACCTAGTGGACCTGTACTGTACTTATCCTTCAAACCTTTGTCTCATTTTCCTAGTATCTCTCTCAAATCTGTTACTAATTTTTGTTCTGTGGAAAGCATCAGCTGTTTGACGTTCCTTTCTTACAATCACTTACAGATATGCTTATTAACGAACATGCGAATAGAGAGATAGATATGAAATTAGGTAGGTAGAAAGAATGATATATTTATGGATGAACAGACGGACGAACAAACAGACACACATATACATTTGTTTTTCGGTTCTTCTATATTAGATATAATGATGCTGGCATACGTTTCAATATGTATAAGACAATTGTAACACATTAGCTACACACTCTATACTGGAAAGTATTTATATACCTATCTGTGAGAGGGCATCTGTCTTTAGTCATCCATTTCAGCATTCGATGTGCCCCGGTTTTTCCCCTCATATAAAGCATATGTGGATTGAAATACGTGTCTTCGATTGCTTTGTAATCGGGATCCCGGCTATTTAGGTTATCACTGCTTTCTGTGTCCAGCCTCATGCGATTTGTGATCCAGGAATGTCCCATTCTTAAGGACAGGGATAGAAAATTTTCATTAATTCTCACACGCGTCCGCACGTTCATCCATCCATTCACTCATTCTCGTACCTAATTATTCATCGATATATATATATATATATATATATATATATATATATATATATATATATATATATATATATATATATATATATATATATATATATATATATATAGATAGATAGATAGATAGGTAGATAGAATTGAGGACCACATGTGAGATCGTTCTTTCATGACCATGTGTTATGCTCGTTAAATAATAATAATGATAATAATAATAATAATAATAATAATAATAATAATAAGAAGAAGAAGAAGAATAACAGCAGCAGCAGCAACAACAACAACAACAACAACAACAATAATAATAATAATAATAATATTATTATTATTATTATTATTATTATTATTATTATTATTATTATTATTATTATTGTTGTTGTTATTACAGGCAGAAACACAGCTCTCTCTCAAGGGTTCGAATTACAGAATCGCCCTGACTTAAACAAATGGTATTGCAACACAAATGTGCATGACAAAAATAAAGTAGAAACAGAGTAAAAAATCATTTACCTGTATGCTATTCCAAAGTCATTTGTAATGTCAGTCCTTACTCTGATGTCGTACATAGTGAAGTATTGGCCTTGACCTGTCGGTTGGAGGCCATGCCTAGCAAAGGTTTCACCCGACAAAAGCCACCTAAGAAACTCGTTGTATGTTATGTGCTGAATCTCGGCTATAAGTATTTTTCTGGCCTCCTGGAATAATTCCTCTGGGTCGGTCCACCCTTGTCGTTTGAGAAGGTCTACTATACGGTTATGTTCCTGTACAAATAGTGTGTGGTAGGACGCGAGAGAGGGGATAGTATTCACTCTGACATCACCTGGTAAAGACATTGATCAAATTTAATACAACTGCGATTTTATGGTATATCAAATTAATGACTGCGTAGTCAGGCGCGTGTGAGCATGCGGTCGTACCAAATGAAGCATTTTATTGGTAGTTTTACGATAAAAATAATATTCACATGGCTACACTCATTTGTTAAGCAAATGACGACCAGAAAAAGTATGTTTTCGTACGGAGAATAATGGAGCTGAGGACGGCGTTTCAAGTACAAAGGAAAGTGAAGATGTTCTGAGCAGTCTTGCGACAATCCAGCCAGAAAATCGCACTAAACTCCGCTCCATCGCCTTCAAACTTCTCTGAGAACCATCACTGCACCTATAAACATTAATGCTCCAAAAAGGAAAGACTGTTAATTAAACCAGCAGTTGGTCCCAGTATCATCTCATAAGATTTTGAATTTTAGCTAAGGCGAAAAAAGCGAGATAACTCTTTGAGTTCCTACTTTGATAATACACTGCAGTCAGGTCTCACTGAATTGTTTTCTATTTTGACACATCCCTAATTTTTAAGGTAGAAGGCATGCACTTAATTATCATAAGCCTAGCATTTATAAATTCACAAGCTAATTCTTTAAGGTGGTTTTGATTTACTTTGATTTAGGCTTGAGAAAGGATTGGCTAGTTTGGCGACTGCCTGTCACAGTTAGACTAGACTAGCATTGGAGTGTGTGTGATTTTGATTTGTAACCTAGGTTTAAAAAATTTTCAGTCATATCGCTACGATTTCTGCAGTGTGACAGTTAATAGTGATGTATTGCACTGGGGCATCATGCAGACATGTAGCATGATGTTCCACCCAGTCACATTATTGTGACCAGTCCTAAAACTAACCTCTTAATTCTGAGCGCCAAGCGAAGCAGCTGTTAGTACCTTTTTTGTAAGTCTTTGGTATGAATTGGCTGGGGATCAAACCCACGACCTCCCGCATCCGAGGCGGACGCTCTAACCACTAGGCCACCGCAGCGGTCCGACTAGCATTGGAGATCAAATGCGTAACATGGACTACAAAATGAACAGCAGACTTGGCTTGCATATTTACGTATGTCTGCTACAGAGGTAAATATCTCAAAATCTAGATGGTTGAGGGGTGATGAAAAGTATGCTAATTTGTTATAGTACTAGTGAACTTTATACATGCATAAGACACATACTAATTCTTACTGCTGCCTTATCACAGGAAAATATTCAAAATAGCTCTTTGCTGTCAAAACGGAATGTAAAAAGATGGGTTGATGGCAGTATTGGTTCAGTATAAAATCCACCAGTTGTATAAGGAACTAACTCTCAAATGCATGCTTTCTACAAAAATCATTAGTTTGTTTTTATTGGTAGCTTGAGTGTAAAATTATTCTCATTTTTCTGCAATAGGTCATTGTCGGATGAAAAATCACCATATAAACTATCCAGTGAGACCTCATGATGGGATATTATTGGACCATATAAACTATCCAGTGAGACCTCATGATGGGATATTATTGGAGGGATATATATATATATATATATATATATATATATATATATATATATATATATATATATATATATTATTATTAAAATATTCTTCTTCCAAAGTGTCGCTTTGCTGTACTCCTTTGCACATGTCGTGTATACAAATATAGATCTCTGCTATGTATGTATGTATGTATGTATGTATGTATGTATGTATGTATGTATGTATGTATGTATGCATGCATGTGTGTGTGTGCGTCCGTGCGTGTGTGTGTGTGTTTGTGCGTGTGTGTGTGTGTGCGTGCGTGTGTGTGTGCGTGCGTGTGTGTGTGTGTGTGTGTGTGTGTGATTTTTCAAATAAACCTTGATAAGATTATGATTATGTCTATTCAAGAGGGAATTTCCATTTTAGTCATTCTCGAAAGTAAATTTGGAATCAGTTATTTTACGTCTACAATATGAATCTTCACTTGTAGTTTATGAGAATGGAAATAGTGGGTCTTGTCTGAACTTGGGACCGCCCTGTCTCTTGTCACCCAATCTACCTTTTGTGCATCTAAACTGACACACCCAACTAAACAACAGGTAAATGTGTTCATATTGGTCATATTTCTTTTGGGCATCCAAACTGACACACCCAACCAAACAACAGGTAAATGTGTTCATATTGGTCATATTTCTTTTGGGCATCATATCTGTCTCTCAGAGTTCTCAAGATTTCATTGTTGTACATGGTATCTGCCACTGGTAGGTAACTTTCATATGACAACTGTTCGGTTGTGTGTAGCAGTTGTTTGTTTCGTACGAGTATCGTTTCACTGTGTTACCACAATGATTGCTTTACACGGGAATGCAGAGGGTTAATACATACAGTTCATATGGTTATCACTTTATCACTTTGCCAATGTGTATGAATACTTATATATAAAGCTGATCGTTCTACACAGATACATTCATCGTTAAAAGTATAAAGAACAATTCACATATATGATCGCTATTTACGTGTAGACATTCTATACACTCATGCTGCATATGTAAAAATATTTTTCATTTAACATGGGCGATTTTTCTGTACAAGTACGACTATCCTGTGCTTACCTGCAAGAGAACATTTCTCCCCTTTCTCTTTAAGAATGCATTCTGAGTTGTCATCGTTGAAGGGAAGATTGTTACCCTCAGAGACAGCCAAATACTCAGGAGATTCTTAAGATATAAAGAAAAATATATTTGATTAAGCTAATTGGATCATAATGCAAACTATTCAACCTTTTACTAGGTCACATAATGCTGAATCTTCGAATAAATGAATCTGTGGTTCGCATAACGTGCTACTTCACTTTGGTTCGATCTGAGAAGGGATTGAGTCCCAGTGTGCGTTGTGTTACAAATCGATGGAAAGAATGAGCATAATATTGCGTAAGGATACATTTAGACAATCAGGCTGAGACTTACCCTTAAGTCGTATTAAATGAGTTCTCTTTTCCAAGTTGAAACAATGTGCGCTTTTGCATTTATTTCATATCCCGTCCTTGTTCCTTACCGATTATTTTCGAACGGATTACACGTCAATCTAGTATGACCCTGTATACGGTGGATAGCATAGACCTATACAAATTCTGACCTACTCTGGTATTTCTACTCTGTTGCATTCCATATATATACAAATTCGGATCTACTCTGGTATTTCTACTCTGTTGCATTCCATATATATACAAATTCGGATCTACTCTGGTATTTCTACTCTGTTGCATTCCATATATATACAAATTCGGATCTACTCTGATATTTCTACTCTGTTGGATTCCATATCTATACAAATAGAAATAAGGAAGGCAGAAACAAAAACAGTATAAAAATATAAAAAAGGCGAGAGACGGCCAGAGACATGCCTTCAGAAAGACATATATAAACATAGATATATAACATAAATAATCGAAGAAAGAGGAATCTTGCAGGACATACTTTTGTTTCTTAGTTGAGTTAAATCTGCCATTGAGGAACCGTAAACTTGGGAAGCGTCAATGTATGAGGTCAGCTGATTCTCTTGCTGCCTCGGTCCAGCTGTAAATAAAAAAAAAAATTGTTTCGTATGCTGCCTGGCTCATCCTTAAAACTTTATCTATTCATTAATAAATATTGAAAGAATTTAGGATTTTGTGTACAAAAGATTAACACATCTTATTATCGTAATATTAATAATGTTGATAATCAAGCATTCCAGCATAAACTTTATTGGTTTTCTTTCGTGAGATTCATAGTTTCATCAGAGGAATATTCAGCAAGCAGTTGTTGCTTACCGCACAATCTAGAATAAATTACTCTTACGAGCGGCACGCCCCCTAATAACATGATGCATGAAGTTGCCTGTTATACTTGGGTGTCATGGAAAAATACACCTTTTTAAATTTTAAAAGTTGCAGCTTGTATTCTAGATACTAATTGAAACAAAATTATGTGGTCATGCTGCAAATAATATTTGAGTGTCATGAAGGTTGCGTTGTCTTTCTAAACTCAGTTAAATATTGTTACTGTACTTTTTCTTAGGTTTGCGGATATAACGGTTAGTGGTTTTGCAGAAGAAAAAAAATGTTTTCTACTATAATTGTATATCATGAGATCCGGTACAGGGATTATTTAAGTTTTCAGATGGATCATTGTTCGTTAGATCAGGGATTAGTTTGTCTATAGAAGGAAAAGGTAATTTTGTGCCTATGAAAAGATATTTGTTCGTTGGAAGTGGGACTATTGTGTCTATAGAAGGGTTATTGTTCGTTGGATCCGAAAGTTATGGTTTGTAGCGACCGTGAAATCTACGTAAATTACTTCAGCAGGAAAAATCAGAAACTTACAGCATTTTGTCAAAATTTGAATTATTTTAAGAAACTTTTTTCCAAAGTCGCAGACTTTTTTGACAAATGATGTTGATTCAAAACTGTTTTGGTTTCTTTTCTTTTATTTAAAAATAAAAAAAAATAAGTCGGTGCTTACGCATATTACTGCAGTCCGTGTTCAGTGCCGGAGCGGAACGTTGCACGTTCATACATGTGCCATCTTTAAAGAAACCATCGCCCTTGGGTACGTAAATTGGACAGCACATCCTGTTTTTGAAATGAACGAGACTTGAAAAGTATGACAATGAATCTGAAGAATGATGGCTTTTAATATCATTTGCTACTAGGGGCAAAACTATGGCCAAGGGTTAACAATCTTCCTCTCTGTCTGTCTGTCTCTCTGTCTGTCTCTCTGTATGTCTCTCTGTCTCTCTCCCTCTTGTTGCACCACGGGTCGAATTTGAGAGCATCTCTATGTATTAAACGATAGAGTACATTCTGCGTCACTATATAGCTTACATAAAGTACAATAGGAGTTACTAGATCGACCCATATATATGTCTGTCTGTCTCTCTTTATATTTATATATATATATATATATATATATATATATATATATATATATATATATATATATATATATATATATATATATATTCACTGTCCGTCCTACGTATTACCTTATATAATAGTTGTATTTCCGTGTGTTTGTTTCCATGCATATTTCCACTGATGCCGGAAGAAAATACCAATATAAATCCTAAAATCTACTCACTTTTTTGATTCTTCGTTTTCATTTATTCCGCAACACTGCAACGGGGCATCATTTCTTCCTGAAATTGATCAGAAATAGCATACTGTTTAAAAATATCTGGACCACAATATAATCTAATACCAATAAAATAAACACATACATGCACTTGCCAACTACAAAAAAAAAGAAAAAAAGAAAAAGAAATCAATGCATTCATAAATTCTATCTACACAAATCCGGAAATGTATATCAATGTAAATATTACTACACCAGTTTGACTCTAGGAGATAATGTCCTCAAATAAAAATATTATAAGACGATACCGTCAATGATAGCTATTACCACAGCGAATGGTCAAAAGGGGCAAAGGAAACATAAAATATGGCATGAAATGTTTTCTGCATGATAAATAATGGCTGTAAAAGCTACACTGTATTGAATTCAACAGTGTCTAGGCAGAATAATAAAAATCTCTTAATATGAGAGTGACAATATCGGTACAAAAAGACAATGTGTAATTCTTTATAAGATTGGATGCGATGTAGGTTGTATTTGTACTATTGTAAGTTCAGCCTCTAGATTCATTGTTAGCTGGGTTCAGATATACTTTGAGAAGAATTACCCATTCACATTATCCTGACACTAGGCCAACCAGTCCTAACACTAACCTCTTAACGCTGAGCGCTACGCGAGGTAGCTGTTAGTAACATTTTTGTAAGTCTTTGGTATGACTCGGCCGGGATTCGAACTCACGACCTCCCGCTTCTAAGGCGGACACTCTAACCACTAGGCCGCCGGAGCGGTCGGTTGAATAAAGAGTCTACTTACACATCATACAAGCAAGCAAAGATTCTCCTTACAAAGGTCAGATGAAAACAACGAAGGAAACATAACAAAAGTACAAATCAACTAACTTAGCTAACTGACAACGCATACTTTGTAACGGTTCTGAAGTAAGCAAAATATTCTTTCATTTCTATTGTAAGTTTAGCCACTAGATTCATTGTTAGCTGTGTTCAGATATAATTTAAGAGGAATTACTTATATAAATAATTTACTGGAACTACAAAAGTGCTAATTTACACTTTGTACCAAATAGCTATTGTAATTATTGTGAACTCTTTCAGGGACATTCTGGATTATATCATTACGATATACCAAGACTGCTGGCAGATCAGGGCATCCTGGATTTGTGGCATATCAACATATTCAATTTCCAAAACGCTCGACTTTGGAATTCTGAATTATACTAAACTTGTTGGTTTTGCTGTTTCGTTTTCTTAAGACCGTACAGCCGTAAGAGATGGCTCTGTTTACAATATTTTTCTATGATATTAGGTTAGAGGGTATTGTTTCCAGAATGTGTCGATGACATCAAGTGAGAAGTTACTGTTCCGAGTATGCTTTTCTATGGCATTAGGTGAGATGGTACTGTTTCAGCAATTTTTTGCTATGAGATTAAGTGCAAGAGTGTTTTTTCACTACTTTTCTATGACATTAGATGAAGAGGGTACTACTGTTCGTTATGCTTCTCAGTGACATTAGGTGAGAGGTTTCAGTTCCCCATACTTCTCCATGACATTAGGTGAGAGGCTGCAGCTCCCCATACTTTTCAATGACATTAGGTGAGAGGCTGCAGCTCCCCATACTGTTCAATGACATTAGGTGAGAGGTGCAGCTCCCCATACTGGTCAATGGCATTAGGTGAGAGGCAGCAACTCCCCATACTTCTCAATGACATTAGGTGAGAGGCAGCAACTCCCCATACTTTTCAATGACATTAGGTGAGAGGCTGCAGCTCCCCATACTTTTCAATGACATTAGGTGAGAGGCTGCAGCTCCCCATACTGTTCAATGACATTAGGTGAGAGGTGCAGCTCCTCATACTGGTCAATGGCATTAGGTGAGAGGCTGCAACTCCACATGCTTCTCAATGACATTAGGTGAGAGGCTGCAGCTCCCCATACTTCTCAATGACATTAGGTGAGAGGCAGCAACTCCCCATACTTCTCAATGACATTAGGTGAGAGGTGCAGCTCCCCATACTTCTCAATGACATTAGGTGAGAGGCTGCAGCTCCCCATACTGTTCAAAATGACATTAGGTGAGAGGCAGCAACTCCCCATACTTCTCAATGACATTAGGTGAGAGGCAGCAACTCCCCATACTTCTCAATGACATTAGGTGAGAGGTGCAGCTCCCCATACTGTTCAATGGCATTAGGTGAGAGGCTGCAGCTCCCCATACTGTTCAATGACATTAGGTGAGAGGCTGCAGCTCCCCATACTGTTCAATGACATTAGGTGAGAGGTGCAGCTCCCCATACTGGTCAATGACATTAGGTGAGAGGCTGCAACTCCACATACTTCTCAATGACATTAGGTGAGAGGCAGCAACTCCCCATACTTCTCAATGACATTAGGTGAGAGGCAGCAACTCCCCATACTGTTCAATGACATTAGGTGAGAGGCTGCAGCTCCCCATACTGTTCAGTGACATTAGGTGAGAGGTGCAGCTCCCCATACTGGTCAATGACATTAGGTGAGATGCTGCAACTCCACATACTTCTCAATGACATTAGGTGAGAGGCAGCAACTCCCCATACTTCTCAATGACATTAGGTGAGAGGCTGCAGCTCCCCATACTTCTCAATGACATTAGGTGAGAGGCTGCAGCTCCCCATACTGTTCAAAATGACATTAGGTGAGAGGCAGCAACTCCCCATACTTCTCAATGACATTAGGTGAGAGGCTGCAGCTCCCCATACATCTCAATGACATTAGGTGAGAGGCTGCAGCTCCCCATACTGTTCAAAATGACATTAGATGAGAGGCAGCAACTCCCCATACTTCTCAATGACATTAGGTGAGAGGCAGCAACTCCCCATACTGCTCAATGACATTAGGTGAGAGGCTGCAGCTCCCCATACTGTTCAATGACATTAGGTGAGAGGCTGCAACTCCCCATACTTCTCAATGACATTAGGTGAGAGGCTGCAACTCCACATACTTCTCAATGACATTAGGTGAGAGGCTGCAACTCCCCATACTTCTCAATGACATTAGGTGAGAGGCTGCAGCTCCCCATACTTCTCAATGACATTAGGTGAGAGGCTGCAACTCCCCATACTGTTCAATGACATTAGGTGAGAGGTGCAGCTCCCCATACTGGTCAATGACATTAGGTGAGAGGCTGCAACTCCACATACATCTCAATGACATTAGGTGAGAGGCAGCAACTCCCCATACTTCTCAATGACATTAGGTGAGAGGCTGCAGCTCCCCATACTGTCCAAAATGACATTAGGTGAGAGGCTGCAACTCCCCATACTTCTCAATGACATTAGGTGAGAGGCTGCAACTCCCCATACTTCTCAATGACATTAGGTGAGAGGTTGCTGCTCCCCATACTTCTCAATGACATTAGGTGAGAGGTTGCTGCTCCCCATACTTCTCAATGACATTAGGTGAAAAGCTGCAGCTCCCCATACTTCTCAATGACATTAGGTGAGAGGCTGCAACTCCCCATACTTCTCAATGACATTAGGTGAGAGGTTGCTGCTCCCCATACTTCTCAATGACATTAGGTGAGAGGTTGCTGCTCCCCATACTTCTCAATGACATTAGGTGAGAGGCAGTAGCTCCCCATACTTCTCAATGACATTAGGTGAGAGGCTGCAACTCCCCATACTTTTCAATGACATTAGGTGAAAAGCTGCAGCTCCCCATGCTTCTCAATGACATTGTGTGAGAGATTGCAGCTCCCCATACTTTTCAATTACATTATGTGAGAGGCTGCAGCTCCCCATACTTCTCCATGAAATTAGGTGAAAGGCTGCAGTTCGCTATACTTCTCAATGACATTAGGTGAGAGGCTGGAGCTCCCCATACGTTTCAATGACATTCGGTGAGAGGCTGCAGCTCTCAATACTGTTCAATGACATTCGGTTAGTGAATGTAATCTCCGATATTTGTATACCAAAAAAATTTGATTGGATGCATTTAGCAATATTTTCTATGACATTAGATGAGTGATTACTATTTCCAATATTTTTCATTGACAGTAGGTGGGCGGTTATAGCTCCAAATGTTTTTTTCTATGACATTAGGTTCGAGGTTACTGTTCCAAATATTGATATTTGTCATGTGAGAGGATGGTGTTCCAGATACGACATTAGGTGAGACTATACTGTCCTCAAAACTTTTCTATGATTTTAGTTGAGAGACTACTCTTCCAAATGTTGTTCTATGACATTAGGTGAGAAAGTACAGTTTCAAATGTTGTTCTATGACATTAGGTGAGTGAGTACTGTTCCAAATGTAGTTATATGACATTTGGTGAGATGGTACTGTTCCAAATGTTGTGCTATGACACTAGGTGAGAAGATGCTGTTCCCACTGCTTTTGTAAGACACAAGGTGAGAGAGTATTGTGCGTAATGCTTTCTTACGGCATTATTTGTTTTGGAAAATTCATTTATTAGCGACTTTGGATTCCCGAAACCCTTCATTATGGAAAAGGAACCTTATTTCGTTGCATCAGAAATCCACCATTTTTAAATTGTAGATTCAGTCTTGTTAGAGGTGTACATAATATTTATATCCTTAATATGAAAGCAGTTTTTCACATAGCATCCTATGATGAACAAGAGTGGCGGACATACAGTGAGACAGACAGACCAAACACAATGCAGAATAGGAACAGACGCACAGTTACAAAAGGAAACAGTTGGTGATTGACCACTGACCAAGTTCGATCGATGGAAACATAACTAAATTGAAAGAAAATAATATTGTCTCACCTGTAAATAGCGGCGTGGAGATAAGATCGTGGTCCAGGAACTGTCCCCACTGGAACGCATGCAGTGAGGCTATTCGTTCTACAGACATACCCGTGCCGGTGTTGGCGTGAACAACGTTGCTAACGGTTCTTGGGTTAGGCAGAGTTCCCTTTCCACCTGCAGTCCGATTTCGAGGACTTGACACTCCATCTGTTAATTGAAAACTATTAAGTTAATTCTTCGGTGATAAATTTATATATTTCAGTGGCAAAACCACCTTGCAAATTCCTATTGTCGGTTAAAATGACCGATGAAATTTCAATCGCTTCAATTGTTCAAACAGATTGGATCTGATCGTTAATTGTGTTTATTTTATTTATTTTTTGTGTATACCATATAACAGAGCATATGTTTTACAGAATAAAAGAAGAAACAAGAATTAGGCAGATAAGGACGTGTCAGGAAACACAGCGAGACCGGAGAAAAAACATTCGTAGACACAGATCAATTACCATCATATTCAGGGTCTAGAAAGCGACTCTGGGGCCTGAAGCTCATGCCCCACTCCGGATGTTCCAGGTTATTGCAGGAACCATCCAGTGTTCGGTACGGACTTCTTTTTTCTTCAGTGCAACCGAAAAAATTTCTTTTGAAGCAGATCCCTTCGTTTCGAAATGTGGCGTACATTGTCTCATGGTATTCGATGCTATTCAACTGGGCTGTTGAATATCTGAATTTAAGACAAAAGAATCCATTAATCATAAAGAAGTGATGCGGAAACACATCGTAACAGCAATTTGCGTACGCACCAGTGCACATACTTGTATGCAAATCGTGTCTACACATATGAACATACATAAACCAAAGACATACTTGCACTATATATGCATACATACATACCTTCAACCTACCTACATAGATGTACGTACATGTTCATTCGTACGCATGATTTGACTTCGTTTTTTTTTTTTTTTTGGGGGGGGGGGTTAACGATTGAGGAAAAACACTGTAAGACTTTGAGAGGAACGACCCATCCGCGGAAGCTTAATGGCTATCTTTCTCAAGTACTTACACTGGTATAGCCGAGACTCGAACTCACGCAGACAGAGCTGAGATGTGTGAGTGATCTGTAAACGTGAGCGTCTTAGACCATGTGGCCACCCATACCTCCACGTATGCATGAACAATAATACCACAGATGCACACGAATCTATCGCTTTACACATAAATACCTGCTAAACCCCTACTTAAAAAGACTTGTAGAGACAATTAGGCTGAAATGTGTAGGATGTGAAGTGTGGCAATCTAAACTTGCTAATTTTAACTATAAATTTTGCAACCATATCATGCAAAATTCATTTATTCTTAGTTTTGCAAAAAATTTTTCAAAAAGGGTTTGCATCACATTACGTACCCACAAACGCACTAATACATGAAGGAACACAAGTAGTCGCAAGTGTCTCTTTAACAAATGAAGAAGAAGCACCTTGTATGACTCTAAAATATTGTAAAAGGGGGCGGTACCAAAAATAATCTGTCATTTAGTATCCATTGTTCAAAATACTTAAAATAAGTATTACCCCACGCCAACTCCACTACGATACATGTGTACAAAAGAACACAATTGAGAGAGAGAGAGAGAGAGAGAGAGAGAGAGAATTTACATTCTTTGTAGAATCTGCAGTGTCTTTTCAACTAAATCAGGCCTGCTTCTAGAGTATCCTTTCTTGTGAACTAATTGAATTAATTTGTCAGCCACTGCAAATAAATATGTTGGAAACGTTTAAGAAACAAAAATTATAAGTAGACTAATGTTTTCATATTATCTAGGAATCATACTGCACTGCTTCATATTCTTCCTGCTTATACTACTGCTACTATCACTACTAGTACCATTACTGACACCACGACCACCGTCGTCGTAATCACCGTTATTATCCTGGTTATGATGATGGTAGGAAGCTCGGTACCGTTACCTCTAAATTTGTCATACAGATCTAGTCAACGCTAATGTGCCTGAACAAACAGCAAATTATATTTTGTGTGTGTGTGTGTGTTTCTTTTTTTTTGTACACTGAATTTGTCTATGTTATTCTGTGGCTGCTTCACATGATAAATATGGATTGTTTTTGTTTGAGATTAAGTAGAGATAACTCTAGATAACGTTTTGCTCGTAATCCGTCAAAGGTATCAATATATATATATATATATATATATATATATATATATATATATATATATATATTGCAAACATGTATAATTACTATCGATCTTAGATCTTCAAACTTAACAGTAATTGTTTAGCTTAAGTCCTTAAATCTGTATAAATTCTAGGCCTGATCTGCCACATAATATTGGCATAAATTCCTATATAACGTTTATTCTGATGGACATACAAGTCAAATTATACAGAATATATGCTTATTTTAATTCACCCCCACACCCCCATGTGATACCTATTTACATATTTGAAATGTCTTTCTGCCATAAACTATCTACTTTAAACGGAGTGGGATTTTTCTAACATTAAGCAACACGCGTATGATCACCAATCTACAATATAATTTCGAACAAAGTCCAACCGTCTTCGGAGACTTCTTCGTTAGTCATTTCTTCCTCCATGGAAATTAGAGCCGTTTGTACGGACTCTGTTACAGCTACTGCAAAATCGGATTTGAAGTAGTTGGCTGCTTGTATTGCGCATGTCACCACAGAGATAATCAAAAGGCACGTGATTCTTGGCGTAATCTAAAAATAGAAAATAAAAATAGCAATAATTATTCATAATCATATGAGCTGTATAGTACTCATCCTTTGTGTTATGGTAGTTGTCGCTAATTAAGGATCAGTTATCCGCTATCTTTGCTGGTAAGTTTACGTCTAGAGGTATCATTTACAGTGAAGATTCACTATTGTTTCATGCGCCAAAGTAGTTCTCGTTATCTTTAGTAATCTAATATTGTCTCTTTTTTAAATTTCCCCCAGCCTGTCTTATAATTAAAAGGAATGTACAATGAAAAAGACGAACAAACAAAGGTCAGAGCATATACGTTGGCAAGTAAAAGAGTAGTCGTAAGAATGAAAGAATGAACAAACGTACGAACGAACGGCAAACGAATAGAAGAAAAGAGAGACAAATAGAAGAACTGCGAAATGTATGAGGATAATAAAGGTCCAAAACAATTAGGAAGACGGACTTGATAATTTTACCGAAACCAAACATAAAAATACAAACTGCAAATTACTACATTGAGTATAGCTTACTGTTGAACGGGGGTTTAATTTGCTGTTTTTATTAGACCGAACAATAAAACAATTATCGTCTTAGCCGATAATTCACTAATCTAGACCAAGAAAGAGGATATTAAAGACTATTGAATCAAGTTTATATTTGATCAAATAAATAAAGTTTTATTGTATCTTTGATCGTTATTTTGTACAATGTGATATGACCAGAATAACAGAGTATAAGACAGAGTACTGCATAAGTTTCACCTTGTGTACACTCAGATTTTGTTCTGTTTGCCTAAAAGCAATATGGCGTTGCTCGCGAAGCCTTGTGAATAAATGACATCAAATTATATTTACAGGAAAATGTTGATTTCGTAACCGGTCCTATTGTTTACATTAAACATTAGTATACGACCTTTTGTAACAAAAAGCATGGGATTTTAACATTGCCAAATTTATGACCAGACCTGGACAGGTAGTGTGGTTCCTGCTATTCAAATTTTGTAGAAAATTTTATTAAAAATAGGTAGCTAAGACTCAAAAGTTAGCATTAAGGAAGATCAATACATATGTTTAAACACTTATAAATTTGGTGACAATGATTTATACTCTGATTTCAGTCAAATGCTTTTTTAAAATACTTTTAATATAAATTGTTTAATAATCTTGGACATGACGAATAAAAGTTAATACTCATCAAGCAAAAAGAAGAATTGTGTTGGCAACAAAAACATCATAAATGTTTTAAAAGACATTAATTGGGGTAAATGTTTTGAAATTATTATTGGTGTGGTTTGTTTTACTTAATTAAACCTGGTTAAAACCTGTTTAAATTAGATACATTAGAGAACACTGGCATGGGAATGACTGTTTATAGACTACTTATTTTCTCTCTCTCTCTCTCTCTCTCTCTCTCTCTCTCTCTCTCTCATACACACACACACACACACTTTTTTGCCTACACAAAATATATATGTCCTCTAAATCGACTGAAAAAGAAAACTCAACTAAAATATCAAAAAAAAAGTTCAGGAAATAGAATTTCTGTCAAAAATAAAATTTCGAATGCAACGATTATATTCCTGCATACGTAGTGTGAATTGTATGTGTGTTTACAATAACCGTAAAGAATGTGATATAATAATGCATGTTTTGTGTGCGTTTTAAGTGTGCTTGCAATGCGCGTAAGAAATGCGTTGCAATGCTGGTTAGAAATGAGAGAGAAAAAAGGATAATCATTCTTACCATGTTCATCTGACGTCAGTATTTGCTCTGACCTTCAAAAACCTCTGAGAAGGCACCGTCTCTGGGAAAGCTAACTAAAAAATGTATAATATTGCTTCGACTATTTATATGTATGCACCGCATTAATCAGCCCTTTTGTTGCACTATACCACGTGTTAGCCGGCTTTCCATTGTCTGTAATGTTCAATGATCACGAAATAAAGTTTGAAGGAGGGCCTAAAAATTGGGCGAATAGACTATTGAACGAAATTCCTAATAAGCACCCACGATACCCACCAAAACAATATAAATATGAATTGTAATGCCAAGGCTTGGAAACCTCACGATGAAATTACGACAGTGTAGTAACAAATGTAATATTGATTGTCGTTTATAGATGTTAAGTTAACTACTAAACGAGACATTCCCTCCTGTTATGAAAGAGATATAATCGTCACAAGATTGTTATGATGGTAACTATGGTGAAAGAATAAAGAAACGAAAAATTCCCTAATGGTTCAATGAAGCTTTCAAAAATATGTTTAAAGAAAATCTAAGTGACTATAATGAACTATATATAATAAATTAAGCTACGATAGACATGCGAAAGGCCAGATCATATATATATATATATATATATATATATATATATATATATATATATATATATATATATATATATATATATATATATATATATATTAAACTCCTTGATGCAAATCTTCGGACAGACCTTTTGAGTTACACTTGTGGGCAACAAATAACCAAATGACTGTTGGTATCTCCGAGATTACGATGTTTTATACTTTGCCAAGAAATATGCACAAGATGATCTAAATATCATATTTATTAAATTAAATATTTACATTTGGATACAGTTTGTATTATATTTGAAATTTGGTGGGGCGCCAGTCAAGATCTGTTTATTAATCAATGTTATAATTTATGGTCGAAATGTTATATTGAAAATATTACATTATTTTAATAAAATTCTTAAAATAGAATGTGCTTCTAACAAGATTGCTAAAGCATTTGATTATTTGGTTATATACGACTTATTGCAAAAACTTTTTCAAATCGGGTCAAATATAAAAATATTTTGGATTTTGCTAAGCTATGAACAAGACCGAGGTTATATATAACCATATGCTTGCATTAAGTTTAGATGTGTCGAAGGAATAAGGGAAGGTCAGTGTCTGTTACCATTTTATTTTTATGTTTTCAAATGATCTAGAAGATGAATTTTATGTGATGATACAGGTGGTATTGAGACTGGTTTGATAAAGCTTTTCATTTTGCTGTATGTTGGATTTTCGGGTTCTCGTACGTGCTTTCAGAACCGTTTTGGCTTTTTGCATGAATATTGCAGTGAATGGACATTTGAAGTGATCATTTCTAAGGCAACGAATTTCTATATTTAGAAAAGGTGGTAGGTTACGAATAAGTGTATCTTGATAATGGTCAAATTTCAAATGTACAAGTACAAAAATATGGTTGTCTTTGCATAGACTGAAAACTGCGAATGGTAGGTGGGTATGATCGTACAAACAACCGATGAGTGGTTACGGCCTTACAAACAACCAGTAGGTCTGTAAGACAGCTAAATAGTGTTTTTGTTTCTTTCCGAAGATTAAATTACATTCAACGAATATCATTGTAACCGTGCCAATGTATTGCACTAAATGCTTCTTATTTATCAAAACTGTATACTCCGACTCCAGTTGGGCTAGTTATGTACCGAGAGTGTATCTTCACAGTCAATTTGAGCTGTTTGTATACCGATATTGTATCCTCCGAATCAAGAGTGGCTGCTTATGTACTGAGATTACATCCTCACAGTCCATTTGGGCTACTTATGTACTGACACTGTATTTAAGAGATCAGTTGCGTTACCTATGTACCGATCTTGTAATTAAGTCTAGTTGGGCTGCTTATGCTTATGCTTATGCATATCTATCTATCTATCTATCTATCTATCTATCTATCTATCTATCTATATATATATATATATATATATATATATATATATAGAGAGAGAGAGAGAGAGAGAGAGAGAGAGAGAGAGAGATTTATCTTCCCAGTCCAGTTGGGTTATATATATATATACACAGTTTGTATTTAACAGTCCAAATGGGCCACCGCTCCGGTGGCCTAGTGGTTAGAGCGTCCGCCTCGGATGCGGAGGTCGTGGGTTCGATCCCCGGCCGAGTCATGCCAGAGACTTAAAAAATGGTACTAACAGCCGCCTCGCTTGGCGTTCAGCATTTAGAGGTTAGTGTTAGGACTGGTCGGCCTGGTGTCAGGATAATGTGACTGGGTGTGACATAATGCTACATGTCTGCGGCATGATGCCCCAGTGCTAGACATCACTATAAACTACCACACTGCAGACATCGTAGCGATATGACTGAAAAATTGTTAAAGCTACGTTAAAAATAAAAATCACATCATATCACATCACATCACCAAATGGGCCAGTTTAAAGCAAATCAAGTATTGCATATAATGTGAATCAATTAACATTTTTTTTTCATTTGCTTTAAAATTTCTTCAAAACTGTCTTATCCGTGAAGCAAACATATCAAGTTATTGCCATGGAGATAAAGACGGGCATTATATATCTATATGATAAAAGTATTTATGCCTATATCCTGGCATACTTTACTTTTAGCACGCTTAAATAACCATCATTATTTCGCAAAAGTATTTTTGTAAAACGTTAAGACTATGTATAGTTTTCAACTTTCGGATAACACAGTTTCTTACGAGGACACTCTGATGTAATATTGTAAACATATTAACACTGCATTTCTTACAGAACTGCTTGCGTTGAAAGGAGAATATGATAAGAAGTGAAAAGTGAACAAAGAAATAAGTAATGTTATATTTTAAGAACATTTAGGTATTTTCTTTGCTATTACTGACCACAATTCTACTTTCTATATCGAAAATTTGATAGCAATCGGGTTGCAGATATAAGTGTAACAAGTCTCTCTTATGAATATATTTCCCTCAAAATAGTTTGTACCTGCACACTCCATTAGCAGCTTTTTAAGGAATTAATACGATATTTACCTTATGCTTTCTTCCCTTTGGGGGATTCGGCGTAGTGGTCTCAGTTTTCTTTCAGAGTACTTATATGGAGTACTTATGTAGATAAGGAGTTACCTTAACAAATAGGTGTAACATAATATATTTTTACATGGATTATGACTATGCGGATTATGGGGATTAAGGACAGCCGGAGGCAAAGATAATAGTGCAGCGCTGGCACGTAACCGACAGTCCATTTGCATGGCTTACAAACCGCAAAGAAATCAACTATGAATGAGAGAACAACATGTTGGCATCAACTTCTTGGCCTTGTTTACTAATCTGATTGTTTTGTATCATTATTGTACAACAATTTCCTCTTTGTACTGCACAATATAAATCAAAATCAATTCAATTCAATTCTTGCACTGACGAAAACATTTGCACACCGACTTTATTACACTTATTATTCCCAAAGTTTCTTTCGGATTAACATAGCGTTGTTTTAAACAAAATACCGAACAGAACGTTGGATCTAGCAAATATTTGGGGCATACCAGTCTAAGATTAAAGCTATGAAGCCAATCTGGGCTATGTCAGTCAATACTATTACCAGGGTCATATATAATGACTATAATGACACAGGTAGCACTTATATGTTGAGAGTTCAGTTCATTTCTTGGTTTTATATATATATATATATATATATATATATATATATATAGAGAGAGAGAGAGAGAGAGAGAGAGAGAGAGAGAGAGAGAGAGAGAGAGAGAGGGATGTTATTTGGATTTTTTAACGTAGCTTTAAAAAAATTTCAGTCATATTGCTACGATGTCGGCAGTGTGGCGGTTTATAGTGATATCTAGGACTGGGACATCATGCCGCAGACACGTAGCATGATGCCCGTCCAGTCACATTATCCTGACACCAGGCAGACCAGTCCTAACACTAACCTCCTAATGCTGAGCGCCAAGCAAGGTAGCTGTTAGTACCATTTTTGTAAGTCTTTGGTATGACTCGGAAGGGGATTGAGCCCACAACCTCCTGCATCCAAGGCGGACGCTCTAACCACTAAGCCACCGGAGCGGTCGAGAGAGAAGGTAGTTTGCGGATTTAGAAGAATTACCACAAAGACATTTTTTTAATTGTTAATCACCATGTTTCTCTGTTTGTCGATTAGACTGCTGCCAGACCAACCGACGCAAAGGAGAGAGAAGGGACGAGGGCGGCCTATCTGTCATTTTAAGTTTTAGAACCTCGTTATAGGCCTAAGAAAAAAAATGAGAAAATGATCATATATTACACTATGTGTGTGCCTCCTATCCAAGAAATTTACTGAACTCTCGACAGGCTGTTGCAAGCTTGTGTCGTGAACACCGTAGACTAGTTCCATATAAAGTGTGTACATGTCGTTGCAACGACCAAGTTTCTTTAAGGTCATTTGGTTTAAGTTGTTTTTCAAGGATTACATCAATCCCACATTCAGTTTCGCCCTCATTCTACAGATTTCCGCGCATTGTATCCCGTCTGAAGAGGCGGAGGTGTAGAAAGGGAAAGCAGAACAGATTTATATGAAACTGTTGACCCTGTTTAATTCATTTATAAAACTGCGATTATTAATATGTTTTCTCGTTATTTTCGTACGTCTTTAATGATTAATTGATGGAAAATGAATAGATAGCCTATGTTTGCAATAATGATTGTGTGTATGCATGGTTGTTAGTCGGATGATGACGTCTTGTCGATTTCCACGAGAAGCATGTTCCCAAATGTGAGATCCATATGCGGAGCAGGATGAATCCCTAAGGAAACATTATATCTGAGTGATATGTTTCGTTTAAATATGTGTTTATCTCGAGACCTTATCGTTGGTTAGAAGACATCTTTTGTGAACAAGGGCTTTATTTAAATGTTCCAAGTTACTTGAGAGTAATTTCTCTTTCTTTGGATTTATTGCTTGTTTTTCTTTGTCTGACTAACTTGAGTACAATGCCTAAGTCATATTGTACAGTATGTTAATTTTCCAGGAAGTATATTTTTCTCGCTTTTTCATGTGTTGTCTTCAGACTTTGTACATATGTTCCATGGAGATAGCAGATCAAGCTTCAACGCTGTCAACACCTTTTCGCTGCTAAGCATAATAGCATCAGGTGGATAAAACTCAGAAGTTCGAATGTCAAAATAATTGGGGACAAATTTGTCAAAATCAAGACGTTTTGACATTTGTGAGTCGGTAGCGTCAGCAAGATGCCATTCAGATAGGCATCCTCCTCCTCCTCAGCATCAAATGACTCTTACAAATGGGCAAAGTCTCTTCATATTAGCCAAACATTTTTGTCGATGTTAATCAAATATAAAGCATCTAAGCACTCAAAATCATTGATATGTTATGCGACTCTTGCATGAATATGTTGAAAGGAAATGCTTCCAATTACGAAAGCACAGAAACATGGTTTGGGAAGATATACTCACATCCTTCGAAACATAGCTAAACAGAAAATTGCAATGAAGCAAAGGAAAACATTGCCCGCCCAGCGAGGGATATTTCTTCCAAAGCTGATGGCTATATTCTTAGCGACAGTTGATACTCCATTGTTTTTAGGAACGCAAGCTTATGCTATTGTAGATACAAAATTTTATCATGGTCCCTTAGAAATGGTGGATTGACATCTAACATGTGTAAGAACATTGGATACCAAACGTTCCGCCGAATCCCAACATTACCTTGGCGGCTATGTACACAGAGTTATTGTCCTTGATGGATCGTTTGGACTTTTCAGAAAGGGAACAGTTTCAACGGCACCGGCAATTATTGCAACATCTTCAAACAAAATATGGAGATGATAGAGTACAACTAACTTTAAGTGTCACAAATAATCAGAATCACCAGGAAATACAGCAACTATGCGACGACTATCAACACAGTTGTAAAAGCAAGCCCTAGAAAGGCGATGCGTTACGAATGTAAGTAGAAGAAAGCGTTCATAAAGAAATGCCAAATAGAAAGCGTTCATAAAGAAATGCCAAATAGAAAGCGTTCGCGCAATGCATATGTAACAATCAGCTTCCTAGCTCCTTCGAAGAACGTCATCTGTTAGTGTGTCAATAAATAACGAGTCCAAATCCAGTACAATGAATTTGATCATCGATTCGTTCAGATAATGTAAATGATCAGAACCCGTGGAATGGCAAGAATTCTCTTTAGGATTGTGCGAAGCCAGTGTTCATCAATATGCTGGAAAGTTTCAACAGCAGTCCTGCATGCCAGACCGTTTATATACAACAGGTAGAGCCTGCAGTCCGACGGTGAACTTGTGGCAGTGGACAGTTGTTCACAGTGTGTGACAAGACTCTCATCGAAAATTTAAGTATCTTCGATCCAACGTGAGAAATAGAGACGAAAAATGACAATCATGACATCACATGTTAGCTGTCTAATCTCAAAGCTACGACCGTAGTAAAATATTTTCATTCGTATGCATTGCATGCGGTCCAAGATAATAGCACAGACTTCATGAGAAGAAATACCATCGATCCATTTCAATCACGTGATGGACAAGGTTGAGAGTTGTTAGTATGTGAATAATATAGTGATATCTTCTTCATCGGTGACACTTTGTATTCCCTTTAAAATTCTTACTACAAGCTTTGTGACACTATTTCCCTACAAATGATGACACATAGCATTGCTATTTCCTCATCATTTTGGATGTCCCTTTACTGTAGCTAGACATTGTTGGTTCAGTCCGTCGTGGGAGAAAAAAAAATAGCGCTGGAATATTATAGTCCAGGTCTCACTAACAACCATTGTCAAACCTGTAAATTTGTTACATGTTAAAGTTGTGCATTGTATTGCATACTTTCTCGGTGTTCACTGTTCTCTTTTTTAAAACTTTAGCATTGCACATGAAAATAGTCAAGAAAGGCATCATCTTTTATCAAGCTAGTTAATTAGTGAGGGAGTTAGTACGGGGGGGGGGCACATTTAAGTTTGTGAAAATAAATAAAAACATGTCATTTGTTGTGATTACATTTTTATTTTTAACTTTCTCGTTTCGTACTTTACTGGTAACATTTCCCTCTACTTTTGTTTCCTAGACATTGTATTGTAAGAATGTGGGCTCATTCGTAAGCGTGGCTATCTAGCCATAACATATCATGTCAATTCATATTACGCCCCTTTTCTCGCTGGTCCATGGTTTCTAAGTGTGGAGTTGTCTGTCATTAGTTGTATATTTGTCTGTTTCTCTATCTTGTATCAGTTTCATGCCTAACATCCCCATAAAGGACAATATCAACTCATCATTTCCATAAACCCCTTACTGACGAAAGCATAATGTTAAATTTCCATAAAACCCATACCGACACAAACGTAATGTTAAATTCTCATAAAATCTATACCGACCAAAAAAGTAATGCTAAAATCCCTTAACCACCATATCAACCCAAACGTATTGATAAATTAGATGAGATGAAACTAAAAAAAAAACATGATAAAAAGGATTAACAAGCAAACTTCTAGCAGATCAAATAAATTAAAGGGATTCCGCTTACTCGACGCCATTGTTAATCATTGTCGGAAGGACAAGTTTGACATTATCGTTTCCTTGGTTCACAGCATCATTGCATATTGTTCAAGCTATTATTCAAATCCCGTTTCGTTCGAGACAGAGCTTCTAATCTGGATTGGTTAAAGTAATTTACGTTTATTCTTTGAATTCAATAAAACGAAACAACAAATTTATATATAACATTCTCATTGCAGAAGAAAAGTCACGACCATACTAGAAGATTAGCCAAACGCTAATATAGTAGTTCAAAGTATCTTAAGATCGTTGAGTGCAAAACATAGACATCAAGTACACAGCAAACACATATTAGAACAAAACAAACGTACAATGATTATATGGTTCCATCAAATGGTCTTCTAAAATCAAATCTATTTAACGTTAACGATGAGTCTTGCGATAAATCACATGAAAACATTAAAAGCCACGTGACTATAAGGAAATCACGTGACACAGTCTACTTCTTGTTTTTCCGGTCCAGCTTAGCCAGTTGTCGCATAATTTCGGGCAGTGACGATTGATTGATGGCTGGTCTGGACTGTGGTAGAGTCGATTTCCATTTTGTAAAGTCAATGGATGGTACTACAGTGCACGGAACTACGAGATTGCTAGAAAAAGAAAAGAAACTGTTTAGTACAGAAGTTGAGTCTTTTAGGACTGAAAATGTTTGTTTCGATAGTGTATCGTTTTGTAATTATTATTAGATTTTGTTTGCAAATCGCATATCGTTTTGTAATCATTATTAGATTTTGTTTGCAAATCGCATATCGTTTTGTAATCATTATTAGATTTTGTTTGCAAATCGCATATCGTTTTGTAATTATTATTAGATTTTGTTTGCAAATCGCATATCGTTTTGTAATCATTATTAGATTTTGCTTGCAAATCGCATATCGTTTTGTAATCATTATTAGACTTTGTTTGCAAATTGCATATCGTTTTGTAATTATTATTAGATTTAGTATGTAAATCAGTAATCATTTGGTAGTTATTGTTAGATTTTGTATGCAAATTGTATATCGTTTTGTAATTATTGATATATTTTGTATACAAATCATATATCGTTTGGTAATTATTATTAGATTCAGTATATAAATCGGAAATCATTTGGTAATTTTTGTTATATTTCGTATGAGAATCGTACATCGTTTTGAATTATTGTTAGATTTTGTATGCTAATAGTATATCGTTTTGTGATAATTGCTAGATTTCGTATGCAATACGTATATCATTTTGTAATTATTGTAAGATTTTGTATGCAAATCGTATATCGTTTTGTCATTAGTGTTAGATTTTGTATGCAAATCAATATCGTTTTTTAATTATTGATAGATTTTGTATGCAAATCGTATATCGTTTGTAATTATGATTAGATTTTGTATGCATATCGTATATCATTTTGTTATTAGTGTTAGATTTTGTATGCAACTCTTATATCATTTTGTAATTGTTTAGATTTGGTATGCAAATCCTATATTGTTTTGTAATTTTTGTTATATTTCGTATCAGAATTTAACTGACCTAATCCACAGACGGGCCAAAATCATCTGCATTAAAAAGGCATTTTCAATGGTTTATATTCCTACCCAGACCTTGTGGTTTCCGCTTTCATTAGATTCGTTTTAAGATCTGTCTAGATGAGAAATCGGCATATGGACATAAATGTTCTTAAAATGTTTGGTATGGATAGATTATGCTCTTTTACGAAGCATGCACACAAAATGCGTATCACGTGACTTACATCTTATGAGGTCTAAGTTTAAATGCGTATCACTTGATGTGGTCGAAGTTAAAATCCATATCACTTGATGTGATCTTATTTCAAATGAAGATCGCTTGATGGGGTCTAAGTTCAAGCGCATATCACTGAATGTGGTCTAATTTCAAATGTATGTAACTTGATCTTTATCTAATTAGGTCAGGGTTCAAATGCATATCACTCCACGATTATCTTATGATTTGCTCTATATCTTATTTTCGAACATTCAATTGTATATTCTGGTGAAAGGGCAAAATGCTAGGTTAGTATCGTTGACCTATACCTAGATTGAAATGATAAGTATAGGCAAAATTAATTAGCGTAGTATGATCAACTGGACGTCACGATTGGCCTTAATCACCTCGTAATTTAGAAGAAATATATGACAAAGAAAAGCTATACCCATTAAGCCACATTAGTGATTATAAGTTTTATATTTCTTTTTTTTTTATTTGCTGAAACACTACCGACAAACGTTTTTTAAAAAGAACCGTTAGTCAGATTTGTAATGCGTTTAAATAAGTCTTAAAATAAAGTTTCAAAAATACATAATAGTAACTTACTGCACTTTTGTATAAACATCATATATCTGGATAGAACGGTACTTTAGGTTTGAGTTCTTGTTACAATATTATTACATTTATACACTTGCACCAGATAATCATTGGAATAAAATGGGGAATCTTATATTGTTTTAATTTTTTATCACATTTGGGACAGTTGTACAATGTACAATAAAGTGGTACTAAAAATAAATTTCGAGGCGATGAGAACAATAACGTGTGTGCAAACAATGTGCATCTAATTCACAATTGTACCATGAAACCAGATGGAAAAGTCTAAACTCTCGCCGTTACAAGCATAAATTGCTTCAATTATTTAAACATTTACCACGGACTAACTACCGCATATCTGCAAGATTTGATTCAACCTTTATTTATAGAACACTCTCTTTTGGCAACCTCATGTTAACTGTAGGAAATAACACACAAAAACGTTTAACTGTGCAAAATTATGTTATATTAGGATGACCAAGATATTTAATTAATTGTCAGAACTCACAACCTATAATTAGTTTTAATTCATCGTTATGCTTTTGATGCAAGTTTATGCATATTTTCTCTATAACCGTTTGTACCTTCATCGACATCACTGATGCTATATGTTTTGTTACTGTTTGGGTGGCAGTGATAATAAGCTTATAAGTTCTACTGAAGCCCCCAAATCATACGTTTTAAATTGCTTTGAGTTCTTTCAAATAAGAAAGGTTTAAACTAAATGATTGCGCTTATTAAGGATATGGCGCAGATTCACTTATGAGTATGAGCGCATATGTATGGTGCCGTTTTGAGATGACATCTTTTTCAAACTTCTTTCTAACGAACCGAGTATATACATGCCATGTGTAAGATGGCGGGAACATTTTGAAAGAATTTAAGTTAGAAAAGAAAAAACTGGAGCTCACACCTGAAAGCACCATGCTGCCGATAGAATTTGGGTACCTTATAGACATGCTGATGTTATGCATGATATTTTATGTATAATAATTTATGCATGTATGTTCGTCGTATAATTTGAGTGATAATTTTCATTTGGTTTAACTTTATTTGATCCATGCGTATAGTTTAAATCTTTTTGATCTATGCATGTGGTTTAAATTGATTTGATCCATGCATGATACAAATTTATTTACAAATAGATGTACTTTCTTTATACTGAGAGTAGAGACAAACGATTCAGTGTACAAATCCATAACCAGCGAACAAATACTTCAACATTATGCAAACACTGTTTTGAATTGATTTCATACTCAAACTTAAATCACCGAGATATAAAGGCAGGTAGGAATTTAGTCACGTAGTCAAGGAAGCAAATTTGCAAACTAACTTGGATGCTGGCAGTTTGAAAGCATCAATCTGTATCTGTGTCAGACCAAGATTGGCACAAAGTACTGCAGATAGCGACGTTTTCCTGATCTCGTTCAACTGCTCTGTAATAAATAAATAAATAAATAGATAAATAAATAAATATATAAATAAATAAATAATTCTAAAATAAACGTAAGGAAACTGACATTTAAAAACCGACACTCTATTTACAAATTTCACTGTCAGTTCAAACATGGCCGCATTCGACGTAAGCGCCACCTTTTCGGGTTTCGATTAGATGTTTGGCACAGAAGACTGTATAACACATTGATAGACAGATGAAGCTTGATTGACAACAGGTGGCGTTTGCACCTGAATTATTACTATTAAGTTTGAATTGAATGTAAAATGTACTAATCAGCCTACAATTCCGTACATCAAGAGATCAGCCTATGTTGTTGGGGTTTCGGGTCGCCGAGTAATTTAAAGCCCGCGCCTTTACCCAGATCACTGCCATCTCACCTCTGTTCGCGTGCGTTAGAGTCTCTGGCTCGATCATTGTGGATATGTGATGTGAGAACGCTATCCAGTAGCTTCCCATGGGTTGGTTGTTCTTACCGATGGTTCCCCGGGTTCTTCCTCCACCAGTTATAATGGCCGCCATGTATAGCCTATCTTGCAATCATTAACTGGGGTTAAAACCAAAACAACAACAACAACAATCCATGGTGTTAAATTTTTTCACATTTTGTTCGCTGATGTCTTGTATCAAATCTTCACATGCTTGGCCGTTCGGAGCTCTTGAGCAAAATATCCCACCAAGGCGTACGGTTTGCAATAGTATCCTTTATTAAATGAAACGTTAAAAACTGAAAGGATAAAGGGATAAAATGCAGAAAGATAGCCATCCAATAAAATCACGTTTACATTATAATGTTTGAAATAGACGGTGTGTACGGAAAGCATTTAAATTAAATTTTGTTTTGAATAATTACAGTATTTTCATCAATAGGTGAACCCAAGTCCTCAGCATTTATATCTCTGTGTGTTAGGGGGTGGGGGTCAAAGCGGCAAACATTTCAACCTTGGAATCAGACAATAAGATCAGTAATAAACATAATGATAAAACAGGTGGGTAGGTGAGAAATGATATAGGGAGATAGAGGAAAAGCAATGGCGTATCATAAAAAATTGTGTGCACAGTGGTAGTCAAATCGTATTATTATTGTCACTACTACTACTACTACTTTACATTTACCTTTTGGAAATCCTTGAGGTTCTGGACGTTCGTACCAATAGGAGTCCCCTTCCTTGAGATTCTGGAATTCCCTTCCCAATATGCAACTCAGGGTAGGCCCAAGAGATGAACCGCTAATACTTTTTTCAGTAAGTAGACCCGTGAAAAGGTCAATGTCGCGAGGGTCGCTGAGAAATAAAGATACACACAGCTATCATAAATAGCTAACATTGTTTTAATGTATACATTGTTAGCAATACATGTACTACCTCGCTAACTAAAATCGCTATAATTAATGCAGGGTTAACAGTAAGTGAGCTGTTTATTGGGCTAACATCGCTATAATTTATTCATTATCAGTAGTACATGTACTATGTTGGAAGCTAACATTGCTATAATTTACGTATGGTTTGCAGAACATGCACAATTTGCTGGCTAACATTGATATAGTTTTCACATCGTCAGTAGTACAAACGTTATTTAGCTAGCAAGCTTTGCAAAAATGTAAGGATTCTTAGCAGTATGTATGTCATTTAGCTAGGTAACAAAGCCCTAATTTTGAGCACATGAACTACTTAGCTAGCTAATATCGCTATTTGGTTAGCATGTCGCCTACTACTTAGCAAACTCTATTGCTATCATCTATATATTGTTAGGAGTACGCGAACTATCTAGCTAGCTAATATCGCTATCATTTATAACGTACGACTTTCAAAAGCTTTTGCGGAACATGTTAACATTATTGATGACGACTACAACAAAAGTATGCTATCCATCTACCTCTACCAAAGCATGGGAAACGATAGCGAAGTAGTTTCCATTCTCTTCAGGTTACAAAGAGTGCTGTTCAAATCTTTTAATTTTTATCGCATACAACACAATAGAAACGCTTACAACCACGTACTTTATCAATAATAATTGTATACCAAGGCTTCGGACAATCTGTATCAGCTGTTACTATAACAGCTGATACAGCTTTTAAATGTTAATATGACTATCGGAAAGCGAAAGTATGATTCAGTTTGAAAGAAGATTACTAGCCGGTGAGATGAACACCGAATTGACGTAGAACAATCTGCTAGTTGGACATGCATATTGGTGCAAGATTCTAATGGTCAAACTTATGAGGGAACGACATTATAAGATTATGAATTAACTTCATATAGTGTTCACTGGTTCAAGCAGAAAATAAAGTACTCAGTCCGTTGGAACGGTATCATGCAACTATTAGTTGTAGGCCAGAAATGTTTCAAATGAAATGAAAACATCATGGAAGAGCTCCAACAGTGCATACAAAATACACAAGTGAAGCTGGGCTATGATGCTGTAGTTGACAGTATATTTTTCTTTCCAAGGAACATGGTCATAACAGTGGATATTAGCATCGATGGAAACAACAACAATTTCTAAAAAAATACCAGGTGATTTGTTTAAACTGGGGTAACATCATACCGTTATTTCTTATGTAACCAAGAGTGGTATTTGAAAAGATGATAAAACAGTAACAATTGAACAACAAAACTGTAGAGAACAAAACTAAAGACAATGTGAATAATAAAAGTATAGATAACAAAGACATTTTATTATTCTCGTTTCAAGTCTCATTTAATTGCTCTAAAGTGGGATGTATTGGGGTAGAATCAGCGTATGAAATAGGACAGAACGTACTTGTTACTAAATTGGCCATAAGTAATACAGATGTCGACATTATCATTACAGTCGTTGCTGCAGTTGCACCTTTGACTACTTGTTTCAGCTTTACTTAATGGTATTTCCCCGCCTACCTCCCCATTGTTTCTCTGAAACGTTTCTCCAACTGTATTATTTTGAGATCATTTACTCTGAGTACTTTCATATGTTCTTGTAAAAGCGCCAGGTGTTTGAAAGATTCTTCTTGTAAAAGAAGCTCCTTGTTTGGGGCATTTTCTTTGATATGTCTTTTTAAAGGTGGATGATCTTAGAGAAGTGATCAAGAGGGTTCACGGCAAATAAAACCCACATGAGACCAACGATAAAGCACACAATAATTGCACGATTATGCCAGTGACTTCTTGAAAAATCAAAATTCAAGAAGAAGGACGATCACAAACATTTCCAACATAACTACGAAGTAAAACTCTATAGTAAAAAGAGAAATATTGCTTTCCCATAAGTGTTTTTACATATTTGCAATTCATCTCCATTTCTCTAAAACTATTTTACTAATAACACGAAATTCATCTGTGGGAGTTTAACTTACTGCTAAGTTATGTCTCAGCCACTGATTCATTATGCTTTATAAATGTTTCAATTTAGCTCTACCTTTCTGAAATGATTTAAAGTACAGGCATGTATTTTTATTACTATTTTGATGTAGAGGAAAGATGCAAACTGGGCAATTAGGTTGTTTTAACTTATTTTTTGACGCTCAGTAATAATTTAGCCGTTTTAATTTAGCTCAGTTCTCTGACACAATTGCAGGATGAGTCATCGAACATAATGACTGCTTTTTGTAAGTCATTGCTTTTTGTCTGCCAACTAATTTTCAGTTTTAAAAATAGGTCGCTGTGACATTCGTTTTCTTGTTCATTTTCCTATCTTGGGGGTGCAAAATAATACTGCAGTTACTCTCAGAAAATGCAGCGTTTCACAAAATGTGTGTGGAGATGAAAATTACTAAACTATACTCAGTTTAAAATAAATCATTACAATAATTAATCTCTGAAAGGTGAAAATATACCTGTAAACTTGACGAAGCAGACTCGTTTCTCTTGGTTTATGATCAACAAGACTGTCCCAGGTGGCAGTGAGAGCAGACAGCCCACAGCTGACTCGATAGTCGCCATATGGAGGCACACCGTGATCTCGTCCCCTGAGGATGTTTAGCGCGGCTAGATCAAAACTCGCACCTGTAGAGTCTTCAAAAAGTCTATTTCTGGCTGAATCTTCTACCACTCTGCAATGGAATTATTATTATTATTATTATTATTATTATTATTGCTATCAT
Source organism: Sinohyriopsis cumingii (assembly GCA_028554795.2). Taxonomy (NCBI): domain Eukaryota; kingdom Metazoa; phylum Mollusca; class Bivalvia; order Unionida; family Unionidae; genus Sinohyriopsis; species Sinohyriopsis cumingii. The sequence continues at coordinate 65,431,635 of CM068833.1, read as the reverse complement.
TATTATTTCATCCCAATCCCCCTCTCAATTGCGGAATCCTGTTATTATGACTGGTCTGTTTACATAGCATAGGCACGCTTTCCATTGCTTGGATTTCAACGAGTTTCCGCAATATGCTCGCAGTTCCGAGGAGGTGATGGTTCTCGTGGTTGGGTTGGCATAAGTGTTATTCTTATTATATATATATATATATATATATATATATATATATATATATATATATATATATGTGAGTGTGTGTGTGTGTGTGTGTGTGTGTGTAAGAGCGTGTGCGTGTCTGTGAGTTGGATTTTTAGCGTAGCTTTAACAATTTTTCAGTCATATCACTACGATGTCTGCAGTGTGTAAGTTTATCGTGATGTCTATCACTGGAGCATCATGCCGCAGACATGTAGCATCATGTCCCATTCAGTAAAATTATCAGACAATAAGCCAACCAGTCCTAATACTAACATCTTAATGCTGAGCGCCTAGCGAGGCAGCAGCTAGTACCATTTTTATAAGTCCCATTTATGACTCGGCCGGGGTTCAAACCCGAGATATAACGAAGAGACAAACCACATATTCGAATGCGTACGTAAACTCCTACTGGTGGCAATCATGTTTATCTCAAAACTCCATCTCCACCACAAGCTGACAAATCCACCAATTCTTGTACAAATGGCTTATCTCTTTACCTAAGTTTCATTGGAATTTGCCAAAACAATAATTGAAGATTCACAAATTGTACGCACTGCACCAGCAACTCTAGCACTGTTATTGCTAACGTTTCATCTTTTGGCTAAATTTTGCTAACTCTCAAAGCGCAATTGACTGAATTGTAACTCAAAAGAATGTTGTTCACTTGGTTCCCTGGTCTGGACCGTGTTTATGGCGATGATCATGAACATGTTTCACTTTCATCACCAGTTTGGCGTCGAAGAGATATCAATTAGAACTTGTCGGCCTTTTCATTCAAGTCGTGTAAAAACGTCAAATAGCCCCCAGCAACATCACAACTGAACACCTTAGTTATTCGGAGATTCATTTTCTAATTTTGTATCAACATCATCCAACTCAGATGTTGATTGTTAAGCGTAATATATTAGTTCCAAACGCTTGGCCCCATTACTTCGTTTATTTCTAAGGTCAGTCTAATATAATTTAAACTAATCACAACTCTTCGTACAAAATGATGTGTCATCATTTTATTTTGCAAACCATAAAATTACCCATGATTATTGGAACACTTTCTTTGTCAAATCTACACACATTGTTAAGAATAAAGTAAATCTTGCGTGTAGTCTGTAATCAAATAATCCCTCTACAGAAGTGATCGGTTTCGATTTAAGAAAAATATTAATACAAAACAAAACAAAAACAGAACATTTCTGAAGTTTGCCACAAATGCAATTCGCCGTCATCGAAAAGCAAGTTCGGAAGTATTTTTGTTCACACGATCCGATATAGCGGAGAAAATAAAGGTACAATCGGAATATTGTCGACTTTTTACGTCTCAACATATGTAATGCACTCTTTATGTTATTCCTTCAACTGAAACGAGGCCGTTTCTCAGCTTGACAAAAATGGTCTAGCTGTGGAAATGGCCTGGCGGTGTTCCAATCTACATGAGGGCGGTGTTCCAATCTACCTGAGCCTTGGTTATGAATACATGGCGAACTCGTGGATAAACAAGCGTACCAAAATGCAAATACACCTCATATGAACAAAACAAAAAATAAATGTTTCAGTTATAAATACATTTCGAGACTTTTCTATTCGTTTGACCTAAGTTATGTTCACGCACACATGGCAACAAATATTTTAGATCTTGAAATTTGGACAAAACAGATTCGTTTGGTCAGACCCTTGAAACACCTCTTTTCAGACAGAAACGTTGTTTACCTACTGTACTGGGAAGCAGTCTGGTATGAATTTAGACCTCAAATTTTGATTGGCTTAATGCTGATGACGTAAATTCACAATAAAAACCCTAACTGGGATACATTTGCATACCTGTCTGTTGCTGGGGAAGCTTGACTAGTCATCCATTTTAGGAGTGCCGGACATCCGGTGCGCTGATTAAGAAATGTGAGATGTGGGTTATTGAACGTGTCCACCACATCAAAGGGACCTATCTCAGGACCGGATTGCCTGGTGTTGAGATCACTGTAGAGATCTATGTGCGTTGGTATCCATGTATGTCCCATCCTGTAAAAGAAGAAAGGGGAGTAAAATAATCATTTTTGAGTATACACTACTAAAAACAGCTGACACACTATGAAATTTACAAATAGCACGATCTTACTTCGCGTTGGCTTAGCTAACTAACAATAAATGTCAAATCCCTACCCACTCCGCCCAGAGGAGTTATAATTCCATTTCTCCGTTTATCTTATCTAGTGATGTGCTACGCACTACGAGAACGAAAAGTTGTTAAACAAGATAAAAATATTATATTGTCTTTTCTTTCACAGAGAACATAATGGCACAAACGAGTGTGATAATTTCAACATTTTTTAGATTTCATCGAAGAAGAAACAAACCGAGAACCCCGCCCACAAAGTTTGTATAAAGAGATAATGTAACTTTGGATTTTCTTCGTGACTGTCCCAATTATTTGCCTAATTTAATTTCAATTAATACAGGATATTCAATGATTGTTGTGCGAAGGTTGCGTCTAAAAGGGCTGTATATCTATATACAAAGAAAAGGTGTGCTGCATTTTACTTCCCCCATATGACAGAACATTGTTAGCAAATCAACTGGTTTTTTGTTGGTTCTGTGGTAATGTTTACGTACGAGGTTTTAATGAACGTGCTAATTTTGAACATGGGATTAATTTTCACCATGACAATGGCAAAGTTAATTATATAATTTATCTGACTTGATCGTGTGAGAGAAAAAAATACACGTTCTTATAGGCTCAATTGCGTCGTGATCAATGTAAATTCATTACACGCTGTTGGCTTTACAAATTTCATAGAGTTATAACCTTTCACAATGTTTATCTTTTTCAGTTGTTTAAAGTGTGGTTTTGTATATTTAATATAATCTCTTCTGAATTGTCTCAGATATGTTAATTAATCCGCTTGTAAGACGGTGCATATCCAGAACGAACATGCTTAACATTTCGTTATTTACCTGTGATGCTATTTGGAAGTACTTTTTTCCCTCTGATTTTGTAATAAGTTAATATGTCTTGCATATCTTAAATCCTTTATCCTGTAAACACTGCCTTTCTCGAACGAGATGTGTTCTTTTGGTGTATCATTTATATTTAATGTCACAATATTTTCACCTGGATCCTAACAAATTAAATGAATATATAATATATAATTACCGGATAAAGTCTCAATAATTTCGTAAACATTTCAGCCATACTCATTTGAATTCAGCCTAAACCTCTCAAGAAACAAACGTAACTATCTTTGCAGGATGGCTTTCTTCACCGAATGCCTAGCAGGACCCACAATTTAATAACTTTTTTATATTCCATATTCTGAAAACGGATATTTGGTTTATAGTCTCCAAAACGGATTCGGCTGCACAGTCTCATCGGTAATTAGGACGACTACGTAACCAGTTTTGCCCTGAGTAGTGGATTCCAGACTTTAATTATACAAATATACTGTATATTTGCCAAACTGTGATTGTGAACAAAGTGGAATATATTCTGGCAGGTTGCATCGACCTCCACACTAAGATGTACCGTTGTCTATGTGTACTTAATTGAAAAGCGTTTGAGACTGTTCTATCACATAAAACATAAATCTAAACAAAATGAGTTTGTTGTGTTTTAAAAAATGGCCGTATCTATTTAAGGATCTTAATGGTTTTAGTTTTTTAATGCCGACTTTTTTTATCTCGCAGAGCTATGTGTGTAATTTTTGTTTGATGGTTTATATTTCTCTTTCTTTTCAAAAGCTGACATATTTGAAAAACACTTTAACTGGCCTGGATAGTCTGGATTGTCCTGGCTTGCCACTAATTAGTATATGTACATGCATACATACACACATACACCTTTCTCATTAATATCCTGTTCAACACCAAAATGTATCCTCTCTGATAACATCGTATTCAACATTATCCCTCAACGACATTTTGTTATAAAATAATGATGTCTTCAAGAGTTTCAATGTGCAACAGTTTGGCCATGCCTGGTAAATCATCTGTATCTACGTCTGAGACCCAAGTGTTTGAGACCAAAGTTTCCGCAAGACATAATGATTTTATACAGCTACATTTGTTAAATAAAATTCTACTCTTCACCTTTCATTTTTTTTGTTTTGTTGAGAAGACAATGAGTTCTTGCCAACGAAATTCGGAGCAAGAATCGACTAACTGCATATTCTAACACCAGACATTATTAATCACAGCTTTTAAAAGCATACCTATTGACACCATACACATATATCTGACATCAAACATTATTCATCACTGCTTTTAAAAGCATACTTATTGACACCATACACCTATATCTGACATCAAACTTTGCTTGTTCCTTCTCACTAAAAATGGTTAAAATTGTTGCCGATATGTGTCACTATTAGAAACCAAAGTATTGTAAAAAAAATTTAACTTGCACTCTTATCTGAACCTGAATTCTGATAACAAAGGCGTAAACGCACATCGGACACCAAAACAAGGGCTTAATCCAATCAACCAGCACATACATGCGACGTTATAATACAATATAAATGTTAACCTAATGTCAAATGCTATCAGATTTAAACATAGGGATGCAAAGGAATTTTTAAAACTATATAACCATGAAAAAGTCATATTACGAAGCAACATTAATTAATATACAGAAGTTCTTTTCTCTACAAATCGGAGCAAGAATGTTTTCTTCGATGCTCCATGTCCCTCCCACCAAACAAAATTATATAGTCGGTCTCTAACACGCAATCACTTCTTATGCCCATCTTTGCAAAAATAGTACAAAACCAATTATCAGGCTGTTTGCTAACATCTGACTTTTACCAGAGAATTCGGAGAAACACCAACCTTCGATTGTCTACCACCTGTATTTCCAGATACGGATATCAAACTCGGGGCTACATAGGTTCGAGACGGTGACTAACCTGTAGGCTATTCCGAATCCGTTTGCGATCGTTGCATCCCGTGTTTTGTTGTAACTGGTGCTATAACCGGTATTGAGACTTCGCAGCTTGTAGGTTGCAATGGTGTCTCGAGACAAGAATGCGCTCAGGAATCCGTTGTATATAATGTGTTGTAGTTGCGCAATGTTGATCTTTCTCGCCTCCTGGAACAGTTTGTCGACATTCCAGTCGGGATTGACCTTCTTGAGAGCGTCCACGATTCGGTTGTGTTCCAGCATGAAGAGAGTGTGATAAGAAGCGAGTGAAGGCACAACATCAACTCTTGTATCACCTGTGGAAAACAAACGCACCTTTGTAGATGTTGAGGGTTTGTGGCGTATTCCAAAACTGGATTTAGTTGAAATATACGACAGTCATCCCAAGAGAGAGAGAGAGAGAGAGAGAGAGAGAGAGAGGTGTAAACACTCATGTTATAAAATGGTTAGGCGATTCTGCTGTCGGATTTGGATCCCTACAACATTTAAGACATAAACTTAACTGACATCCTATTACAGACAAACAAGTACTAACAGCTACCTCGCGAGGCGCTTAGCATCAAGAGGTTAGTGTTACAATTGGTCGCCCTGGTGTCAGGATAATGTGACGGTGTGCGACATGATGCTACATGTCTCTGGCATGATGCCCCGGTGCTAGACATCACTATAAACAGCCACACTGCAGATATCGTAGCGATATGACTGTAAAATTGTTAAACTACGTTAAAAGGTTCAATTCACACACAGACAGACACACACAGACACGTATTCACACACACATTTTGAGTTTGAATATCTCGTACAAGCAAGGGGTTTAATCAGACTCCACGAAACGCCTAGGATTATTAATAGAGAGTCTTAACGTTTTCAGCACAAGTACCTTACCATCACCTTACATCATCTTTGTCCTTTCTGACTTCAATGTACTATAGATTTTTATCCGTATGAAGGGAACAATTTAATATCCAAACTTTTGGTTGAAAACGACGATCTCAGGTCAGATTGATACTAAGCCTCGTGTCTGGACAATCGAAATAACTATTCTACCGAAGATGTCGCTTACACCGCTCTTGTGGCCTAGTAGTTAGAGCATCTGCCTCAGAGGCGGGAGGTTCAAATGCCGGCCGAGTTATATCACAGATATAAAAATGGTACTAGCAGCTGCCTCACATGGCCCTCAGCATTTAGAGGTTAGTGTTAGGACTGGTCAAACTAGTGTCAGGATGGCGTGCCTTGGTGGGAACAAGATATCCCGTTGCTAGGCATCACTATAAACTGATACACTGCAGACATCGTGGCGATATGACTAAACGATTGTTAAATCTACGTTAAAATAAAAATTAAATCCCTCCCCCCCCACACACACATATCGCTTACTAAGTGAATACGCAACATCCTCGACCAGGTGCGAAAGTTTTGAAGCAAAGTCACGTTACTTCTGTATATTCTTGTGGAGGAGACACGTGACCTATTAACCTTTCCGGAAGAGAAACTTGACCCATTCGCCGTTGCTGACCTCTATGAACCAGTCATTCTAACCAAATTTTCACAAATTGCTCTCAATATGTTTAGAAGTCCGGTGTAAAACGTTTCTCAAAATGAGTAACCCTGGCTGTAAAGGTGGTAAGATGGAGGACAATTTTACGTTTTGATGAAGGAGTTTGGTAATTTTTCTTTCAACAGGAAAGCTGATCAGCGGGCACGAATATATAGATTGTGGGTATGTTTCGTACATACATACATACATACATACATACATACAAGTTAAAATAGCTTTTTTCGTTGCCTGATACACAGATACAATTATGAAGGTCTGTAAGGTGCAAATTAAGACGTTTTTCCAATAGCCTGATTATTAACAATAACAGATCCTCACGTTCATCCGAAACTTCTTTGATCCGCGATGTCGGGTAATTTGAGCCATGCAGATCAAATTCTTAATCATCCGAATAGGTTCATCCGTTTATCCGAACGGCTTTTATTTTCTACAAAGAGATCATGTAAATGAGACATGACAGTTAAAAAATAGCAATTATACCTGCAAGATGGCAGAATTCTCCATTGTTATTAATATCACATCCTTGGTCGGGATTTCTGGGCAAATTGTTCTCCCTGCTCTTCCTCAAGTATTCTGAAAATTCAGAAACGTTAATATATATAGAAATTTAGGTATATAATGATGCAAAATACACACATGTAAATTTAGTATATTTCAAATAAAGGTAATGGTCAATTGTTTCATATAATAAAAATGTTCAGAAATACAATTAAAAAAAACCAATAATTCTTGCCTTCTTTAAAGGAGACCAGAAACCAATGGAAATATAGAATAATAATAAAAGTACTATAGCAGAAAACCTTATTCTGAAGTATCATCTGCGACCGTAATGCCAATATTTAAATATTGGCCTATCTTCTAGGAGCTGAATTTCCGTGACCTCGTATGCAAAATTTCCGCGCCTATTCGGTTACTTTCGGGATGTGACGTCATAGTAGCGACTCCAGCAGCCCAAGTGGGTGTTGCCAGAGTAAAAGACAATACCGTTTTGCGTTACTTACGGGTGTAATAGAACATTAAGAAAAGCCTGTGGACATAAAAAAAAATTTCTTTTCCGAAAGATAAAGGCATAATGAAAGAATGGGTACATTATTACAAACGAGTTAATTTCAAAGCAACACCATACAGCACTATGTGCTCGTTACATTTCTCAAAGGAATGTTACGAGAGGGATCATGAAAAAATGGCAGCTCAAAGATACGCAAATGCTAGGCCTAGACTAAAAGTTGGCGCTGTTCCAGAAATACCTTTGGACATTTTAAATCCTGGGAAAAGTGTTAAACGTGTGAGTTACGAAAATAGGCAGAAGGACGAGTAAGTGACCACAAAATGCAACAATCAATCCACATATCTTTTATCTACACCAGCAGTGCTAAAAACAAATCTGATAGCCCGACACCCTGGGCCCCTTCTGGTTTTAGTTCCGGCCCATCCTGTATTCAAAGTGAGGTGCCCGTCAGGCTTGTCGAAACAAAAATTGTTTGCCTGAGAAAACTTTTGATCGCGCTGGTGAAATGAGTAAATGTATTTTCAAGATTTTGACATACATGCCTTAACACGGCACAATCTAAATCAAATCACCACTGTCCTAGGTGAAATTTAGATTTGATTTTAATTAAATGGAAGCTTTGCTAAAAATAAGATTCTAAACCTGTCGTGTTTCGAGAAAACACAGTTTTCAGTAATCTTATAAAAATTAAAAATTTAATTAAAAAAATGCATTGTATACATGTAGTATGCATAAACGGTAATCTGTAATAATTGGAACTGATATAAGACTATTCCTTGGGCAGTTTAAAAAGCAGCGATTAATAAAAAAGAGGTCAAAGTTTCACATTAACTGTCTGACAATAGAACGGGGGGGGGGCTATTGACCCCCCCCCTTGCCCCAATGTGCGACCGCCCATTTGACGTGCCTTTTCTCCCCGTGATACGCCTTATTATTCCCCCACGACAAGCCCCTTTTGCATATTCTGGTCAGTTCTGGCTAAATTGCAAAATAGCTAAAGTTTTGATTTAAGGACGCAAACAATAAAGCCGGTGTGACTAATGGACATAATCCTTATCCTTGCATTGATCTTGTGAAAAGGACTGCCCTTCGGACATAATTCAAAGAAACCATGTTCGACAGTGTGTGTATGTGTAAGCACCAGCAATTGATTACCAAATAAACGATGCCTATTTTGTTGTTACTTACGATGCCATGGACTTCATTTTAACAGTTCAAATCTGCAGTCACAAGTTACCGTACATGTGGCAACTGTTTTTCTCAAGTTTTATGCCCCACCTTATTTCCTTAGGTTTAAGTCTTAATGCATGTAACACTGTTTGCTGAATAAAATATTTATTCAGAATTAGTTCTTTAGAGCCACATATACTGCATGGTATATTTTGTTTTATTCCTTGTAATTTAATCATGGTAATTAAACTTTTCATATACGGTAGAGGAATGTCAGGTGTTAACTGGCCGAGTTTCTTTGGCGGAAATGGAGATGCGATTTTCTTTGCAGAGAAAATTTCAAAGTGATCATTCATTTAAGCTAATTGGTGACAATTTTATTCATTTATATTTTTTTTACGTTAGTACTGTTGTAGTTGTTTAAAAATATCTGAAATTTACTTGAATAATGTTTAATCTTCACGTTCTATTATCTGAAGAAGAAAAAAAGAAAGAAAAAAACTGTTGTATATTAATTATTTCGTCCAGTGCCGGATTTAGACGTGTGTGCGTGTGATTTGAATTTTTAACGTAGCTTTAACAATTTTTCAGTCATATCGCTACGATGTCTGCAGTCTGGCAGTTTAGACTGTGGATTGCATACGTTATATTTATAAATGGTTTGGGGTTGGGTTTTTTCTTCTGACAAATGAAAATTGACAGACATAATGTAATAATCGGGACTTCGCTGCGCAAAATTGAGGGATATTACGAGATCGGGAGGTAGATGAGGAAATACCCTCAAAATCGGGAGGTTTTATTCCCGGCTTGAGAGTTGACAGGTATGAACTGTCCCGGCTTGTGGGATTTCATTCAGGACTTTTAGTTTATTTAAGTCACCAGCCCGGGACCTATGCCTAACAAATTTCTTTTAGCACTTACCAGTACAGTACATAAACTATTATATCAGACTGCAGATTCAACTTTTGAATGTGCAACCCAAATGTGGTCTCCTCTCTGCCTTGCTCGCCAATGTTTATGTTTGTATTTGAGGACTGGCTAGTATGGCGTCACGGTACCACGTGATCTGTCGTCTCAACAAAACTCGGAAAAACTCGGCAATTTACGGAATCGTGTTATCTTCCACGCAATATAATCACTACCCGCTTACGATATTTAATTTATAAACATTGCAGTCGAATTAAAATCTGTAGATAATTACATATGTAAAAGGAAAATTTTGATTTCTAGTCTCCTTTAACTGTAAAATGAAGAAGAAAAACAAAAAACGATTTCCCAATTTAACTCGAGACTCTTGTGTGTCGCTAGATATTGTGATACTGCTATTTTGCAAATGTTTTGGAATAGGAAATCTAAAGGTCGATAGAAAACACGCCATCTGGATGAGCAATACTGTAGTGTGTTGGATTTTCCAACTAGTGAGCCACGTTTACCTACCCCGATCTCTCAATGCCTTCAAGTCATCGTCAGTCGACCCATACACATTGGAACCGTCGATGTATGAAGTTATCTGATTCTGCTGCTGACGGAATCCTGAATAATAATAATAATAATGATAGTATTAATAATAATAATAATAATAATAATAATAATAATAATAATCGTAATACTACTAATACTACTACTACTTCTTCTTCTTCTACTACTACTACTACTACTAATAATAATAATAATAGTAATAAAAACAACAATAACAACAACAGTTGCCAAGACTTAAAAGCCACAATAAAAAAGACCCAACAGATTTGGAGTTACGGTTTTTAAACAATATTGACTAATAATAATAATAACAACAACACAAACAATATTAGTAATAATTTAATAATAATGCTAACAACAATAGCAATAACAATACTAACACTTTAATAATAACAAAAAAACAGCAACAAACAAAAACATAATAATAATAATAATAATAATAATGTGTGCGCTTTTATTTCACCTGCATCAGCAGGAAAAAAAAATCCGGTAACTATGTTTGTTTTCTCACCCTTTCATTCAAGCCCTAGCTGCACTGGTCGAGTAAATCTGTATGGTAAACCTGATCGTCGTATTATTAATTCTTTACGATACAAATACATGTATGTTAATGAAACGTTTCTGTTTCGTTTTCTTTTTTGTGCGTATTAATGCAGTATATTAATTTTTCCTCCACATGACAGAAAATGCCGAAGACGTTCCGATTGCATACAATGTCCTGTAATATTTTCGCGACAGTAAATAGGTTTCTCGATATAATTCAACCACGTCTTGGTCCATTTCTCCGAAGCATGCTTTGGTCACTCCAAAGCTTATTTAGATGCATGCTGTGCACAGACTGTGATAATTATAACCGTTCACCTTTATGAAAAAAAAAACAGCCTCCAAAATCCAGTATTTATAACAGACTATACTTTGGCCTTAACAAATCAATTACAATAGAGATTCATTCAAGCTTGAAAGTGGCTTTAATTGAATTAGCCCAGGTACCTGGTATACAGCCCGGATTTGCAGCTGCCGATCTCACAACACTAAAGCATGTTCCGTCAGCAAAACGAGGGTCTCCTCGAGGGACTTTAATCGGAATGCATTCTGGCCTGGGGACATACGAAAACAAAATACAGGATGTAGAATAACTAGAAAGAATCGTTTGTAAAACGGAAACTAATTTTTAAAGTTTTTTATCTATAGAAAGACACAATTGGCATACGAAAGCATCGACTAAATGAAGAAACTGAGCATGCATGTGCGATTAGTAATTAGAAATAACTAAAACTTTATTTGCTTTGCGTCCATCATCAGTATTGTGCTATTTCTCTCTCTCTCTCTCTCTCTCTCTCTCTCTCTCTCTCTGTATATATATATATATATATATATATATATATATATATATATATATATATATATATATATATATATATATATATATAATTCAATTATGATACGTACCGGTCAATTTCTCCGCAGCAGGATACAGTCGCTCCATACTGACCTGATAAAGAAATGTTTCAACTGCAATTATTTCGAAAATGTGCAACTGAATTTGCTCGCTGACTTTGATATTGATTTGTTAATTTCACAGCATGAATTTGATGCAATTCTAGACAAGAAGGTACAGGTGTTTCAGTGATCACAAATGAGAGCTATAGGATGATCTGTAGCCAGGTGAATCATTTAACTTCGAAAAGTCGGTTGAAAAACTTTTTTTTTATTCTCCCACTTCTCTACGCTTTTGTCTTCTTCTTGAAATTTGTACATTTATTCTACTCTTTTAAATATGTGTACTGGCTTGACTATTCTACTGTTCATTTTCACTTGACTGCATTTTTTGTCCTCGAAAACTAACTAACAGATTTCAAGGTATCCATACATGTTTAATCTAGGCAAAAACTGCGTTTACTTCCTACTGTGGTCCATACGAAACAATCATTAATATGTTTATCTGTTTATACATGGATACATTGCTTAGTATTAAAGAATGTTACTTGCTTCCAACAGAAAACAACGTCAAAGCCTAAACAGAAAATGAAATGCATATTCAATTTAGCCACCGCTCTTTTGCATAAGATGGCAAAGAAAACAAGTTTTTACAGGAAATGTATAATATCTTTTTCTGACTTTGCATATGATATGCCAAGATATTACCTCAATCAACTAATATTGTTATAGTCTAAGTGCATATGAATTTATAGTTAATGTAATTGATCTCATCAAAATGCAGGTAAGTCAAGGAACGATATAAAGATCTCAGTTAAAACAATGATAGCTTTAAGACTTCTATAAACAATCGGAGTTTACATTTAAATGCGACGATTTTGAAGTAGGAAGGAACAAGGATGGGGAATAGATTAAATGTAAAAAAAATAAAATGTGTCACGCTGCTCATATCACAAGCCTTGAACGAAAATTTATCATAACGGCCTTGATTGTATACAATAATGAGGGCATTTCTTTATGTATGAGTGTTAATTACGAAAACGAAAGTTAACACAGTCTAACAATTTCACAATTTTATTTTAGTCTCAGGATGTTTGTAACACGCTGAATGCTGCATAACCTTGATGTTTACCTTCCGACTGCTGAAATAAAATGAACATTTTCTTGAAAGCAAGTGGAGCTAATGGATTTTTCTTACTTTGATAAATATACAATACCATTCCAATTAAGCAATGTTGGTGGGGTTCTTTTTATTTATAAGGTATCTTTCTATTTAAGAAAGTTTGGTGTGTTTGTTTCAAATATACGGTACCATTTTAAGTTTGATATCTTGATGTGTTTGTTTAATGCCATTTACTGGTTAAACTCTCTATAAGAGACATTTTATTTACCTTTTCACATATGATTATTCAGCATAAATCTTAATGTCTTTTGCAAAAAACTAGTATCGAATAAGGAATTAAAGCTCTGCGAGAATTTGTTTCCAATGTTTTCAATACTTTCTTTCACTGTTCGCGTGCGCGTTGTTGTTCTTGCACGGATTTGAGAATTTTACCGTTCAACTCCTTTTACATCGTTGAACCATTAACGTTTATCTAATATGGCCGAGCTAGTTTCTCGTACCTGTTTCAGTAGGTGTAAAGATGATATCATGGGCGAGAAATTGGCCCATTTGGAACGTGTGTAGAGAGACAGAAGCGTTGACAGTAATGACATTTATGTTGCTATGGACAACATTGCTGACGGTTCGAGGGTTGGGTAATGGCTGGCCACTAACTCCAGTAACACGCGGGTCTCCAACACTACCTGTGGTAATAATAATAATAATAATAATAACAGTAACTTTCAGTATCAAGATCGCTCTCGTCGATAGTAAATCTGATATAAAAAAGCAACTCCATAAAACTGCCCCATTACGGTCCAATGTTTTATATCTTTATTCTTATATATTACATGCAACCTTACGTTTCCTTATGCTAAAATAATGATCGAATCGGAATCAGTATAGTTATGACCATATATTAAATCAGCACAAGTATATTTCTAACTATTGCCTCTCATGACTTACGACAAAAATTGATTGATTGATTGATTGATTGATTATGGAATTTAAGGATACATAGCGCACCAAAAAATTGTAAGAATACAAAATAATAATAAAGACTATTTGGTATAAAGGGGCGTTAAAAATACAAAAACAACAAAAACGACGACATGGTGGAAATATATGAGGGTTCCCGATTAACGGGGATGTGCATGCTTTTATAAATTGTATAACGATAAAAACAGTTTTTAGGGTGATTAACAGTACACCTGTCTCTTGCTCGTACATATCACAAAAGGTAGAACCCACTCATACCTTGAATCCTCTGTTTGAGAGAACATTCGACACAAAAGTGGTCAGACGCCCTTTTAGACCCAAATCTTGCAGGTCGTTCATTATTCCGTAACTTCATGTTGTATCACATGATTTTCATGAATCAAATGTTCTTTTTAGATAATAGCATCGCGAATAAACGTTGTTTAGTCTAACCGGATTATCAGTAGTACTAGGGACATATCCGAAGCCACATTGGAAAGGACATATTAAATTATTAGTTTCCAAATCCCAAATAAGCCTTGCATTAATCAATCGTTCCATTGTTTTACACACACAGCTCGTCAAAACAACGAGGCGGTTGTTGATAGTATTTTTGCACCTCCTTATGGGAACATATATTACTGTAGCTTCTTTTAACACTTTTGGCATGTTACCAGGGGTCCACAAATCATTGAAAATTAGCAAAAATGGTGTCAATGATGGTTCTCGTAAGTGTTTCAAAAACTGCTAATATATTTAGTCTAGTCTGGCCTACTGGATGTATCATGGGCGTTGTTCAAAGGTTCATTTTTATACTTATTTTTTATGCCTTATAAACGCATCTTCTCCTTTTGTCTTTTCAGCCTTCGAAAACCTGCTTAATAATTGGACGATGATGTACTTTTAGAAAAGCTCTCAGCAATTACATTTGCCATGTATTCCTTGGAAGTTAAGCTTTTATTGTTTAAGTTTAGATGTTGGAAAGAGTTGTTCTTTCCCGTATCATTTATTTTGCGGGTCATGTTTCAAACTTCCTTTATAAAGGAAAGAGAGCTTAAAGTAGAAACGTATTTTTGTTTCTTCAATTATGCTCTTTTACATTCTATAATCGTGCGGCGATCGTTAGTCTCGAATATGCGGAACCGACTTAAAGTTTCGAGCGTCGGACGATTGTCAATTTTTTCGATGCTTAAGAACGGTTTCTTTATGCAATCTTGAGCAAAATAGATGTAAAATGTTGAATAGGATCACTGATGTTTAAAAACGCAAATCGGTTAAGTATAATACTATAAAGTGTTTTAAACTTAGCCCACTCGACCTTCCTTATTATCCACTATGGAACTGGCTCCACGGTGGTAGAGCTATTACACTTTAAGGAGAATGGAAAATGGTCACTGCTATAAAAGTCATCTGCTATCTTCCAATCATACTTCTGACACTTTAAGCATCGAAGTAGATTAAGAATGCATATTTCAACCATAACTTGAGAAAGTAACACTTGTACTACCTTAGTGTTGGTGTGTTGAACGTAAGGATGATGTTGTTCGTGTCCTGCAAGTTTGATACGAATTCTACGTATTGCAGTGACACCGCGGTTCCTCATCTCTTCGAGATTTAAGCTTCTTTGATCCATGCCAAATCGCAATAACTAATCACTTCTTTGGACGAGTTAAGAAATGAGTGGCCGAAATAAGTCACTGGAATATTGAAAAAGCCTCCGTTTTCTGCATATTTTCACATTGTTCCCCGCTCACACCTCACAAGCAAACAACCAATTTTAATTTCGTGACGTTTTTTGGTGTACCAACTAGACCAAGCATAGTCTTTTCGTATATGCATGGTGATACTGTAGCAAGAGGTTTTGACGAGTTATTGGACTGGATTTTACGAGTTTTTCTGCACTAAGAAAAGGTTTCTTTTTTATTAATCTACCTTTATAGTACTTACCACTTTCGTAGACAGGGCCAAGATCCCTTCTTTGGGCTACGTTGCTTTTTCCCCATTCCGGATTATCAAGGTTGTTACAGGATCCATCTACCGTTCTGTACGGGCTTAAGGGGTCACATTTGTATACAGTGGGGATTTCACACACTCCCATAAACATGAGAGCCTCTTGAACGGCAACTGCTGTGGAGTCACTTGTCACATTATCAATAGTGAAGCCCCTGAACAAATACAAGAATGAATGAATGAATGAATGAATGAATGAATGAATGAATGAATGAATGAATGAATGAATGAGTGAGTGAAATCAGCATGCCACAAAGAAGGCAATCGAATAATAAAGAAAGGTTTCGTGATTTTGGATTTTTAATGTAGCCATAATAAATTTAATCATATCGCTACGAAGTTTGCAGTGTGGCAGTTAATTGTAATGTCTAGCATTAGGACATCATGCTGCAGACATATAACATCATGTCCCACTAAGTGACATTAACCTAACACCGGACATACCAATCCTAAAGCCGTCCGCTTAATGCTGAGCGCCAAGCTTCTAGTGCCATTATTATAATTCTTTGCTATGACTAGGGTTGGGTTCGAACCCGTCACCTCCCGCATCCGAGGCGGAAACTCTTACCACTTAGGCCACCGAAACGGTCATGAAAGAACGGAACAAGTAGAGAAGAAAAGAGGAAATGAATGAAGAATGGAAAAGAGAGGATGATGGAGGGGAAAATGCTTAGAAAATAAGGGCTGCAAATAAAGACACCAAACGCATTAATTAACCAATTACAATATATTCATTAACTTATCCAAGAGTATGAGAGATAATCCGAAAATGATTAATCACTAGTATTAACCCAGAACTTTTTGTACCGATAACCACTCGTGTACTGATAAATCTATAGATCTATACATCGATTTTCATGCCACAGAGATGAGTATAAATCTGCCCGGCAAACCGTTCAAGAATTTAATTTATCATACTTTGTTAAATTCTTTTAACAGATGGAGTTAACAAAGATAAGCATACATACATACATACATACATGCATACATACATACATACATACATAGATACATACATACATACATACATACACATACATGCATACATACATACTCCATACATACATACATACATACATACATACATACATACATACATACATACATACATACATACGTACGTACGTACGTACGTACATGCATACATACATACATACATACATACATACATACATACATACATACATACATACAAACACACACATACATGCATACATACATACTCCATACATACATACATACATACCTACATACATACATACGTACGTACGTACGTACGTACGTACATACATACATACATACATACATACATACATACATACATGTATGCATACATGCATAGGAAATTGTTTGTTATCTGAACATTATGAGTAGATACAGTATTGACCAGACAGATAGTTAGCTAACGTGGAATAACATCAATTATACAGTGGAAAGTTAAACGTTGGCTGTCGGATGATTATCCAAGCTTCCTTGGTACTTTATTATCATCATTACCATTATGAAATTCAGAGATTATAATTAAAGACATAATTTTATTTAAATAGGTAATTCGGCTGAGAACGTTTGTTAATTTACTGACTAGATTTGCGTCACGGCAATCCATTCAGGGGTACTGTAAAGTCTTTACAAACATTGCTTGTTTATGATTCTTCCACTGTACTTTAAACTGTTTAGTTCCAAAATAACATCATATAGACCATGACAGATAAAGTATATCCACTCAAAATCGATTATAATTAATTCAGCATCCCACATTTAGATGATTATCATAAAGCTTACTTGTGCAACAAATGTTGCGTAATATCTAAGACTTGGTTTGCAATACGACTTATATCACTAGATTTCTGTCGGCGGCCATGAAACTGTTGTAGCTGATCCTGAGGTCTACCACCGGTAAGTCTGTCAGTGCCTGAAATAAATAAATAAATAAATAGGGAAAGAAAGGAAAAACTTAACAGCAACATATGGTCGATAACGCCGCATTGCGTATCCACTTTATTCACGTCATGCTATGACACACATAGATATATATATATATATATATATATATATATATATATATATATATATATATATATATATATATATATATATATATATATCCCTGCACATTTACTTAAATATTTACCGAATTTACATGGCTGGTGCGGAAGTGACATTTTGTAGATCTTGGTCAAAATATGTAGGCAAAGTGGTTCTAAATTGTTCTTCTGAGAACACAAAAAGTTAATTTATGTTGCCAAAGACGTATATCATGCACTTGTTTTTCATTCGAATGACAATACTACATAAATACATTTGCATAATAAAGGTTATAAAAGGCAAATCTATGAAGGTAGAACCGGGGAAAGAATGCTCACTGTGTTCATTTACATACCCTGTAATATAGAAAAATTTATTTCCCTAATTCTCAGATTTTCCCATGTGTTTTCTTCCAGATGTTGGAAACCAGTCTGATTATCCAGATCGTATCTCTTCATTATTAAATTTTTAAACGACGCCACTAATTGCTCAGAATGTTTGACCAGAAATCGAAGTATTTTCTAGTTCTTTTAATGTTGCTTTTAATTTGACGCAAATAATGTTTATCAAAGATGACAAAACAAGATATTCAATCAAAGATGACAAAACAAGATACATCAAGCGATAGATTTCAATTTTGTTTTGTTGCTCTGACGTAGTTTTGTATGAATGCTCTTGTGAAGACAAGGCATAACAAATCATTTGACTTCAACATTCGTTCAACAATAACTAACTAACTAAAAAAATAACTAACTAAATGAATAAAAATAAACAAATAAATAAACCGGTAGCTGAAGTGGGGTTTAGAGAGAACCATAACACCAGATTGCATGCGAGTTTTAATAGAAAGATCCAGGTAGTTGGATGCTATAGATAAAATTCTTGATTACCATCTTCAAAGCGTTGACGATCCCTATCTCGTTTCACACCTAGTTTGACACCGGCTACATGTACTGCATCCGCAATATCACTTGAAGAGATCTGAGACTGTGCAAAACATATTACCGACCCCACCAGCAACAGGCACTCCAGATATAACGAGGTCATCTTCACTAATGATAATAATAATAATAATAATAATGCTAATAATAATAATAATAATAATAATAAAGGATCAGTTGTACAAGCTTAAAACATTTTATTATTGTACAATTCATGTTTTCGGGTTCGGGGGACACATGTAGTCACCTTGTCAATGAATACAGCAAGCGAGTCCATGGTGATCACGCCAATAAAATAGCTCTAGCCGTACACTGACAACTGTCTCGAATAGAGCCTACACAAGTGGTAATGTTGCAATGCAGATAACATGGTTGAAGATAACAATGTCCAGGTCGACCACTGAACACTCGCAGTGGATAAAAAAAAGTAATAAAGTTCAACGATCTGGCACATAGAAATGAACTTTTTGATAGTTTCAATAAATACAACTACTGGTGTATATAGCTGTAAATATATTTGTATAGCAAAGCTTTTACAAATAGCCATCACTGCCCTTCTTTTAGTACATTTATTATTATGACTATGACATGGTCAGTAAGTCATTATAGCAATTTATATGGTAAAATCTACAATACGGCGGGTCAATATGCTGTATTTGCTCTCTTTTAACATAAATGGAAAGATTTATTGTTATTATTCTTTTGATTTTAACGTCATTTATCTGCGCAAGATAGGATATACGTAACGGATCCTATAACTGATCGAAGAAGTACCCTGAAAAAAATCCTGTAAGTACCACTGACCTATGGGAAGCTTCTGGTAAGATTTCTTACATCCCTACGTTGGCCGAATCCGAGACTCGAACCCAAGCGAACTGCGGTTAGATGGCAGTGATCGGTAAAGGCGTGCGCTTTAGTCCACTTAAACATCGTGGGCCCCAAAAAGATTTGTACAAATAGTTTAGATATCACTATAAGTACGCATTCAACAAGCAGACAGACTAGTTTCCTGTAAGATTATGACATAGGTGTGAAAATATTAAATCGGCTGCCATCCCAAGTAATACTGTCCGTGGGTTGAGGTAGATATTTAGACATATGATCCAACAGTTGTCTTTCAGTCAATAAAAGGCGAAGGCAACTTTGGGTCCAGTCCTTTGTTGTTGTTGTTGTTGTTGTTGAGTTTAATTATAGTGGCGTGCGTACAGATGTGCATGTGACACTTTTTTCTGACTGCACAGCAGCCTGCTAATTGTTCATGGGGGAAAGAATGGTGCCACATCCCTCAGGCTTTTATGAGTTCAAAGAACCCTGATAGTTTGGCCGTCAAGCTTGGGACAATTTTTGTCCCAAACGTCTTTAAATACGGATGTAATTTATATTCTGTAAATGCCTGCCAATGCTTGTGGATTAGTCCATGAGACACGTTCGGTTTTCTTAGGCAAACTATGGATTTTTATTGACATCCACCTGATAAATCGAAAAGATCGGTCACGATACCCTCAGTGCCAACGCATTCTAACACAAGGCGATATAGGACTGCAGATTTCTCGTGAATGTGATACGATAGACATGACAACAAAAATTAAGGGTAGCCCCTTTCTTTCTTGACCACAATTAAAGTGGTTACTCAGAAAAATGTATGACCAATAATGTCAATCATGTGATGATGTTAAGCACGTACAAGTACGTTCAGCCTTGTTCAAAATACTGATAAACTTGGGCACACCAAACTAAATCATATTGACCAGATTTCTTGGATTCACCTCATTGTTTTCACGATAACACTCCTCGGCGGTCAGATGTTGCAAAGTTAGTAGGAATGTCTATCTTGGATATGTTACATATTGCTTCCTACGACACGATTTCTTGCGGCTTGAAAATAGCTGGATCGGAGGATTAAACGCCTAATGCGTACGCAGACAGATTTATTGAATGTATGGCAGGAGTGATCTGACATGATCATTGGTCTGATGTGTTGTTTGTAGCGTTCAACCTCTGGAAATTCAAATTGCGTCTGTTCTTATGTCTTTACGTATTGATAGCCAACATAACACTCTTATATTGATTTATCCTACCTGATCACGAAGACTTTCCTCCCTTTGAAATCTCATACTTCATGTTTCATGCAAACAGTTACTCGTATATCACCGGCGACTACTTAACGTCTTAGTTACCTTCCTGTCTGTTCAAGGTGGCATTGCGCATGGCGTTTTCTTCTCTGTCTTAATTCGTTTCTGGAAAGTGTGTGTTTTTTTATCTTGTATTTTCGTTTTTATTTTAAAGTTATAAATAAATTGATTTACTTCAATATCTATTTATACTCCTTGCTCACATAATTGTTAACAGAGCTACTAATGTATGTTGATTGGCTGTGGGGTTTTGTTTGTTGTCAGTATGAATAATCTGCCTTTTATTGTAAAAAAGCAAAATTTTCAGTGGACATTTACCGTATCAAAACTATGACGCTTCGTTTCAAAACTTGGAAGAAACAAGTAAACGATCCCTAAGAGTAGTATTCTTACGCAGCCCCACCCCCCATATATATATGTGTGTGTGTGTGTGTGTGTGTGTGTGTGTGTGATCTTGCTATGATATACGTTGTGAGTTGCTTAGATGTAAGTGTAAGTGTTGGTGAGAAACTAAAACATTAAATCCAAGTTTGCACTGTGGAATCAGTTCTTCAATGTTAACATCAACGTCTTGGTCAAGTGCCATTGATCGATGACACAATACAGTCCTTTTGATAGATCAATTTTCATCTAAAAGTTATGCAAAAAGGAAGCGTGTGTTAATAAATAAAATGCCATATGTTGTTCTTGCTTTCACAAGGCATGTAACAAACCTGTAACATGCTACAACAGTATTGTTTAGCTCGTGTTTGTAACAGTCTGTGATACCCAAATGTATTTAATACTCATTTATTTAAATAAGATTTTTTATTTATTATTCGATTTCTATTGTTTTCAAATAAATGTATTTTTTTTAAAAAAAACATAATGACTGTCTGGTAAGTCTTTTAAATATTGACAAGTGCTTCTTTGGAATAAATTTTGAAAATACATCTGCCATAAAGGTGTGTGATATCGCTTTCTGTTCCCATGATTGGCGACTTGTTTGGGTCGAGGATTTATCACAGATTTGTTGAATAGCTGAGGGAAAGTTACAGTGAAACTACGCCCATCATTGGAAACGAAATTATGTCCGAAAAACGATACATTTTGCTCCAAAATAGAGATAATATTGTAATGTCCGGCTCAGTAGATATTTAAAGGCAAATATATAATATATTGTGTATTACATACACCTCCTTTAAAGATAATTTTACAGAAGTTTTGTTCGACAACTTATTCGTTATTGCCTCTGCTTAGATTACATGATCTTGTAGTCAATGTATAGTTTTGCTTTCTTATTTTCTGTCTCCACTCTTACCTTTCAATTTTCTTTAACCACGTTTGTGTTAATGATAGTTCTATTCAAAAGAACCGATTCTACTTAGCTTGTAAACTGCTATCTATATGACGAAATCTTAAAATATATGTAGAAGCACAATACATGTCCCGATACACCTGATGAAAAGTTCATTAATATACCAAGTGTAAATAAATGCTATTGGAATGATCAGCAGACAGTAATATGTCATCAGTGTATGCATTGTTATTTTAAGTATGTAAGGTTTCCGTCAGCAATATTGGCGCAAAACGCATACCAAATTCGACCGAATGACGAACTTGAAATACAGCAATGCTTAAATTTGATAAGTGGCAAATGTCACCAAAACATTTTGTTCAAAATATTACTAATTTTGGACGCACGGCACACAACCCATGTGTTTTCACATGTTGGCTTTTTATGGGCTTAGCTTTGAAAAGATGTAATGTTAATGCATCGGGCTACTGAAATTTAATATAATTCCTTTGGACTTTTGCTGTCAGCATTTCAGCTGAGGAACTAGGTCAGCTTTAGAGCTGGTTTTACAAACTCCAAGTTCAATGCCCCTAATTGACAGGAGAAATTAAGCAAACTAAACCGTTCTTGTAAACACATTAGTAAAAGTTCAATATTTTATATAAAAAAGCTATTATGTTGAAGATGAACGACAATGAATATGATGTATTGTAAACGAATATAAAAACAAACTATAGACGTTGGAATTTCTTGAGAGCGGGATCTTGACACGATGGATAGCAGACGATAAAGTAGGCGTGGAACACCTTGCACAATTAAAAACTTGAATTAAGATGCAGTAATATTCTATCAAAACAGCTCTATATTTTAAATATTGTATTTATTTGTTTGATTCTTAAAGACAAATAATAATTTTATTTTTCTGGGTTACAAGCTCTAGAAATGCATGGAGCTGGTCTTCCTGATGACATTTAGAAATCACATTTTCATATGCATTTATAATATAAATGGAGATATTTTTGTACACTGTGACTATCACGTTCCTTAATTAAAGGACGATATTTCTTCATAAAAGTAAAAGCTGAATTTTCAACCAAAAGTAAAAATGATATAAGAAATGAATTGTGCACAATTAACTGATGGGTAGATAAGCATATATATATATATATATATATATATATATATATATATATATATATATATATATATATATATATATATATATATAGATAGATAGATAGATAGATAGATAGATAGATAGATAGATAGATAGATATTCAAACCATCACATAAAGGTTAGAGCCTTGGAGGTGTTAAACAATATTAATCATTATTCAGGTTGCTGTTTATAGAGAAAAAAAGACGATACTGGAAATAGAGCCATTCATATCTCAAAATTTACACGTAGTAATATATTTGGACATAGTAGAGAGAGTATAAGCTTATATGCGGGGAAATAAAATATGATACAAGGCATTTAGTAGTGATAATACAAGTATCGGGGTCGATTTTCAGTTTAGTTATAAATCCTGACAACGATGCTTATATGCATGCAGTTTGGTATAGACCAGGACTAAGAGAATCAGTTATGTGTGCACAATATAAATCAACCAATTACTTAATGTTAGTAATTAAGACATATATGGATGAAATTAACCCATTTAAGCATTATAGACTTACCTTTTTCCTTATATTTGAAAATCATTTTGCAGTGGTAACAAATGCTTCATATAAAACTGACGACACCCTAATATCGACTCTCTTAACTTTCGTAATAACCAAACCGTTTGGTACTTGGTTTGGTACATCTTCACTAAAGGAAGAACTCTGCTGTTTTAGACAGCATCCGCCCTTGCAGATCTCTATGTATTTGCCCTGAACACACGTCAAACATTTAAAATATACCCAGTTCTAAAACGGGTCTTTCTAACAATGATCGATTATTTTAGAGACATCAATACTTGGAATCGTGGATTAAAGGAACCAGGTTATATGTATGTATGTATGTATGTATGTATGTATGTATGTATGTATGTATGTGTGTGTGTGTGTGTGTGTCTGTGTGTGTGTGTCCATTTATTTATTCATTTTGTCATTGAAGTAATAGTTACATAGATGCAGACATTTATTGAACTATGCAATCCTTCATATTTTAAGAAGAATTATGCACATACGTTTAAATAATCGCAACTATTTTATCATACAGGGTGACTTCACATGAAATATTATTGTGAACATATGTGAAAATACTAAATCAGCAAACTAACATTATCCGAAGAAAGGAAAAGCAAGGAGGATGGGATGGTTGGGTCTGATAAATATTTATTCGAGGAATTGCGACCTTAGAAAATTTCCCAAGCCGAGTTCGTTTCGTGTCAACACAAGGAAGCATTACGCGTAACAGTTTCCTTTCTGCCACGACTCATTATTGTGGACTATATTTTCAAATTAGAAATGGATCGATAAATTTCAATCCTTGTCTTTTATTAACCTGCTAAAACACATGCTAAAAAAACTAAAGATGCATGACATTTTCTCACATCTAACAGCATATGTGCTGAAATGAATAGTGACATCAAACAAACGCCAAAGATTGATGA
The DNA here is from genome assembly GCA_028554795.2 of Sinohyriopsis cumingii. Taxonomy (NCBI): domain Eukaryota; kingdom Metazoa; phylum Mollusca; class Bivalvia; order Unionida; family Unionidae; genus Sinohyriopsis; species Sinohyriopsis cumingii. The sequence continues at coordinate 65,406,835 of CM068833.1, read as the reverse complement.
CGGAACAAAACCATCATAAATATGAATATTTATGTAAACATTATGCAAACGAAGCATGTGTGAATCAATAAGATACAACGTGTTACGCATTCATTCAAAAGACCTGTAACAGACTTGAGACATGTGTCAACAGGTTGACATTATTGTTTAGATCGTGTTTGCGAACAGGTTGTCATTATTGTTTCGATCGCGTTGTGAAAAGTTATGTATCGATCGTTTATTTCCATAAGTTTTTGTTGTTCATTATTTGATTTTATGATTATATTTTATTTAATTAAAGTCTGTTGAAGCCCTAGGGAACATATGGCAAGCATTTTGGCACATACCTCGTTTGCATAATTTTTAGATAAGCATTCATATTTCCTAACATTCATATTTCATAGCTTTCTGTTTGGGGCAAGTTGTTTTAGTCGAGATTTTCCACCAGATGTTGTGACTGACTGCTCAGGAGTTACATTAAAACATACCGAGCGTGTTGCCTGACAAATACTAATACTTTAATTCGACACGAAAGTTATGTACTAAAGAACGATACATAAATGAATTTCCTAATTACATATTAAAGTACAAGGTATTGTGACAATTTAAAAAAGACGACAAAATCAGCTGCAAAATCTATCCGCTCATATGAAATGACGCTTTTCAGCTTCGTCGTGTAATTATTAATTGCTAATTATTCTTAACGGTTTCAGCATATGAGGCGATTGAAACTACATATTTGTGTCCTGAAATATGGAAGCGGTTTGTGGGGGAATCTTTGTTTTAGCATCTTTTCACACATTATTCAATATATCCCTGCTTCTGTTGCTAAAATTGAAATCTTGACCGAAGTATTGAGCTCTAGCTTTTCTCGTTTGGTTATTTCTGTTTTGTGCGCTTTATAATAAAAGGGAAAAAAACTCTTATCTATATGTTTAGACGATTTTTTCCCCCCGAATCATCGCGATTTAAGACAACCGTAAATATAGTTTACGAATATAGGAATTAGTTTGAAGAGAAATGTTGGCTAAGTCTTTGTTGGAATGGGGAAGGCGCAATGACTGATAGAAGACATGCAAATGTTTACCTTTAACTTTGAAATTCAGAATGAATCGTTGCTGCTGTAGATGATCTATACAATACAAGCAATCACATTTAATGCAATGTAAATACCATTGTTATTACAGAGTAGATATCTGTTATTGTAACAAACGGTGTAACCTCAAAAGCCTTGTGCGACGTTTTGGTATTATGTCATCCGTTTCAAGGTATGGTGCCATATTGCTGAACAATTATTTTCAGGTTGATGTTTATGGAGCAAAATATAACAACTCGGGCCCAAAGATGAACACATAATAATAAATATGGATTCGGTAGAGAAAGTCGAGGTCTATGTGCGCAGTAAATAAAATACATTGAATAATACAATTGTAGGGTGATTTTCATTTAGTTATATGTACTGATTTTGATTCATATAATTAGATAACTACATATAATTCATGAGCAAGATAGGCAATTCTCTGTACAAAACATAAATCGATTGATATCCTGAGGAACCTTAATAATGGTAATTGAAGATGAACACGGGAGAAACCAGCTAAATTATACAAGAAAGGCTTAATTTGTTACTTAATTAGAACGTCATTTTACAGTTGTAACTAAAGCAGGATATAGAACTAGCGACTACCTGATATGAACACCCTTAACATTCCCAACAAAGATAGTAACGAAACATCTTGAATCTTGAATACTTCTCTATTGATGATTGAACTCTGCCGTTTGAGACACACTTCGTCATTGCAAACTCGACACATTTGTCATGGATAGGCTTCAGATATTTCAAATATACATAGCCCGGAAATAAGCTTTTATAAGTATGTCCTATTATCTTGAATACTTAATGTGTCGAAATAAAAGGTAAAACTGTTTCCCAATCAACGAATACGAAGACAGAAGATCAGTTGGAAAAAGGATAGTTTCTTCACGATCATAATCTTCAGGTAATGGCATTCGGAAATAAAATGAGCAACTAATGGATATTGATGGAAACGAACGAATGGAAGGTGTTACACTTACTGTCCACGTGAAAAATAAAATGGTGGTCAAGAAAGACTATCATCAACATGGAAACGAGTCATGATCTCGGCAGGAAAATATCTGATTCATTAATTCTCTATGGGAGTCTGAAAAGCATTTTGGAGGTATATATTTTTATTTTAAGAATTTATTCTAATCTAAACATGATGATACAGTTAGTCGTGATCCTGTTTTGCATGAGACATAGAGTTTTAGATTCATCAGAGCGGCCTGTTTCATCATTAAAAGGCACCCAAGAATGAGGAAATATGGAAAATAATAAAGGGACAGGATTTGATGAAAATTTACTTTTGAAGTTTTTAAAATTTGTTGGAAAGATCTTGGTAATGTTTTTTAACCAATATATCTCTTGCTGATTTGGCTTATTTTCATTAACTAAAATAAAAATAATTTTACTTCTGTGCTTTAAGGGACCCATCATTCAATATGTTGTTGTTTTGTTTTTAAAAATACCTACTATTATCTCATTTAAATGTATCTTAGAAGGCTATAGTTTATTGTATTGAGAAATGAATTAAAAAAAGTGTGCTTGATATAATACATACAGATCAAAACATGTTTTATTAAAGAGACGTATACTATACCCGTAGCCCATGAGAACCATGTTGTATGAATGTGGTTTAATAAAGTTCGTCATATGTTTTAATAAATTTCGAAAAAGCATTTGTTTCATTGGTATTGCCAATCATAGATACAATGTTAGATTGTTTTGAAAAACAAACAAAATCAGACGTTCTAGGTGTGTTTGAAGTGTGTAACAAGGAATATCTGAACAAGACATAAACGTGATAAAATACAAACATAAAAATAAGAGAAAAGGGTAGACTTCGTCGGAGTTGTTTTGTAATGATAATGCTCTATTCAATTATGTAGTAAATGAAGATGGTTCTTCGCTTTCGGATGGAAAATGTTCAAATTAGTTTGAAATAAAACCAACTTTTATAGTAATTTTCAATGTTCTGACATCTATTGAACTTCAAATGAACAAGCTGAACAGAAACAGTGACAACAATGCACAACAACGTTTTGGGAACCCAGCGTTACGTTTCTGTTTCTAATTAAGAGACCAAGCTAAATTGTATTAATTGGTGGCCACAGTCTTTGGTCGCACTGTGTCTTGAATTTGATAGTGATTTAATGTTTATTTGCGATTTATTTTTATAAAGTGGCAAACGTTAATGTGGTTTCGCTTTATAGCATGTGAACCTACTTTTGGTTCAAAATATTTGTTTTCTATGAATACGATAGGAAAGGCTAAATGGATTCGTTATTGCTTTACTAAAATACTATTGAAACCATTAACCATATTCATTGTCGTAAAGACATTGATCATCTTCATGTAACTCTTGATCCGTCTTAATTAGTGTAAAAATGAAAGAAAGCGGTGGCGAAATGTTTAACCCGATATCTAAAATTCTTGACTACTTTGACGATATATATACATACATACATACATACATACATATATATATATATATATATATATATATATATATATATATATATATATATATATATATACAGTAATTAGTAAAGATTAAATTGAAAATTGGAAAAGCAATGCAAGTGTGTAAAAATGATGGTCGGATATGTTAGCACCTACCTCTGTGGTGACGAACGATGGCAGTTACGTCTAGACAGACCTTAAAAATAGCCGTTAAAACCTGCTTTTAAACAAACGCAGACAATAACTAGCTACTGAGGAAACAGAACAATACGTTTGATTGGCTGTTGTGGGACACTGACCAATGTTCATTTCTTACATTTTGCTGATTCAAGATAGCACGTGTCTATACAAATAAGATCATGATGTCGCAGTCTGCAGAAATAAAGACGCTCTCAGTTACCTGTTTAATCAAGCGAAAACACTCAGTGAGGATTATAATATTTGTAATTAGCAAGCACAGGTGACACCTAGTATACATATTCTAAGCTTCAGTAGGTAAAAAAAACAATTTGGAGTTCCCTGTTATTTAAAATATATGAAAGTAAACACATGACCAATGAACTACTGGCACCAAGAATCTGAGAAGCTTGATTGCAGAAGCTAATATTGGGTTGCCTTTACTTGCTGGGCATTGTTACTTAGGCCCTGGATTGTTATTTATTAAGCATTAAAATGGAAAAGCTCGGTCTGCACAGCATACATTATATAATTCGATAGTTTATGTAAATGATGTAACAATTTTATCTCAAAAGTAGAAATAAGACTTTGCAACGTACGAACAATAGCTAAAGGTACAAAAAACTATATCAACGAAAGAATAGACGCTATCCTAAAATGTAATGTCAGGAAGTATTTGCAAAAGGTTAAAAATGAAAAAGCACAGAGAATTGTATGTTCAGCAGATCTCGAGAGCAGTTTTACAGACAACACTAAAAACAAAAATTTGCTTGTTTTGTTGTTTACTTGTTTGTGTTTTTATGCTTGTTTATTTTTCTAGTTTACCTGTTTGCATACGTCCTTTTATATCTGTTCATTGTTGGCATTGATAATTAAATCAATTTGTTCTCTGAGTGTTCCTTTTCATATTTTGGTGCACTTTTGCTTTTGCTCTGTGTATCAGAGTATTTAGATTTCGTCGTCCTACCACATATATTTATCATGCTTCAAAAGTGGTTTCCGATATAAAATAGCAAGCCAGAGACAGATAAATGGAAACAAGAACTCAGATAGCCAATACAAATTATAAACTGAACCCTATCTTATCTCACCATTAAGAGGTTAGTGCTAGGACTGGTCAGCCTGGTGTGTGTGTGTGTGTGTGTGTGTGTGTGTGACTAGGATTTTAACGTAGCTTTAACAATTTTCAGTCATATCGCTACGATGTCTGTAGTGTGGCAGTTTATAATGATGTCTAACATTGGGGCATCATGCCGCAGACATTAGCATGATGTCGCACCCAGTCACTTTATCCTGACACCAGGCCGACCAGTCATAACACTACCCTCTTAATGCTGGGCGCCTAGCGAGGCAGTTGTTAGTACCATTTTTGTAAGTCTTTGATCTGACTCGGACGGGGTTCGAAGCCACGACATCCCGCTTTCCGAGGCGGACGCTCTAACTAGCGATATGATTATAAAATTGTTAAAGCTACTTTAAAAATCAAAATCACACACACACACACACACACACAGGAACCCTATCTTAAAACACACAAATACCCCCCTAAAAACACAAAGACGACTAATAAATACTATTTTCATCCCACCTCTGTTATTTCAATGCCAGACGTGGGCATCAAACAAAAATCATGTCGCAAAAGACCACCACGTGTGAAACTAAATGCTTGAGAAAAACGGTAAACAAGACCAAAAAGGATCGGGTAAGGAACGAAATGATCGGATAAATGGTGGAACAACACCTGTCATAGACTACATTAAGACACAAACAATTAAATGATTTAAACATCTTATCAGAATGAACCTCCAGCAAACCACAGCTCAAGCGTCCAAAATAAAAACGATCAGGCTTTATAAAACAAGGAAGACCAAGGGAAAGACGGATATATGGAGGAGCGGAGACACTACTAAAAACAATACGACAACAAGCCATTTCTCACTCTCTGCTCTAGACCTGAAGCTCTCGCTACAACGCTTAACTGCACAAACAATATGACAAGACAAGACAAGAAAATAATTATTCACGGAACAACCACAATCACACGTGATATTATATGCACAAGCCGTACATCATTTGTATTTTGTTTCTCGTTTTTCCATCTCTTCTATTTTCGTCTCTCTTTAGTGATTGTCAATGTGCCTAAGCATCAGACATTGGTAGTATTTTAAAACAGTTGAAAAAACTGTTAACATAATTAATGATTGTTAGTCTCTTTGAACTGTCATATTTGTGTTTTCAAGAGTCAAACCTTCATTATAACGTAGTCAGTAGTAGCTGAAGGTGGTTGGGGGTACATCTTCAAAAGAGGTGGGTGTGGTCTCATGAATTATCTTACTACTCACATATATTGATTTATACATACAAGGTGTACATTTTCTAACGTCCACGTCGACAACAGCTACTGCACAGGTTTGCAGCGTAAGCTCTCTTATTTCTTATCGCCGACCAATTAAAGATCGTACTTACGCCTTGAAAATAAACATTTATGGATTTTTGTAAAGCGAAATAATATATGTAATCTGCCCTCCGATGGTACAGTGTTTCACCCACGAGATGAAATCTGTATTCTATTAACTCGGAGCACGGGCAGTTTCTTTTTATTTTATTCTCAAACTTGTGTGCTAGCTAACTCATACAACGGACTGAGGTAGCATATTTCTTGCAGTAATGTCAGCTGTTTACCATTTATGTTCTGCCGTGTTTTGTGTACATTCGCACATAATCTATGAATAGTAATATAATTATCTCTTCTGATTAAAGGTAAGAAGGCACGCACACGGAAAAGGAATGGGAAAAATGAAATTGTTTTCGGATATAGGTTTTCTTAGTGTTATATAATGTTATAGGCGTTTATTGCAGAAAAAGTTCCCAGGTGGAATAAATATTGAAAAGACACTTTGTAAATTTTTAGTAATTTTATAATGAAAACAAATATTTCTCTCTTGGTAAAATCCATTAATCATCTATCTATCTATCTATCTATCTATCTATCTATCTATATATATATATATATATATATATATATATATATATATATATATATATATATATATATATATATATATATATATATATATATATATATATATATATATATATATATATAATCTGTGTGTATGTGTGTGGGTGAAACAGTCCTAACACTAATCTCTTAATACTGAGTGCTAAGCCAGGTAGCTGCTAGTACAATTTGTACAAGTCTCTGACATGACTCGGCCGGGGTTCAAACCCGTGGCCTCCTGCATCCGAGCCCGACACTCTAATCACTTAGGCCACCGGAGCGGTCTCAAGGAAGGTAGACACTGGCATATAATCTTTCAGTTAACTCAGTTTTCAATAAAATAATACAATATGATGGCCTAGATATGCATCGGTAAAGAAGACAGAAATATCTCCAACTGCTTAAACTCGGTTATGATGATCCAATCATCGATCTCTACATTTTAACGTTACCCCCCGACATACATACATACATACATACATACATACATACTTGTTTATTTGCTTACTCAAGATCACATTGTGTGGAAACTTTGATGATGCTTCATGTATACGCATATCTTCTTATAAGTAATTGGTATTTAAGAGCACCCGTGATAATGTGAATAGGTATTATCCAATATTACGACTATAGATCCAATTCTGGACACACAAAATCTGCCCCTCTGTTGTTTGACCATTACGCAACGGCCTATCCACGGTCAACGACCCATCCATGGTAAATTCAAAGGTAGTTATGCAAGAAGGTCGATCAGGTAGGGACTCCTCTGTTTGTTTTGCAATCAGTCAGTGATGTCACGACCGGCTTGAAAGCAATCTCGGGGTTTTTGGGGACCGGAAGCCATATATTAGCAAGTAAATGATAAATTATTCCAGTTTCAAAGAGACCAGATCGTATCCTATCAATGCTCAGATATTCAAATCTAGGGCGGAGTCTCGATAAGCAACCGCTTATATTTGGCCTAAATCCATGTTTCAATCATTACAAGTGTGAACCTCGCCAAGGATGGATCATATAGACGTTGGCAGGCATTAGACTGTACTCCGATCCGGAAGTACCAGGAGATCACGTAGTCAAAGGTACCTGAAGTACCAAAAGAGAAACAAGAGGCGGACAGGGATTGACAGATGAGTAAAAGAGAACACTGATAGAAAACACTTTCACTTTAAGACCTGTAATTTTAAATGATAAAATATCAATTGGCAACTGTGAATATGTCATAATTTTTTATTTGTTCAAAATAAATTGCGACTGAGAAATGTGTCGATGAAATTACTGAATAAATTTGATATATTTTATCAAATTGTTATACCTTTCACCATGAGATATTTTTACAACTAGACCGTCGGCATTGCTGACTTGGGGCTCGGAGCTATTTAAATTTGAATTTTCCACCTCCGGTATTAGAAATATTACTGTAGGAGGAACGTGACACTCAGAAAAAAAGAAATGTGAACAGATTCAAAAAGATGTATAATTATAAAGGAGAACGATGATAAAAGAAAATTAAAGAAAAACGACGTCAGGATAAACCGACGGTTTTGTGGTTGTATTTATATTTTTGTATTATATAATAACTACAAAGAAAGTAATCGAAGATCTTTTTTATCTCTAAATATTTATCCGTCATAAATATAACAAACGATATGAAAACAAATTTTCAAAATCATCGAAAACACGAGTCTTTACTCTGAAACAAGGTGGTATTGAATGAAATAATTATCTTAATAAAAACATAATAAAGTATGTTGACCATGTATAGAAAGTGGAATTTCCGCTTTAAAACAAAACTATAAAAACACTTTTAGCAGACTAAAGTAAGTCAAACGTACAAGCCTTCAGAATTCTACTATTTACCGCTAGTCATTGTGTTAAGCCTGGCATGATCCAAACTTTTCTCTCGCTCATACTTCGAAAGCTCGATGGCATAGATTTTTAATTATCGTTTACATTTATGTTTCCTTAGCAACATAACCTTCAATTTAATCTGGTTAAATCACTTTAAGTTTGTTCTTCCAGAACTATGAATAGTATACTTAAAATCATTGTGAAGAAAACCACTTGCATACTGTAAACAATAAGCTCAAATAAGAATATAAAGGAAAGCGAAAATAAAGTATAATTCAAATAAAATCATATGACGTTCAAGATCACGTCGAGTCTCGTAATAAATCATGTGATAACATATAAGCTACGATGCATGTGCAGAAATCATGTGACATTTACTACTTCCAGTTTTCCAGCGCCTGCATAATGTCTTCTATGCAAGGCACTTTTAATTTTCGGGCCACTAACACCACGATTTTTGGATGTAGGTGTAGCCGATATCCATTTTGTCAAGTCAATGGATGGTACGCTTGTGCATGGGACCACATGATTGCTAGAAAAGGAAATAAAGTATTTCTTTAGGGATGACAGTTTTTTGAACAGCCGATTGAATTATAGTTGCTGTTATGTCTTGCATCCAAAACTATTAAAGTCGTGGACCATGAAATGAGTACTAATTTAGGCATTCAAAATGTCATTTTGAAACGATTGTATTTCTGCCAAAAAGTGCCATTAAGAACAGTATTTAAGTTGAAAGCTGTTTAGTGAACCGTAAAACCTTAGAATTTTACCATTCATTCTTACACGATTAAAATTAGGTACATCGGCTATCACGAATGAATTAGGCCAATATCAAGCAGACGCGAATAATACACATCACATGAAACTAGTTTACCCGATGTAGGCTTAAATGAATATTCAGGTGTAAAGGCTTTGCTGGAAAGTCATTATGATTGACTTATATCGAAAGTGAAACCATCAGCATGAGAAAATTTCATTACCAAAGTATTGTGAGCTGGGCGTGACGACTGACAACATTACTGACATAATTGACAAAAGGTTAAGCTAGTAAAAATTACATGATTAACGTTAATGGCTTAACTTTCAAACGTTTAGATAGTGATAATACGTCATTGACGTTACTTAACGTTTAAAACGAAAGCTAAAGCTATCAAATCATTTCCCTGATTATCTGTTCCATTTTAATATTTTACTTGTATATATACTCTTTGAGAAACGTTTCCTAAGGGAAATAATTCCTAGTCATTTTTGAAAGAGTTTAAATAACTCTCCTTTAAGCTTCTCATTTTAAGTACTATGAAGGATTTAATGCTTAAAAATGAGCAATAAAAATGTATCGCAAATATTAATCAGTAATGTTTCAAAACCTTTAATCAACACCTATTTTTTACAAATAAAATAGGTCGGCCCGTTACGCACGTGTACTGTTTGCAACATTGTTACCTCTACATATAACCTACTTTAAGATAAAGCACTAATATTTATTACGTTGGAGCACAGTTGCATGCTGACGCTTTAAGATCGACCTTTTTATTCAAAATTCTTTGAAGTGAAAGTAGTGAATATATAAAATATTGAAACTGACATTAGATTCAGGACTTTCGTGCTTATTACGAAATCGGGAAGCATCCCGCTGTTTAGCATATCATGGTATCTTACAGGCATGTTTCTAGTAAGTATGACACATGGCATATACTTATTTGTGTTCCTTGTAAAGTTTTTGCAATGATTTTCAAACAGCTTAAAATTATTTCAGGTTGGCTGGTAAATAATGAGATAGGTTAGGGGGGTAAGTTATTTTGTAAACTAACCTTACGTGTTCAAAAAGAAGGCATCTTTTCGTATCTTTATCAAACCAATGATGGCTCATAGAATCGCTGATAGCGACATTTTTCTGATCTCATCCTGTTGCTCTGTAATAAACAAAGAAACATGTAAAACATAACTCAGAATATCCGGGTGTAAATTTAGAAAGTTAAGGAATAAAAAATGTATTTTATAAAGTAGCCTACCTGTAAAAATGTATATAAAATTGTTTGAAACTGGCTACATCATAGATTATTTGTTTGAAACGGGCTACATGATATATTGTTTGAAATGGGTTATGTGGTATATTATGTTGATTGAAAAGGGCAATGTAATATATTATGTTAATTAAATTGGGCTATGTGGTATAATGTGTTGACTGAAATGATCTATGTGAAATATTATGTTGATTGAGATGGGCTACGTGACATATTATACTTTTTAAAATTGCTGTGTGATAATGTGATATAATCTGACTGAATTTGACTATGTGATATATTAGGTTGATTGAAATGGGCTATGTACCATATTTTGTTGACTGAAGTGGGTTATGTGATATATAATGTAGGTAGATTGGGCTATGTGACATATGATATTGATAGAAATGGCTGTGTTACATAATATGTTGATTAAAGCGGGCTATCTGATATAATTAAGATTTGATATAATAGGTTGATTGAAATGGGCTATGTGATATATTATGTTGATTGCAATGGGCTATATGGTATATAATGTCGATTGATTTGGTTTATATGGTATATTATGTTGATAGAAATGAGCTATGTGATATATTAGGTTTATTGAAATTTGTTATGTGATATATAATGTCGATTGATTTGGGCTATATGGTATATTATGTTGATTGAAATGAGCTATGTGATATATTAGGTTGATTGAAATGAGCTATGTGATACATTATGTTGACTGAAATGGCTACGTGGTATATTACGTTGTCTGAAATGGGCTATATGGTATATTATGTTGACTGAAATGACCTATGTGATATATTTTGTTGATTGAAATGGGCTATGTGATATATAATGTCGATTGATTTGGGCTATATGGTATATTATGTTGATTGAAATGAGCTATGTGATATATTATGCTGATTGAAATGGGCTATATGGTATATTATGTTGATTGAAATGAGCTATATGGTACATTATGTTGACTGAAATGAGCTATGTGATTTATTATGTTAATTGAAATGGGCTATGTGATATATTATGTTGATTGAAATGGGTTATGTGATATATTATGTTGATTGAAATGAGCTATGTGATATATTATGTTGACTGAAATGGGCTATGTGATATATTATGTTGATTGAAATGGGCTATATGGAATATTATGCTGATTGAACTGGGCTATATGGTATTTTATGTTAATTGAAATGGGCTATATGGTACATTATGTTGACTGAAATGAGCTATGTGAAATATTATGTTAATTGAAATGGGTTATGTGATATATTATGTTGATTGAAATGAGCTGTGATATATTATGTTGATTGAAATGAGCTATATGGTATATTATGTTGATTGAAATGGGGTATATGGTATATAATGTCAATTGATTTGAGCTATATGGTATATAATATTGATTGAAATGGGCTATATTATGTTGATTGAAATGGGCTATGTGGTATGATGTGATGACAGAAATGATCTATGTGAAATATTATGTTAATTGAAATGGGTTATGTGATATATTATGTTGATTGAAATGAGCTATGTGATATATTATGTTGACTGGAATGGGCTATATGGTATATTACGTTGATTGAAATGAGCTATGCGATATATTATGTTGATTGAAATGAGCTGTGATATTTATTATGTTGTTTGAAATAGGCTATGTGATTTATTATGCTGTTTGTAACGGGCTATGTGATATAGTATTTTTTTGAAATAAATTGGCTATGTAATATATTGTTTTGTTTGAAATGTGCTATGTGATATATTATGTTGATTGAAATGGGCTATATGGTATATTACGTTGATTGAAATGAGCTATGCGATATATTATGTTGATTGAAATGAGCTGTGATATTTATTATGTTGTTTGAAATAGGCTATGTGATTTATTATGCTGTTTGTAACGGGCTATGTGATATAGTATTTTTTTGAAATAAATTGGCTATGTAATATATTGTTTTGTTTGAAATGTGCTATGTGATATATTATGTTGATTGAAATGGGCTATGTGATATATTATGTTGATTGAAATGGGCTATGTGATATATTATGTTGATTGAAATGGGCTATATGATATATTAGATTCTTTAAAATTGACTACGTGACCTATTATGATATTTTGCAAGTGTCTGTTTGTAAAGAAAGCTCGGGCATTCAGGCTTGTTTTGAATGATTAAATTATTTGCATCAGTAGGTGGCTATTTTCTCTTAACAGTGTGTGCGTGTGTGTGTGTGTGTGTGTGTGTGTGTGTGTGTGTGTGTGATCGAGATTTGTTAACATAGGATTCAATTATAAACGATAAGGATGGGAAACAGTGAATGTTTGGTTGATTGGTTTCTACAAGTGAGTACCTGAGAAAAACAAAGATATGGAAAACAACGGAAACTCTTGTGAAGACGATGTTCGTATGTGTGTGTGTGTGTGCATTTGTGTATGCATTGTGGAAGTAAAAGATGCATTATTATTATTATTATTATTATTATTAGTAGTAGTAGTAGTAGTAGTAGAATAGTATTGCTACTAGTACTAATATTTTTCCCAACTGGAAATCATTGAAATACCAATAGGAGTCTCCTTCCTTGAGGTTCTGGAATTCTCTTCCCAAGATGCAACTCAGAATTGGTCTGGCATTGGATCCGTTAAGCCATTTTTCAGTGAGCAATCCCGTTAAATGGTCAATGTCGCGGCGGTCACTGAAAGAGTAAATTACCTATCATGCTTCTCCTACTAAAATGTATACAAATATAAAACTCTTGTTAAAACTTTATATAGATTTTGATGAACATTGTAGAATATTTACTCAACATGTTTTTCCCAATGAGGGCGAAAAGAGAAAGGCATAGTGACAGGACGATAAATCTGTAATGGTTAATAGGTGTAAGTCACCAGGTCTTGAACAACAAAAAACAACAGAGACATGTATTATTGAGCAATAATTTATACATGGTCACTAGCACATGCACTACTTAGGAGGCTAGCATTGCTATAATTTGTACAAGGTTAGCAGTACATGTACAATTTAGCTAGCTAACATTGCTATAATCTGTACAAGGTCAGCAGTACGTGTACAATATAGCTGGCTAAAATCGCTATAATTTGTACAAGGTCAGCAGTACGTGTACAATATAGCTAGCTAACATTGCTATAATTTGTACAAGGTCAGCAGTACGTGTACAATATAGCTAGCTAACATTGCTATAATTTGCACAAGGTTAGCAGTACATGTACAATTTAGCTAGCTAACGTTGTTATAATTTGTACAAGGTTAGCAGTACGTGTACAATATAGGTAGCTAAAATCGCTATAATTTGTAAGGTTTCATGGCATTCAGGACGTATAAAAAAACAGAAGGTAATATTTATATGTCGCTAAATACCGAAAGCCGTTGGTTTGGTTTGGTATTTTACGGCACAGCAAAGCACAAAGGCTACTTTTCGCTAAGGCAATTGGAGTAAAGTATCTTGTCCAGCGGCATTACGCAGTATACTGGCTGAGCCTGAATGGGAAACAATAGAAAAGCGGTATTATTAGCTATTACGATTTTAAAAAAATGCAACATAATTTATAATCATTCATTTCATTGGAGGTATATCTTAAAGAACCAGTAAATGTAATATGATTTTAATACATATTCCGTCGATCATTTGCAGTAACATTTACAAAAGCAAACTTTCGATACTTGAAATGTTTGCGCCCTAGGTGAATATGGTTGACTTTGGAACATGAGCGTGGGATCAAATCCACAAAATGCTTTGAAATATGAAATCGTGGGATCGAATCCTCACAATGCTCGGAAATCCGATGGAATCCACACAGTGCTTTGAAACAAAATCGTATTATCCAATGTACACGATACTCTGAAACATGAAATTGTGGGATCGAATTCACATAATTATCGGAAATTTGAAATCGTGGTATCCAATCCACACAATGCTCACGAAACAATTAACAACAATAAGAACTATGGCGACATCAACAATAACTACAACAATTGTCTCTCATCAACCTTATCAGGCTAAAAGATAAGAACATCATATCGACATATATTTCTCATTCATTGGTTAAGAACGTCAAGTACATTTACAAACCATTTAAAATTTTAATAAACAATATATTTTTAGTTTTACGATTATTTATATTTCCCACTTGTTTTAGCCTTCATAATTATTTAAGCGACACATATGTTTCATTCTTGTCACAGTGTTCAAGGTTTTGTCAAAACCATTTGCCTGAGGCAGTTTCATATACTCTCTTGAAATTTCATGGTGATGTTCATCTGTAGCAGTGGTACTTTCTCTTCACGCTACATCTATACATTGAGTCTTTTAATTTAAATCTACTTCTCTGAAATAGTTTATGTACAGTAATGCAATTCGATGGGTATATTTATTTTGAGGAATGGTACTAACCACTAACGCAGGTCACGATGATTTACTTTTCGCGTTCGTTGATAAGATTTGCATTTAATTTACCTTTGCTGTCAGCCATTGTTGCAGAAAGTGTCATCAAACCAAACGACTGCATTTATTTCGCCGACTAATATTCTGAACTTAAAAACTAAATCACAGTGAAATACTTTTCCCGTTTTAGTTGTTGTATTGTGCGGTCTTTTTAATAATGCAGCGATAAGGCAGAGAAAGCACATTTCAAATATGTAACAGCATCACATGTATTGAAATATCGACAGTTTAAATTAAATCAGTTCAATAATCAATTGCTAATAGTATAAAACATACTCGAGCGTAAATTTGACGGAGCAGTTTCACTGACCCAGGGCTATGATCCACAAGACTGTCCAAGCCCGCAGTTAAGTACGATAGCCCACAGTAGACTCGATAGTTGCAATATGGCGGCCCACGATGGTCTCGTTCCCTGTTAATGTTCAGTGCGGCAAGATCAAAACTCGCACCAGTAGAGTACTGAAAAAGTCTATTTCTGGCCGAATCTTCTATTATTCTGTAATTGAGTTATTATTTTATTATTATTATTATTATTACCTAAACCTCTTATATTTGTGTCATTTTGGATGGTCTGGATACATTCCTACTACTACAATACGTACTACAACTATTACCACTACGATGAATACTACTACTTCTTCTGGTACTATATTCCTACTGTTGGTACAACCACTACTAACATTGGTGCTACTATTACTGCTACCAATAATACTTTTACTACAATTGGCAGCACTCACACTGCCATCGGTACTTCGATTACTATTGGTGCTACTACTACTTCTTTTTTAATGCTAATCTTTCTACTACTATTTGTACTACTGCTTCAGGTACTACTACTATTACTACTATTGACACTACAACAACTACTACTATTGGTACTCCTACTGCTACTATTGGCACCATTATTACCACGACTATTGGTACTACTATTACTGTTGGTACCACTACCACTAATACTACTGGTACTAATACTCCATATATATCACTAATGCTACTACTATTTATATTACTAATACTACTATTTATACTATTACTTCTGGTACTACTACTATTTGTATTACTACTACTGGTAATACTATAATTTGTATTACTACTACTACTATTTATATTACTACTACTGGTCCTACTACTATGTGCATTATTACTACTGGTAATACTACTATTTATATTACTACTACTACTATTTACATGCTACTTCTGTTACTACTACTGTTTATATTGCAAATACTGGTAATACTAATATTGATAGTACTACTACTATTTCTATTACAACTACTACTGGCACTTCTAAGAATATTTATATTACTACTACTGGTACAAATACTATTTGTATTACTACTCCTGGTACTACTACTATTCGTATTACTACTACTGGTAATAATACTGTCTGTATTACTGCTGCTACTATTTATATTAATACTACTACTATTTATATTACTACTTCTGATACTACTACTAATTATAATACTACTTCTGGTACTACTACTATTTATATTACTACTACTGGTACTACTATTTATATTACTACTTCTGATACTACTACTATTTATATTACTACTTCTAATACTACTACTATTTATATTACTACTACTGGTACTACTATTTATATTACTACTACTGGTACTACTATTTATATTACTACTACTGGTACTACTATTTATATTACTACTACTGGTACTACTATTTATATTACTACTACTATTTATATTACTACTTCTAATACTACTACTATTTATATTACTACTTCTGGTACTACAACCATTTATATTACTACTTCTAATACTACTACTATTTATATTACTACTTCTGATACTACTACTATTTATATTACTACTTCTGGTACTACTACTATTTATATTGCTACGACTGGTACTACTACCAGTTATATTGCTAATATTGGTAATACTAATACCAATATTGATGCTACTACTACTACTACTTCTACTACAACTACTACTGGTACTTTTAAGAATATTTATATTGCTCCTAATGTTGCTACTATCAAAATATGTATTACTACTAATGTTACTACCATCAATATGTATATTACTGCTACTGTTACTACTATCAATATTTATATTACTACTACTGTTACTAATATCAATATTTATATTACTGCTACTGTTACTACTATCACTATTTATATTACTGCTACTGGTGCTACTACTATTAATTATATCACTGTAACAGAGCAAAGGTTATTGCTCTGACAATCTGGCAATACTGGGAAAGGTAGGGTTCAATTACACGTCTTTCATCTACAGGGACTGACATTTTGGTTTGATGACAGTTAGGAGGACGACTAGGTGCTGTCTGAAGCAGATAGCTGATCAAAATGACCGAGCGAGCGGGCGTGTGTGTGATTTGGATTTCTAACGTAGCTTTAACATCGTTTCAATCATATAACTACGATGTCTGCAGTGTGGCAGTTTATAGTGACGTCTAGCACTGGATCATCATGCCGCAGACATATAGCATGATGTGCCGTTCAGTCACATTATCCTGACACCAGGCCGACCAGTCCTATATATATATATATATATATATATATATATATATATATATATATATATATATATATATATATATATATATGAAGGACTGTTCGGCCTGGTGTCAGGATAATATGACTGAGCGGGACATCATGCTACATATACTTTACACGAATGCAGTTCACGAAAAGAGGACAGAAGGAAGGAACTTTAAAGGATCGAATTCAGTTTGCGTGGGTACAAAGGAAAAGCAAACTAATCTTGTCTTAAGGTGTAAGAAAACTATGTATGTATGTATGTATGTATGTATGCATGTATGTATACATATATATGTATGTATGTATGTATGGATGGATGGATGGATGGATAGATGGATGGATGTATTTATGTCTGTGTGTGTGTGTGTGTGCGGGCGTGCGGGTGTTCTAGAGTGCGGGCGGGCGGGCGGGAGGGCTTGCGTATGTATGTATGTATGTATGTATGTGTGTATAGATGCATGTAGGTAGGTAGGGGCGTACGTAGGTAGGTAGGTACGTAGGTATGGATGGATGGATGTATTGATGAATGTATGGACGTACAGTATGTATTGTTGAATGTATGGTTGGATGGATTCATGGAATGATGGATGATAAAATTACAGTATTCTTTTTGGCAAAGCAGTTTACAAATGACAATAGTAAAATGCTCCTAGCTGGGTCAATGTGGGGAATAACATAACGCCGTATTGTGCAAAGCTTTATGTCCAATTTTAAAAACACTTTTTACAGCGTGCAAGGTGAATTAACACCTTAAGACAAGTTTCATTTTATTGATGGTCTGTACGCACCCTAAATAAATTCGATCCTTTAACGTTTCATAATATAGCCTATTTTCATGATCGTCGCTGAAACTAAATATACGTCGATTAAGAAAAAGTTGCGAATTTCAACGCCCACGGCCGAGTTCAAGGTCACCTTTGCAATAATAATTTGTCTCGTCATATATATTTGTATTCTAACAAAAGAACCAGTCGAATGATATAGTTTGCTTTACCAGCCTCTGTAAATGCCAACAGGCTCGAATGATAGAACACGCTTTGCCATAGATTTCTGACTTTATACATCTTTCCACAATAATTTTATTCACGTGACAACAGGATGCAAGTCACAGGATGCAAGTCACAGGTAGCCTGTCACAGGCTGTTGGCAATTTAAAACATTTTGCGATTCTATTCCTTTGAAAATCTTGACAATGTAAATAAAAGATGGACAGCTCATTTACAATTTTGATATAGATGATTGAAAATATTTTCCATTCATAATTTTTAACTTCATGGTTAACGCCGAACATACAGATTGACGGACATTGTCCGCCAGAAGTCATAGTCTTTCTTGAGACAAAGCGATTAAATTACGCATCCGCCAATTAAAGGAATATACATACATACAAGCATACATACAAACATGGAAGCATTGCATACATACATACATACATACATACATACATACATGCATACATACATACGCACATAGATGTTTTTTACTCAGACAAAGCTAAACGTGTACGGTAACGAATATTTCAAATTACTAAGAGCTTACACACACGCGAAGTGAATTTAATCGTTCAATGATTGTTGTGTTTCGTTATGAATTATGTTTGCGATCTTTGTTGAAAGTAAATATAGGTCGAGTTATCAAAGTCAGTATTTTTTGCACCGAATTCCAAGTCTGAAATACAGTAACACACCTCATCAACCATTACATATCTTGGACCTCAAATGAATTTTCCCTCTGTATTCCTACCGCTCCAATGAACTAGTGGTTAGAGCGTCCGCTTCGGTATTTACTTTCTGGCTAGTATATGGATATGTGCTTCGTTATTTACTTTCTGGCTAGTATATGGATATGTGCTTCGTTATTTAGTTTCTGGCTAGTATATGGATATGTGCTTCGTTATTTAGTTTCTGGCTAGTATATGGATATGTGCTTCGTTATTTAGTTTCTGGCTAGTATATGGATATGTGCTTCGTTATTTAGTTTCTGGCTAGTATATGGATATGAGCTTCGTTATTTACTTTCTGGCTAGTATATGGATATGTGCTTCGTTATTTACTTTCTGGCTAGTATATGGATATGTGCTTCGTTATTTAGTTTTCTGGCTAGTATATGGATATGTGCTTCGTTATTTAGTTTTCTGACTAGTATATCTACATATGTATCGGTAACTAGTTTTCTGACTGGTGCATGGATACGTGTATCGGTATCTAGTTTTCTGGCTAGCACATGAAAATGTGTATTGGTATCTAGTTTTCTGGCTAGCACATGAAAATGTGTATTGGTATCTAGTTTTCTGACTAGTACATGGATATGTGTATCGGTATCTAGTTTTCTGACTAGTACAAGGACATGTGTATTGGTATCTAGATTTCTGGCTAGCACATGGACGTGTGTATCGGTATCTACTTTTTTACAAGTACATGGACATATGTATCGGTATCTAGTTTTCTGACTTGTACATGGATATGTGTATTGATATCTAGTTTTCTGACTGGTACATGGATATGTGAATTGATGTCTAGTTTTCTGGCTAGTACATGGATATGTGTATCGGTAACTAGTTTTCTGACTAGTACATTGATATGTGTATCGGTAACTAGTTTTCTGACTAGTACATTGATAAATGTATTGGTATCTAGTTTTCTGGCTAGCACCTGGACGTGAGTATCGGTATCTACTTTTTTACAAGTACATGGACATATGTATCGGTATCTAGTTTTCTGACTTAAGTAAAATAAATACGCAAGATGATAGAATGTAGCTTGCTTGTTTGCCTCAGTCACGACTTTTATATTCCTCAGGCAATTTAACATGAACAAAGGAAGAAGACACACACACAATCATATATATATATATATATATATATATATATATATATATATATATATATATATATATATATATATATATAAATATATATTTATATATATGTGTCTGTGTGTGTGTAGATAGATAGATGTGTTGTGATGTGATTTGGACTTTTAACGTAGCACGCACGCACGCACGCACACACAGACATACTTACATACATATATACATACATCAAACATACATACATACATACATCAAACATACATACATACATACATACATACATACATACATACATTCAAAAAGATTAAGGTAATAGAGGAGGACAGTAAAAACATATGATAAACATAGTGACTAACAACATCAAGATAAACGGACGATTTTGTGAAAATGCTTGTATTAATAGTTTTATTATAAAATAATTATAAAGAAAATAATTGAAGTTACATTTGTTTCACTGAAGATGAGATCCGAGATGCATAAGTAGTTCTCTGCCAAAATTCTAACAAAAGATATGAAAGTATATTTTCAAAGTCATCCAATACACGATTCGTTAGTCTGAAACATTGTGCTATTGATTGAAATAATTATCTGAAAAAGAAAAGAATTCGGCATGATGGCCATTAATGTTTAATTTTCGCTTACCCCAACCCTACCCAAACACCCTAACCTTAAGCAGATTCAAGTATGTCAAACGTATAACCTTTCACAACCGTAATCCTTTTCCTCTGCTCATTGTGTTAAGCCTGGTATGATCCAACCTTTTCACTGGTTCTTACCTCTACAAGCCAACGACACTGTTTTCAATTATCTTTTACTTCATGTATTTTATTTATTTTTTTTTGTGGGGGGACATAGCCTAAAATTTATATTCGTTAAATCATTTCCACAACAATGAACATTCTGCTTAAAATATTCGAGAACGACAAAATATACATAATGTAAACAGCACGGTCAAATTAGAATGAAATGGAAAAGAAAATCATTTCAAAATCCCATTGAGCCTCGTGATAAAGCACGTGGCAACACAAAAACTACAAAAGGTGTGCAGAAATCACGTGACCCATCTTATATCCCGTTTTCCAGCGCCTTCTCAATCTCGTCTACGAGTTTAGCGTTGATTTTCAGGCCATCCACACCACGCGTTTGGGGTGATGCTGTCGATTTCCATTGTGTGAAGTCAATGGACGGTACACTTGTGCACGGGATGACAGGATTGCTAGAAAAGGAAAGAGCATGTTGGTTTTATTTGTTAGAGGAGATCATTCCTTTCAGGATGAAGGTTGTTTCAATGATACATCGACATATAATTACTGTTATATACTGCATTCTAATTTTAAGGAGATAGATCACGGAAAGATGATCAATTTAAATCATTAAAACTGTCATTTTGAAATGCTGGTATTTCTGCAAAGAACAGATATATGAAGACTGCATTTAGCGCGACATTTGTTTAGCTCAATTATAAAGACTTTGCCGTTTTTCAGCTTATTCTGCCATCTATCAAGATTCAAAATAAGTATGCTGGCATGCATGTCTTTGACGAGCTTGGCACGGATAAATCAAGAAATTATCAAACATACACAATTAATATATATCACCTGAAAATAGTTTACCTGATGTAGCCTTACATGAATGTTCAGGTGCAAAGACTTTGCTGGAAGGTCATTATGATTGACGTATATTTAAAGTGAAACCATCGGCATGAGAAGCTTTAATTACCATAGCATTGTGAGCTGGGCGTCACGATTAACATTACTGACATAATTAACAAAACGTTTGGTTGATAATAATAATACATGAAGGAAAAAAGCTAAAGCTATCAAAGCGTTGCTGTGATTCCATTTTACTATTTTATTTCTCGAATATGTACTGTTAAGAAACGTTTCCTAAATGGGAATGAATGCTAGTCAATTTGAAAGAGTACAAATAACTTCCTTTAAAGCTTCTCATTTGAAGTTTTATCAAGCGTATATGCTTAAATATGACTAGGAAAATAGTGTCAATACTGTTTCGCAAGTACACATTAGGGTGTTTCCGAAACGTTTAATGAACAATTTTTATATCAAGAGATCGTCGCTTTACGTTCGATTGCTGCTTGCTAGATCGTTACTTATCCATATAAGCGTTTTAAACCCGAAGCCCCTCCGAAATGACCTGGATCACCCACCGTTCCCAAACATATATTTATACTGCGTCTGAGCCCAGATGTATGCTGGCGTTTTGAAAGCCACTTTTTATTCAAGATTCTTTGAAACGAAGGTAGTGGATACGTAACATGTCAACACTGTCAATAGATTCAAGACTTCGTGTTTATTAAGAAATCGGGAAGCACCGTGCTGCAAATCCCATCAAGGTATCCTAAGAGTATCTTTATATTATACATTATTTGTTACATATATAAAAAAAAAATGTGTTCATCGTATTAAATTGTTAACTAACTTGACATCTGGCATTCTGAAGGCATCTCTCTGTATTTGTGTCAAACCGATGTTGGCACAGATAATGGCTGATAGCGACGTCTTCCTGATCTCATCCAGTTGCACTATAATGATATATATATATATACAAGCATGCTACAAACTATCACTAACAACACATTTCAATTTAGAAAGCTAACGAAAGAAACATAAAATATATAATTAAAGAAAGATAAATTTCAGTAAAAACAAGATATATTATATCCTTGACGATTGGTCATCTTATAAATTACAAAGTTTGAAATTGGCTATGTGTTATATTATATTGTTTGGAATTGGCTGTGTGTGTGTGTGTGTGTGTGTGTGTGTGTAAGTGTGTGTGTGTGATTTGGATTTATCACGTATCTTTAACAATTTTTCAGTCATATCTCTACGATATCTGCAGTGTGGCAGATTATAGTGATATCGAGCAATGGAGCACCATGACGCACGCATATATCATGATGTTCCACCCAGTCACATTATCCTGACACCAGACCGACCAGTCCTAACACTAACCTCTTAATGCTGAGCGCCTAGCGCGGCTGCTGTTAGTACCATTTTTTATAAGTCTTTGGTATGACTAAGCCTGGGTTCGAATCACGACCTCCCGCATTCGAGGCGGACGCTTTTACCACTAGGCCTATGGAGCGGTCTAAATGTGGCTCTGTGATATGAGATATAGTATGAAACTGGCTATGTGATATAGTGTTTGAAATTGACTATGTGATATATTATAGTATTTAAAATTACATTCCAATAAGGAGAGCATTAGCTTTCATGCATGTTTTAACTGATCATATTATTCTGATCAGTAAGTGGCCAAGACCACCTCAATTATGTGTGTGCATGTGCATGTGCATGCGTGTGTGTGTGTGTGTGTGTGTGTGTGTGTGTGTGTGTGTGTGTGTGTGTGTGAAATGTCTAACATAGGACTCAATTATTGCTACATGTATTTAAACCATTGAGATGGAAACCCGGTTGAGACAAAGAGTCCTAAGTTAATTTCAGTCTATAAGTGAGTATCTGAGGAAAAGAGAATAAATTATGGAAAACAATGGTAGGTCTTCTGAGGATGTATGTGTATATGTGTGGAGTGTGGTGTATCTGTGGATGTTGGTATACAGTGATAGTAAAGAGTATTATTATTAGTAGTATTACTACTACTAATACGACTGCTACTAGTACTACTATATTTACCACTTGGAAATCCTTGAGGTTCTGGACGTTCATACCAATAGGAATCCCCTTCCTTAAGTTTCTGGAATTCCCTTCCCAAGATGCAACTCAGGGTTGGTCCAATCTGGGATCCGTTTACCCATCTTTCAGTAATCACACCCGTAAAGAGGTCAATGTCGCGAGGGTCACTTAAAGAATAATGTACCCATCATGTTTATCCTACTAAAATGTACACAAAAGTAAAACTGAATTGAACAACATTACAGAGTGTATATTCAAACATTACTCAATATTTAGGCGAAAGACGGCAAAGTGACAGGAAGATACATCTGCATTTGGTATAAGTTGTTAGATACCATGACATATAAGTCACCGGTTTCTTGGACTATAAAAACAGTAGAGACTTAGATTATTAAACAATGATTTATACACTGTATGTAGCACAGTTAGATTATTGAGCAATGATTTATACACTGTCTGTAACACACTTAGATTACTGAGCAGTGATTTATACACTGTCTGTAGCACACTTAGATTATTGAGCAATGATTTATACACTGTATGTAGCACACTTAGATTATTGAGCAGTGATTTAGACACTGAATGTAACACACTTAGATTATTGAGCTATGATTTATATATTGTCTGTAGCACACTTAGATTACTGAGCAGTGATTTATACACTGTCTGTAGCACACTTAGATTATTGAACAATGATTTATACACTGTATGTATCACACTTAGATTATTGAGCAATGATTTATACACTGTCTGTGACACACTTAGATTATTGAGCAATGATTTATATATTGTCTGTAGCACACTTAGATTACTGAGCAGTGATTTATACACTGTCTGTAGCACACTTAGATTATCGAACAATGATTTATACACTGTCTGTAGCACACTTAGATTATTGAGATAATGATTAATAATTGTCTGTAGCACATTTAGATTACTGGCAGTGATTTATATACTGTCTGTAGCACACTTAGATTATTGAGCAATGATTTATACTCTGTAATTTTGTGGAAGCTTAGAGTGATATAAGTAGCAAACAGTTATCAGTACATGTACAATTCAGTTAGATAACATCGCTATAAGTTATAAAGTCAGACCAAATCGGACAAACTACATTATTCGATCCGAGCTGATCTGATGATAAGATTCGAACCCGCAACCTTTCGGCCACGAGTTCGGCATAGGAGACAATTGCGATGTAATATCCATGTTTGATAGGGTTTAAACAATACATGAAAATAATAAACTATAATCTTTCATTTAATCGGATGTAGCATCTAAACAAACAGGAATATAACATGGTTGTAATGCATACTCCGTCCAGCATTTGCAGTAACGTTACCATAACCAAACGTTCGATGTGTTATATGTGAGTACCCTAAGTCAAGTGGTCAAGAGGGTTTAATCTGAAGAGTAAAATCGTGGAATTGAATCCACACAATGCTCTGAAAACCATGGGATCCAAACCACACAGTTCTCTGAAATATGAAACCGTGGTATCGAATCCACCCAATGCTCAGACATATGAAATCGTGGTATTGTATTGAATCTACGGAATGAGAATGTCATTGTTTTCCAACTGAAGGTTGAAAAAATCGAACTCCAAGAATAACAAAACAAGAACTATAACCACATCAAAAATAACAACAACACTCATCAACGTTATCAGACTCAATAAAACAATATCATACCGTCATACCTTTCTCATTCATTAGTTAAGAACGTCAAGTACATTTTACAAACCAATTTTTTTAAAAGTGTTATGATTATTTATATTTCCCACACGTTTTAGCCTGAAGTACTATCTAGACGAAACATAAGTTTCATTCTTGCAACAGGGTTCAAGTTTTTGTCAGACCAATTTGTCTTTAGCTGTTTCACGTATTGTCTTGAAATTTCATGGGTATGTACATCTGTAGCAGTGATACTTACAGTTACTCTTCACGCTACATATATACATTGATTTTTTTTTATTTACCTTTGTTTCATTGAACTATTTAATGTACAGTCATGCTATTCAATGTGTATCTTTATTATGAGGAATTGTACTCACCACTAATGTAGGTCACGATGACTTGCTTTTCGTTCATTGATAAGGTTGGTGTTTTCATTTGCCTTTCTTCTCCGACATTGTTGCAGGAAGAGTCATCCAGCAAATTACTGTTTTTATATCACTGACTAATGTTCGGACCTTTGAAACTAAGTCGCAGTGAGATACTTTCCAGGTTTTAGTTGTTATAATTTGAGGGGAGGTCTTTTTAATAATGCAGCGAAAGAGCAGAGTAACAATATTTCAAATTCGTAACAACATCACAGTTATTGAAATATCTACGGTTTAAATTATATAAATAAAATATCCAAATTCTAAAAGTTAACAACATACTCACTCGTAAACTTGACTGAGCAATTTCACTGACGTAGGGTTTTGATCGACAAGACTGTCCCAGCTCGCAGTTAAGGGTGACAACCCACAATTTATTCGATAGTCGCCATATGGCGGCACACCGTGGTCACGTCCCCTGTTAATGTTCAGTGCGGCTAGATCAAAACTCGCACCTGTCGAGTCCTCAAAAAGTCTGTTTCTAGCAGAATCTTCTATTACTCTGTAATGGAATTATTATTATTATTATTATTATTATTATTATTATATCTCGATAATCTTTATCATTATCTTTGAATTTCAACAAAATCCTTCTTTGTGTAGTAGGCCTGACCTCAGTACTTTTCCAAACTTGCAAAAGCTGTTTCCGTTTTGTATTGTATCACTCCTGGTGCTCACTATACGATTAGTATATTATTATTATTATTATTATTATTATTATTATTATTATTATTGTTGTTGTTGTTGTTGTTCTTGGTGGTGGTGGTGGTGGTTTTATTATTATTACTATTATTATTATTATTATTATTATTATTATTATTATTGTTGTTGTTGTTGTTGTTGTTGTTGTTGATGATGATGATGTTGCTGTTCTTGTTGGTTTTATTATTATTATTATTATTATTATTATTATTGTTGTTGTTGTTGCTGCTGCTGTTGGTGTTGGTTTTATTATTATTATTATTATTGTAACAGAAGCAAGCATCTATGAAAATGATTACTGCTGCTACGGCGCGAGACTCTATTTAAGTTAGGTCAATACATTTGCCTTTTGTTGTTTTTGTTTGTATCATGAATATAACTTGAAGTTTTTGTCCGATGCTATAATGCGACGTTCTGAAGGAAACTACATCCTTGAAAAATCACATTGGCAATTGTCCACATGCTGTCTGCGATATATACTTATCCAAAGTTTAAAGGTCGCACGGTTGATGAATTTACTACAAGGAAAACCGCATAGTAATCACTAATTCGAATGAATCATTGCATTCAGACTGTTCCCCAGGTGGCCCCGACGCTTTTAGCAAAAGGTCAATTCGACCACAAGTGGGCATCTGCAAGTTAATTTGCTCTGTTTACTTATGTCTCCAGGGAGTTATGGAAAAAGGTAACGACAAATTTAAATGTGCCAAAGATGACACTGTATAATACCTCAACTATGGCACAGAGTTTTATAAGTTTTTTTTCTTCATAATTTTCTCCTCCACTAAAAAAGTATAAAATAAATTATTGAAATAACAACTCAAAACGAAATGGTGGTAACACGGTTTTGGCATTGCTTGGGCGATACTTTGATAACAAACATGTTTTACATTTGTCACTGGTGGCCATTTTGACGACGTTTTTGTGGTCGTATGACGTCCCTGTTCAAGCCAAAGAGCTAGCTGGGCACCGAATACGTGGCAAAGTGATGAATAGGTTGGTCATCGTCCGGTGACACAAGCACAGTACGTGTCGTCAAAGAAAAAGGAAATCATTAAATATACTAATAATTCGACAAACCATACTTTCTTCTTGTTAAAACTGAAGCGAGATAATTTACAATAAAAGCAAATTTGTGAAAATAGTTTTCCTCTCTGTTTTCTACCAAAGATGATTTCGCTTACAAACATATATAGTTTGGGTCATTAAAGTTCGGTAAGAACAGATTCATTTAATAACACCGTCAGTGATAGTGGCGTTATGGCGTTATTTACCCACGTCAATGCTTATCGGCTAGAAGTGAAGTAATACAGCGGTGTTTGATTATAAATAATAGTGACGTAATGGTATAATTTTGTGGTCAGAAAAACAAGATATAAATGTGATATGCGTAACTACCTGTCTGTTGATGGACAAGGGTCACTAGTTAACCATTTTTGGAGTCCTTGGCTTCCCGTACGCCCATTGAGAAATATGAGATGTGGGTTATTATAAGTCTGAACCAAATCAAACGGTCCCATCTCCGATCCTGTCTGTCTGGTGTTGAGATCACTGTAGAGATCGATGTAGTTTGGAATCCATGTATGTCCCATCCTGTCAAATAAAGAGTGAAATAGTAACTTATTAGTGCATACGCATAGAAGCTCCTGAAATACTATGAAACTTATAACGGTACTACTTTATCTTTTTCTCGAGTGGATGAGTATGTTTTGGAACATATTAAATAAAACAAAATGTAATTCCAATACACACACACACAAACACACACACACACACACACACACACACACATATATATATATATATATATATATATATATATATATATATATATATATATATATATATATATACACATATGTATGTGTGTGTGTGTGTGTGTGTGTGCGTGTGTGTACTGCCGCTCTGTTTGAAATATATTTTGGTGTCAGAATTTGACTAACGCTTTGGTATGAAATGTTCATTTACCCGGAGACATCTTCAAGTATTTACCTAACTTATATACGCACGTTTTCTTTCCCATCTTGGTACTACACTACTACTACTACATTGTCAGATATTTGTTAAATGTTTGTAATCAGCAAGTCAGCCATTTTGAAGAGTTTTCTTGTGAACCTCAAACTTTACCACAGATTTATCCCATAAATAGCTAAAAATAAATGCACATTACTTCTTGATATCGAACTTAGTAGGTGGAGCGTCCGTTTTGGACGCGGGAAATCGTGGAATTACTTTTTAAAACGGTACTGACAGGTGCCTCGCTAGGCGCTTAGATTTAATAGGTTAATGTTAGGACCAGTCGGTCTGGTGACAGGATAATGTTACTGGATGGGACATGATGCAACATGTCTGCGGCGTGATGCCCCAGTGCTAGACATCACTATAAACTGCCATACTGCAGACATCGTAGTGATATG
The DNA here is from genome assembly GCA_028554795.2 of Sinohyriopsis cumingii. NCBI lineage: Eukaryota > Metazoa > Mollusca > Bivalvia > Unionida > Unionidae > Sinohyriopsis > Sinohyriopsis cumingii. The sequence continues at coordinate 65,377,605 of CM068833.1, read as the reverse complement.
TCTGAACATTTTTTAAAGCTACGTTAAAAATAAAAATAAAAACTCTCTCTCCCCCCCCCCCTTAAAATCGACATTGTTGTTTCCACGTGCATTTCGAGAACAATTTCAATCACTACATCGTTTTTGTCATGTTTTAGTATGCATATAAAGAACTGAAATGTTCACACGCCAATATTATAGTCTTCACATTAGAACATTAAGGACAAGCCATTTTCTGACTCTAACAATTTGATATGACACCTTATCCATGTACAACTTCTCATATGTTTCTGAGGTCAAACTAATAAATAAAACAGCTAGACTATTATTTCGCATCCAATTTTTAAAATGTTGGTATACCTGCCAATTGTTTCTATTTCGGGCACATATAATATTGTTTAAGAAGTTAATTTCAAGCCTTATCTAAGACGTAAACTTTCGTATGATCTTCCGCAAACGGAACACCGGTATTAACACACACACACACACACACACACACACACACACACACAAACGCGCACACACACATACATACATACATACATACATACATACATACATACATACATATATATATATATATATATATATATATATATATATATATATATATATATATATATATATATATATATATATTCTTTCTTATGTGAACGTTTTTAAGAGTACCGTATTTGCCGGCCTATGAGTAGATGCAGATTTTATGTCGATTGAGACAATTTGATAAATTTTCCATCCTTCATCCATATATCAGTAGTTGCTGGGTATAAGACGAGGCCAGATCAATACCTCGACTTCGTCTTTTTCACTTCGTTCCGCACAGCATTACACATTTTATACTATCTGCAACTCAATAACCTTTCCAGTCTGGATCATTGAATGTATGCAAAATTATCTACTTTGTTTGACACGGATTATTTTAAATGTATCATGCGCTTTTAGCCACATCTAATAAAGCTGACCTGAAAATTTATTGAATTACAGACAGGATCAAATTCGCGATGCTGTGTGGAATTAAACTATAATGACTTCCGGTTTCACAAATATTAGTAGTGTCACTGTATCTTATAGGCCGGGCAAATACTTTATTACCAATCCAATCACCTACATTTTAGGAATTCAATACAATTTTCATGTAAAATCTGAATAATCGAAGAGAATCCAGAGAAGGGGTAAACTTGGGGTGACTACCTCTTACCCATTACCATGTACTTACCACTTACCATGTACCAAAATGGATAAGGCAACTGGGATTGTAGAGATATTAGATGACGACATACCTATAGGCTATTCCGAAATCATTTGAGATAGTGGCATCTCGCGTATTGTCGTAACTGGTACTGTAACCGGTCCTGAGACTAGCCAGGTTGTACGTCGCCATGACATCTTTATTTATGAAGGATTTTAGGTATCCATTGTAAACGATGTGTTGTATCTGAGCGATGTTGACCTTTCTCGCCTCCTGGAACAGCTTTTCCACAGTCCAGCCGGGATTAACGGCCTTGAGTGCGTTCACGATTCGGTTGTGTTCGTTTATAAACAATGTATGGTAAGAAGTGAGCGAAGGCACGACATTGACTCTCGTATCACCTGTAGAAGAAAAAATGCACTGTTTGTAGATCCTGACAAATTTTTATTTTATTATATATTTTTTGTGCATTCCTAAGTGCTTTCATTTTAAATATTTTGCTGGCTGACTGGTTTGGGGTCTGGAGGTGTGTAGACATGTTGTACAATGATATGGAGTTCCATTCGAGGTTTTGTTCCCTATCCCATCCAAGGCATGTTATTAGGGAAATCGTTAAGAAGAGAAAAATCCATACCTTGGATAAGGAATGATAATAATAATAATAATAATAACAATAACAACAACAACAACGACAATAATAATAGTAATTAATAATAATAATAATGACAGTATAGCATTTAATATTTTGTGTGTGCGTTTGTGATTTGGATTTTTAAGGTAGGTTTAATAATTTTTCAGACAAAACTCTACGATGTCTGCAGTGGGCAGTTTAAAGTGATGTCTAGCACTGGGGCATCATGCTGTAGACATGTGGCATGATGTCCCGCCCAGTCACATTATCCTGACACAAGGCCGACTTGGCCTAACGCTAACCTCTTAATGCTGAGCGCCTATCGAGGCAGATGCTAGTACCATTTTTTGTATATCTTTGGTATGACTCAGCCTTGGTTCGAACCCACGTCTTCCCGCATCCGATGTGTACGCTCTAACCACTATGCCACCAAAACTTTTGTAGCTTTACATTATTAGATTATATATATATATATATATATATATATATATATATATATATATATATATATATATATATATATATATATATATGTAGTTTAATGCGTTTGTAAGAGAAAATATGAACGAGTTTTTCGGAGGAAAATAATGCTCGACCTTGGGACTTAAGTATATCCATCCAATAAAACGAGTTCATATTTTCCCATACAAATAATGTAACCATTTTATTATGTGCTCATTTTTGTAATTCTAAATAGGCTTAATTATATAAATAAAAATACACTACACGAAACAAAGTAACTGAATGTATGCCGTATTCCGAACTAGATTAACAAGCGCAGATTCATCATTACACAACAATAATGTTAATGCGCACATAGCTCCACCCAGAAAATTTGAACACGGTCGTGCGCTAAACATAACTTTCAAAAGATAATGGCGTTTTGGTCTACTTAAAATTGAAATTTGGAGTCATATTGTGAATGAATGCACATTGCAACAACTTTTCCATTGATTTGGAATGAATAGGTATTGGTATTTTGTGTCGCTTCTACGAAATTTCGTGATTATGGGCTTGATTTATATGCCAATTCTACATGAAGTACATTTGATTTCAGCGTAGACGGAGCAGCGTACTATTGACATCTGCAAGTGTTTTTTTTCTGTTCTGCTATTGAACGTTTGAAATCATAATGTGGGGAAAACATGAAGACGTTCAATTGCAATGATCAAAAAGACGCTATAGAAAATAATGTTTATTTCATTTTGAGCGCAGAAAGGAGGATGTAATTGCACTTTGAATATAGTCGAAATTACAGTACAATTTCGAAATGCGTATTCAAGCTTGAGAACCCATAATATGGCTGATGTAATATGGATTTACAGAATTAATAAAGTACTTTTTGAGAAAATTCAGGATGTAAAACTGTAAGTATATGTTTTGTCATTCTTTTTACCAGCTGAAGAAGACCCTTTCTAACGTCTGAAGCTTGCGAAATGTACTAAAGAAGCTGGTATGTGGCAGTCCAGGAAACATCTGCTTTGGTTTATTCATTTGGTTTACACCATCCACAGACAAATTAAATAAATCAAAAGTGATGGTGTCTGCGTCCATTGTTTGTTTACAATAGAAAGTAGTTCTTTTATTCACGTGAGTTGAATACCAATTGCACGCGAGTTCAATATCGTAAAATAATGAACGATTCTGAGTGTGTGTGTGTGTGTGTGTGTGTGTGTGTGATTTGGATTTTTAACGTAGCTTTAACAATTTTTCAGTCATATCACTACGATGTCTGTAGTGTGGCAGTTTGTAGTGATGTCTAGCACTGGGGCATCATGTCGCAGGCATGTAGCATGATGTCCCACCCAGTCACATTATCCTGACACCAGGCCAACCAGTCCTAACACTAACCTTTTAATGCTGAGCACCAAGCGATGCAGCTGTTAGTGCTATTTTTGTAAGTCTTTGGTATCACTCAGCCGGGGATCGAACCCACTACCTCCCGCATCCGAGGCGGACGCTCGAACCACTAGGCCATCGGAGGGATATAACGATTCTGATATTGGGAATATTTGAACCCTGAAGGATTACAGTATGGTTTAATATAGTTTTACGTTCACTATTTAATTTATTGATGTTTTAACGTTTCGACAAAAGCTTCAGCTAAACAGGGGCAATGGGGTTAAAAAAAAACACCATAAAACACGAATCTCTCTCTCTCTCTCTCTCTCTCTCACACACACACACACACACACACACACACACACATGTATGTATGTATGTATGTATGTATGTATGTATGTATGTAGACCACGAAATGAAAGAAGAAAAGTGCAATGGAATACATATGCATATCTCTCTCTCTCTCTCTCTCTCTCTCTCTCTCTCTCTCTCTTTTCCCACCAAAATGATGAGAAAACATTTTAGCGTTGATGATGCAATTTACCTATTGCTGGTAATCTGAAATAGCACACAGTGATGCTATTAATATTTATGAAACCGGAAATCATTATAGTTTAATCCCACACAGCATCGCGAATTTGATCACATATGTAATTCAATAAATTTTCAGGTCAGCTTTGTTATATGTAGCTAAAAGTGCATAATACGATTAAAATATTTCGTGTCAAACAAAGTAGATACATTTGGTTACACTTAATAATCCAGACTGGAAAGGATACTGAGTTACAGATAGGATGAAATTTACAATGCTGTGTGGAACAAAGTGAAAAAACCGAAGCCGGGGTGTTGATCTGGCCTTGTCTTACACTCAGCATCAGCTTACGTATAGAAAAAGGATGGAAAAGTTACCAAAAAAATTTGCACAATCGACTTAAACTCCGCATGGACTTATATGCCGGCAAATACGGTTATCACGTTTATATCGCTGTATTGAAATACTTTCAGGATCAGATTTGGTATCTTTATACACATTATCAATACACCGTATCAATACACAATATCAATACACAATATCAATACACAGTATCAATACACAATATCAATACACAGTATCAATACACAATACCAATACACAGTATCAATAAACAATATCAATACAGAGTATCAATACACAGTATCAATACACAATATCAATACACAGTATCAATACACAATACCAATACACAGTATCAATAAACAATATCAATACAGAGTATCAATACACAGTATCAATACACAATATCAATACACAGTATCAATACACCATATCAATGTACAATAACACTACCCAAAGTGCATTATTGGTCACCCAACATAATATGTGTTAAAACTATATGATAGCACCTCTCTCTCTCTCTCTCTCTCTTTGCGATGTTGCCATTAACGAAGGCAACTTCATCTCTGTGCTTTTCAATTAAAACAATTATTCATTATATCCTTTATTCCCAATACAATTACCCGAAAAGCTTCACAGTTTAAACATTACAGTTATACCTGCATGATGGCAGAATTCTCCGGCGTGATTAAGGACACATCCTACGTTGAGGTTACTTGGTAAGTTGTTTCCTAAGCTCGTCTTCATGTATTCTGAAACGTTACACAACTACTATGAAGCAAAAACATATATAGAGAGATATACAGGTGGAAATTTAATTTGACATTAGATAGCATTGCAAAATGTTTGCTTGTGTGTGTTTTTTTTTTTTTGTATTTTTTAACGTAGCTTTAACAACTTTAGTCATATTGCTACGATGGCTGCAGTGTGATATTTTACGGTGTTTATTAGCGTCATGCCGCGGACGTGTATCATCATCTCCCACGCTCTCCCATTATCCTGACGCAAAACCGATCGGACCTAACACTAACTTCTTAATGCTGAGCGTCCTGCGGACGCTCTGACCACTTGACCCATGGGAGCGGTCAGCCTTGGAAATGACACGATGTCACACTGAGTATACTCTCTCTCTCTCTCTCACACACACAATGTCAAATTATATAGTTTATATTTCTTAATAAATTAATTTATTATAAAATATTGAGGTGAACAAGTGTGTTTTTAAATATGTATTATATCTTTATTGCCTACATTAGCTTCATTAAGAAAATTGAATTTTTAAACGAACTCATCGTTCTTATTTGTTGCTAGACGTCTTGGTGTACCATTTGATTTCTAGACGAATTCTGTTTGACAAGATTACACTCTTGAGCAATCGTTTAGAAACTGGAACCAAACTTCCATCGTAAACAAGTGCCACCTGGAGAGAGTGTTAGTGTGTCATTTGGACTTGTAGCTTTAAAAAAATTTTCAGTCATAGGCGGAACTTCTAACCGCTAGGCCACCGGAATGATTTGGCCACGTGAAGGAGTATTATCGCAGAGTGTTAGATTTTTCGTTCATTAAGCAACATTTCCTTACCGCCATTTCTTAATGACTGCAACTCATCGACAGTCGAACCATACACATTGGATCCGTCGATATAGGATGTAATTTCGTTCTGCTGCTGACGGAATCCTGAATAATAATAATAATAATAATAATAATAGAAGAAGACAATCTGAAGGAAAAAGCAGAACAAGAAAGTTGTTGTTGTTGTTGTTGTTTTAGGTTTAAACGCCATTTTTCAGCACAAGATAGGCTATACATGGCGGAACAAGAAAGAAAAAAAGAAACTTTTTCAGTGTATGGTCCCTAATATTCACTAAAGTAAGTTCCTAAATTCTTGCATGAGATCGTAAACAAACAGATAAATAAACATAAAAGACGGAAGGACGGATAGATGAAATTTACAATGATGTACATAGACGGAAAAAGCACTTGTAAATGAATGAGAAATATCAATCCAGGAACAAAGAGGAAATTAAAAATATCAAGATTTCTGCATATAGGTTATAAGCATGTAATTAAAAATGTCGAGGTTTTCGCTCATCGATTACAATCAGGCATTTAATAATAGTAAATCTTTGCATGAAGTTTACAATCAGTTAGTTAAAAATACCAAGCTTTGCGATTTTCGAATTAGCGACGTTTAGATGATATCTATAATATGCTATTAGCAATGTGTGTATTGTATGCTATTAGCAATGTGTGTATTGTATGCACAATGTTCTATTAAAACCAGTGTGCTGTACAAATAATTTGCTATTGTCATCATGCATGTTGTAACATAATTTGCTAATAAAATGTTTGTGCTCTTTGCAAAATACTTGTCTCTCTAAATTCGCAATAATTGCAGGCTCCCCAGTACACTGATATTTACTTCAACTGGAAACAATTCTGAGACAAAAGATTCTAATACGATAAACAATTCCCAAATATAAGAAACAAAAATAATTGAATAAGAATTTTACCTGGGGTACAACCCGGGTTTGCCGCTGCCGATCGTACAACACTCATGCAAGTTCCATCTGGAAAGTGAGGGTCTCCTGGAGGGATTCTAATCGGAATGCATTCTGGTCTGTGGAATTAGGAGAACACACATTTAAATCAATAAATATATGAATAGTCTTGCAATGCAGAAAAATATTACCGATAAAATACATATCACAAGAAAATTTGCATACATTTCAACCAATTAAATATAGGAAGTAAGCATGCATTCGCGACATTGTGAGAAATTCGTTGTTAATGTCACATGAGTTGATATTTCTTTAGTCCTTCTTTTGTGTATATATATTGTGCCCATTTCTTTCTTTTATTCGTTTGTTTCTTTGTTTATTTCTTACCATTACCTACCGGTCAATTGGTTGGCAGCAGGATATAGTCGATCCATCCGTACCTGAAAATATAATTTTAAACTGCAATTACTTGTAACAGACTTATAAGGAACAAAACAGATGCAGTGACCAGCGTGCTAATTTGATTGACACGTTTCATGTCAAGTGACCCCTAATCAGAATGAGCTTGATGTAATTTAGAGACGAACGAGGACAAAAACTATGCTCAGAAAATGGACGATATGTCAAGGTGTTTATGCCAAGTAGAGTCCTGTGACTTTTATAATCTGGCATTACAGCTGCTGAAATGAATCCTAGTTACGACAATAAATCCAATTTGTACACAATTTCAAAACCGATATAGTAGGCAGCAGTTATTTTAATTATCCTCCTTCTCCACCTTGCGAACCTTTTAATTTCAAAGGTTACAAGGTCTAGTACAGAGTTGGGGTACTGATTTATTCCGTCTTCGTCTTCACTGTTTGCATTTTTCCTCGAAAACCACGGAGTCACAAAAGAGTAAATAAAACAGCTGTTGTTGATATTTTGAGATTTAGCCGGTTCCGGAAAAATTCACTTGCACTAAAATTCAAGTTATTTCATTTAAATGCAACTATTTCCAGAAAATGCATCACAACGTATTTTGACGCTTGTATATGCAAGAAAGAGGGTAACATGATTAATATAGTCTTGCTAACCAATGCTCAGGAGTTTATTAAAATTGTGGACAAAATGAAGCAACCATCTAAAGAGATTAATGTAGTGATACCTTATGGACTTCTTGCAACTACAGGAATTTGCATTGGGATGTAAGATTACTTTGAGACTTCCTGAGCATGTGTGTTGTGGAGGGGGTAATAGTGTGTTACTCCTTCGACACGTCTAACTGTTGACATTTATCTAATATGGCCAAGCTAGTTTCTCGCACCTGTTTCTGTAGGTGTGCGAATGACGTCATGGTCGAGAAATTGGCCCATTTGGAACGTGTGTAGAGTGATGTTAAGGTTGGTGGTAAAGCCATTTCTGTTGATATGGACGACATTGCTGATCGTTCGGGGATTGGGTAATGGCTTGCCAGTAATTCCGGTCGCACGCGGCCCTCCAACAGTACCTGTGATAATAATAATAATAATAATAATAATAATAATAAATTATAATCGTTTTCGTCGTCCGTAAAAGTGATATACGAATTATGCTGTTAAAGTGTTTTTGTAGTGTCGAATGTCAAATCATAGGTTTGGTCTGCCACCAAAATATATTGATTATATTCGCTTTTTTCTGTTATGGGGCCTTACATCTTGATGTTTTTAGAATAAACGAGAGTCACTTAGACTAGTCATGACTGATTGTCAAATCCGCAAACATATTTAACTCGTCCTTGAGATCAGCTGAATATATTCCTAATTAGTATCTTATGCCAGAGCACCCCATCCCCACCGCACTTAGCCTCACACCCCACCCCACCCCATACTTAGTCACAAAAGTTTGCTTTGATTTTACAAGTTGTATTATGCTACAAATACTTTACATGTAAATTTGTGTAACTCACCGGGTTCGTAGGCAGGGCCGATAACTCTTTTCTGGGCCACGTTGCTTTTTCCCCATTCTGGATTTTTGATGTTGTTACAGGATCCATCTATCGTTCTGTATGGGCTTAATGGATCACACTTGTATGTGGTGGGCAGTGGACATACTCCTCGAAGCATGAGAGTTTCTTGAACTAGAGTTGCTGTTGGGTCACTAGTCACATCCGCAATGGAGAAGCCTCTGAACAAATACAAGAATGAAAATAAATAAATAAATAAATAAATAAATAAATAAATAAATAAATAAATAAATTTAGCCAGTAAGTCAGAAAGACAGAAGCGAAGAAAAACTAAAAAGAAATGTGAAATTTAGAAAGAACGGACGGAATGATTTTGATAACTAGGGATGAATAGAATGAGAAACCGGAGAAAGAAAAGATAACGTGGGAAAAGAGGGTTTGAACTGGAGAATGAAACACGTGGAAAAAGAGGATTTAAACTAGAGAATGAAGCACGTGGAAAAAGAGGATTTGAACTAGATAATGAAACACGTGGTAAAAGAGGATTTGAACTAGAGAATGAAACACGTGGAAAAAGAGGATTTGAACTAGAGAATGAAACATGTGGAGAAAGAGGATTTGAACTAGATAATGAAACACGTGGTAAAAGAGGATTTGAACTAGAGAAAGAAGCACGTACATTCTTAAGTAATTCAACTCTTGTTTGTTCTTTTATTTCTTTATTTATTCACGGATCATTCCATTGTTCTTTTGCGAATTGAGATAAAACCAAATAAAGAATGATTCAATATTAGTGACTGGACTTTAGAATGAATCATATATGATAACTGATATGGCAATAAATGGACATCTATTGCTTTTAAATAATACAAATCTCCAAGTCAAATTCTTAAAGGTCAAAAGTTTTCATATTTTATTGCATTCTTTTAAGAGAGAGAGAGAGAGAGAGAGAGAGAGAGGTATTGGCCATCTGAACATGATCGGAAGATTCGATTTGTACGATAATAAACCATTCCAGAGTATTGTAAAGTCTTGTTAAACAATCGTTGTGGCTGAATCTTTCAAAGAAAACAACATGTCTTCTTTCTCCACATAGATTCTTTGATACGAAACGATTCAAAATTATCCCGACTCAATCCTGATAACAGATAATTTAGATAAGAAACTGAATTCTTACCTATCCAAAAGATGCTGCGTTGTGTCAAAAACATGGTTTGCGATATTACTTATTTCTTGAGATTTAGATCTGCGACCATGAAACCTTTGTAACAAATCTTCAGATCTTCCGCTGAAACTTCTATCCGTGCCTGAGATACATAAAGAGATATATCATTCTGAGAGAAAAAAACATTGTTTATTCGTCATGTTGAAAACACACTGATATGTTCCGCAGATTGAGATATTCACCGTGTTTACGTGGGCATGCGACAGAAGTGTTATTTAGCGCACGTTTTTCTGGATACGATGGCAAAATGGTCAAATAATGTTCCATTGAGAACACTAACGTGTTTATTTTCGTTTCTGCAGTATTGTTTTCGTTCAGTTTTTTTTTCTTCTCATTCCATTTGTAATATTGGATTTAAAACTTGAGATAGTAAATTTTAACGGTCAAATGTACAAACATGAAGCAGAGAAAGCTAACTACGTTAATCTACATATATTGTGCTTTCCATTGCCTTGACCCTAAATTATATACGTTGTCTTTTTTTGTTTGTAGAAAAGTTGTGTACTTTCTTGACATTTTTTTCTGTTATCTCAATTAATAATAATTTGCAGACTCTATGACCTCTATAGCCCTGACCCTAAATATTTTGTTCTTGTCTTTCTAGTTATTGAAAAACTACCGCCATTTTATTGTTAATATTTTCCAGACTACTCCATCTGGCTCAACGTCACTTTTTGTTCATTCCATTTTAGATCCATTATGATACAGAAATACATCAACTAAATATCACAAAACCGGATATGCTAACTGAAGCGATAAAATTTCCATTCTATTTTCGGATGCGCTTTGAAAGTTTATAAGAAAAGAAGGCAAAACAACAAACTCATGTTAAAAGAAACAAGAAAGAAATAGATCACTGCAACAACTTTTTGAGAGATTATGAGGACCAGTTTCCAAGCGAATTTTAAAATTAAGTTTTAATTAGTTGCATGCTATTAATGACTTTTCGATAAAAAAATGGATTACCATCTTCATACAGTTGACGGTTTCTATCTCGTTTCGCAGCCTGGTTCCTGCTGGCACTAATTATTGCATCAGCAATGTTGTTAGTGGGAATCTGAGCCTCCGCATCATGGATTATATACCCCACCACCAATATGCACCAAAGAGATGGTGAGTGCATCTATAATAATAATAATAATGTGAAAGGTTACATTGTATAAAGTCAAGTTGTTTCACCGTTATTTTCAACGCGTTACGATATGGTAACAGAGTATTCGAATTCATCAGTGAGTGAAACAACCTGGCACAAGGTGTACATTTTGGCTTTTGTTGGCGATAATAATCGAGGTAGCTACAAATGAATGGCGCAGACTATCTGAAGCTCGAAAGGAAACCAGGAAGCATCTCGCTGGGAATTCGTCCTAAGCTGTGTGTTGTTAGGAAATACGGAAGAACCATGAGAACGACTGATTCATGCTTTTCAAGGCCTAATCTCAGCGGACCACTAGCATACGATTTCGTTTTCCAATGACAAGACCTTGCTGCCACGGCTTGACCGGCGTAGAAACCTATATTTTTTTCCTAGCGTTCCATTTGAATAATGAGTTGTTAAAAAGAAGATATATAATTACGACCGTGATGATAAAACACTGCATGCAGGGCAGGTTTTGCAACGGTTTCCAGTTGGGTCAAGATGAAATATGGAGCCATTTGGTTAAAAAGATGAATATTCGAGATAACAAGGCAATGAAGTACTAAATCACAGGGTAAAAACATAAAGTTAAGCTTGTAGACAGACGTCATCGTGGTGTTAGACTTTATGACCTTCGTATTCAGGCATTGCCGCACTTCATGATGCTTTAATTAACAGAGCCATCTCTAAAAGAATATGGCTGTAGTGACTGTATGCCTAGCAAGCTAATGACAGCGCCAAATATGGTAAGTGAAATAACAAAAATAAGAAATAAAAATCATGCAGGTAAGAGTAATTAAATCGGACGGACCGTGACTGAGAAAGTAATCCGCGGATGAACAATGTAAAACATTTTAATGTAAACTGCAAGCATAATCAGATACAAGTATAGTTTTAAAACATAATCAGTTGTCACTATTGCCGCTGGACTTGCAAATATAAGCTAACCTTGAAAAGTCGATACCGAATGACGGACAGGCAGTTTAATAAACAAACATGCATCGGTAACATGGGTAGCAAATAATAAATAAAAAGGAAAAGTAGAATATGAACTTTTCGATTAATTAGACTTCTGATAGGTGATGACGGTAATTTCTTATAAAGAGTTCAAGTAATGAAAATTCAGAATGTTTTATTTTAAACAATATCGTTGACTTCTGTGGAACTGCTGATATTCTCTATGTTCGAAAACGCGGCAAAGCTTCAAAACGATACAACATAAACTGAATGTCGAGTTCATTATGCACAACTCGATATCGAAATAAAAAAATTAAAGCTAAGAATCACAAAGCTCAATTCTATGTAAGGTCGAAGGAAATCAAAGTGAATTAAACAAAATCATTGTGATGATTTCAATGAGATGTCTAGTTCCACCATTAGACTTTGTGGTTATAGTGCACATCGTACATAAGACCACAACATTTGGGTTTTCAATGATGTTGTACTACATCATAATTGATTTTCAACAAACAGGTAACAAAATCAATTAAAGTAAATTTAGTATGTAAAATAAATGAAATAATATGCATTCAATAAAATGAAATACACTTAAATCTATATACTTTTGTAAAAGAAACAAATTGACTCGCCTACATCATAAAAGTACATCCTCATCCTGTCTGTTAACAATTTTCTGTTTCAGGCCAAGCCGATAAAACGTAAAGAGAGCTCATTAAGCAAAGTATATATATATATTCGTTACTGTGTCTGTGTCTTGTCATAGTCATTTTAGTCTCACCTCTTGCGCTCCTTTCCAGTGTAAGCCTTAATTGCCGTTGTAGGGAAATCTTATTCTGCTTCATCGGAATGCTTGCTCTTTTATATAGGGACCCGACGTCACTTTCCGTGCTACGGGTGCTGATTTTACCCCAGATAAGGTTACTGATTATGGGGGCGTTACCCTAAAATCACTCGTGGCCTACGTGACGAATAACAAAAGCATCAGTGGACAAAGACATGCGTTCAAAAAAATGATACCTAAACTTTTCCTACACTTGACGATTAAATTGCAATGTATCCTTAACATATAACAAATAGTAATTATATCAGCTGCAGAAACCAAATAGCCAGCCAATGAGAATGGGGCTTTAAGTTTAGATTATTCGCCTGTTATTCAAGAGTGTAAAGATATTTAAAATGTGGATCGAATGCATCATTGTGTGTAAAGTATTGGTATCGCGTCAGTTACAGTTTAATTGTTTGTCCCGAGGTAAAGGAGTCAAAAATTGGAAAATAAAACTTTAAAATTTGCTGAAGAAGAGTGCAAATAGTTCAGTGCTATGTCATATTTTATTTCAGGTACAAACGCGTTTCATAAATGAAAGTATTAAATAGCACGTTAGAACACGGTTAAGATGATATAAGAAGAAAATAACTAAAGACAGAACTCACTGTTCCACGAAATTGCGTGTCAGCCACTAACACGATATGTATGAACACGCACAGATATACACACATGCAGACACACACACACACACACACACACACACACAATACACGTGCTCAAATTCTTACGAGAAAAACCTAATAGTCATCAAACATATATATATATATATATATATATATATATATATATATATATATATATATATATATATATATATATATATATATATCAGTAAATCGTATTTATTATATCAAAGAAATAGTTTTCAATATTAATGCATTTAGTTTCAAATAGATTAGAAATGTAGAATAACCGTAAATACGCGATACTTTATGCTGGCGACACTAATTACTGAAACGTATTCCTTTTGTATATCAAAATAGTTCAAGTCCAGCTACCTATTAATCTTACATATTGGCCAATGCTGTATTGCTACCCATAATTAGTCCAGTAGTGTTCATACTCAATACTGGAAAACAAGTTTTGACTGATAATACTGGTCTTGTAACTTGACTGTACGTATATACTTGACTTGTCCAAAAGTGCTTATTTTATTGAAAGTATCGATGTTATATTTGTAAAGTTTATATATTTCATAGTTTTCTTTCCAATATTGTTTTAGTCGTCACAAGAAAGACGAGAAAAAGGTTGAATGTGTAATAATTTGATTTTATGTGCCAGCTGATTGGACCTTTTTTTTTTCCTAAAAAATACGGACTACCTTCCTCTTGTACGGACAAAAGTGATTTTTTTTCAAGCAGTTTTTCTGTCCGCTGCGCAACTTAACACCTGTCTAATTTAATAATATTGGTTATGGTTTTAACCTCAAATGATAAGGTATATGCTTATACAAGAGTGCATTTTACAATCGTGTTACGGAAAGTGAGTAGTTAGACATTATTAATCTGAGCTCTGAACTAACATTATATATGAATGTTTTAGGGTAGAAACATACATCCAGAAAGAAGGGACATTGCTTCGCCACTGACATTCTAGTATTAGATTAGAATAGAAATTAAATAAAGAAACGTTCACATGCAGAAACGGGTGTAAACGACGGACACAGTTTGCAAAGACTATCGCTTTACTACAATAAAATGATGCCTGTCACATCATCGTATCCGAACTGCAGATGCTAGCATCTGTTAATAAATACTTTATGCACGTGCATGGGCACTTTAAATTCACAATTCTGCACACACACACACAATTACCTAATAGTTGAAGCCCTTATAAAATACAAGTGTGAAATTAATAAAATTATTAATTAATTTTTTCTTGTTTTTAATTCATATATTTTCAAATGAAAAACAAATATCCATATAATTAAACAGGTGAAAATGCAAGATTTCCCGCCATGCCATGCGATACTTGGTTGCATAAGCCAATGCATGTATATTTGCAGCAAGAAGCTAGATCCAACAACAACAAAAATGAAACTGCATTGTCTATCAGGCATTGATATTATATTTGCTGACAATGTTTGACTCGTCGCCGTTCGATTCTCTACAAAGGTATGTCATTTCTACTACATTGATAACAATGTACACATACCAGTTGGTTGATACGCTTAAACGGACTAGCATCCTGGGTAATATAAAGTAAACTAGTTTACGAAGTGTCAAAACTGTAACTTATTGCAATAGGTTAGTTTATCTTAAATCAACCCTCCTCTCAAATCACTGATACATGTATGTATTGATCAGAAAATAAATGTGATTAAAATTTCAGTTAACTGAAGACAAAGGTGGTGGGTGGGGATAAAGAAGGTTAAGTTTACTCATACAATTCAGTATAAAAAGGAATATGGTACAAAAAAAGGTTCTGTTCAAAAATATATATTTTAACTTGATTTCGTCACACGTTCAATTAGCATCACGTGCTGTAGACAGTCATATGGTTGGTTACAGTTATTACTAAGTGCTTTTACAGATTGGCAATCTGTTACAGTTACTATTTAAAGCCATCTATGTTGAGCTTATCAGAGGGAATCGATGTTGATCGAAATCATACTGATTGATACTTTGATTATACAAAAATATTGTTTTTTCTCACTTAATCTCCGTTTGAGTAAACTCTGTATTTATCAGTACGAAAGAAAGCAGATTTCTTAAAACAAATCGATAAATAATCTTTCTGTGCACTTAATTTACAGCAAACAGACACATACGTTCAAGTGGAAACTTGTAATGATTTTGCACCGTAAACGTGATCTCCATCAGCTCTGTCAGGTGTTGAATTTTTACCAAATAACAGTCATGTTATTGTTAACACACCGTATGATCAATCACGATTTTTTCAAAGGTTACGACAAATAAATTGTTATTCTTGCTGAAGCCAACCGTAACATGCTGGAAAATCAAGAACCGAGGCGCGTATAGAGATACAAAACTAGGCCGAATAACAGAGGTTAGATAGCGTTTTGATTATAAATGTATTTATGATGCATTTTACTTGTATGAGGACGGGGTATTGTCATAACAAAAATGCAAATGACGATGACGATAGAACGACGAAAGCGATGGTTAAAGAGCAGGAGAAGATGTATGCATGTATGTATGTATGTATGTATGTACGTACGTACGTACGTACGCACGTGATGATGATGATAAGGGGAAGCAGGAAAACATTATATTATACAGACTGTTTTTTAGAATATGGAACGTAACTGTGCTCATATTTTGAGATCTTGTATCCGAGTTAGATCTTAATATAATTCTGACTGTCTTTTTGCACTGAAACAAATGTCATTTACGCTCAATATCATCATCAACGCAGATAAATTAAGGAACTATCCAATCAAGTTAGTATACAGAGTTTTAGAAAGTGCAATAGGACAGTTACGACGCCCGAACTTGTTCAAAGGGGGCTCCGGCTCGTCTGGCTCTTATTGTCCGCAGAATTTATACCTTGTATAGTGACGAAAGAAGCAAAATGTTTCTTCAAATGCAAACAGTTTTCATGCCAGGCGATAAGTTGGCAGTGGCAACATAACATAAAGGAAGAAATTAAATAATTGGTTTATGCTAAGCTCGATTTATTTTCTTCTTATTGAATACCTATATATCAGAAGTGACAGCGTATATTATCGTAAACCAGATTTTTAATTTGTAACGTGGATGTTGAAAACAAAATTAGGACATATGGATAAAGTTGTAAAGGATCAAATTCATTTTGCGTGCGTAGGAACTATAATGGAAACGAAATTCGTCTTACGGTGTTCATTTATATTACACAGTGAAGAAAGGTTATCTATTTCTGTATTTATATGTTACAGTGGTCTCAAAATGGGACAGTACAATTTTATAAGGGAAAGCCTATGTTATTTATTAATAGTTTTGGTATTGACAAACACTTGAGGAGTCCACGGAAAATTAGCGTTGAGGTTAAATGGTTACATTATTAGAAGTGTCTTACCTCCAATGAGGACACATTGTTACATTGCTAGATATGGTTACATTGTTAGAAGTGTCTGACCTCCAATGAGGACACATTGTTACATTGCTAGATATGGTTACATTGTTAGAAGTGTCTGACCTCCAATGAGGACACATTGTTACATTGCTAGATATGGTTACATTGTTAGAAGTGTCTGACCTCCAATGAGGACACATTGTTCCATTGCTAGATATGGTTACATTGTTAGAAGTGTCTGACCTCCAATGAGGACACATTGTTACATTGCTAGAAATGGTTACATTGTTAGAAGTGTCTGACCTCCAATGAGGACACATTGTTACATTGCTAGAAATGGTTAAACTTAAATGGGGCTAAATTTTAATTACAGAGTTACACATTACTGACACAAATGACACACCTAATAATCTGTATTGCTGAGGAGACACTGCAGCCTTCCACCTGTGACTGCTGGCTTTGAAAGGACCCCCTTTTTCCGAAAGTTAGAAAGGCTTTTATGTGTTTGTATTTTCCCACCATAGTCTGTTGTTGGGTGTATTCTTGAAAAAAATCAACAACAAAAAATTGATAAATTCTTTTTATATATAATTTTGAATCAGGGTTATGTCTGCACCTAACCCTAACCGGTTCATAAGGCTCGTACTCTCCTGTCTGGTTTCAGAACCTTTTTCTTTAACTAGTGATCATTTCCATAGATCAGTGTGTGCCAGTGCTTGTTATATGTATGGTGCTATTTTGTTGTGATCAATCTTCCATGAGTTTGATTTCTGGACTCCGCGACGAAAGATCAAATCAAGCTAGTAAGTTGTTTTTATTTAATTTAAAACCTAGCTAATAAAATAAAATACATCCAGCCAGGGGACAAAGCATCTCCATATGATGGCGTCAAAAGACATCCCCTTTTCATCCGCTTCCACTACAGAGGCGTGTTCCTTCTTTCCCATGCCTTACTTTACCTAACCTGTGTTGTAACCTTCTGGTTCAAAGGACACACAAACACGACGTAAGGGTCCGACAACTTAAGTAAAATAGGTAAAATAAAGCTAAAGTCTTCAAAAATACTAAAAACCAGTGTTACTTACAGTACCATGAATCATCTACATAACTACCTGCTCTCCCACTATGCTCTTGTTTTAGCAATGGTTAGAGGTAAGGGATCTTAATTAATTTAACATTTGTGCCTTATCCAAGGGTATGAAGGGATCATTTAGCTAGGGGAAGATAAACAACAGAACCCTGCATGTTGACAGCCTCTGGTATCAAATATCCAGAATGCTGGGAATAATGTTCTGGCCAACTGTCACTACTAACAATTAGAATGGTATATAGGCAATCATACTTTTAACATCTGTATCATATACTATGTAGAAAAAAGTCCAAAGAAAGAAACAAAAAGAAAAAAAGAAATAAAAGGAGAGTATTTATGTTGTGGGACTTTGTTGATTTGCAGCCTCGTAGTAATTAGTAGTGTGTTTGTGCTTCCCCGTATTTGTATGTTCGTAATATTCTTGTAATCTTACAAGAATATTACGAACATACAAATACGGGGAAGCACAGAACACACTACCTAATTACCTACGAGGCTGCAAATCAACAAATCCCACTTTACTTCCAGACTAACTGACTCACGTGTGAACTCTCTTCTCATATATTGTGTTAAAATTCTGTTAATAGCTACGAAACTGCATGCTAATGTATTATATTTGTTCTTATAAGTTTGGAGGGCCTCCCAATCAGGATGAGAAAAGATACGAAAGAAATGAAAGAAAGACAGGGAAGTGGGATGAGATGTTTCAACGGCTCCATATCGGGTGCCTCTCCCTAGTAGAGTAGCATACCATGTGCCTCCCCCTACCTCATCCCCCAGTAGACAGGCAATGGCAGTCGTTCATTAGTAATATATTTCATTGGACCCCTGTGCCTGCAAAACATATATAATCGTCTGGATTTCATTATCGCAATTAAATGTTCTACTAGGTCATTGTATATATCTGTTTCAGTGATCTCATTTGCATATAGTAAATATTTAGCATCGATTCGTCCGTATCTTTCCGTTATCGTATTAGTTAATCTGTATCTATCGGTAGCTGTATTTGAACGCCTTAAAATGATATGACTGTTTTAGTCTGTGCATTGTCCATAAAGGTGACATGATAGAATTGTAAGAAGAATGTGCTTTTTAAATGTTATTTCGCCTGTAATCCATACATTATATAAACTAATAAACATCATTATGTCTTTAACACTTGATGATACAGCTCCTAATCTCTTCCAGATGGCTACCCATTTTAAGGTGGGGTCGCTAGTTTCTACAGGAAGTTTTACCTTTTTTTATTACCTTATCTTTTAATCAGATAATATATTTTGTTATCATTTATTTTCCTCTCAGAGTTCATTGTTCACGTTATCTTTGAAAATAGTAGATCTTATTATCCTACAGTTGGTAGGCGGTTCAATCAATTTCATTTATTTATTGTTCTTATATATGTCGTAATTATGTTTACGTGTATCCATAAAAGTGAATATAAATCGCCTCTCATGGATACCGGTGCTTATTTGTTAGGTGCCTTATGTATGTTCCATATATACGATACTCGTTTGTTTACAAAGATCTAACATTCCTAATTTTCCCTCACTTTTGGTTTATGTACATGTTTTCGTTAGATATAATATACCTAATGAATAAATAATTTTCTAATTTTCTCTTCAATTATATTTCAACTTTGGTTCGGTAAAATCTACTCTGTGTTACGTATTTAATCTGGGTATATATATATATATATATATATAGAGAGAGAGAGAGAGAGAGAGAGAGAGAGAGAGAGAGAGAGAGAGAGAGAGAATTATAAATATACACAAGATAGAACGGAAAATGTTATCCCTGGATTCGTATAGATGATCGCTAGGCAAAATTAACATTTTATTACAAATAATACTATCATATAGGTTAATGATTTTTTAATTCGTTCTCTACGGAGATTCGAACCCAGGTCCGCGGGTAAACGGACCCCTTTGCCTTGCCTGCACACATGAGCCCATATTCCCTCACGACTAAGCACACAGCACCGAAAATAATGTTACTCAGTCGGTGTTATATACATTCACGTGTAGCAGACACACTCGCATGATGACCTATTAATTAATTCTCATGTATCTACACAGTCATTCCGGATTCCTATTATAGAAATCAAGGTATACATAATTAATTATAGAGAATTCTCAATACACACCAGACACAGTTCTCTCTAGTGTATATTTATAATTCTCTATAATTAATTCAATATGCCTTGATTTCTTTCATAAAATTCCGGAATGACTTTGTAGATACCCCGCTAAATACCAATTAGTATAATTCGGTTTTGTTACGGTTAATGGTGGAACCGGATGCCTTACCAACTTTTAAAGATTCCTTTTGCAGATGCTTGAAGGATTTACCAATTCTAATAAAACCTGTACAAGATTTTAAATTCCTTTTCTAAAATTGTGAATTGTAATCCATGCATATTTGTTATTTGTGCTGTTTCTATTAATGCTTCGATAGCGATAACGTATATTAACATTGACAGTACACAACATTGTCTTACCGATCTTTGTATTGGGATTTCCTCCGTCAATGCCCTATTAATTGTAACATTGACAGTGGGCACCATTGTCTTAGCAATCTTTTTATTGGGATGTCCTCCGTCAATGCCCTATTAATTGTAACTTTTGATGTTATTTTGTTACACATGGCCTTAATCCAGTTTCTGAAATTTTTGCGGAAACAACGTGTATGAAGAACATTTTTTTAATGAAGCCATGCTAAATTAGATCGGATGCCTTTTTCTGATCGAAGAGAAGCATTACCTCCTTCTCGCCTTGATTTTGTATCAGTTCTGTAATATTACTTATTGACAGTGTTATTGTGTATGTTCCTTCCTTTCTCGCCACACCTTTGAATTTTATCTACGATTGTTCCTGTTAATGTTGTAAGTCTACCTGCTATAACCTTACTTAAAATTTTATAGTTTGTATTTAAAGTGTTATAGATCTCCAATTTCGTATGCCCTCTCTGTCTCCCTTTCTTTTATATATTAAAGTAACTACCTCTCCCCACCTCGCTGACTTAGACATTTCCCCTTTGCATAAAACATTAATGTACAGCAAATCAAGACAAATATTCTTTGATGACTTTTACGTTTTTGTGACATAATACATTTATCACATAATTCTTTGGCGTGTTCTGAAATCAATAAAATTTGTATTCTGAACGGAGTTCTCTGTAGTATTCAGACCAATGTTTTGCTTTCTGCACATGCCCATACAATAATTTTGTATCTCACGTGAAATCTTTCTTTATTGTTTATATATAGGTTTCATTGATATTACGTATTTTATAGATATTGCTATCCATTCCCCTTTTAAATTCCATTCTCTTGTGAATACATCTATCCTTAGTGTATATATCATTATAGTTTCCCGTCCTGAATATTATCTCTTGTGTATTATTATGCTAAATCAGCATTACCTTATCTTTTATCTTTCTACCATCCTGTCTTCGTCCATTGTTTATTTTGTATATCCCTATTTTTTTCCTTTACCCACTTTCTTTGCAGTTTTTTAGTTGCACTATACAATTGTGTGATTTTGTTTGTTACTTGCTTCACATAATCCTATAACTCGATTATATCCTGCGCATTTCTTTATTAAAATTGTCAAGTTGAAGATAAATAAAGCTCACATAGACCGTGCCATCCAGGTGTGCATTATTTATCTTCCATAGATCCTGAGCCCAAACCTGTTAAATTCGTTACCCTTAATTCAAGTGTGTGTGATTTGAATTTTTAATGTAGCTTTAACAATGTTTCAGTTGCATCGCAACGGCGTCTGCAGTGTGGAAGTTTATAGTGATTTCTAGCACCGGAGCATCACGTCGCAGACATGTAGCATGATGCCCCACCCAGTCGCATTATCCTGACACCAGGCTGACCAGTCCTAACACTAACCTCTTAATGCTGGGCGCCTAGAGAGGCAGCTTATGTACCAATTTTAAAAGTCATTGGTATTACTCAACCGGGATTCGAACCCGAGACCTCCCCCATCCAAGGCGGACGCTCTAACCACTTATGCCATCTTAGCGGTCAAATTACTAGCCAATGAACCAAATGACCAATACCGTGTAGTTAATGGACAAAAATTTGCGTCGAAATGAAAATTATAAATAAAATTTACACCTAAATACAGATTATATTGCAATGTAACCTTTAAATATAGCAATAACAATTATATCAGGTGTAGAAAGAATAACCAGCTGTTATTAAATCACTGAATCGAGCATTATATTTCGACTATGTGCCTATTACTCATAATTGTGAAAACATTCGACATACTAGACCAATATGTTAAATATAACATACCAATATTGAATATAACATAACCATATTAAGTATAATATACCAATATAAAATATAACATACCAATATTAAATATAACATAACACTATCAAATACAACATAATACTATCAAATATAACACTATTAAATATTACTTTTGAACACGTCCAAATGATGAATGAAAACCAAAAGAAGTACAAACCGAAGGCATGGTTTCACGATATTGCGTCCGAAGACAGAGATATGTATAAAACACACACACATACACACGTACACACACACACACACACACACACACACACACACACTCGTGCTCGAATTCATACGAACAGAACCCAATATAGGGAACATAAATATGAGAATCGTTTTTACTACATGAAACAATTAGTTTTTAATATTAGACTATTATTTTCCATACAAAACTGTTGCATATCACTCACAGAGTGCGGCCGCTACGATCATAGACAAAGATTTCAGATGGTTTCTTCACCTGTTGTTTAATTTGCAACATTTGGATGTAAAATTTCAAGAAGGCGGTGGAGATGAGTTTAAAACCTCTTTCTAAAAATCATGTTATAGATGCAATAAATTAAGACGATTTCACTGAAACTTTGTGTAGTGAATGATTTGAAACTCTTTCAAGTAACATCTGCTAGTGGGTGGATAAAATATTCTGTCAAACACACACACATGTATATAATATATTAGTTTCTCTTTAAATACGGGATTTTTTTTTTTAAATATGAGAAGTACATTTTCTTCTACTTACGGTCAATGTTTTCATTATGAACAAGAAATATACTGAATATATTGTAAAGATAGTCATGAATCTCATAATATTTATTGATGACATTTTTCCATTTTACGGTCCAATTAGGTCAATGTTAGCACTTTACACTTTAACCTCTGTTTAATCTCTCTCTCTCTCTCTCTCTCTCTCTCTCTCTCTCTCTCTATATATATATATATATATATATATATATATATATATATATATATATATATGGGTGACCACTCCGGGGCAATTCAATTGGCCCTTCCGGGCTATGTTCACTTTCTTAACAGAGTAAGGTAACAGGTAGACCCAACCTCCTCACACGACCCATGAATGTACTTACGCAAGCGTAAGTAGTTATATGTATTGATGACTTTTTCCATTTTACGGTCCAATTACCTCAATGTTTGAATTTTACACTTTAACCTTTGTTTAATCTCTCTCCATCTCTCTCTCTCTCTCTCTCTCTCTCTCTCTCTCTCTCTCTATATATATATATATATATATATATATATATATATATATATGTGTGTGTGTGTGTGTGTGTGTGTGTGTGATGATTTTAAACGTCAAAAGAGTAATAAATATGCATATGCAAGACTACAATCTGCGATCGTGTTACGGAATGTGAGCTGATGAACTTTTGAATTAAAATTATTTATGAACATTTAAAATCAACAAAGTACACCCATCGCAAAACAGTTCATAGTAGCGTATTTGGACACAGTTTACAAAGAATGTCGATTTACTACAAAAACAGTTCATAGTAGCGTATTTGGACACAGTTTACAAAGAATGTCGATTTACTACAAAAACAGTTCATGGTAGCGTATTTGGACACAGTCTACAAAGAATGTCGATTTACTACAAAAACAGTTCATAGTAGCTTATTTGGACACAGGTTACAAAGAATGTCGATTTACTACAAAAAACAGTTCATAGTAGTGTATTTGGACACAGTTTACAAAGAATGTCGATTTACTACAAAAACAGTTCATAGTAGCGTATTTAGACACAGGTTGCAAAGAATGTCGATTTACTACAAAAAACAGTTCATAGTAGCGTATTTGGACACAGGTTACAAAGAATGTCGAGTTACTAAAAAACAGTTCATAGTAGCGTATTTAGACACAGTTTACAAAGCATGTCGATTTACTACAAAATATGATGCCTGAAACGCAAAGTCTGTTTAAAAATGCATTTACGATTGACTGCAGATATACAAAGGACAATATTATTTCTCATTTCTGGGACGTATAAATAATTAGACCTAATAAAACAATCTTTTATTTTACATCTAAGATTGAAATAAGAATATTATGAATGGAATGTTGTTCTTAACTTTACTTCATATATATTCACATGCAAAAAATATATTCTTATTTTTAAACATATCAAAATACAAGATTTCCCATCATGCCATGATAGGCTTGATTGCTTGCACCAACATAATTAATATTTTCAGCAAAAAGAATAGTCATTTTGGAAGCTTGATAATAAGCGGAAACTGCATTATCTCTTATTGAAATTGCAGTGGACTTAAAAAGGGGGTCGGGTGGATGTGGGAAGTGGTGATTTGAGTTTCTGAATCATCAATTTAAAAAAAACCATTTGGAATAAAATAAAAAGAAAATGTTCCTTAACTATGTTAATACCTGATATTTTTCATATTAGGGTACACAAAATGATATAATGTGATATGATATATGTCATATCAGGGTACACAAAATTATATAATTTGATTTGATATATGTGATATCAGGGTTCACAAAATGATATAATTTGATTTGATATATGTCATATCAGGGTACACAAAATTATATACATATGATATATGTCATCTTTAGGTGCACAGCATGATATACTATGAAATTATATATTTCATATTATGCTACACAAAATGATTTAATTTAACTTAGAACTTCGTTAACATATCACGTATTAATGGCTGCAGTTTTAAAAAAAAGTGAGCCCTTTTAAAGTATCAGTGCGAAAGTGTGAAAATTGCATACATTTAACTGACACCTAAGCTATCTTAGCGAATGAATGCAAATTGTTTACCGCAAACTGAGACATATCAAGTAAGAGGAATGAGTCTCTTATAATGATTTTGCACTGTATACGTGATTTGTATCAGTTCCAGTTGTTGGACGTGTACCTGTAACCAGCCATATTATTGTGAACTAACCTTCTTGTCAACCACGAATGTTTTTTCAAGGTTGTGATAATTGGATATTTCTTTTGTAGTGAAAGTCAACTGTACAATCCCAGAATGAAAAGACCAAGACAAGTATAGATAAAAAATGAACAGTAGGTGTTATTGTTGTTATTTTTAGCTTTTAATGCCATTTGTCACCACACGATAGTCTATAAATGGTGGAGAGTATGATTGGTGGGTGAAGAACCCAGATCCAAATAATAGTGGTTGCCAAACATTTTCAGTATATCTGTATGTTTTGACATAGAAATTATTGTTGTTATGGGCTTTAACGCCATTTTCAGCACACGATAGGCTATACATGGAGGAAGATCCACCGAGCCACGAGAAGAGACTGGCAAGCTTTCTCACGTACCCACATTATCCAAGCCCGAGACTCGAACCCACATAGACTGAAATGAGATGACAGGGATCTGAATAGTGACCGTTTCCGACCACTGGGCCACTAGGGGCAGCCTAGTTTACATGTGCAGGGGTGGAGGGTGGTGATGAGATGATGATGACGGTAATGAAATTTATGATGACGACTGAACGATGAAAACTATGATGAAAGAGTATGAAATGAAGAAGAAGAAGGTATTGCATATTTATAGGTAATAACGCAACAGGACAAGTTGGAATACGTAGTGCATAGTAGGTTTAGGTTTCGCAAACATTTAATACCAAAGACAAACAAAGCAAGAAATGGATACAATCCTTAAAATACTAATTCAATTTATATTGTGCAAACGTCACTCTTTTAAAGGATCTTCTCGGCTATAATCATAAGCGGTTACATCTCAGGGCAAAATGTTTGATTCCTTTTGCTCCATCTTCCTGCATGCACGGGGGGGGGGGGGTGGGGGAGGGGGGAGGGGGAGGGGCGGGCACTGATAAGAAGAAATAGATACAATATCGAGTATAGCAGAATACAGTTTCTGAACGTTAACTGCATACATATATAGATATAGGTGATTGCAGGCAGGTTACTACGTTATGTTGGTAGACAGTCAGTTTGATAGACTGTCATCGTGACTCAAAATAAACTTGGAATAACCGGTTTCATTTAGAAGAGGAAATTTATAAACATTTTGGTCTTCTTTCTGTAAATCAAATGACTCATTTCCTAAATCAAAAGTGCCTTAATTAGTCTCATCCGAATAAGCAATTTCTCACCTCGCCATACACTTTTGGTAACAAACAGTGAGATTTTATGATGTATGCCCGTTTCAGATATCAGGATTTTATATGCTGATTGAACAATTTTGTTTCCTATCCTACGATTAAAGTTACTAAGATATCTAAGTCACTATATCAAGATTTATACTAATACAACCGATATAGTGATGATTAGTCAAGAATTTAAAAATAAGTGGCAGTTGTTATTTCATTCTTTGTTTGGTTGGTTGATTATATTTTCGGGTTTATTGTTTGTTTTTCACATTTTTTTTCGGCGGGGGGGGGGGGGCCGGAGTAGGCGGTAACGGCACTTTTAAAAGGATTTGCAATATACTACTGAGGAAATGGGAATTAAGTACCTTTCCCAATAATACACTAAGGCAGCGGACCCCGGCTTTCCTGAGAAAATATCTAACCGACCAAATGATGCATTACGGGTCCATCGCTGTACAAATTGAGCTCATGTGGTTACCTGTAGTTGGCAATATATGCAGTCTATATAGCTAGATATCATCGCAGTAAAGTAGACATGATTAGCAATATATGCAGTATATAGCTAGATAACATCGCAATAAGGTATACGTGATTAGCAATATATGCATTTTATAGCTAGATAGCATCACACTAACGTATACATAATTAGCAGTATATTTAGCATATAGCTAGATATCATAGCAATAGCGTATACATAGTTAGCAGTATATAAAGAGTTTAGCTAGATAGCATAACACAAAGGTATACATTGTTACCAATATATGCATTATATAGCTAGATAGCATCACAGTAAAGTAGACATGGTTATCAATATATGCAGTGTATAGCTGGATAGCATCGCATTAACATATTCATGGTTAGCAGTATATGCAGTGTGTAGCTAGACAGCATTGCAATAACATATACATGGTTAGCAATATATACAGTATATATCTAGATAGCATCGCACTAACGTATACATAATTAGCAGTATATTTAGTATATAGCTAGATATCATAGCATTAACTTATACATAGTTAGCAGTAGATGCATTTTGTATCCTCAGCCCACATCGTGTTCAAGTACGTATGTTACAGAGTGTGTATATATACCTGCAGCTCTATCCTCTTTGTTTCTCTTACCCATCCCATATAATCTTATTGCAGAATCCAAACTTGTGTGCCTCCTTTCGAAAGATATTTTTGGTCTTCATTCCATTTCCGTCTTTCGATAATTGTAAGCTCTTTGTTGATTTTCTCGTTAAATTTCGATGTGTGCTCACATATGAAGGGCCAGTAAATATTATTAGTTTCAGGAAATCGGACCTATCGGGGCAATTAGCCTTCATTGGCCATTTCGTTTCGAGGAAGAATTCAAGAATTCAATCATACATTGAGCTTTAGTGCCAGTTTGAGTTAATGTCGTTCAGGTATATATATATATATATATATATATATATATATATATATATATATATATATATATATATATATATGACGAAGCAAACATTATAAAGAGACGTTGGAAAAAAGAAAACAAAACTGATCTCCCAACATTCGATCTAATGCAATGTCTTTTTAAGAGGACAATATAAAACTTTCTGAAGGACACAGAAACATACAGAGTGTCGTGTGTAGAAAAAATACATATTTACTTTTTGCCGGAGAAGAACAACAACTATTCATAATAACCAAGAGTCACAAACTAAACACAAATATATAACAATAAATAACAACAGGTCTTAAAGTTAGATAATATATACCTTTGTAGATTTGTTTTTTATTTGAACTTGATCTGCAGGCTTGTGGATTACGGAGTGAAATTTAATTAAGCTTCAAAATATATAATGCGCCAACATGTGTATTCTTGTAAGCAAGGATTGGAATTGGATATGTGGGCGCACAAGTCGTGACTCTGATTACTCGGCCTATCTTTAATTTCAACAAAGATCACGAACGAAGTGTTCAAGGGAAATAAAACAGACATTGAACGATTGAATTCACTTCGCGTGTGTGTAAGCTATTAGTAATTTGAAATATACGTCACCGCACAAGTTTACATTGGTCAGAGTAAGAAACGTGTGTATGTATCAATCGAAGCAACATATTATTTCTTAAGCGATCAGAAGACGTCAGCTTCTTTTGAATATCACAAAACTAAACTGGCCAATTCACTGACCGATTCTAGTCATTGTAACAATTATTACTTTGTATGTCTACTTGGATATTTGCTAACCTGTGGAGTATATCATTTATATTCTACATATAACAAAATTAAAACCTAAACAAAAAGTAAAATATTCATTCAGTCTAGCCTACTGGCATTTAAAGAGAGTGATAAAGCAAACATATATACTTTAACTGGGTCTCTTCTAGGAATACAAACTATTTTTAGAAAATATAACAGACCCTATGCAGATATTTTGATACCTTGCATCCAAGTTTGATCCTAATGAAATTAATGCAGTCTTGATGCATCGGAACGAATGGAAATATGGACCGATTTCATCAACAGTGTAGGGAAATCAAAGGAACATATAAGGTAATTAATTCATGTATTTATAACTTTGGAAGGAATCAACGTTCAATGGTTTTGCCTAAACATTCACGATTGCGCCAACTTTTTCATTTCTCATTATTCCTGGAGTTTATAAATTATATAATGACCAAGGGAGAAAAATATATCTACTAATTAACGATGTACATTAAATGGGGAAATATAACAAAACACATGAAACAATGAAGCTATATATTTTTGATAATGCTAAGCGAGAAGTTGAATTTTAGATTAAATGGATTCTATTACACACGCACACACATATCTATCATCTCTCTCTCTCTCTCTCTCTCTCTCTCTCTCTCTCTCTATATATATATATATATATATATATATATATATATATACACGACGGATAGATACGACAAGAGACAAGGTATATTATTGTAAAGGTGACTTTGAACTTGGTACGTGGGCGTTTAAATCTGAACTTTTTTTTATGTATGTTTGCTTAATGGGTGATGAACTTTAAGCCTTTTTTTTGAGCAAGACGATGAGATTTTGCAGAAACAATGTCCATCAATCTGTCCGTCTGAGTTAACCATAATGTTTAAATTATGAAAGGAAAATATTTGCAAGGATCTATATCAAAATTGTAACGAAGCTGTCTCAGTTTAAATTGTTACTGTGTTAAAAAATAAATATTATAATAAAATATGTTATGCTGCATACTGTTAGCTCCATCCTGTGGTCATGTAAAGAAAGGTAGTGTGGAAAGATGCAAAATGACACAAATATGTGGCGAATACAGGTAGACATTCTCCTCAAACAGAGAGGCATATTGAAGGGAATACACAAACAACTTAATTAGTGTGTGGATACCTTTAGAACGAGTCAAAGGACAGTGGTTTGGCCTAAACATTACGGTTATGACCACGTCTTTATTTCTTATTATTCTTGAAACAATACATTATATAAAGAAAAGCAAAGCATGTCGTCATACTAGACTATTTGCGCTATTTTGGGAAATGTAACAAACAGATAAAACAATGAAGCTTGATATACTGGGTCATGCTAAGCATGATCATGACCTTTCCTAATTTTATATTGAATGGGTTATATCTCTCACACACACACACACACACACACACATATATATATATATATATATATATATATATATATATATATATATATATATATATATATATATATATATATATATATATATATATATATATATATATGTATGTGTGTGTGTGTATGTGTGTGTGTATCTGTGTGTGTGTGTGTGTGACGAGAGACAAAATATATTTTGTAAAGATGACACTGAATTAGGTGCGTGGGCGTTGAAATTGTAACTTTTGTACTCGACAAATATTTACATTCAGCAACCGTCATGAAAATAGGACATTAGGATGAAAATGTTGGGATCGGATTCATATATTGCGTGCGAATAAACGATTAGTAAAATGAAACTTGTCGTAAAGTGTTCATGTACTTTACATGGGACAAAAAGAGTATGTATGTATGTATGTATGTATGTATGTATGTATGTATGCATGTATGTGTTTAGTTCTATGTGACCCACAGTTATGCGTTGGGGTGGGATGCTCCCAATATTTATTTGAATTACTGTGGAATTCCCACCCGGTTCATTTTTGTAGGAAGTGAAATTAGTGATAGAGAGAGGTAAAGCTCCGAGCCCCCCAGTCAGCAATACCGACAATTAAATTATTAAGAACACAAAGGTGAAATTCAAAAGAATAACAATTTAATAAAAATTAAACGATTTTAATTTCTCAACCAATCTTCTTTCTCTCGACCATGTAACAACCTATTTCATCACGTGATTATAGTGTGAGATGGATTTCCCCTGTACTTGGTTTCTACTCATCTGTGTTCACTCCGCCAATTCCTTTCCTGCTTCCGGCGTTCTCCGTACTCCGATTATTCATATCCTCTTCCCCTTTTGTCTCCTTTTGTCCTCCTTCTCTCTCTCTTTCTCCAGCAACTAGGCTTGTTCTCGGCCTACTGCCTTGTTCTATCCTGTCTCTCTGACACTCGGGACTTGACTACCCGGTAGTTCTGTCCCCAAAAGCTTCCTACGAAAAACACAAGGACGTTAGCATTTGTGTTAGCCATCTCGCCTCACACTACATCAACAATCAATCAATCATCAGATCAAGGCTATCTACATCTTTGGTCACGTATTCGTGCACATCGAGAAACCCACACGTTCTTATAGAAACAACGTTGCAATAAGAGCGGTATCCTACTTACTTATCATACAGAAATCACTAAATTGCGTCACATCAATATATATATATATATATATATATATATATATATATATATATATATATATATATATATATATATATATAATCTCATTATTCTCAACAATATCACAACAATCCGACGCATTTCTGTACATTACACTCCCACAAGTGTACACAAATATTCAAATATCCATATTATTTAAATTTACACACTGCAACCATTTCCAAAGTTACAGTTTAATTCAACAATTGCAAAATTTAGAATATCGCATAAATAAATACACTAGTTTACCACGAAGTAACTAAATAGCGAATTACAATATTAATTCTGGTGTATGGTTACATTTCATTAGTGACTGACCTCGGATAGTTTTGGAGCTGTCGTTAAATTTACATATTTTGCATTGATGATAAAAATAGATTTCAAACGGGGATTCAGTCTCATATTAACACAAAAGGGTTCTGAATAATAATACAATATATTTTATACTGTCACATTAGGGGAGAGTAAAAATTGTCCTGAAACATGTTTGCTACTACTACTGTAATTTCGAAATGGTAATGGACTTGTGTGTGTGTGTGTGTGTGTGTGTGTGTGTGCGTGCGTGCGTGTATGGATGGATGGATGGATGGATGGATGAATGAATGAATGGATGGATGGATGGATGGATGGACGTATGTTTGCATATATGGCCCCTGGCAAATTTCATAACTTAAGGCTATGGTGTGACTTATTCAGCTATTATTGTTTACTATTGATAGATATGGATATATTTGTGAACTAGGTGTTTCGGACTTGTGTTGTTCTTGAAACTGATGTCAGGCATGTACACCTTCCATAGTTGCTCTGCAGTATGTTGATAGTGAAATACCAATAGTTGGCTAGGAAGTAGAGCTAGCCTCCCATAGCAGTAAACACATGGGTTCAAGGCAAATTGAATATCTCAGAAATGGCTTGGATGACAGCTATTCTGAATTGCATCAAGCTATTTAGTAGACAGTGTTTTTCACAATTTTCATCCAGTCGACCTAAGCAAAGACTGGGAAAAAGTCTGGAACATTATATATAAATGTCCACCCCTTAAGTAGTGCTGCAATTCAGAAACTTAAACGGACTGCAGTGGGTACAAGAATATATACGGAATGTTAGGTTAAACTGGCTTCGACTGGCTTGTGTTTGCACGGTGAGTACCACATGCTGTCAAAAATGGCCTTTGGATGTGAAAAATACATGTATTAAAATTGGGGCTTAGGTGCATACACTTATTCTGCTATGAACCGCCATTTACTTATCTGGTCAAGTGGATAATATTATTATGCTTTGTTTTAATATAGGTATCTAAAAATATGGACCTTTTTGACCTCACTTGTGTATTTAATTTTTTATGATTTTTTTTATACTAGGTCGCTGATTGCGGCATTAAATTTGTACATAAAAACTAGCCCCTGACCCCTTAATGCTGAGCGCCAAGCGAGGCAGCTGTTAGTACGATTTTTATAAGTCTTTGGTATGACTTGGCCGGTGAACTGGGACTTTTGATGAGACTAAAAGTAGTAGAAAAATTACAAAAACTGTTCCAAACGTTTGCGGAGACTGTGTATATTCCTAAAATAAACTTTAAAATGTTGCCTGGGCAAAAAGGATAGCAAAATTGCAAACGTGTAACGGACCTACGCAAAGACTGGGAAAAAGTCTGGAACATTATATATAAATATCCACCCCTTAAGTAGTGCTGCAGTTCAGAAACTTAAACGGACTGCAGTGGGTACGAGAGTATATACGGAATGTTAGGTTAAACTGGCTTCGACTAAACGTGATAGAATAATTAGGATGCTGTCTCAGAATTTAGAGGATACTGAAATAAACTAATTTGCCTCTGTTAAAGGAGACAAAATAATCCGAAAACAACGTTAACACTATGGCGAATTCTAATGATAATGCTCACATCCTTCAAATAATACGGAATTGGGTGGCGATTAAGCATACATACATTTAGCAATAACTGGAAAACGTCCTGACAACTTTGAAAATTGCATTTTGTTTTCAAATTGTAAATTATAAAAAAATGTGTTACAGTTTGTTTACACAACTTGTGAAACCTCTATACAAAAGGTAAACATTTATGCCGTTTCGAGTGATAAAAAACCCATTTAAGTATCCGATGTCAAGGCTAGGAACACACACACACACACACACACACACACACACACACACACAGAGTCTCTCTCTCTCTCACTCTCTCGCTATCTCTCTCTCTCTCTCTCTCTCTCATGCACAGGCTATTTTCATTGACAAACTCATACACACTAATCAACAAATCGTGTTAAAATATTCACACACTACACGACGAGCACGCCATTTATAGTGACCAATACACACACTTCCCAACATACAGAAAATGTAGGAATACGCACATTTGATTCTAACAGTTTTGGTTAGAGACTTACAGCGATTCGTTTGAAAGATACACTCTCGAGAAGACTTTTAGGGGAATTCAATTCTATACGTTTTGAAATAAATGCAAAAATGCTGGTGATGTTTGTCAATAGAAAGGATATTGAACTCCAGACTATGCAGAACGTCAAATAAAATGAGTCTCAAAGACAGTTGGAAATAGAGACAAACGTAAAATTATCCGATATCATTGTCAAGAACAAAAAACATTGTTATACAAGTGTCACAAGAAAAAGGAAAAGTAGGAAAAGTAGATTAAAATGAATATTCTGAAGAAGAAGAAGAAGAAGAAGAAGAAGAAGAAGATGAAGATGAAGAAGAAGAAGATTGGTTGGCAAAAGCACTGTACGGCTCTATCGGGTTACCATAAAGATTATATGAAGAAGAAAAACATGTATGTATCAAAATGGATCATTACCAAGGGTCGATAATAGTCCATAAACACAATATTAAGATACTTTGGATACTACATGCTGTTGTTGTTTTTGTTGTTGTTGTTGTTGTTGTAGGGTTTAACGCCATTTTTCAGTACACGATAGGCTATACATGGCGGCCATTATTGATGGTGGAGGAAGAAATCGGGAAAACTCCGGAAAGAACCACCGACCCACGAGAAGTTACTGGCAAGCTTTCTCATATACCCACATTAGCCGAATTCGAGACTCCAACCCACGCAGACAGAGGTGAGATGGCAGTAATCCATAACGGAGAGTGCTTTAGACCACTAGGCCACTGGATACTATATGAAGGTACCCGATCATGGAGAGATGAATATGGTAAGCATAAATGGTGAATGTATAATATAAGGTAAATTAAGTGATTAACAGTACAGATGTTGGTTAATAATACTCCAAGTAAATATGGTTGTACAAAGGCTATAGTTTAGAATAAATGTTAACTTTATTCAAGAAACTAAAAATACAAAACGTTCCTTCATATTTTGAACATTGTAATAAGAATCGCATAGTCGTTGGAGATGGAAACAATTTATGATAAAGTGCTCCACGGTGAAAGGTACATTGCAAGAATTTACATTCGGATGTTCCTTGATATGTAGGAGTGGATTATATAAGTACGGCCAATTCTAATTCTTGCAATGAATACCACTAGTGGTTCTGTAGGAACGAGACCATTAGCCGCATGGCGTTTGATACTTACAACACCATTCCAGGATGCCTGCTATTTACTGAACAAAATCAGTCTTTGCCATCTAAAATCAGATGGTTGTATATATATGGCTATTTGTAGATATACGGCTTTTTTAGCACCGGGATCCGCTTTTCAATACCTTCATACCAACATGGCCATCTAACAAACACTATGTTATATTATGAAAATTGCAAATCACGGCATGTTTCTTGAGAATATTGGCTACTAATGCTTTTTTCTTCCCAATTTCCTATCGTGTAATGACTAAATTACTGGTAATGAATCGGAGAAGATGGTAGAGTTTAAAATATGTTTGGTTTTTATATATTACAGGGCAAAGGACAATTGGCTTGATTTCGCAGCACATATATACCACAAATTGTCCAGATGTGTCTCGTTATTTCATTAATACCTTTAGGCCAAAAAAAAAACTTCCGGGATATTTTCAGTCTCCGCTAAAGTTCGTGACAGTTTCTTAAATATAATACTGCATGTAGTCTTAAAACTTATTTCTAATCATTTTTCTGGAATGTTATCAGTGTCCGCTAAAGTCTTGGAGAGTTATGAAATTCTTTTTCTACTACCTATCGTAAAATGTAAATTTAATCCAATGTTCCGGGTATTAGCTAGTCTCCGCTAAAGTCCGTAAAAATTTCGGATTTTTTTTTTTTTTTGCTTGTATTCTCGGCCACCTTTTTTGAACGTTTAATCTGGGATTGTTTTAGCTTCCAAAAGTCTGATAAATTTCCGTAATTTCTCTACTACATTTAGCCTATGCCAATCGAATCTACTATTCCGCATATTTTCTACTCTCCGCTGAGTACGTTACAACTTCGGCATTTTAGGTCTACTTTTAATCTCTGGTCTTGCATTCGAAAAAGAAAAAAAAAGTGAATCAAATTCTTCTTATTCCTGAGTTTACTTAGCTTGCCTTCCTATATTTTCTGCATCACATGGGTTCATTTCATAAGCTAACTATAATATTACCCGTTCACTGTCGTATTAGTTTCCCATACGAGTATTTAGTTTCCTAGATTAAATATAATCGTATCTTTCCTGAAAATACCTGTATAAATTGCCATTTAACATCGGGATCAGATGCGTTGTTTATGATAATGGCTGCCTTCACTTTATCTCGCATTGAGCACATGGAAGACTACTATCTAACTGAAAATATCCTGGTGCCGAGTGATCCAAAGAAATAGGTGTATCATTTTACTGATTTAAAATAACATGATGCCGAGCGATCTAAACAAATAGGTGTTTCATTTTACTATCTGATTTAAAATATACTGGTGCCGAATGACGCAAACAAATAGGTGCATCATTTTACTTTCAAAAACTCTGTTTATTAGCCGGTTGGAAGTGCAGAAAATTGTCAAGTCTGCATAA
This sequence comes from Sinohyriopsis cumingii, assembly GCA_028554795.2. NCBI lineage: Eukaryota > Metazoa > Mollusca > Bivalvia > Unionida > Unionidae > Sinohyriopsis > Sinohyriopsis cumingii. The sequence continues at coordinate 65,341,232 of CM068833.1, read as the reverse complement.
TATGGGTGGGAAATTATTGGAGCGCCATATAAATTGTTTCTCCTCCGGATTTAGATTACGCCATATGTAAAAAAAATAAAAAAATAAAAAAATATTTTCTTGCCAATTTACATATAATATTCGTGGTCTTTGACTTTAAATTCACGGTACACCCCCACAACCCTAGTAGGATTGATAACTGTGTCATAATCCTAAAATTCCTTGTAAGTATTTCATCAGTAGTCTCCCCTATCTTTTCCAATCACTTCGGCATTCTATACTAGTTGTTCCACTTAACATGAACTGTTTATGAGTTCAAATTTAGAATCAAAGAGAATAGATTCCCAATACTACCTTTACTATTAACGTTGAGAATGCGTCCCTTTTCTATAGACAAGAAACATCTTTAATAGAGTACGTTTCATGCTGAATGCTTATACCTTTAAATCATCAATCCATATGAAAATCTTCCGCTTCCCTGTTATACCCTGTCCTTTAACATGCAATATTCATATATTAATTATAGTTTGACCAGTTATGTTTGACAACCTATTAATTATGTGAAAAGAGCAGAAACCAGGCCAAAGGAGGTGAATGGAAGGAAAAAAGGAACATTTTCAGTACAAGTAGAGGAAATAATATACACGTTACGCAAAAGCGAAGCATCGTCCTTTAGAGCGTATTAATTTAAGCATGGAAAGCAAATTAATGTTGAAATTTGGTATTCATTCACCTGGATGATGGCTAGGTAGCTACCAATATAAGATGCGAAGACAGAGTTGTCAGAAAGACGTACCTATAAAGAGACTAGCAACGATGGCTATGGGAATATCATGGGCTTAACTAAAACGTTCCTGTCGATATAACCACGTAACTTTAAGGTGACAGTTCACTGACCAATCATCACCAGCGAGAACCTCGGCAAGTCTCCATTGTGTCATTATGACCCCATTTTTCACACAGTAACGAACAGATGCTTGTCTTCTTTAGCTTCGCGGGGCCCCGAGTAGCCGAGTGGTCTGACGCGTTCTCCGTTACGGATCACTGCCATCTCACATCTGTCTGCGTGGGTTCGAGTCTCGGATTCAGCCAATGTGGGTATGTGAGAAAGCTTGCCAGTAGCTTCTCGTGGGTCGGTGGTTCTTTCCGGGGTTTTCCCGGGTTCTTCCTCCACCATTAATACTGGCCGCCATGTATAGCCTATCGTGTGCTGAAAAATGGCGTTAAACCCTACAACAACAACAACAAAATCCTTTAAGCTTCGCTAATTGGCATCTGACACAGTAGGAGATCTCAGGATCTTATTCGCATTTCTCATAACCATGATTCATTGTATTGTTCATTTTATTAGAATTTTGTGTCTTTTATTGTAACAATGGATTAGTTATGCAAATATTATAGTATTTTTGAGTACTAAATTCTTGACTAAGTTTTTTTCTAAAGATATTATAGGCCAAAAATTGCAATCTGAGACTCACATTTATAGATATGGCAAATAGATCTCGCACGTTATGACACCATATTAGCATAACACCATTTTGTTTTAGTCTTAGCATCGTCTGAAGTTCTTGGTAAATTAATTTAGATGAATAAATTAATAATTAAAGTCCGGGTTTATTGAAATACTATATTACTTTAATACTGAATATATTACTTTCTCCATAATATGTGTTCAGGCAATTCAGAAGTAAAGCATTTTGTTGTAAGCATATCTTATCGTGGAATGTCACAAATAAGTAGGTTTTGACGCGCTATGAAATAGTGACGCCGAGAAACAGGTTACGGACATAGACCGCCTGATTTTTAGTTATATCCTGGTCTACTTTGTATTAGGCCTGACTTAAGCTGTAAAGCTATCCCAAAAATAAAACAAAACGGATAAAGAAACTCAAGTCAGATGTTATGTAATAATCAAAAGCAGACTAAAAGAAGGTACAGAACATATATAATATTCCTCCTAATACAATATAGTAATCACACTAGAATGAATATCTATTATAAATTAATATACCATGAAGAATACCATTAATACCTACAAGGTATAAGGAAAAAAAAAACACTTATTGGATTTCACCTAAGATGCAAAGGTATTTGAAGCTGATATTATTTAAATGAAATATATTTATCTAAGTTAGCTATCAGACATACATTGTTTCCAGTCCTAATATAGGCTCGAAATCATAATATTGATAACTGAGTTATATGGGCAAATCGCTCTAATCAGCATACATGTGAACCAAAGATTTAGGTTCAAATTAGTTTTCCGCCTAAACTTTTGTGCTTATACATAAATACTACCACACTGACCAATCATATCGACATAATAAAGCAGATAAGAAAACACTAAACGGCAAGCTTAAACAATTAAAAAATAAATTGTAATGTTAAACGAAATAAACCGGATAAAGTATCAAAGTGCTGGTATTGAGCAAAGCACAAGAAACCAGAGCCTTGCAACACCATACAGATAAAAACAACTATATATGATTATTATCTTAAGATGGGTCTACGACAAGACCCGTGAAGTGTTTCCAGCGGCTCCCTCACTTCTTCTCATATACTATTTGAGATTAGACAATGATCATTTAGATCCCATGAGGTGATCTTCACCATAACAACAGGTCGATAGACGAATTTAGTCTCGATAACCATGTTATCGGGAAAAAACTGGTGAGAGGTCTTGGAAAACCTACGGATATGGTAAAAATTCCATAACCCACATTAGGATTTCGAATGTATTTTATCCTCGTTTAGACAACAATGATCGCGGATGATGGCAGATGATGTTACACAATACGTTTACGTAAATATGATGACAGATGATGGAAGATGACGCTACACAATAATTTTACACAATATGATGACATATGATGGCAGATGACGCTACACAATAATTTTACACAATATGATGGCATATGATGGCAGATGACGCTACACAGTAATTTTACACAAATATAATGACAGATGATGGCAGATAATACTAGCTTAGCTTATATAATTATTTTAAGCAAAAATGATAGCTAGCGTATAACAGTTACCTCCCTTGCCTTCATTTTATTGTGGGATAATAACGTGAAGTATTTCCCTCTCTATCATATTATTTTAATTAAATCCATTGCTTGCGTCCAACTTTTAGGCGTTCAAGCGTAACTTCCCTGGCCGCAATCGGCTTTTAGCAGAACAAAATATTGCTTATGCATATCTATAACTTTTGTAATATTTATTCATGACTAATTTTGAGTGATTATCTATAGCTTAATTTGGTGTACGCATAACTTCCTTTTTAAAGCAGAATTAATAAATATATGCTTACTTTACATGTTTAAGGTTAATACTAATTATAACAGCTGTAGTATGCATGTTGACAAAGTGTTATGCTGTTTAACATTTGACAGGTTTGTCAGCTAGGTTCATTAAATAGGTTAGTGCATGTGGATTCGTTTACGATATTGAAGATTTTGCCGTGCACGTTTACGTGCAAAATTAATGATTTACAAAATACACCTGTATATAAATGGCTATGCTTGGAGTATTCTTCTGCCTTATTTCGTATGTTCTTATTGTAACATTGGTCTTCGAACGTATTTAATGTTGTGTTTAGATATTTTTGAAGAGGAAACATATGTTTCGATAATTCATTGGAAGTATAAAGTCATATTTGGAATAAAATATTATTCTGTGACTATTATACATTATTTAGTGGAGTTTTTGACAGAGTTATATTGATACACCAGGACAGTTGGCAGACCAGTGCATTAGAGGATCTGAAATTCATTCGGAACATTCGATTCCTTTTGGACTTGAATATAATTGTTAGGATTATTTTGGTTTCACTTCATAATACTGTAAGTTCCTCTTACATTTTCATTGTCTAACATTGGTCATGAAATGATTTGCAAAGTTTACACAACCTGTTGGTTTGGCTTCTTTATGTTCCTTAGCATATGACAATAGAGTCGTACACATACATACATACATACATACATACATACATACATGCATACATACATACATGAATACATACATACATGCAACTTAATCTGGTTAAATCGCGTTAATTGTATTATTCCAAACAAATAAACGAAGACACAACATATATCATGTAAACAACAAGCTCAAATTAAAACAAAAATAAAGAATAAAATAACGCTTAATTTTAACAAATCAGATCGCTGTCTAGATCATGCAGGGTCTTGTGATAAATCACGTGACACATCTTAAATTCAGTTTTCCAGAGCCAGCTAAATCAGCACCCACTCACAGCACGATTTTGGGGTGATGGTGAAGCCAATTTCTATTTTATAAAGTTAATTGACGGTACACTTGTGCACGGGATCACATGATTGCTAGAAAAGGAAAGAGAGCGTTTCTTACAGAAGTCGATTCCTTTAAGAATGAAAGTTGTTTCCGTAGTGCATCTAACTATATTTACTGATGCATCTTGTATCGTAATTTTAAAGGGCTAGACGACAAAAAGTGTAACAATTTAGGCTTTGAAAAGGTCATTTCGAAATGTTCGTATTTCTGCAAAGAACATATCTTTGAAGATGGCACTTAGAGTGACATTTGTTTAGCTTAACCATAAAGACCATGCCGCTTTACGTTTATTCTACCGTCTATGAAGATTAAAAATAGGTATGCTGACATGTACGTCCTAAGCTTCGATGAGTCAAGCCAATATAAAAAGATACATGAAGAATCGAAGAATGCATAGCAACTGACAGCTGTTTTATCTGATGTAGGCTTAAATAAATATCCTGGCGAAGATCATTATGGTTGACCTATATTTAAAGTTAGCCAGCATGAGCCAATTTAATTAAAGTAGGATTCTTAACTGGGCGTCACGATTGACGTTACTAACATAAGGGTAACACATTAATCACGCACATATTCATCATTGAGAACTGGTGGTCCATGTCAAACGCTGAATCAGGTACAATATAAACATTTGATTATATTTATTAGTGTCTGTGGTTTTTGTCACATTAATCGTGACAGTCTATCCTTGATTAATGCGAATGCTTTACTAGGAACATAACCAATACCTTTATCACGAACAACGTCACTAACTTTCATTGATAATTGTTTTGCGATCGATATTACTTTTGGGTCTATCCTTCTGAATGGACCCTGAACAACATCACCGAGTACATCACTGTAGATTGCTTTGTATGTTGGTAATGGTGAATTTATCGCCCTGACTATTACACGTTGAGCATTATGTATGATCATTTTATTTTCTTGTCACTGATCTAATTGTATGCCTCAATCACTGTGATAATTTCCATCGATGAGGGACCAATAAATATTAATGTCTATGATACCGCCCTGTACAAAATGGTCGACAAATATCAGCTGCTTCATTAATAATTTCTGTGGAATTATTACCGGCGCGTTTTCTTCCAATGAGGATTTCTAATCTATAAACATCAGCAATAACGTTATTGGGATATGGAGTAATAAGACCACGCCCCCATGTATCTATACCATTGCCACTTCCAGTGGCATTGGGGGCAAAACTAGCATCTTCTTAAATTGTTATCTGGGCTGGTTGTTGTGGTCATTGTTGTTGTAACTGTAGTTGTCGTTATTGTAACAGTGTAAAATATTTATATATTCCATGGATAAATTCAATATATTTTGTATCATTTTTTCGGGCCTGATCAACTCCGTAGTGTAAGCGAAATATCCATTCGTACCAGTTATCACGACCGACAGTATCATTGACGTACTGGGGTTTCAAGACATTTTTTCTTTGATCAAAACTACGCACGGCATACGCAGATAATATTTCCACGCCGTCATTTTTTAATGTGGGTAATACTCTCTTCGGTAAATGTATAATTTATATCGATTTCGGCTTGTGCTTGTTCTGGTTCTGTTTCCGGTTCTGATTCTGGTATCGATACTTTATATCAGCTACTTCAGGACGAAGCTGGTCAATACCCTCAAGTATTTCTTGTGTTTTTGGTTGATAAGTTGCACCAGCTATTTCATCTGGAAGTTCTCTTAGAATCTTTTATGTTTTTTAGTTCTTTCTTTTATTTTTCCAATTGCTTTAGCGGTTTACTCATTTGCTTTAGCGGTTTGCTCCAACATGGGAATTAGACCCACGGAAGCTTTCGCAATCAGTTTGAAAACACCAGGACAAAGATAAAGTAACAAAATGAGCTAACCCAATTAGAGAAAGTCTCGGTCGGTTAGAGGCTTCGGTTTGATGTTATTGACCTTATATTTTCATTTTTTCGGAGGAAGCTTCATTTTTAATGAAGACTTGCTCCAAACTTGGTATGTTCGCCCTGTCTGCTGCTGTTTCCAGTCATCAAAATAGGTTAAAAATAATATTATCGATTAGTAATCGATATATGTAAACCGCTCGAAGTGTAATATTATCGATAACTAATCGATATATGTAAACCGCTCGAAGTGTCATTATTGTAAACTAAACATTTAGGTTCGAAATGGTTTTCCACCTAGATTTTGTGTATATGCAATAAGTGCCTCCACGCTGGCTAACGACAGCCACATAAAAAGCAGATAAGCAAGCACTACACTTGAAGCCAACACAGTACAACATATATTGCCAGGTTATCGCTAAACGACATACAAATGCGCTGGAACTGTCCTGATTTTGAGCAAAGTACAATATATCATAACCTGGCAACAATATATATATATATATATATATATATATATATATATATATATATATATATATATATATATATATATATATATATATATGAGGTAAGCGTCGCCATAATCAAAGGTCCAGAAACGAATTAGTCTGCATAACAATCTTGGCGGAAAATGGTCTTACGCAAATATCATCAGCGTTAGTATAAGTGTGCAATTAAACAGAGAGGCTCAACCCGGGATGAGTCCCGGGTTGTACAATAGGACCATAGCGTCCTCAATTTCTCTTTACGTATTTCTTTGTTCCTTGTATAACCCGAGTTGCACCTACAATCTAATTTTTTGCTATCCTTTTTCAATCTCTGAAGACCTTTTTTTTTTAGAAGGCTTTGGCTTCAAGGGGAAAACCAGGAGGTATCTTTATCTTTGTTTGCAGGTTATGCTATCAGTTTCTCCGTGCTACTTATAATGTGTCCCCTTTTAGGGATCCGTGGTGGGCGAGTGAGCACAGGTGATGAATATATAACAAAACACGATGAAAAATGAAAATAAAATCAGGTAAAGAAAACAAATCTTTCTCTTACGATGAATCGCGCAGCATGTAATCATTCTCACGCTTCATGGTCATTCCGGTGAAAAATGCTTCACTACCACTTGCCGTACTTTCCCCATTTCAAGTAAAAAGACAATAAATGGGTTTAAGGGTTAACACACCATACAAGCGTGGGAAAGTTAAAATCGGGTTGTTAGCTTGTGTGGTCTCAGCGACCAGGGACATTCGGAAAACGTCAAAGAAAATAATAAGACCTTTTTTGATATTTCAGATTCCATACCCACTGCGCTCACCTGATTCATATATGGGTGTGATTTGCTGTTGCAAATTGGCAAGATCAGCAACACTAAAATCATTAAAGGACTGAAGAACCAATGGATCCTTACAATTCGTCAAATTCGTATCAAACTTGGAGTACATTTGCAGGACAGCAATACCATCATATTTTCCTTCAACAAACCAATATTACCTAAAGTATCAAATTTCGATTTTTACAGGTGAAAGTTGAGGAGTATATGCCAAATCCACTGCGATGTTTCAAGTGTCAAATATACGGTCTTCACGACGACAGATGATCATGGGGCCCAATGCATTGCCGATTCGACGACTCTTCTCATCTGACAGTAGAGTGCAAAGCCATTCCACATTGAGAAAACTGTGGCAAGAATCACAATGCTAACTTGAAAGATTGCAAAACCTGGGGACTAGAAAACGGAAATCAAAGCATCAACTAAACCTCAAGCATCCCATTTTTAGAGGCCAGAAAGATAGCAGAATCTAGGACCCATCGTCATTACCCAGCCTTCTCAACCGTATCAAAGATCAGCAACATTAGCAAGTGTTCCAAACTCTACACCTAAAATATAACAATCTACACACGTACAACATTCAATAAAGAATCAACACCAAAAGTAATTCAAACAAAGAAACAGAAACATATCAGGCAGCACAAGGGGTCTGATGATCCTATAAACCTGCATAATTGGTTTGCGAACACGGATGCAGGAGAAACTGCTCCATGCGCTCAAGATGGCTCCAGACTGAAGAACAAAACATTCAAGCTCTTACTTCTGTCGAATCAATGAGAGTATAGAAGATTTCCAGCGCTAACCTAATTTGTGCACCATCTCCACCTTTAATTCCTAAAGAACATCATGGTACAGTGGAACTGTTATTTGTCTTCTTTTACGTGAACAGTATCCTGCCGTGCTACGTCTGCAGGAGATCTCTATTAAAATACGGAAAACGATACTGTTAATCGTTACTCATTTTTTATCACACAGTCGACAAATATTAACAAGGCCATAGGAGGAACTGCCATTGTTGTGAACAATAAGGCTGATCATAGTTCAATTCCTTTAAATAGAAATGTAAAGCCTTTGCTGTAACTATCATTCTCCATCGATTCTTTTTGTATACCACCAACCAACAAATGACTATCAAATCAATTAGAGAATCTCGTTCAACTTTCTGCCAGCTCAATTTGTTCTACATAGGGGTTTAAATTCCAATAATATTGTATGACTAGTCCAAAGTACATAAATAACAGAGGCACAGAAGATTTCATTTTTAGACACGACTTGTGTCTATATATACATATCTCGGAACGGGTATATGTATGTGCATGGACCTGCATTTGTTCTCTTTCGTTGCTTTTGGATTATAATTGGAAGGTCGCTTATGACATTGACAGCAGTGATCACTTCCCAAGCTCTATAAAATAGGATCAACATCATCAAACAATGACCAAATTCCAGTCTGGTATTTAAAAAAAGTTTACTTGGCCAAGTGTGGAACATTTTAGTAAGCTAGACTTAACAGAGTTAGATTTTATTACCACAAATCGATGATGTTGATTATATTACCACCAATGATCATGTTGATTATATTACCACAAATGATCATGTTGATTATATTACCACCAATGATCATGTTGATCACATTACCACCAATGATCACGTTGATTATATTACCACAAATGATCATGTTGATCACATTACAACCAATGATCATGTTGATCACATTACCAAAAATGATCATGTTGATTACATTACAAGCAATGATCATGTCGATCACATTACCACCAATGACCCTGTTGATCACATTACCACCAATGATCCTGTTGATCACATTACTACCAATGATCCTGTTGATCACATTACCACCAATGCTCCTGTTGATCACATTACTACCAATGATCCTGTTGATCACACTACTACCAATGATCCTGTTGATCACATTACTACCAATGATCCTGTTGATCACATTACTACCAAGGATCCTGTTGATCACATTACTACCAATGATCCTGTTGATCACATTACCACCAAAGACCCTGCTGATCACATTACTACCAATGATCATGTTGATCACATTGCCAACAATGACCCTGTTGATCACATTACTACCAATGATCCTGTTGATCACATTACTACCGATGATCATGTTGATCAGATTGCCAACAATGACCCTGTTGATCACATTACTCCCAATGATCCTGTTGATCACATTGCCAACAATGATCATGTTGATCACATTACCACCAATGACCCTGTTGATCACATTGCCAACAATGACCCTGTTGATCACATTACTACCAATGATCCTGTTGATCACATTACATCTATTTCACTCCATAATGTAGACGTATCCATCATAAGTCCTCACTTAACCGCCAAATGAACCCCAAAGCCATGAAAGACCACAAGACTAGCATTGTAAAAAACCGTCCGACGACAGAAATATTAAGTAGGTACGGCATATTCAGGGCTTCCCGATATATCCAATGCATAAAGAGCCGCATAAAGCTGAGCAACACAAAAAGTCTTGAGTAAAAGTTATCATTGTGCAGAAACACGATCACCCAAATAGATGCAGTCTCTCTCCTGTGGGTAGGCTGTTTCTTTAAAATGATAATCCACATAGGGCAGGCTTAAATTGGTCAATTTCTAATAGGCATTTAATACTTATCTGCATTAATCGTATAGTTAATATGATTCATAAAGTGCTGAAATAATAAAACGGGGACATGACTGAGGGTGAGTGGGGATAGTTTCTTACCTATTTTCTCGGCTTTTATCCATTGCCATGTTGAAGACCAGTGGCATTGGGCTAACTAAACAAAAAGTTGAGAACTAGGGTATACTTTCCAAGTTAGATTCTTGGGTCAAATTTGTGCGAAAATATTTTGAATTTTACTTTTTAGTCAACGTTGTGCAAAATTAAAATAAAATTATTAAATAAATCCACTGAAAGGTAAACGAAATGCTTAAGGGAATTAATTGTTGGCCGGGGATTGGGTCAATAGTGTTTCAGAATTAAAATTGTTAGTTGTTTTGCCCAGGACGTAACGGTATTATATTACCTTTGTTATACACATTCCTGTCTGTAAACTGGAAGAAAACATTTCGAATCATTGAAGAGTGGAGGCAAAAAAGCAGGCACGGCCTTATGTAAACGGTCCTGTGCACGAGATAAACAGCCGGTAATACAGACACTTACAGAAGCAAGCATAACTGCTAACGTTGTCATATTTCATGGGTCTTGTCATTTGTTTTCATCCAGCAATGAACGAAAACACTAATATTCCATTTCGAATTATGCTCCCTCAAATCATTCAACTCCTCTCATTATTATTCTTCTCAATACAACAGGCGTCATTATTTCTATGTCAGGAAGGCTGTATCGTCAGCATTATTTAACTAATCCCGTTCGCAATTAATCAGCGTTCGCCACGTCTATTATCAGTTCTCTTAAGTGAGAAAGCTACTTATTGTATCTGTACTGAGAAAAATTTCGGACAATTGAATGATGAAGAAGAACCGATGTCTCTACGTGAAGCTGAAGACGAGATTAAAACAGAGTTCATGATATTACCGAGAAGGCTGATGTTTCGGGTGATAAATGTCAGTCTTGTGATAGAGAGTTGAAGGAATGAAAATTAATTCGGACTTTGGTATAATTTGATTTCTATCTTAATATAATCAAAGACAAATAGACAAAGAGGTATTGATGGCTATAATGAATTTCACTGTTATGGTCAACGCATTCCAAACTATATGAACAACGATTTAGATGTAGATAGATAGATAGATAGATAGATAGATAGATAGATATTGGAAATAATTATTTTCATGGTATTGTTTGGTTAAAGTTTGTTAAGTTCCTTGGTTCTCGTAGAAAGATCTGTTTCTTGCTTATTTTGGCTCCATTGGTGACATGTGAATTATATACTTGATTATGATACTTCTTAGTTTTATACCTCGATGAAAATATTCAATTTATTTAGCAGGGCGATGTCTTAGTTACAGGCGATCTTCATAATCGAATAAGTCAGTCGGCCAGGCTTTATAGAAACGCATAATGGCGCTAATAATGAAGAAACAGACAATGAAGTTAATGTGACCCTAAGAGCAATCACATAGGTCACAGCTCGTTTATTATGGGGTTGTTAAAAGATAGATGAGAATGTAACCATGTTATACTGAGATTCTTTTATGACAATATGGATGATTTTATTATTTATGCCGCTTGTTACTTTGTTCCACCATACAGATACTTTTGAAATCTATCAGTGACTTTTCGGATCCTAACTAATTATCCTTTCATTAGTACTTGGTTCAGTTTTGTATCGCTGCAGCGTTATAATATGAACAGTATACTGTTGAAGCTAAGTCATTAATTAAGATTGTTTTAATTAAATTGACTTTCGTATTGATAAATTACTTTGGTTTATGCTAAAACTTTGATCGAAATAAGTTACATCAAAAATGCTTTTGCTTTAATTATTTGTTGGTAACGATCTGATATATTTAATACAGCATGACATCAATATTCAACAAGTTAGCAAGTTGTCAATATGAAATGGATTTAAACAGCATCATGCTAACGACATTTGCTAAATTTATTTTAGAATCGGAGGCCTGTTTCTGATTATATTAAAATCCTTTTTTAACAATTTCTTTCGTTTAGCTTTAACAATATTTCCGACCCAATGTCATTGAGAACTCGTCTTGTATCGGTCTCAGCCATAAAGACACACGAAAGAGGAAATTAATGTACTTATTTTATTATTCCTTTCTTTACGAGACGGTTATATTTTTTCTGACACAAAAATATGAAAAAGAAATTAGAAATTATTTGAAATTTGCAGCATTACACAGAAAAGTCGTATTACTTTCCAATAAAGATTTAATATATTTTCCAAACAAATGTCTTATCACGTTCAGTAAGGATTTAATATAATTTTAAGTTCATTAAAATCCTGCCTAATGGAGAATTAAGACTAATCAACGTTAAATCTTGGTTTAAATTCGTAGTGTTTATGGGATAGCAGGAATGCAATTTTCCATGACCAGATAAAGATTGGTAAGGACAGCTATTAGAACATATCAGAACGTGCTTTTACTGGACAAATTAAAGCCAAAGACGCGAGAGAAAATTTAAGCTCTAATGTTAAAACTATAATTACCTTTATTAATATCTCTTTGTGCTATGGTAAGTTTAGTTCATACATTACTGACATGGGGTATCAGCATTTAAAATGTCTATGATGGAGTGGGATGGGTGGGTTAAAATTTTGCTTAGAAGTGGGTAATTGTCGATAATTTCCACCTGAAGCTCTCTTCCTTTTTATCAACACGAGTTCTCACGAGGATAGTAAACGGAGCTTTGCCGTTGATGAACATATGCACTATAATCTTCATACTAAAAACAAAAGCTCAGTGGGGAAGGGTCTTCTATACTTGTGCCGGGGGACGTGCATTTCTTTTTAAAGACATACGGTGCATCATTATGCATCTCTTCCTATGAACTTATATTTACTGCGGTGTATATTGGGCTATCTTTTAAGGACCCTATGCTGCTGTACAAAAATGATATTGTTTAGGTAATTAGAGCAATGGTATATGACAGGATATATTGTATGCAGCCTGGGATGGGGGTGCTGTTCTTAACATCATAATGTTTAGGAAACCTCATATATTATTCATAACATGATTAAAACCTTGGACTGTGGTACATGACTGGATATATTTCAGGGACCCTTGGGAGTTGTATATGTTACGATCTATTTTAACGAACCTTTGCTGCTGTACATAACATTGTAGTGACCAAATGCAGTGGTAAATGTTAACCTTGTTTAGGGTGGTTGGATTGTTGCATGATACAGAATGTATGTATTTTAAGGAACCTGAGCTATTAGACATGGAAGGATATTTGTTGCAGACCATGGGTGCGGTACATATTACTATGTCATATACATCGCTATTGACCCTGGAATAAGCACCACTATCAAAATTACTACGGAATCTGGAATCATCAGACACAAGAAGATGACGGATACTGCAATTCTGTTACAAAAACATGCAGCGTGTCTCATTTAGAACGGTCACATTCATTAAACTATTTTAATCACTGAACGGTTTATTCAGCACGAAGACCACGGATTTTTTTTTGGTCCGTCAATTGTCACGAGGCGTTTGAGAAATTAAAGGACATATTTAAAAGTGCACCATTTCTTTCAGCTTCAGATTTGAACAATGGTTTATGACGAATGTTGATATAAGTGACGTAAGGGTTGGTAGCGCATTAATTCAAGAAGATAAAAATGGCGCGGATCTTCCAGTGTGCTACTATCAGACTATTTGAATAAGCACAAGAGAAATTATTCCACTATTGAGAAGTAGTGCTTGGGAATTATTTTTGGCCTTACACCATATTGAAGTGTGTTTTAAATCAGCTCCTCTGATTATTGTATTCAGTCATCACAATCGCCTTATTTTCATCCAAAAATTGAAAATTTTCAATCAAACTTTGCTGAGATAGAGTTGATGTTGGAAGAATTCAACAGTGACATTCAGCATATCGAGGAAAAATAAAATTTAACCGCAGATGCACTTACGTGTGTATTGGAGTTTCGTATTGCTTTGACTTTTTTAATACATTTTTGTACATTCATTATACGTCTTCCAGATTTGTTTCATGATGATTATCATTTGTGTGTTTTATTAATATGGTAATTAACAAAGTTTTATTACATATGTATTTCTTTTCCAGCAGAGCTGTTTATGTATATCTATATTTTTGTAACTCCTGGAACATGATTTTTTTCTAGGTTTTGCAAGTTTAAGTAATGACTGCATATTTTAGTATTATCCACGCAAGATTTGGCCTAGGTCATTGGGTCTATTATAATATATTAAAGAAAGTAGAATTGTATAGGATCTATAAATAAATGCTTTTGTACATCTTGACAGTTACTAATAATTAAACTATTAGTAAATATGTTTACTACATTCGCTTTTTTCAAATTGAACAGATCGATAGTTTGTATTTTAGAAGAATTGAGTTAATTTCCATTGGATGGGTTAGGTCAAGTAAAGAGGTATTTTGAAATATTAGTTTGAGTAGTAGGGTATGTCAAGCGGAGGATTTTAAAAGATTTAGTGCTAAAAGACTCTTGAATGTGTATATAAAGAGACAGCTGTTCAATCAGATTGATTTCTATGTTGGCGTAATTCTTATTTTTGTGTTCTTGTTGTAACATCAAGTCTGCAGACGTATTTTATGTTGTACTTATATATTTTTCAGAAGAAACAAACATTTGCTCTGATTGTTCAGTGGAAATAGAAACTGACGATACTATTATTCGGAACATTAGTAAATTATTCAAAGGAGTTCTGGACAACGCATTTTGACAAAGTCACGTTTCTTGGAGGACCAGTTAATTACGGTATTAAAGTTTATACAGAGCGTTTCTTTTGTTTGGTCCTTAATGGAACTTTTTCAGGATTTTACTGGATTCGCTTCTACAAGTTTCTCTTCCATTTTATAACTTGAAACATACAGTATTTGTTAAGTTCTACAAAATTAGTTGATTTTGCTCTTCCTTTTGCTTAAATTGTGACCATAGAGTCGTAACAATACATACATACATACAGATATACATGCATGTATGCATACATACATATGTATATACGTACATACATACAACCATACAACAATACATACCTATATAAATACGTGCAAGTCTGCTTACTTGTTAACTTACATAGAATATATATGGGCAGATGGAGAAAGAAAGAAATAGACACATGGAAAAAGAAGAAATAGATAAAAACAACGCCTTGTGAAAACATGGTTTGTTAAAACTGATTTTGTTATATTTTTATATATTAAGGGTCAAACCGTTACATAGAGTTGTTATGAAAAGATATAAAACAAAACTATTAGAGGATCACTTCCTATCTCTTTGGATGATTTATAATCAAACTCTCTTCCATTCTTTAATAACAGATATGTCAGATATTACATATAACACACCATGTGGTACTCTAAAACATCGTGATATCGATTTTAATAATCGACCTTAATATCAGCAGAATTCGAATACATTGGTCTTGTAAATACATTTGAACTTTGGACGAACACAAAGCAAGAAAAAAGCGTGGGGATGCAAAATAAAGTCCGCTCTCGACGCCTTTTTTCACGCAGGTCATTGTGAGTAGAATTGGTGTGATGCTATTTTTCACTGGTTCACACCTCAAACTTAAAGAAATTGTTTTTCAAATTATTTCGTAAACCCATGTTTCCATGGCGACAGATATGGTCAATATACGCCTAAATATGGGCAATTATCATGTTCATGCGAGTAGAAATGTCGAAACCGAAAGTAGTTCCTCAAAATATACCTCAAAGTTTTGGGTGTGATAAAATGGACATCACCTACATAACAAACTCAAATGAGAACAGAAAGAAAGCAATACTGATATTTTCCTATGAATGGAGAAAAATTATCTTAAGACCACCTTGAGAGTCGTTACAAATCAGGCGATAACGTTACATGTACAATCCGCGTGATACATTCAGAAATTATATGACACATTTTACTCCTTGTCTTTCGAGGCTAGCTTAATCAATTCTTGCAAAATTTCAGACAGTGATGATTGACCGTCCATGTTGCTTTGTCCAGTTTGGAGGTTTCGCTGCTGGTTTTCACGCCTGTAACCACCGTTTGGAGGTCGTTTGCCAGGTGTCGGTGTCCATTTTGTAAAGTCTATGGATGGCACATTAGTGCAACGCACCAAGGGATTGCTTTAAAAAGAAAGAAAGTATTTATTAAAAAAGACGATTCCTTAAAGACTGAAAGTTGTTGTTTCTTTAGTGCATCGTACTGTCATTTATGTCATATATTATATGCATATTTAAATAAGCTAGTCCAAGGAACGACCAACAATTTCGACATCATTAGTGTCGCTGAAATGTTTATAGTTCCATAAAGATCGTATCTTTCAGGAAACGTACCTAGTTTGGCATTAGTTTAGATACCCATGAAGACCTTACAGTTTGACCTTTCATTAGAATCGTTTAAGGTTCTGTCTAGATGACAAATAGGTGCACTGGCATGCATGGCTTTAGCATGATTGTTATGGATAAGTTATGCATATGTTAATAACCGATCATGCAAAACGAAAATATATCCAATGATCCATATGTTATCTGTCATAAGTTCAAATGAATATTCTGGTGAAAGGACTAAATGTCAGATAATTATGGCTAACCTATACTCAGAATGAAATGAACAAGGATAAAATTAATTATCGTGGTTTGATGAACTGGCTGCCATGAATGGTATCTTACCTACATGTTTAAATTATATATGATATTATTGCAATTGATGATCTACATTCATCGTCTGATTTCTGCCAGAGCAAAGTTTTATAATTCAAAGTGGTTATCCCAGAACATAATTAAATACGTAAACATATACACTAGTTCATCAGAACAAATGTTTCTAGTGTTCGAAATGTAACTGTTTCAATCGCGAGTATAAATACACCGCAACAGCACTCAAACGTATTTTTCAAGAGTAAAAACCTAATGGCAAACAACATTGTTTCTCTTGCCTTCGCGCTGAAATGTATATCTCAGAGATATATAGGTAGGCAGGCGAGGAGGTAGGTAAGGTAAAATCACTAATGAACTAACCTGATTCCTGGTAGTCGGAAGGCATCACTTTGTATCCGTGTCAAATCCAGGTTGGCACAAAGTACGGCTGATAGCGATGTTTTCCTAATCTCATTCAACTGCACTGTAATAAACAAACATTAGAAACCAAAACTAACTATAAACGAGGGCAATTTTCAATACTGTTAAGTCCAAAAAAAAATCTGCCATCGACGGACACCGTATATGGTTATATCCCGCTCCTTAACGTAGGTTCCTACCTCAAAGTATGATTGAAATGTGAAGTTTTACACCATATTTATTGTCCTTCAATTTCAACTGATTTTTAGAAACAACCAGAGTAACACTTTATATAGCGCTAGATCTATACGATATACGAACACATTTAAAACATTTCACCTTTTTATACATGTAGAAACCAATACTCCACCTGCTTGACCAATTTTTGTACTATAACTTACCTTCCAGGCCAACTAGTTTGTAATCCAAAGTAAACACAGCATAAAGAAAACAAAAGGGACGTTACATCATATGAGCATTACTATATTTTATTGTCTGACGAAGACTGACTATAGGATCAGGTTTGTTTGACTGATTAAAGCATTTTCATTAGGAAGTGAATCAAAGTCTGTCTCATTTTTTGTAGGTGAGTGGAGAGGTTAAACATTCTAAATTTGGACTTAGACAATGGGTAAGTTGATTTTATATAACGCTATTACAGCAGGTTAAAACAAAGAGTCTTTAAACGGGTTTCCTTGTAAAACTAAAGTAATTTAGGCAAACATCGGCAGGTCTAACAAAGATGCACGCATACAGTGTGTTACGAATCTAGTTCATAAAATACAAACAGAAAGAAGTGAAACCAACAATTTAAATAAAATCAACACGTTATTTATGTATCTAAAACAAAATTAAAACTCGATTTATCTTACAGCAGTGTGAATTAAATTCAGAATAAGCTTAAATGCTTTTGACAAGTCCTATAATAGATTGTTCCGAAAATATAGAACGTTTCCGAATAATTTCCAGTAGTCTTAAATGTCTCATAAACATAATGATGCTATCCAAAATGTTTTGGAATGAATTCACTATAACTCCCAAATAGTGTATACCAAATCTAAAAGGTGAATGAACGCTTTAGTAATTCGAGTTATTTTAAATAAATAATTCCTCTCGAGTTATACCTGACTGGTACAAATCAACTAGGATTCCCAGTCTGTTTTAAACCAGGAATGAATTATTTGTTTATCAAGAACCTTTGTATATTCAGTTTCACTTTACCTATAACGTAATAGAATGTGAAGGTTTGAAACGGAAAAGTCTAGTCTAACTGTAAACAAGATAGACAACTCTTGCTACCTAAACATGTTGTTTACAACTTATCGGCAGGGACAAACGTTAGCCATATAACATTTCTCTTAACTACTTACAAACATTGAGAAAAGTTCAGCACACAGTATATACATATACATAACAAATGGTGGCAAAATGTAGTATCAAAAGACGGTAGATTTTGTTCTGTTCCTTAACTTAAAGAGTAATGTCTTTCGCAACTTCATACAAGAAAGGTTTGCCATAACATCAGAATGTATCACATATTTTAAACTGGGAAAGGCCAAACGATCGCTGATCAAGTCGTATAGAATTATCGCTGAACAGGATGTTCACCACGAAGTGGACAACTATTGGCAAATGGTCAGGGGAGCACGTATACTTTTGTATATGCAGTCAACAAAATTTGTTGGGTGAATGAACAAAAGTAGGTCACAGGGACCAACTTCTCGAAGTGAAGTGAACACATGCACTCTTTGTGCATGGTCATTGGAGTTGTTGGGTGTGTTAACGTTTGACATCATCATAGGCAAAAAGATTATCTGTAAACAAAGGTGAATTATCAAGTTCATTGCATATTGACATATTTGCCAGGTGAAAATGAGGCAGAAGGTAAATTTATATATAAAGAACACAAGTGAACTTTCATACCTCGATTGAATGTGTGCATTATTTTTTTCTTCATATTCTCTATATTCTTATAACTAAGGCCATTTTGCATCATTAGGCATGAAACTTGGTGTGTACATTTACTTTGACCAATTTCGTTAGCACCCATGAAAAGTAAGTTTTTAAAGGGCACAATGTTCTTGCTAAACTGACTATGCTAAGTTTGTGGATTATGCACTGTACCAGAAAAGTTGGCCAGACAAAGCACAACATTTCCTGCAGGCACATTCTGGTTACATACGGTCAGATTTGCATCAACTTATAAGTTCAACGAAAAGAAATATCTTTCATGCTGCATTAATGGTAAAACACGATATAAATGGTCTTCCATGTTGTAATAGTGGAATAACACGATATAAATTGTCTTTCACGCAATTATTAACACGCATGTTCTCTTAGTACTTTCCCCGAAAGGCAATTTTATTCTTGTAACTACACTATCCTAAATTTACCTAGTGGAAATCCCTGAGGTTTTGGTCGTTCGTACCAATAGGAGTCCCCCTCCTTGAGATTCTGGAATTCCCTTCCCAGAATGCAACTTAGAGTAGGCCCAAGATTTGATCCGGGAATCGCTCTTTCCGTAAGCAGCCCCGTGAAAAGGTCAATGTCGCGAGGGTCACTAATAAAAATGTTTATCCATTAATCATGCTGTCTCAAATCACTTGCATACAAACTTATATCAAATAAAACCTGTTATTTGTTATTAAAAACACGTGCTACATATTTGACACATTTTACAGATTTTACAGATTATATACTCACACTTGTAAGAAATTTGGATGAAATCAGGTAACGGGAATATAAACTTGTACATGTTGGATAAAAGACGACAAAGGTACAGAAATGTGAAATTGCATATGATAAATAATAAATCTACAAAGACATCTGAGTAAATATATTTAAGACCTTTAAAAAGCTTAAAGATTAATGGGTAATGATTTATACATGGTCGGTAGTACATGTACTATATAGCTAGGCAACATTGCTATAATTTATACATGGTTAGAAGCACATGTGCTATTTACCTAGCTAATATAGCTATAATTATTACATAGCTGGCAGTACATGTATTATTTAGCTGGCCAACATCGCTATAATTATTACATCGTCAGCATTACATATACTATTTAGCAAGATAACATCGCTATAGTTATTTTATTGTTAGCAATACGTGTATTATTTAGCTAGCTAGCATCTCTAAAACTATTACATTGTTAGCAGTATATTTACTGTTTAGCTATATTACATCGCTTTAATTATTAAATTGTTAGCAACAAATGTACCATTTGCTATATAACATGGATATAATTTATAATGTAGACTTTCAAGACCTTGAATAAACCATTTTTACACTATTAACGAGAGCACGATAGAATGGTACATCTCGTTCACCTAATAAGAGATAAGGAAATTCAAATATGTAATAATTGTTTGACACAAAATCATGTAGATGTAAAATAACAATAATATGAAATGCATATGCAAATTTAAATATTCGATGTGCGAAATGTACCGCCCTCAGCGAAGTGTTCAAGTACGAACAAGAAACCGATGAATCGAAGCCTCTCATGACAATAAGATTAATATATATATATATATATATATATATATATATATATATATATATATATATATATATATATATATATATATATATTATAACAACTCTTTGAAAAATCAAGATACAAGAAGAAAAGAAGAAGAACAACAGTTACAACAACTATTGGTTGTCATCAGAATGCATTGTCAAAACAATATCCATATCATAATGTTACTGCTTATCATATTCATTAGTTTAAGAAGCCAATTAAAATTATACTGCAAACTTTGTATTTGGGTCCATCAAAATCAACGTGTTGGCGTGTATGAGTGTGGAGGATGAGGCTAAGGTAAGCGAAATTACGTAGACACCAATTCTCGAATAAGCATGATAACATAAAGTTCCGTGATATTTCTTTTTTTTCGAAATATCTAGCTATCAAGTCGACACACATGTATCGATCGTCCAGATGTGATTTTATTGTTGTGGTCGTTACCATGCTGTTTAAATTCAGCTTCATTTCTCAAACTGTTGCATGAATCTATTCTAGAGGAATCGTACTTAATGCTTAAGTAGGTCACTGTGTAATTTTATTTGAGCTCTATCTCCTTTCGTTATTTCATGTATAATCGATACTAACTGCTAAAGTCACGGTGACGTACATTTCACGCTCAGTGATAATTTAAGTATTTTTTATTTAAATATTTTTCTCTGACAATGTTGACTGGTTGTCACACCGAATGACTATATTTATTTCCCCGCCTTATGTTCACTCATTGAATAAGTTATTTTAACATACCTTCTCTAGTCCAAACCGCAATATTGTGGGGTTTTGAAGAATGCAGCACCGAGGCAGAAAAGACAGAATTATATATATATATATATATATATATATATATATATATATATATATATATATATATATATATATATATATATATATATATATGTATATATATATATATATATATCTTACTCAAACATCTACTGTATAAATTAAATCTATAAAGTCGTCAACGGACCATAGTTCGAAAGATACTAACTCGTAAACTTGACGGAGCAGATTCACTTCTGCTGTTTTGTGATCAACAAGACTGTTCCAGTTACTAGTAAGAGCGGACAACCTACAGCTGACTCGATAGTCACCATATGGCGGCACACCGTGATCTCGTCCCCTGTTGATGTTTAATGCGACAAGGTCAAAGCTCGCCCTTGTAGAAGAATTCTCAAAAAGTCTATTTCTGACCGAATCTTCTACTAATCTGCAATGGAGTTATTATTGTTATTATTATTATTATTATTACGGCAAACCATTTAAGCAAGATAAGCACAACTGGCATTTTTGATTTTATCATGCATCTAATCTGAAGCATTTTTAATGTTATTTTGAGTCTTTCTAAACAAAACTTTATCGCGACACATTTAAAATATTAATTGTCCACGTGCTATTGGCGAGATATATTTATCCTGTTACGTGTTTAGGCTCTTTCAAACATTATCAAGAAAAGTGTGACGACAACAAGCTTTGTAAAATTTAACAAATAATTTATTTCCCAAGTAAAACAAGGTAAAAATGAGACAAATCTTACGGTTTTACGAATCAAATCCAAAAATAATTCAAGAATTATCCAAGAATTAAGAAATAGAAGTCCTAATAATAAAAAAGTCCTAATGAAACTGAGTTCGAATCCTGATGGAAGCCAAAATGGAAGGCGATGACGTATGCTGTGGTCAGTGTTGTACTGACGTGTCAACATTTCTCTGTTGAATCACAGAAAATAACATTCCAATTTGAATTCTTTATAAATTTCGATAACTGTCATTGTCCAAGAATTAATTTAGAACACAAGTATTTTCAGGGAAAACAATCTTGAAATCCAAATAATTTGAAGAAAATAAAATACATAGCCCTAAAACTGGTCACAACATAAAACACTTTAACTTCCCAAGGCTTAAAGCACTAACGACTATCCCATCCTATCTCAAAACATCAATACGGCAAGCTAAAACGCAAAACAGATGCCAGGATGTGGGTCGATACCCCGGGAAAAAACAGAGTTTGAAACAACTGCTACATGTTATTTGTAACGTACTCCAAGTATGGCATATAGTCCACTTCATGAATCTTACTCTGATAAAGAATTTTAAAAAAATTAAAAAATTGTTTACCACAACTCTTGCGCAAGAAGCTCATATCTGCTACTTTCAATGCTCATTTTACGTCGTTTGCATGGACTGTGCAAAACAGTAATGAAAATTATATTAATGATAAATTCTTAACCAGCAATCATAGCAAGATAATTACCTACATTTCATCTTTTTCACCACGAATGTTAAGCGTAAAGGGCAGAAATAACAACGCCAAAACTAGGCTGTCCGAGTCGTAGTACATTCTGATCTGTGTTTGCGCTACTCTGGCCATGGTTGCGGTCATGTAACGTTTGCTGTTGCAATCATATATTAATCTGGGTTACTCTCGATGTTGAACAAGTACACAAATCGTGGATAGGGAAACTCGCCATCACATAATCAATGTCATGAAAAAAAAGTTAACCGTTCAATAAATTAATACTTTTAATGAAATATTATTTTCTGGATAGAACAGAAACATACGAGTTTCAGGTAGAAATTAATTTGTGAAAATTGTATTCCTAAATACGTCGACCAAAGTTGTGTCCGCTCACCAAGAGGCTTACACTTCGGGTTATAAAAGTTCGGTCACATGAGATTCATTTTGAAAATACCGGCTATATGCAATGCTATTCAGGCAGTGCCGTTTGTTACCTACGTCACTGTGTTGCGGTTGATGTGAATTTAGACAGCACCTACCTGTCTGTTTCTGGGGAAGCTTCGCTTGTCATCCATTTTAGAAGTGCCGGACATCCCTTGTTCCCATTAAGAAATGTGAGATGTGGGTTAAAGAACGTCTTCACCAAATCAAAGGGACCCTTCTCAGGACCTGACAGTCTGGAATTGAGATCACTGTAGAGATCTTGATATGTTGGTATCCATGTATGTCCCATCCTGCGAAAAAAAAAAGAAAGATGAGTGCGACCTTATTTCTCGCCAAAAAAACAAACTTACTCTCAGAAAATTAACATCGCACAGTGAGAAATTCTCATTCCTTCTCTCTCTCTCTCTCGAGATCAGGGGAGTGCACGTGTAGTGAATAGAAAATGATAAGTAAGATATAAGATACTACGTGCAGTCGTAGGTTAAGCTGGGACCAAACGGTCAACTTTTATCCCGTTTTTGCTTGATGTTTCAGCGTTAGACTGACGCGCGTGCTTAGTTTGTCATCTGCTCGAACTTTACTTAATCAAAACCTAACTTCCCGTATTAGCTGCTATTGTTCGGAGTGCTAACGTTGTTGTAATGTCGCCTCCCTTTGATACCGTAGCAATGTTGCCAGCAGGTTTATAATAGTAAAAAAAAAAATTCCTTCTATTTTGTAGTAATTTCCTACCAACAAAGAGTGTGCTTAATTTATGTGAAAATCTTATTATATGTTCTCCGAATTCGACAACTGGTTCTTTCTTATTGTGTTTCAGAGCCAAAACTTTCGTTGAAATAAAACTGAATTTTTCGTTTGTTTTGTAAAGATGAAAGTTATAAAAGAAGTCAGCTCGATGAGTTTATATATATATATATATATATATATATATATATATATATATATATATATATATATATATATCAACAAACCCAAATAAAAAAGCTATTTTGTAAAAACGGATGGAATGTGGTCAAAGTAAGCAAGCATTAGTAGCTGGAAATCTAAGTCTTGGAATGCCATGTAACCGAAAACACGGACAGGATTAATGTTAACATTGAGACCAGTTACCATTAGATTGGAATAGATTATTCAGATGAATGGTTGTGCCAATAGCTAGGCAATTTAAAACACCAGCCTTTATTGTAAGACACGAACCGTCTTCAGTGAGTAGCGCATACAGTGATGTCCTATTGCCACAACAACAATTGACCATTATAAATAATTTGATGGACCGTCAAAATACAATCTACATGTTTATGACATGTGACATATTATTTTTCTTTACATATCCAGTATATAATTAGCGTCTTGTGACTTTCTCTTGGAGCATTTCTTTTGAGGATAAAGAGCCATCCGTTTTCTAAGACAAATTAAACTGCCTCTTTAGTAAACGATAAATCTCACGTCTAGTCCATCCAATCCCAAATACCAAACTTTTTTCGATCGTTGTACCATCGATTCGTAATTCTTTCCTACTTAGATGCATCTAAAACCAGTCTTATCGCTACTATTAAACTCCCTATTCCCAAATTACTACCTTAGTTGTTAAACCACATCCATTTATTATTATTTGCTCGTTGACATTATAAAAATCCAAGAGATTTCAGAATAGGGTCCCTAAAATCATACAGCCCTATCTCGAAGACCGCTCCGGTGGCCTATTGGTTCGAGGGTACGCGGCAGATGCGGGAGGTCGTGGATTCGTACCACGGCTTGTAAAAATGGCACTAACAAGTGCCTCGCTAGGCGCTCAGCATTAGGAGGTTTGCGTTAGGACTAGTCGGCCTGGTGTCAGGGTAATGTGACTGGGTAGGACATCATGCTACATGTCTGCGGCGTAACACCCAGTGCTAGACATCGCTATAAACTATCACACTGCAGAGATCTTAGCGATTTGAGTGCAAAATTGTTAAGCTACGTTAAAATCCAAATCACACATATACAGTCCTATCGTGCCTGTTTATTCCATTTTACAGACAGTTCCAAGGATCAAAACAAAGGTTGTTGCTATCTTTTAACACCCCACAGCAACATTTCTATCCGGTTGCATGATCAATTCTCCAGTTTCACGGCAGACATTATACCCATGCTCGTGTTATTTAACTACATTCAAGCTTCTCAAAAAGCACATGTTAATTTCACCGACCTTAAGAGCGATGATTACTCATAAATCACGGAAAGGTAATATGTACCGTTATCTGCCTTATCTAACGGTACTAAGGACAATGAAATGGAATAAAGTAGCCAAAGCTGCTCTACCGACACCAGTTTCCGAATGGATTCCAGATAGAGAGGGGTCCCGAGTGGCCGAGTGGTCTAAACCGCTTTCCGTCACGGATCACTGCCATCTCACCTCTGTCTGCGTAGGTTCGAGTCTCGGGCTCGGTCAATGTGGATATGTGAGAAAGCTTGCCGGTAGCTTCTTGTGGATCGGTGGTTCTTTCCGGGTGTTTTCCGGGTTCTTCCTCCACCATTAATACTGGCCGCCATGTATAGCCTATCTTGTGCTGAAAAATGGCGTTAAACCCTACAACAACAACAACAACCAGATAGAGACTTCACATTTTACACAAATCGACACGTACACTTGACATAGTAAAATAAGGTAACGAAAAATAGTCAAGCTTTGGACCCTCAAAACCAATATCGGAAAATGCCATCAGGCAAACAAAACATATTGCAAATGTGAGATGGGATAATACAGTCTAACCTGTGACGCAGATGTTAGTTTGCGTGAAGTCGCATAAGACGCTATCCAAAGATGTCCCACCAAAGAATTTTTCAACGAAGGTGGTTTATGTATTAACTTTTTAACGGACACTGTAGGGATTTATTTTTTCCCTTTATTCTTAGTTTTGTGCCTTTTAATCAAATATAAAGTGGTAATTGGTACCTTTTATTATTTTATGTCGATGTGGTACATATATATATATATATATATATATATATATGTGTGTGTGTGTGTGTGTGTGTGTGTGTGCGTGTGTGTGAGGAAAGATTTGCCTTCCTAATTTATTTTGCAACTTATTACCCTCCTGGGAACTTAACTTTAACTCGGGACCGTATATTTTTATTTGTGCTGACGTGCCGTTACACTACATGCACACCCATATATGTGCACTTCTGACAATAAACAATTAGTTGGTGCCGTTTAGCCTCAACCCACTTCTGGCCGCACACTGCTAAATATAACGCAAACACCTGCTTCGTATATCAAGATATGTTCTCTTTGATACCATGGTGCTCAAGATTATCATTCAATTATACTTTGTTCTGATATTTTAAATATTTACAACAGTTCAGAGTTCCTATTCCTAATATCTATGTTTTGATGATACTTAATCATTTGCATCTACTTCTGACACCAAATTGTTCTACACATCAACTTCTGACACCAACGTTTCAAAGACAATGTCTTATACATACTTATTTGTAAAACCAAAGTGCTTGAATTATAGTCAGACGTAACTAGTATTTTCACTCCAATATGTCCGCATGATAAGTGAAATATCACTTAAGTCAGTAATAGTTTAAAAACGATTTTCCACTTTTAAATACTGAAGTCTTTCATTTAAAAGAGACTAAGTTTAACAAAACAATAAATGGCATATAGTAACCATTTTAGAGCGATCCAGCCCTAAAAAGTAATCTCTTCCAACACGAAAAGTTTCAAGAGCAGTAGCAACTCTGGGCATCAATTTTTTTTAAAACTTGATCACCATTTCACGGCAATAGTTGACAAATAAGAAAGAAACCGAAGTTGTACTAATTACTTTCTCCACATGCCGGGAATGGATAGCGAATCCGCTGCTGCAGAGATAGGAGACATGAACAAACCTGTAGGCTATTCCAAATTCATTTGAGACAGTGGCATCTCGCTTCTGGTCATAACTGAAACTGTAACCATTGTTGAGGCTAAGCAGGTTGTAGGTTGTCATAGTGTCCTGAGACAGAAAGGCGTTTAGGAATCCATTGTACACGATGTGTTGTATCTCAGCGATGTTGATCTTTCTCGCCTCCTGGAACAGCTTTTCCACAGTCCAGCCGAGATTTAAGGCCTTAAGTGCGTTCACGATTCGGTTGTGTTCCATCACGAATAGTGTATGGTAAGAAGCGAGCGAGGGCAATGCATCCACTCTCGCTTCACCTGTGGAAAGAAATCAAACTTCACTGTTTGCTAACTTTATTTAAAGATCGGATATCCTTTGTGCATTACCCAAACGTCTTTATCCTCAGATCTGATGGTATCACGGTACCAATTGTTTTTCCATATACCTCAATGCTAATGTTTTGTGAAATAAATATACTTTCTGTCCTACTTGGGCATGCATGTCACACACTGTCATTTAGAACAATGCTAGATTGTCAATTTGACAATGATATAACCAGGTACTCCATTGCATTTAAGAGAGATAACTCAACTGGAACTAGACAGGGGTAAGAGTTATCTAGTCACAACAAGCACATTTTCAGCCATGTGTATCATATTTTAAAAAAATCATAAAAAATACAAAATATGATCTAGATAGAAATTAACACAAACTCACATGTTGCCAAGAGGCTCAACATTTTTTTAAGCCAAACAGAAAGTACAACTCTTACATAATGCACCAATCACAGCTAGTGTTGTTCTTTAATTCTGAATACAATGTTCCATACACCTTAAGCTCCGCCCACCTGGACTTGCGCAATTGGTACCGTTATACCTATAGCAAACCTTAATTTTTCCAATAATCTGTGAAATAGTTTGGGACTGTATAAGTAACAAATATACTTAGTCTCACTTGTGAAAAACAGTTTGATGAGGTACTAACCTACGTCTTATATGAATGTGTATAGAAATGTCACTGAGCTGTTTGAACTATTGTTTTCATACTTTTGCTTCACCATCAAAATCATCTTTTGAAATAAAATGAATTCTTTCAACTATGACTGTATCTTATTCCTATCAGCACTTATTGAACTTCACATAGGTGATATGGGATAAATCACATTATGTCATATTATGTAATAACTAGGTCAAAGGTCAATGTACCAAATAGTATGTACCTGTCCTATTTCAAAATGTACAATTCACCTAAAAGAAAGGAATTTACATTTGTTTGGTAGGTGCAGAACTTAACATCAGAGACAGGTGGACATGACCCAATCTTATTATAAAGTATAAGCTTTGACCACTTTACACTATCTGCAGATACAAGAGGTCACTAACCACCAGTCCTCATACAAAGGTCCACCTACCCATCCTCTTTGTAACACAAATAGTAAGCTTTCCTCCTTTGCAATGTGAATAAAATTGTTTCAATAAGCCAATCAGTCACCAAATATAGTAAATCACAGCTTCTAAGTGGTTATGTTGGATTAGGGGGTGAACTTAGGGGAATAAAATACAGAAAAATGCCAAATATAAACACTAAGTATAGCACATCAAATAGAGTTAAAAACAGGAGGAAAGTCTTTATCTAAAAGGGAGAGGTAGCTTATGATAAAGGAACTAAAGGAGGCAAAATCAGCAATGCGAAAAATGAGAAGTGAAAATTTGATGACCTTACCTTGGACAAATATATGGGGCAGGGCCCAACAGGTCCAAGGACAGCCCAAAGGCAACTGTGCTATAACATCCCTTACAGGTACCCAAATTTCAAGTGAAGTTGTGTTCATTTCCATCTAATATGAAAGGGTGAATAATTTTGATAATATTGATACATATAAAGTATATTTCTTCTACATAAGAATTTAATAATAATTGGCATAAGATAGAGAGAAACTTATCTCAGATCCAAACAGAACATACCTTATCAGTTTTTAAACTTGTAAACTTTACTGTGAGAAATTATTAAATTGTTTCTACTTACATTTGCATCAAGATAGAGGGCTAATATAATACTTCACAAATCTTCTCTTTATTTTCATAACCAGTCACTGAAAATTTGAGATATTATTGCCTTGAAATGTTATGACTGGTGTAAGGGAGATAACTGAATGATATACATAAGGTGTGGTAACCTCTAATACAGTATCCTTGTAATATAGAAGAGTTCATCAACAACCTGTATTAACTTCATTGCAATTAAGTTATCTCAAAATACATTACTGATAAAGTGAGAACCTAACATTTAGACTCCTATATTTAGTGGAGACCTCAAGAGTCATGTAATTTTAATTTCTAAGATGACGCAGCTCTTTCATATCACATAGTTCATATTTTCTACAATGCCAGCAGGTAGAGTGCAGCCTTCCATAACCATGCAGATATCATCTCATGCCAATTTGGATTCTTGCGATGGGATGCAAAGTTTCAAGAACAGTGTGGGTTTGAATGGAATGAATATGCACTGTGTGACTAAAATGGTTATCATTCTGTAATGTTGGACCAAACATGGAAATTCCACAAGAGCAGCTTGACACAAAGAAATAGGATTAATTTAAAGTCAATAGTAGATTATAATTGGGCTTATACAAGTGCCAATGGGAAATGCTGACTTAAGGAAACTGTTCTTGTTTGTTGGTGTTCACTGCTACTTCAACAAAAGGGAATGCAAGAGAACTGAACTAACTACATGAACAATTTCAAAGCAGGAAAGTGTATAATAAAAAAAAGGACAATTAGAGCAGGACAATTCAAGTCAAAGTGGGAAGAAATACCATATCCTTAATAAATTACCTAAAAATTACTCATGCCAGAACATCCCACATGGTACAAGTGATCTATCTACAAGTGTACTCTCTATCCTGGTTTATGGCATGCCTTGCAAGAACAAGATAGCTGTTTTTGTACACATGATTTTTCATCTTTTGCAGGTAAAATAGCCAATATTTGGCCAAAATCAACTATATTATGTTTACATAACTTATTTTGTTGCATGCATTCCAATCTAGGAGGTAACAGCACATACATAAAGGTATCAGGTAACACAAGCCTATATCTATCATAGCTATAGTTATCAAAAGTCCCCATCCAAAGCCAACTTGTGCTATTTTCTGAAGATTTCATACATTTTATTCTTAAAGAACTTTCAATATTTGACCAAAACTGTTCAGTACACATTTGTTTTCCTACATCAAACTAGTATAGTTCATAAATGCCGCCCACATGTATGCGTTTCTATGGATACACTGTGAGGCTATTCTTTCCTTTAGGTATCACGGTACCAATTGTTTTTCCATATACCTCAATGCTAATGTTTTGTGAAATAAATATACTTTCTGTCCTACTTGGGCATGCATGTCACACACTGTCATTTAGAACAATGCTAGATTGTCAATTTGACAATGATATAACCAGGTACTCCATTGCATTTAAGAGAGATAACTCAACTGGAACTAGACAGGGGTAAGAGTTATCTAGTCACAACAAGCACATTTTCAGCCATGTGTATCATATTTTAAAAAAATCATAAAAAATACAAAATATGATCTAGATAGAAATTAACACAAACTCACATGTTGCCAAGAGGCTCAACATTTTTTTAAGCCAAACAGAAAGTACAACTCTTACATAATGCACCAATCACAGCTA
The DNA here is from genome assembly GCA_028554795.2 of Sinohyriopsis cumingii. Taxonomy (NCBI): domain Eukaryota; kingdom Metazoa; phylum Mollusca; class Bivalvia; order Unionida; family Unionidae; genus Sinohyriopsis; species Sinohyriopsis cumingii. The sequence goes on along the minus strand of CM068833.1, from coordinate 65,310,262 downwards.
GTGTTGTTCTTTAATTCTGAATACAATGTTCCATACACCTTAAGCTCCGCCCACCTGGACTTGCGCAATTGGTACCGTTATACCTGATATACTTGACTCAGCTGGTGTGTGTGTGAGTATGAGTGTGTGTGTGTCTGTCTGTCTGTCTTGAGAGGGGTGAGTGTTATGATGCATTCACGTGGAAAAAATCACAATGGGGTTCCACAAGGGATGTTGGACCTTTGCTGCGTTCCAGTCAGGTTTTGACACCCCATTACAGATTGACACATTCAGTTAAAATGCCAATAACTCGTGAAAAGATTGTTAAAACAGCAGTCAAATCTATAGGAATGATAACAGAGAAATTAATGTTTTCGCCTTAATTGTCTTACCTCGTATTGTCTCATCTCTTTCATCTCCGGTTCCAATATATCGTGTGAAAAGATGTTCTTCTATTAATTTTTGCACAGATACAGAGAAAGGAATTCTTATCCAACATCTTTTTTTGTGGGTAAAATAAAGCAATGTTGCAGACAGATCTTGAACTTCTAGTCCTGACTGTCTGAACATACATACGACCACTGATATCGTTATATCAGTGAGTGATCCACCCCATCAACAGCAGAATGGTTTGAAAGCGGCAGCAAAGGCAGGCTATTTCTAGATATGATTCCGGAAAAGATAGTTGGCCCATCTGCTGCGGCTGGAATCTGACAGTCAGACACTCTATAACAAATTTATATTGGACCTCCAACAACTTTAATCACGAGCTGAATGTGAATAATTTCCTATTTGCATTTTTATGGTAATATTTTAGTGGCTAAGAGAAGAAGGCAAATACAGGATTTACAATAAAACGTACACAATTTCAAATTTGAACAATATGGTCAGAACATACCTATTAATGTCAAACAATGAACATTTTTTTCAAAAATGAAACAAGAAAACACCACTATGTTTACAGGAAAAGATATGATAACGAGAAGGTACAGTATTGTACTTTTCTTAATGCGGAAGGTCTATTTAGCAGTGAAGTTGGCCATCAGAGCAAGGCACGATACATAGGTTTTTGGGTGTCCATTTCCACAAAACAAATAATAGTTGTTAACAATGTAAGTGTGTTTGCGCTCATTTGCAGGTAAATTACTATTTTCTGCATGTGTACTATTTGAATCACGGTATTATAACACAATAAGTATACAAGGTAATATATATATATATATATATATATATATATATATATATATATATATAAGGCATTTTTTCCTTTGCAAGGATAGACATGTAGTTAGATTGATGGATGGATAAAATACACGCATATCTACATACGTGCACACGGTAAGTATTATATATAGTTCTGAATACTAGCGCGCTGTACAATAAAGTTCTTTATAAGTGAACAGTACGTCAGAAAATCCCCTCAAAGTACCATCCATGCCCCTCTACACACTTAACCATTTCTTAAAGGCCAGTTTGTGTTCGCTTACTGGTATGCTGTTCATACGCTGAAAAAATTAATATCCAACCACATGGCGGCGTTTAACCTTTCTCCACTACCACGTCTTTGATAAAGTGATGCGGCCAAAAATCACTTAGAGCTACATCAGGACAATATGAGAGATGTGAAAACGTTTTGATGCTGTGCTTCTTCAGGCAGTCCGTCAAGACGGCTTTCGTTATTGAGCGTTATTTTGTCTATTGATCGGCGTTCAGTTAATTCATAGGTTCAGTGAACCCAAAAGGGCATAATAAAATACTCAGAACATCTCAAATACCACCCATAAATAGATATAAACTTGCACATACATACATATATACAGACAAACATAAATACGTACAAACATACATACATTCGTCGTCTGATAAACACATACGATTCTGAAAGTCCGCAAAGGGCAAATTTAGGACGACTTTTCCAATAATCCGATAAACCCCGAGTACGTCATCTTGTTAATCTAAAACTTTGTTTATCTGTGTTATCGGTTACCGTGAACAATATGGTTTCACACACATCGCATTGACTTTGTACAAGTCAAACTGGTTCATCAGTTTTTTGCGAAAGGCTTTTAGTATGTCCACTGAGGTAATCAATATTAACGAGATTCCACTTTTACAATACAACAACTGTACCTGCAAGATGACAGAATTCTCCATCGTGATCAATGTTACAGCGACCGTTGGGATTTGGGGGCAAGTTGTTTCCACGGCTCGTCTTCATGTACTCTAAAATGTTAGAATAATAGATAAAACACATACATATTTAGAGAGACAAATTAAGAGCGACAGGGCGGAAAACTATCCATATACATGTAAGCGAATATATATATACAAATCATTTGACGAGTTACAGTCCTTTGAAGTGCACTGGATTCAGCATTGGGTCACGTGTGTCAGTGAATAAATGCAATAAACTGACAACGAACAGTGCAAAAGTAGTTTCTATTTAACCTGAGAATAGTTTCGTATTTTAACACCTCCCTAATTTTTAAGGTAGGAGGCATAAGCCTAATTATCATAAGCTTAGAGTTTATAAATACATTCTAAATCTGTAATGTGGTTTACATTTACTTTGAGTTAGGCTTGAAAATGCGTTGACTCATTTGGTGACTGCCTGTCAACGTTCGACTAGCATTGGAGATCTAATGCTAATTTGGGCTGCAAATGAAAAGCCGAATTGGCTTACGTAATCACGTATGTCTGATACAGAAGTAAATATGTAAAAATTGAGATGGCTGAGGGGTGATGAAAGGCATCCTAATTTGTTACTTTTCTAGTGAACTTTAACCATGCACCCGGCAGATACCGATTCCTTTCGCCTGCTTGTCACAGGAAAATATTCAAAACGGTTCATTGTTGTAAAACACTTAACGTAAACAAGAGGGGTTGGTGGCAGTGTCGGTTCAATAACAAAGTCACCAGTTGTGTAAGGAAGTTACCTCAATACCTCGGGCAAAATTTCACAAACATACAAAAATCATTAGTTAGTTTTTAATTGTATCTTTAATGTAGAACTATTCTCGTTTTTCTGTCATAGGTCATTGTCGGATGAAAATTCAAACAAAAAAATAAAATAAAAAACACAGAAAAACAGGGAAAAACAACAACAACAACAACAACAACAACAAAAATCTAGTGAGATCGGAGAGTTTTCGACTCTAAATAAATCGTTTTCAAAGACAAATACAAAACTAAGACAAGACATCATGCAGAAAAAATTCTGAGGTTACAAAACATTACATGAATATTTCTACAGTAATAAAATCATGATTTTTTTTTATTTCAACTAGTTTACTTCAACTTGATGCTGATGCTAAACACTTTTTTATATTGACAAAGAAATGGATGAGCTATATCGCCATCTCTTATTTTTTGTACATTTATTGAACTGCAAATTATATCCCGGACATTTCATTGTTATGGTAGTAATTTCAGGTTATTATGTGAGTAATAAGCTAATTAAAAAAATTATTTAAAAGAAAATGTGCCGGTTGCATAAAGATTGTATTTGTGCCGGCTGTATATATTTGGCACTGTAATAGTCAAGAAGGTACGAATGAATGATTTATATATTAAATATTATAATTTAAGTAGAAGCTATTTTAGGAATCAACTGCATTCTTGCCTACATTTGCATCAAAGCCAATATTGTGTGTCCCTAGATGGCAGATCGCAAAGTGTACTTTTGAATTTCTAGACTGGTTGTTTGACGGATAATACTTTACTGACAATCAATCGGTTTAAAACAGGGAATCTCAAGGTCAATATTTAATAGACACCATCTGAAGGTTTGATAATTTAGTGTGTTAGATTTTCCAGGTATCCCTACCGCCATCTCTCAATGCCGTCAACTCATTGTCGGTCGAGCCATACACACTGGAGCCGTCGATATAGGAAGTGAGACGGTTCAGCTGCTGACGGAATCCTGAATAATAATAATAATAATAATAATAATTATAAACATATTTGACTGATAAAATATGCTGTTTTATTCGAATATATCTGATAACATAAGCATTCATTAAAGTATAGAGACGGACGGACGGGCAGCATGAATGAGGATCACACAAGCAGAAGGAAGAAAGCACTAACAAACGAACGCTCAAACATCTATCCAATCGTACTTGCATCACTTGGAGCGGTTTGTTCTAACCATTTGAATCTTTTCATGTTTATACTGCTACCGATTCAACGGTGAGTACATCTTTTGAAACCTTTGCTCCAAACCATGGCCATAATAGAACTTGAAACTGATATGCAGGTAAATATGTAAATATTAAAGTCGAATGCTCGGCACTTAATGATGGAAACATTTATGGTTTTAAAGAAATCCATTCTCGTTTAGCAATGTAGTATTTTACAGTAAAATGAGCAAGCGCAATGAACTCTGGGAGTGTTTTTTTGTGTTCCTCTATGTGACAGAAAGGATTAAAGACGTCCCCATTGTATATGACATCCAGCAAATAATATTTTTTATCGTCATTAAATTATTTTACGGGCAGAGAAACAATGAGGCTGGTACCTGGTGTGCAGTCGGGATTTGCAGCTGCCGATCGAATAACAGGCAAGCAAGTCCCGTCGGTAAAATAAGAGTCTCCTGCAGGGATTTTGATTGAAATGCATTTTGGCCTGTGGAAATACAAAATTACCAATATAGAAACAATAATACACAAAATAGTTAACGTTCGTTTTCATCAATTAAATATCGAATATAAGCATGGTCTTCCCAGGGGTTAATATTTTAATTGTGCTAAGTGCTTAGGACTGACGATCTCTCTCTCTCTCTCTCTCTCATTAATATTTATTTATTTATTTAGTTATTTATAATACCTACCGAGTCTTATCTTCGCAGGTTCTTTTGCATCCACCTTCAACTGAATCAAAAAAATGTTAAACTGCAGTTATTTGTAACGAAGCTATAGTTGACGAAATGTTTGTAGTGACAGGAATATTTGATTTCTTTGACAAGTTTCATAACGTTATTAACATGAGTTGGATGAAAGTATAGACAGTAATGAGCACGTGTTGCAATGTGCCAATAATGAGCACGCGTTGTAATGTGCCAATAATGTGGCATTATGGTAACAAAAAGATATGTCAATTACGTCGAGAAATTCAATGCATGTACAAGTTTAACACTAATAAGCATATGCAAAGAATTGTTTCGTTTATTTTCCTCCTCCTCACTCTTCTTCTTCTTCTTTTTCAAATGCATGAACGTTCGTTCTCGAAAGCTAATCTCTCAAATACACATTTGGTAAACTGAGTTATGGATTTTTTTCCCCTTCTTTTTCTTCAATCGTGTGCATTACTTTCCACGAAAACTAAAGATAGAATTCATCGATTCGTAATACTCATTACACCAATAAGAAATGTGTTTGCAAACTACTGTATTCACTAAGAAAATCATATATTTTTTTACATCGTTTTCTTCAAGAGATTTTCCAAATTTTGAAGAATGTTACTTTCTTTCAATGGAAAGCAGACTTAAGGCGTAACCATCTCAGGGGTCATTAATCCGGTTCCTGAAAGGTCACTTACACTTAACTTCTCTGAATGTACTGGCTGAACTTTCCACAAGAGGGATTGTATCTAAATTTTACTATTTTCTCTTTAATTCTTTCTTTCGCTTGTTCCCTTGTGATATTTTATAAATATCATCCGTTGAAGAAAACTAACGTTGGAAACGAAATAGAAAACTTTGTCAGATATATTAATCTATTTTCGAAGAAAATATCCAGACTTTCAACCTGTCTTTGCGTGCACTTGTTTGCTAGTGTCTACGTGTGGTAATTATACCGTGCTATCCCTTCTGCACTGCTTAATCTTTGAAATTTATCTAACATGGCCGAGATAGTTTCTCGTACCTGTTTCAGTAGGTGTAAAGATGATATCGTGGTCAAGAAATTGGCCCATTTGGAACGTGTGTAGAGAGATGGTACCGTTGGTCGTAACACCATTTTTATTGCTATGGACGACATTGCTGACCGTTCGTGGGTTGGGTAACGGCCTACCAGTAACACCAGTAACACGCGGCCCTCCAACAGTACCTGTAATAATAATAATAGTAATAATAATAATACTAATAATAACCGAACCCTGTCATGACTATGTGTCAAATCCGAGTAAATATTTTAGTTGTCCAATCTTTCAAATGAGTGTAGTCCTAATTAATGTCTATTGTGAACATTCCCTTATCCACCCCGACATGTAAACGCACCAAAACGATGACAATTTTTGAAATTTTGAAATATTACTGAAACGAGAAAGTTACCTTAGTAATCTTTTCGTTTGCGTTACTGACCTTTTTCGTAGGCAGGGCCGATAACTCTTCGCTGGGCCACGAAGCATTTCCCCCATTCGGGATAGTCAAGGTTGTTACATGATCCATCGATCGTTCTGTACGGAGTTGATGCGTTACATCTGTATATGGTGGGCGATTTACATACTCCTCTTAAAACGAGGGCATCTTTTATCGCGGATGCCACGGAGTCACTTGTTACTTTTTCAATGGTAAATCCTCTGAGAAAAAAAGAGAGAAACTAATGAAAATAAATTTAAAGAAAAACGATGTTATTAACTCAATGGAAAAATACGAAAGAAACTAATATGAAAAGGAAAGCTAAAAGAAAGAACGGAAGGATTAAAAAAAAGAAAGAAGAAAGGAAGGGATGAGGGAGAATGCGTACAGAATGTAGGGGAGTAGGATTAAAAATAATGTCACAATATAAAGGAAAAAAATATTCATAGATGAATTAATAACTCGTTTATTCGTATATATATGTATTCATGCGTCCTATACTTCTGTTAAGCCATGAAAGCAGACGAAGCAGCAGATAAAGAAGTTCAAGACTTGAGCCGAGGACTTTTCATACCGAAACTACTTTTACTTCTGTTAAATCGAGACGCACATAATTCGATTTCCATCGACACTTAACACATATAAATCTGCCAAGCTAACCTTTGAGGACCTTAATCGATCATACTTTACTTTATTATTGTAACAGAATCAAGTGGGGTGAACTCAAATGCATAATATATATATATATATATATATATATATATATATATATATATATATATATATATATATATATATATAATCTGACACAAAAAAATCAGTTACCGAGCATGATTGGCAAGATACAGATTTATCCAGATACTTAGTTAACAGTTGATATCATCAAAACACTTATTCAAAACGGTAAAAGGTTTCATGTTAAATATACATCCTTCTGTCTCAGCTTCTTAGTATCCTTATTTGCAGGGTTATTATTATGAAATCGAGACATCGTAGCGCTCATTTTGAAACAGAGCTCGACTTTTGTTCCGTGTGTCATTGTATTGAGCACTTAAATTAATTTAACGACAGGACTTGTGTCGTCAAAATTTTTCCCGAGTAAAGTCCAGATAAACGGTACCTGTTGATGAACCCTTCTGTGTACTTAAAATCCTTATTCGAAAAGCAAAATATATGATACACCAGGATTAAAAGTAATCCCACTTGAAACGGATAATAATTCATTTACATTAAGAGACTGAGTGTTGGAAATCTTACTCCTCCAAAAGTCGTTGCGTCATGTATAATATTTGGTTTGCACTATTGCTTATTTCTTGAGTCTCGGGTATGTAGCCGTAACTCTTTTGTAACAGATTTTCATATCTACGTCCTGAAAGTCCTCTTGCATCTGAAATAAATAAATAAATAATAAATAGATAAATAAATAAGGTTTTGTGTCGATAACTTCGCGAGGTAGCGTGACTGTGCTGATTTCACTTAAGTCAATGGTTAAGGAATGAACTAAAATGGATTATTCATCAGACATAGAATAAATGCAGATTTCCCAGGCAAACTGAGGTATTGAGGTATTGCTATGTTTAAATGAGCGTACGACGTCATATTATCATTATTTGTTAAACCAACACTAATTGAACAGACCCGCTTACCCTAGGTTAATCCCGCTCAGGTTTCTTTAAATTTTTCGTTCAAGCAAATGATAGCTTGACTGCAGTCGTTGGTGGCAGTAACCTTGCAAGAATAACAAGGGCGCCTTCTGGAAATTTTACAAGCGAATTTTAATATCAGGTTCTAATCGGCTGGAAGCTGTTACAGACATATGGATTTTTTTTTAGTACGTATTGATAAAATTATAGCACATTAATAAACTTATCGATTACCATCTTCTTTTACTGTAGGCTGCACGTCTTGTTCCTCAGCTAGGTCTCTGCCTTCACCCCATAAGGCATCATATTTATAAGGTGGGGGACTCAGAGCCGTAACACCACATATGACCAACACCGCCACCAACAGGAGCTCAAAAGATGGCAACGCCATCTATAATAATAATGATAATAATAATAATGTGAAAGGATTAAATGTACAAAATCAAGTGGTCTCATAATTGTGCAGAATCAACACAACTCTGTGTTTTCTAAAAGACGCGTTTTGATGTCAAATGGACCGGACGCACCTGAGTTGGGATTATAATCTGTGAATGTACGATATAACTTCTGCCCGGAACAACCCAGATTAACACCTGCTTTACATTACAAAAGGTCGCAAGATCCTTTGCACAACAAGGGCTTCAGTTTTAAACAAACTGCTTTACGAAGTTTGCAATCTCGACTCTAACATATTATTTATATCCTAAAATGGCAAATTCATACAAGATTGAACAATGTCAAGGCCATATAAGACCAATTACCGAGAACAGCTACATCATCTTATAATCAGGTTAATTTATGTATACATTCCCACCCCTCACGTACTCCTTGTATTTACATTACGAAACTACCATACATAAACATGCCGGTCGAATGCGATACCGGGCGTGCCGTCTTAGTACAACCTAATTCTGTATGTGTGTGTGTGTGTGTGTGTGTGTGTATGCTACTTAAAATCTTCTTTCAACTTTGTAAAATTCCTTTAAATTGTCAACATGTAGAATTTGCTAATCAACAACTATTACAGCTAGTATAATAACATCTAACTATGACCTTACTAACTCATCTCTCACTGACAAAGATCTTATATTCTTTGCTGATGTGATTTTAGTCCATTTTTCGGACTTCTTTGCATTTAAACATTTACCAGTTATCTCTTTATATATCCTGCCTGCTACACCTAATTTAACTCTTTTTCGTATTTTGTTTTCAAGGGATGTATTTTTTATCTTTTGTATCTGCTATTTTTATCTTCCTTGAAATCTAATTCTCTTTCAAGTTCTTATAATCACTTTAAACAGTGTACAGTTGCAGACGGTCAAAAAGTCATCTTTACTTTGTTGATGACGTCGATGAACATGTTTTAAATTCAATGATTGAAATTGCTCAAGTGATAATTATTTGTACAATGAGGGATTTACAGCTTCTATTACAACAACCTTAGAAGGTGAATTCACATAATCATGGAGACAGGTTTCTAATATAGATGGCGCAATATTAATTAATCAAGATTCACCTAAACAGTATTGTGAAATATTGTATTGCAATGAAGACAACGGAAATTCACACAAATTTCTAAACATTATAATCCAAATTATATATTAACACCTACCTCTACATGTGTCAGTAACGTGTTGACGGATCTTAACAACAGCTGTCAAAACACGCTTTGAAGCAAAAGTAGATAATAAGAGTTCGCAATGAAACAGGCATGCAAACGCTCACCACAAATGACACTAAACAACTCACAAGTTAGAGAAGTAGTAAGTATATATACGAAGAACATAACATGCTTTGTGCACACGAACCGGAATTGAAAAGTATGTTTTATTGGTCAAATGGGAACAATATACTGATTTTCTTGTTTGCAGCCAATGGCATTCAAGCAAAATCCCCCACACATTCCAAGCAATTGTTCGTGTCCAAAAAACGCGAAATGTATATCCCATTTCACCATGACACAAAATGAGAACTATGTAAAATTCCTTGGAGAAGATAGAGATGGTCAACTCAAGTGGAAGAATACGCCACTAAAATTGGCTTTTAATGATTTTAATAGGTCATAGGGCAAGCAAAATAAACACCCGTGCTCTAGATATTAGTGTAGTAAGATGTATGACATTTGTGTGATACGTAAGACTATGTTGTAACGTTTGAAAATGTGTATTTTCTTCCTATATACAGTTTTATCGTCTTTTAATCTAATGTTGTCGTTTGCATTGTGCATGCTTTGAAAATATAATTGCTGTATTTATAACTTAACGTTTTAAATGTAATCTTTCCGGTGATGTGTCATGTATGCTTCACCTTTTCTAAAATTTTGTATGTTGTATACTACTGTATTATTTTTGAATCTATTGTTATCACGGTCAAGTTTTTTTTATAGATGTGTATTGTCTCATTATAGATATCTACTGTCTGTGTACTTGTCCGTTCAATCGTATATATGAATGTATATATGCATCCAACAAAATAAGATACTTTCGTTATGTTATATCGGTAAAATAGCTGGTCTGGAGGTACGTTAGGTAAACTTGCTTATATTCTGTATCTTGTGAGCCCTTGATAATGAGCATTTTTTTTTTTTGGATTTGCCGACTCGGCTTTTTTCATGAAATAAGATCATGGCGCCGTAACTTGAATCAATGAGGAAAAGCTATAATTAACCACGTAAATACAATCATAAAGAATTACAACATTTGTCATGATAGGGCAGAGGTCAAACCTAGCTTAAATGTTCTCAGCTTTCGTGGAAGAAAAAATCAATACTGAACCCACTGTTATTGCGAGTACATGAAAGTAAACGTTGCTCATAAACTACTCACGGCCTGAATCTGGTCGAGTGCAAACGTTGAGAAGTATGGTTGCGTGAAGCCAAAGTTTCCTTGCCTCGAGATGCAAGGCACCGTATTTTTCTGCCCTGATTACAACGAGAAAATTCGAAGAGAAGAACTTGCACCTGCACAGCATGGACCAGTTACTCCAAAAAATGAAAGAGAATAAAGAGAGGTTGGGTCAATGAAGTAACAGTTGTCAATTGAAAAGTATAACATATTAAGTCTAACATTGTAACACATAGAAAAGTAAAATAAAAATATATCATCGAAGAAACAGATGTAACACATAATATTTGCAAACAGTTGAAAAGAAACAAAATAGCCATGATAGTTGGAAACGATCGATCTGGAATGGAAGTTTAGAGGCAGAACTTAAAACGTTGTGAAATAGTTAAACAATGGCAAGAGAAGAGTGGGTATGACGGTAAATTTTGCGTTTTCGATTTGGAGAGCGCGTTCTTCATATGCAGCTCAATAGCTGTCGGTGCAAGGGCAGTCTAAACAACAGCGAAAGCCTGAGGATCCGATGGTACAACAATCACTGAATGTGCTTGCAGCAACTACCCTGACCCCTATCACATGGACTTGTAGTTTTTATTGCAATTGTGGTTAAAAACAAAAATTTGTTAATCGCTAAACTCTGGTGCAAGATGTCCACGCTATCATAAGCCAAGGAACTCAAAATCTTTCGCCATTGTGCAGAACTTGACGGACTTAATGTTGGGTATTCGATGATTGGCCACCCGTTGTTAAAAATGAAACCGCACTACCGTAACCGTGTAGATTTCGACCACGAAGCAAAGGTACTGCCCATATAGAATCAGGACAAACTAATTAAACAAGGTATCAAATCCAGCTAGTGTCATCAGGCCAGTCCAATGACCTTTCTTGTTCTCTTCATCGGTGAGGTACTTGTTAATGTCTTAGCATTCACTGTTTCAAAACATTCCTCTTCTCTGTACTAAGACCAAAAGATGCAAAACATGTACGCATCCGCAACGACACGGATCTGAAAAAAAAAACGCAATTGGACATTAATAAATACATGTTTGGAAGCACATTGTTTCATTCCTTCATCTGTTTTTAAAATAATGGCAGTCATTTAAAAAGTGTATCACTGCATATTAAGCTTGCAAAGAAACAATGTTTTAAAGGAATAGATTTTTTGAAGGAATAACTCTCATACAGAATTTGCAACAATGCTAAATACACTTGACGTATTTATTCTTATCTTTCTTTGTGTCTCGTTTTATCTGTATATTTTTGTATTTATCTTTTTATTTAGCTAAGTGTTTCATTTGTATTCATCATTCCAGAAATTGTCTTTTGTATCGATTCCAACCATTATTACGACTTCCGTATTTTGGATACCTCGGATGTTATACTATAATTCACATTATGGATGCAAGTGAATAAACTCAAAGCAAATGCTCTTTATAGCATGAAATGTTTTTATTGTTGAATAGATATTATGAAAGAAGTTTTGAAGATGAATTATGCAAATCCAGGTTCAAAGGAATATGACGATTTAACTAACATAGTAAATTTACTCTTTTAGTGTGCACTAGGCTTGTGTAAAATATATCCTGACATTTGTGATGTTTCGTTTACTTTGCTCTTTTAGCAGAGTTCAAAAGATCGGAGAGCATTACGCCCGAGACCCATTTAAATGTAAATCGGGTCCCTCCGATATTCTAAATGAGCTGACAGTCTGGCCCGCACAAAATAAACTTGTCTAATTTGCGCAGTAGAAACTTAGAGTCAGCTGACAGATTTTACATCCGGGCAATTCGTTCTTGGCCTGTGCACAAAAAAAATACTTTGAGTACTGTAAGCATAACTTAGCATGTTGGTTAATTTTTCAAACATTCGTTGGTTTATCCCCATCTCTAATAATAGATAACAACAACGTCGAACCCAGTAGATCCTTAACACCCATGATACCCAACTTAACACATAATTAAAAGAAATAAATGATGAGAGGTGCCATTTATGCTGAAGGTTTTTTCCCCCCACAAAATGAGACGCAAAGAAGGTACAAGAACCATGCGTATTATGACAGTCTCCAGAGCAGGGGGTATGAGAGTAGTGAAGTGGGGCACTATAGGGCAAATGAGAACAAAAGAAGGAAAACACCCTGGTTACGTTTAGGGCAAAGATTTATAGGGCATATGAGAACAAAGAAAGAAAAAATCCCTGGGTACGTTTAGGGCAAAGATTTATAGGGCATATGAGAACAAAGAAGGAAAAACACCCTGGATACGTTTAGGGCAAAGATTTACAGGATACATGAGAACAAAGAAGGAGAAACACCCTGGAATTGTTTAGAGCAATGATTTATAGGGCAAAGGAGAACAAAGAAGGAAAAACATCTTGGGCCTGTATAGGGCACAAGGGGAATTGAACATGGGAGATATTGGGTCTGTTTACGGACAAGGGAAAGTGGAGTCTCATTAGCGTCTGACGTCACGGTATGGGAGATTGGTAACAATTTTGCAACAATGGTAGGAACAGGTATGCACCGGACTGACCTCAGTCGGGAAGATAGAGGGGACTTAGATTTATATAACACATACAGTAGCCAACATACAGTTACAAACACTTATACAACACTGAACATTCTTTTTTGAGACAAGAAAACAATTCTTTTCAATGCATATGTGTGGCCCTGAACAGTGCCTTTGGGTTTATGTTAACATTATTCCGTTAAAATAGAGGGCATCGCATAGGTCTTCTTCTCTTCCTCAAACTTCTTCTCACTTCTGGGCCGTAAATCAGAACTCTCTTCAAGCAGCCTTGTCTCTCCACATAAATTCTTCTTTTCCAAGTGCTCGTGTCCGTGATCCTAATAATTGTCATTGATGAGTTCACATACATTGGTACGTCCGTACGGAACAGCACTGACGATACGAGAGTAGATGATTCTACTATGTTGACACCTCTTAGTCTCATCCCATCACATTTAATTGGTTAAGACTTAGAAGTGACACCCTGGTTTTCTAATGATTTTTTTTGCTTTGTGTATCCCTGTCCACCCATAATGTGTTACAAGTCTGTTTGTCTCCAAGACAAATAAAGATACAAATTTGGTCAGGGTTAGTCTAAGTTTTGTTCATCATATGATAGAGTTTAAATTATCCCAATAAAGTTTGGTCGGTTGTACTCCCTTCCCTATACCTGGACTGGCATTGGGCCTGGTTTCTATCCTTCCTTACTTCGAACATAGGGGAGTACTATCCACCCTGCGGACTATTTAAGTCCCGGGGTAGTTTTCCTTCCCTTTCCCCTGTTTTAATATTGAGTAGTGACTCTGCCAGAGTCATTTTAGTCCAATGTGATGTGTGCTTATGTGTGTTCTGTTGTATTATGTCCCCTTTTTCGTGTATGGACGGCTGTATCTTGGTCAAATCTTCTATGGTTTATTTTCTTTTCTAATCCTGTCTGTGTATAATGTTGAATCGTATCCAAAAATATGTGTTAAAAATAATAAAGTGTCTATATGCATATTATCTTTGTACCATGAGTGTATGAGTTGCATTTTGTTATTTGTATCTAGTTTTTCTATATACCGTAGCATATTGTTGTCCAATTATTTTTGTACTGTTGCACCTTAGTACCTGAAAGAGGATTGAAATCTTCCATCAAGCGGACGTGATGGAAAACATTGTTTTGTGCTTTAAGCTTTTACTTGAAAATGCCTTAGCACCTGATGTAAGGGATTGAAGTTTTCTGTGTTAGTCCTACATTTATCTCTAATAATTTCTCTTTAGAGTGCACGTTTATGATTGCATACTTATCAAGAGAGAGTTATTATTTTGTTAGTTACAATTACGATTTAGTACAATTATCAGGAGAGAGTTATTCTTTTGTTAGTTACAATTATGATTTAGTAAAGTTGTATAATTTTCTGGTGTATGTTTCAAGTCATTTCATAGTTACTTTTGAAATACCTTGGCATCCCAAAGCGGATCGAAAATCTCTATCACACGGACGTGATAGAAAACATGTAGGTAGTATGTTGAAGTCCTTAGTTCTGTTGTGGAAGTACCTAAGCACTTATGTAGGGATTGAAAATCAATATCACGCGAGCGTGATTTAAACATCATATTTTATTCCGATTTGTATCATTGCATTTTGTCATTGAATAATATCATATCTATATATGAGGTTATATAAAGAGGATTATTAATTTTATTGGGAAGATGAGCTGCATTCAATGCTGTTATGTGTAGAGATGATTCTACGTTGGTCCACATCTTGTGACGAGAATAGGTGAAGGGAATGCAATGAACTGCGGTTATTTATAGGGGAAGAGAGGATCGAAACGGATTGAGTTTATTCACCAATCCAAACAAGCGTTACAAAACTACGTTACAACACAGAGTCAGTCTTCCAATCCGAAGAGAGCGGACTGTGACGTCACATTCCCTATATAGATGCGCTAGCGTCTGTGCATAGTCAATCCATGCGACACAGTTTTCAGTCATGACGGAACCTAAGAAGACAATGAATTTGGTGTACCGGCTGTGGAGAAGACAAGTGATGGTATAGCAGCGGCTACTCAAGTTAACACAAGTCTGCTTTAAGAAGAGGTTGATTTTAATTGGGATTTTGTCGATTTTCTTTCTTCTTCGCAAGAATTTGTTCCGGTACCAGTACCTTCGCCACTTTCTCCTTCTTTACCACACGTGGATTATTTTAAACAGCGACTGAAAGAAGAATTGGAGAAATTTGTACAGCAGCAAAAGGAAGCAGAACAAACTTTACTTCTTCAACAACAGCGATAAGAAGAAGCAAGAAGGAAACAACATGAAGAAGAAGCAGAAAAAGCAAGGTCTAATAGAGAAGGATAATAATGAAAGTCAAACGGCCACGGTACTCTAATACATTTTAGCAGAGTTAAGGAGTCTGAAACAAATGTATTAGACTTCTTTATTATGACCGAATAGAAAAAGACCCTCCCGAGCTAAACAACCCAACCCTGTTACTACGCCTGCCATACCACCCTTAGTTATTTCTATCTAATCATCACCGACAGGAGTCAGTTCAGAAGTAGGCTCGGTAGTGGCAAAGGCGTAAGACAGTTAAAGTTGATTACGTCCCATTCCTGAGTTGTTTTTTAGCAAACAAATACACAAAGGTCCTTTTCAGGGCCTCCCACTTCACTCGAAAAGAGATAGTATATCAATTGCCAAAATCATTTAAAACTCAAAAGAGCCATATTTTATCCATCATGTACGTACGTGAATGTTTGAGTGAGTGCGTGAGTGTAGGTTCTTATTCTAAAAATCAAAATCAAGAGACAATTACGTTTCATGTCTGGTCTACTTTAGTACGAATTTTACAATCCATTTCACAACACATTCAAATGTTCATAGGCTTCTTCTGTCTCTGTCTTCACTCTCTCTGTTTTTTTAAAAATACTTTCTTCACTTTCACAAGTTTTACCTCCACATTTTCCTCACTTTCTCCGCGTCTTCCTTTCTTCTCATGTGTAACTTTCTGCACATATATGGGTACTTCCTTTGGGGAGGGTACGTCGTCTTCTTCTTCCTATTTCGGAACCCCTCTCCTCTTGCTCTTGTTGTTTCTTAGGGCATTCTGAAGACCAATATCCTTTTTCTTGACAATGATAACAGGTATCATGACTTTTGTCTTTTTTAGCACCTGATTTGCTCTTTTGACGTCTGGACACTGAAGGCCAATAACTTTCTTCTTACAGTATCCTGACACATCTCAAAAGGAGGATGAGTAGTCCGTCGGCTTGTCTAAAGAACATTTTCTTATGACACCTCGCAAAGCTCTGATCATAGGTTCGGACTGAGTGGGCTGTTCCATCGTTCTTCTCGGTTTGAGATGACATGAATATTGGAAGAGAAGTCACACACCCTTTATATATACGCTGGTCTGCCATGAATTTACGGTAACCCATGGTGTTTAAAATGTAGTCATTTGACCTTTCCACTGTCAAGATGAAACAATCGCACCAATTAGTGAAGAAAGATGAAGAAAGTAAGAGATAGAAACGTAATTTATCCCCTCGTACAGTGCTGAAGTCTTGGCACAATTAATGCCAGTGATTTTTGAAGATGACATGAGTAAACTAGAATCAAGACTCAGCGATTATACACCCAGTCAATGTTAAACCACCATTAGTAAACCCTGAAAATTACTATTACATTCGAGAGACGGAAAAGCGCTCCTCTAGAAAACTTAGAAATACGGCTTACACGTACACAGTGACGCTTAAAGATTTCAAGTCCAACGTACCGCTGAAGAAAGCAGAGGGCTTCATCACCGAGGTGTTGGATTTTTTGTTAACCACTCTGAAACGCCAATCTGAAGCCAAAGAAAACGATCGCTTGAGAGTTTTTATTCATCACGAAAGTCTGAAATCCCCCGTTTGGATCGAGTTTAGCAGCTCAGCAGAATTGACACCTTCCAAAGTCATCGACAAGATTCAAGACGTGCAACAATCCAACGACAAATTTCACATCATCGATGGAAAAGCCACACTGTTCATGACCCACCTCTCTCCCCAAAGGGACTGGACGCAAGGTGTGATTAGTTGACCACCTTCGTAGCACCAAAAAGAGTCTCGTCCAAATTAACAATCCTCAAGACCAGATGTGTTTAGCCAAGGCTATCGTGGTGGGACGAACGTATGCCAAAAAGAACGACACAGTAGAATGGAAAAGAGACTGAGAGAACATCCGGAAATCGAACCAAACCAAACAGAGAATTGAAGTTTAACTCCTGTTACAGCAAGCAGGGCTATCCAAAGACACACCCTGTGGCATTCCTGAAATGTAAAAATTGCAAGATGTTTTGGCTCCACGTTCCACCGTGAAAATGTACCCTCAAGAAATGAGCGGAGCTTTGTTGTTTCGAGGCAATGATTTCCAAGACGGAAATATATTCATGTCTATCATCAGGATGAACATTTCGATGTCATTACCAGTATCACTGCACTTATGGGATACATCTATAATTGCGAGAAATATGACTATGGATATAACAATCGAGAGCAACACAAACATTGTTGATCAAAATGCTTAGGATGTTTGGCTTCTCAGCCCTGTTTGTCAGCGCACTTTTGTCAGTCCAACCTGTTACCAACAAAATCTGAAGACGCAAGGTTTAAAGTGCTTGTCAACTGCTTAGATTGTGCCCTACTTGTGGACAAGCCATACATGCCAATGATTCCAAGGCACACGTATATTCAGGAAAGAAACGATGTCACATTTGTCACCAAATCGTGGACTTGGAACACCAATGCTATATTCAAAAATATCAACCACAACAAGAGAAAGATGATGCCCACAAGATAAAAGGGAATTTCATCTTTTTCGATTTCGAATGCATGCAAGAGACTGGCATTCACATTTCTAATTTCTGCATAGCTCATCGAGGAGTGTGCGAGAAGTTCATCCAAAAACCTATCTTTAGTCATTGTCCTCACTGCAGCAAGATTTCAGGAAGAGGTGAAAAATTTATTCGGGGACCGAACACGTTGGCCGATTCCGTCCAATGGATCCTAGACCCCATCGACGAGACGTGGAGCCTAGAGTACATCGAACGTTACGGTGATTGTCATCGCCATGCCACAGAGATGGCTCACAATTTCTCGGTATACGATGGACAGTTTCTTTTAAGATACCACACTGAACAAGGCAACGAACGTCATAAAGTAATTTTGCACGGAGCCAAAATCTTTTCCGTGCAAGTGGGACACGTACATTTTAAAGATTTGATGAGCTATTTAGCCATGCCTTTGAGTGGAATGCCTAAAACGTTTGGAATGACAGAAATGGCTAAAGGGTATTTTCCTCATTTTTTCAATACCCGAGCCAGTCAACACGCCGTTCTACCCCATTTGCCTGCGCTCACGACTACGACCCCGATAACATGCGTAGCGAACAACGAGTAGCTTTCTACGATTTGTTGCAGGCTCGCGCCTCAGACCCCTTCGACTTTCAGGAAGAAATGTTAAAGTAGTGTGGTTCTGACGTAGATATTTTACGGCGTTGCTGTGGAAAATTTCGAGAACTATTCACGAAACACGGAGGGGTCGATCCTTTGAAAGAAGCCTGTACCATTGCCAAAGCCTGTTCCTTAGTGTACCGCCAACGATTCATGCACGAAAACACACTGGCTGTCATAAGTCAACAAACAACTAACTTTGTCATACGTCAATAATCGGTAAAAGCCCTACACTGGTTACATTACTTGTGCGACTAGGAAGACAAATGGATTCAGCACGCCCGCAACGGAGGGGGCGTAAAGACCATCGGAACGTATTCGGTAGATGGCTGAGACTTAGAAAACACCAAGATAGTGTACGAGTTTAACGGTTGCTTATTTCACAGATGAACGTGGCACTAAACATCAGTTTTTACAACGAACCATGGAAGACTTGTATCAGGCCACTTGTCAGCGACGCGTGAAGTTAGAACAGTAAGGATACCAAGAGGTGGAAATGTGGGAACACGAATACGATCACCGTCTGAAAACCGATCCCGAGTTTAAACGCATCATATAAAGTTTCAAGTTGGACCCCCTGAACCCGAGAGATAGTTTGTACGGAGGACGGACAAATGCCACCTGTTTGCTGTACCACGCTAATGAAGAGAAAGGAGAAAAAATCAAATACTTGGACGTGTGTTCACATATTGTCGCTTTCCTACTGGGCACCAGGAATTGCTGATGGAGCACATCGATCTGGACCAAATTCGACAATACAAAAGCTTCATCAGCGGCAAAGTCTTGCCTCCCACCCACTTGTACCATACCGTGTTACCTCACCATTGCCAAGGAAAACTGATGTTTCCCTTGTGCCGTACTTGTGCCGAAATATGCAACCAAGACCAACCTTGTCAGCACACCCAGGAAGAACGCGAATTGACGGGAACTTGGGTCAGCGTGGAATTGTTCAATTGTCTGGACCTGCTATACCAACTGTTAGAAGTATACGAGATTTACCACTTTCCAAGGACACAGAAATAGCACAAGGGTGACCAAACTCAGAAAGGCATTTTTGCAAACTGCGTGGATGCCTTTGTGAAACTGAAACAAGAAGCCTGGATCGATCCTTCCTGGTGTCACACTCCTGAAGACCAAAAGACATTCAAAGAGATATACCGGTAGCAAGAGGGTATCACTTTATACCACATTGAGAAAAACAAATGCAGGCGATTGGTTGCCAAAGTGATATTAAATTGCTTGTGAAGTAAAATGGCACAACGATCGTGTTTACCTAAGACGGAATATTTGACAGAACCTTCTCGGTACTTCCAGATGGTTCACGACAAAACCAAATACATGAAATACGTGGACGTCGTTCGTGAGGATTTGATCTTAGTCAGTTACTATGTACAAGCCGACGAATTTGGAAATGTCATCATTGCGGCTTACGTCACAGCCCATGATCGCGTCAAACTGTACGCAGCTTTAGAACTGTTAAGGGATCGCGTCCTGTACTTTGACATGGACAGCTGCATCTACATCGATCGCCCGGTTCAACGTTACCGTGACATCGAAGGAGACCATTTAGGAGTCTGGACAGACGAACACCCCGACAAGAAGATTTTACGTTTTTCTAGTGGCGGTCCTAAAATTTACGGCTACGAATACCGAGACAAACAAGGAGAAGTGTACGCCGAGTGTAGAGTGAAAGGATTGACTCTCAATTATCGCACCGGTCGAGAGTTAAACTTTGGAGTATTGAAAGAAGCCTTGTAGTCTGGAGAGAATGGAATCTTTAAAGTGACCACCTACCAACCGAGCAAGATTGTACGTTTACCCACTCACCAAATCGTCAGTTGACCCTTGGAAAAAGTATATCAAGTCGTGTACCAGAAGCGAGTGGGTCTTACCAATCACTTCACTTTGCCGTATCGGCATGTTGGTTTAACGAATTGGTTGTAAGAGGATAACCACCAACAAGAATGATGACTTCACCACAGTGAGAATCGAATGAGAAACCCAATGAGAACTCCAGGTTCAAACCCTACCATTTTCCGGTCTTCTTGCCTGACTATTGCGATTGTGCCCGTCGATTGGAAACGTTTCAAAATTTGCCCACGGATAGGGAATGATTGCCTGCTTCGAATGTACCTACTACTTCGGCCACAAAGGTAAACGAGGCTATTGGCCACGAACCAGTGATTCTAAAAGGAGTATATACTTATGGATGCTTTAAAAGAGGACATTTTGGGCTTGTCTGAGGAGTTGAGAGAACCGTTTTACCGAGAACTGGTCAAAATTCAAGTGAAACGTAAATAACAATTGCATCCGTTCCGTCACCGATGTTTAAACCACTGGTACCTGAATGATATAAAAGGACATATTCAGATGAAAGTGTTCCAGTGGTCAGACATTGTTAAACTACACGTGGTCGAGAAGGATTGGTTTGTTACTCCTGTTTGTATGTACTACAAGGTACACTTACTGCAACGAATTTCAGAGGAAGAGTTAGAGAGTTACCAAAATATTATACACAACGTCAATTTAGTGGAAGAGGAGACTTCTGAACGGTGTCTTTTGATGTGCAAATTAGTGACTTAACTATTTAGATTCGCTACTGGAGTAAAATCATCTCTGTGCACTTTTTATTGCTTCAGACGAAAAGAGGTATTGAAACACACTACCATGCCACAAATTTTATCAGAAGGGATTCAACAGATTTCGTGGAAGGAAATCAATGATACTATTCAGACAGTGGAAGATTACGAACACTTATTACGATAAGTATGTGTGTGTGTGTGCTTATGAGCTCACGTACGTTTGTGTGGATCCTAAAATATTGGGGTTTGTAAGCGCTTACGTACGTTTGTGTGGATAGTAGAGTGTGTGGTTGTTTAACTTTCCTTCTGTGTGGATAGTATACTTGTCGTTTTGTTTGGCTTCTTCGCATATGTGGATAGTATATTGTGGTTATGTTTTGCTTCTTCCCGTGTGTGGATAGTAGATTGTGGTTATGTTTTTGCTTCTTCGCGTGTGTGGATAGTAGATTTTGGGTTTAAGTTTGCTTCTTTCGCGTGTGTGGATAGTATATTTTGGTTAAAGAGAGAAAGGAATGAGACAATAAAAAAAAGAAGGGTTTGAGAGGCTAAACTGAATGAAAGTCTATGAAAAATTCAGTCATTGGCCATCCTGACTGGATGCCAGAAAATGAAGAAAAGAAGAAGATAGGAATATTTGTAAAGATTAGAAGATGGTGGAACAACTGGAGGAAGTAGAAGAAGAAGAAGAAGCAAAAGAAGTCAAAGACACTTTTCAGGGCCATTCACATGTCTCGAATAGAGTTGCTTTCTTGTCTCCCATTTTTTTAAAAATATTGTTTAAGTGTTTGTCTCTTGTCTGTGTTATCTCTGTACATCCGCTCTTTGCTCAGTACTGTGACGTTACCGCCCCTACTTGCAGCGTTGTTACCAATCTACCCTACCGTGACGTCAGACGCTACAATACCCCACTTTCCTTTGTCCCTGTACAAACCCAATAGTCCCATGTTCAATTTCTCTTTGTCGCTATAGTGGCCTAGGGTATACTAAAATGTGCTTATCGCTAAACAGGCCCAATGGGTCTTGTAATGCTAATTCACACTGTGGCTATAACTCTTTCGCTAGGCCCGGGGGTGGGTGGTCTGTAATGTATTTTTCCATTGTCGCTGAATCGTCCCACTTCACTACTCATACCTGTTCCTACCATTGTTGCAACAGTGTTACCAATCTCCCATACTGTGACGTCAGACGCTATACAGACTCCACTTTCCTTTGTCTGTAAACAGACCCAATATTTCACATTCCGAGTGGCCGAGTGGTCTAAAGCTCTCTCCGTTATGGATCACTGCCATCTTACTTCTGTCTGCGTGGGTTCGAGTCTCGGATTCAGCCAATGTGGGTATGTGAGAAAGCTAATTTGCCAGTAGCTTCTCGTGGGTCAGTGGTTCTTTCCGGGGTTTTCCAGGGTTATTCCTCCACCAGTTATACTGGTCGCCATGTATAGCCTATCTTGTGCTGAAAATGGCGTTACACCCTAGAACAACAACCACATTTTCAATTCCCCTTGTGCCACATACATGCCTAGGGTGGTTTTCCTTCTTGTTCTTATTTGCCTTATAAATCTTTGAACTAAACAAGCCCAGGGTGTTTGTCCTTTGTTCTCATATGCCCTATAAATATTTGCCCTAAACGTACCCAGGGTTTTTCCTTCTTTGTTCTCATTTGCCCTATTGGACCCTACTTCACTACGTATGAGACATGTTCATCCAGGGCGCGGGCCAGATACATTATACTGATTTGTACCATGTAAGTTAGCAGATAAAACCAGGCGCATTGCCCGCTTAGCCCACTCCTGCTCTACAGTGATTAACGTTGAGAAGCCGTAAACTGTGCCAAATCAAGTGTATCTCAAAACAATTAATTGCCAGAGTTTCTGTTTGCTCATGTATAAATGTATTCTTCAGGGATGTTCGAAACTGAATGAAATGCATTGATTTGATTTCCATTCAATTTTCACATTCTCTGATATAGCAAGCAGTTTTCGCATTCTATCTAAATTGTGAAAGTTTTGGATGACTTTGCATAAATTCAATTTAAATATGATACGTGTAACTAATTCCATACAACATCCTGTAATGAATTTTATGCCACAATGAACTGGCGCTGTCATAAATTAAAGCGTCGAAGTTTGCTCTATTCCTTCCTTATTTATATCTTTTAATCAGATGACAGCTGTGTCATCTCTCTCGACACTACACCTGCCTCTCCGTTACCGCTCTACCTCTCAATGATCGTCACTCTACCAGTAATACTATAATAGCAAAGAATTTATCAGTAGAACCCAGACATTCAGTTTCTAAGGTTTTTATATATTCTTTTATGAGAGTGTCGCCTTGGACATCGTACAAATTAATCAGTATAGTGTTCATGCATATATCACAATCAATGACGCTAACTTTTCACATGGATTTTGAATAATATATTTTGCTAAATTAAATAATACGGAATCGAAAGCTCATGATACTGACTGTTACATTGTTTTATTTTTGAAAGCATTTTCCGATACACTGACTTCACTTCTTTTTCTCTTCATAGCTAAAGTTGAACAAATCTTTTATGATATACATAAAGGCCTGCCTACCGCCTAAATTATGTAATTTGAGTTCACATTCTTCTTCGTTTCCTTTGTGCAGGACGGTATTCATAACAAATATGTTTTAAAATCCCTGTCACTATGTTTCTATAGCTTACGGCTACATTTAGAGATCATATACACAATTACACCTCTTCTTCCCCGCCTCCATATAACCGTGCAACTTCAGTAATCTTTCCTGGTCTTAGCAAACGTTGAAAAATTCGATTATGTTATGCTATACATACTTGGCGCACCTGCCACCTGACGTATAAGATTTTCAGTTCACATTCTTCATGATCATTGTTGCAGGGAAGTACTCATATCAATTATGTTAATTTTAATTAAAAAAATGCTGTTGTGTTTTCAAAGCTTAGAACGAAATTTGGAGATCATATATCTAATTACACCTCCTCTTTTCCGCCTAGGTATAACCATACAGCATACTGTACAAATGGATGTACCCAAATTAACCTGATTTAAATACTGGAAATGTGCAACCGCTTGCCTTCCTTTAAAGCCGACCTCCAAATATTCACATCATGGTGTTTACTTTAATTCGTATCTTTAACTTGTCAGACACATGCCTTCTTAAAACGATCGACTAAATGTAATTGCTTTTTCCTAGTTCATACTGCATGAGTAAGAAATTGAAACGTAAAAAATGATAATTAGGAAAGACTCCAAACACTTTAAATTAAAAGATATATATATATATATATATATATATATATATATATATATATATATATATATATATATATATATATATTATAGAAGCTAAAACAGTTATGTGCTAAGTTATCATTCATTGTTTTCGCAAAGAAGCACACTTTATTTTTTGAAATAGAATATGGTTAATTCTCCAACTGCAATATTGATATTTTAGTCCATTATGGAAAAAAATATATATATATATATATATATATATATATATATATATATATATATATATATATATAGATATATATATAGATATATATATATATATATATATATATATATATATATATATATATATATATATATATATATATATATATTAGAGTCAGATTATTTGTTAAAGACGATTGACCAAATATCGTGTTGACTAAGTAATCCTCAACGCAAAATTCGGATAACAAGATATACAAACACCTGACAAGATAAAACGACAACGGAACGCATTCAAATAGAGCATTTTAGAAAAGTGACAAATCATTAGAACTAATTTACGTGTGACCAAGCAACGCATGATGAAATATTTAGTTTGGAATATGTCATTGTCATTATAAGTTTTAAAAATGTAAACTTCTTTTGAAAATTAAGTATTTAAAATGATTGATTAAATACATCCATTCATTTAAAAACGGAACACAGCAATAGGACTGATTCCGTTTCGGCTGTTAAGAAAAGGATGAATAATTTGTCAAGTAAATAACATTGATATAAAAAGTTAAGGCACAATAATAAAGCAAGGATGTAGGTCAGTCACCACTCTAAAACATTCTTAGCTGTCAACAAGTTTAGGAATCTCCTAGTGAAATCCCATTATCCTACATTAAGATAGAAGTATACATGTTTACCTCCATTAATAATGATCTTAATATTTAATCTAACATCATAGGCGAATAATAGCTATGAATTATTTTGTTTACAAAAAAAATGCGACTGGTCAGGTACACCATTACCTTGATTATGGAAAGGTCAGTTAAAATATACAGATATACATGACATATAATCATTGAAGAAAGCCAACAAGCAATATAAAATACATATACATAACATTTATATAAGGAAACAGTTTCGAATTTTGTTATGAGATGGCTTGGATACTTCTTTATAAATTATCGCTTATGGGGAGGGACATATTAGTACTAGTGTAACTAGTATATAGCGATTAAGCAGTGATTTGTGCAGACATTGATAGGAGCAGAGAGACACCAGTGTTACCAAACTGTAACGTGACATTTCTTAAAGGACTTTAGAACTTGCACTTTCCTTATTGTTCCACTCAACCAGATATGTTATTAATATGAAGTAATAAATTATTATGCAAGGGTGAAAACAATAACGGTTCTCTTATTATTTTATCAGTCGTTAGATCACCTGGCCGTATGCGCATGCGGGATCATCATATGAACATATATTCATCGTTTGTCTCACGTTATGCTTCCGTTCATCTGCAATTGCGTGTTACCATTCTGGAGTCGAAATACTGGTCCTTGAAATATGGGTATCTCATAAACGAGGTCATTCTAATGAGGTGATCTGCATGTAATCGGCCCGTAGAAATAATATTTCTGATCTGTTTTTTATCAGCTAGGAATATATGCTTGCATCGATAAGTTTTAATAATGGATACAATTCATACATAATAATGAGATAACAATGCATCTGACGGGTTATCACTCTAGAGGTCACATTTCTAATTAGATCTTGATGAAAATTCAGAATATATGCTCCGACGAGTTTCATAATGAGCGAACGTTAAGGTGATCTTGCTTCTGATTGGCTCACCTGCTTGCGCCTCAAGAAGCCATATCTCTGCGATACGTTTATCAAACTTTAGATACGGGTTTGTATTATTACGATCATGCCTCGGTTTGATAATATTAATGAGATGACCTAACATTCTGGTGGTCAGATTTCTGATCCAGTTTTAATCACATATTAAATATACATTTATGTCACGAAGATCTCAAACCAGCTCAACGAGATCTATGCATATTAATGAGGTGATCGAGCATATGAATAACTGACAGTGTAGCCATTCTGGAGGCCAGCATTCTGATCCTCTTTGCAATATTTACATACGTCAACACGATCTCAGAATAGTACGGCGAGGTCTATGTATATTAACGAGACGATATTGTCTCTGATTGCCAGAGCTTTATACCAATATGGGAACCATATTTACTTCTGGTCTTATTTTGGTCATACTTGAAATGTATGCTTATATCAAGATGTTTGACGAGTTCGACAATGAGCGAGATCCGCGCATAGTAATTGTGTAAACATTGATCTAAGTTGCTTAACTTGTTACTCCTCTGGAAGATATATTTGTGATCACAGTTTGGCCAGAACTTTGATATTGTGCTTATGTCAGCAAGATCTTGGACTTTATAATTATCAGGTAATTTCACATGCGACTTTTATCAGCCTGAAGCCCATGAATTTAATCCGAATTTGATGAACATTTGAATATAGACGTATATAGCAAGCTCTTGCACTGTTTTTAAAGCAGGTGGGATCCACATGTATCAGTGAGATTACTTTGCATGTGATTGACTGATCGTGTTACCAAGCTTTGTCTAGCAGATTTATTCTTACCAAAATCTGGACGACTTCGATTGTGTTCAAGGAAATGGGCGTATTAATTATGCATTCTTTTTTGGACATTACCTGTCAGGATAAAGTAAAATAGGCAAACAAAATATGATAGAAGATTTGGAATAGTTCACATGGGATGTTTTGCTGCATAGGTCTGCTTTGTGAAATGATTAGTAACTTATGTACTTCCAGTGATGTTGTCAACAGCACCCATGGTAAGGCTAATCCAACTTTAAGAATTGTTTACCTCCCGTTCACTCACGATGTCTGCATTGCACCATCACGGAACCTATCCCGAACCTCGAAAGAGGAAATATGATCACAATGACATACTTTTTTTGGTGAACATGAGCGAATAGCCAAAAATGCATTGTATAAATTTATTGATGAAACTAGATCAGAGGTTCGTTGTCAAAACTGTCATCGCCATCCATGGAAGATAAATAACACCTATTTGTTGTCTTCAGTTTAACATGGATGCTAATGTTTATATTTTCCTGGAATAACCTTACAGTTGAAGGCATTGTGCTTCATGAAACCGGCATAGGTGTCCGTTGAAAAATTATAAACCTTGAACTTTAGCATACATTACGGTGACCTATTTTCAAGTATATTTATTACTTTATTTTTCAACGATTATCATTAGTGTTAGGTAGTGTATGTTCGCTTGCATAATTTAAGGCTTTGGCCTTGTAGATTTAATCCAAGTGTTCTTAGCATGATTATCAAAACGCAAATGGAAGGACACTAACTCTTACCACTATTTTTACACTAATTGCAATACTGCTAACATGTTAAACTGAACAGTCGTGCAAGTATTCTCAAATAACTTCACCTATAGACAAGTCAACTTTCTGGAACTTGGTGAGAGTGTTTTTAGGGTCAAACTTAAGTTCCTGGCACTAGCTCATTTAGACTTGCAATTAACTAGTTTTCGCTCATTCCAAGTATTATACAAAACAATATTAAAATACATTTCAGACATCAGACTCAACTAGTAAAATTTGTTTTTGTTTATTTTCTGCAAAACTTTGAAAATGTAGAAACTATTTTATCTGATCAATGGCATTATTTTAGGTTCTTTTTATACCTACATTTTAAGAATTTGGCGGCAGTCGTTTTAAATCAACGTTACCAGTGTTTTATATTTCTGTCAGTTTGCACACAGTGCGAATCAGCTTGAAACTATAATTGCACCACCACCACCACCACCATCGCTCATGATGTTCATAAGCGTAATCAGTCTTTACCTGATGAGAAAATGGAAGGTGAATTATTAAATCTAACAAGACATAATGCCCCATGATGATTAAAATGTAACTCATTACATAATATGTTCCGAAAACATGGCAAAATGATGAATATGCAGTTTATGTATAGTACAATTACTGATCTGTATGTGTGTGTGTCTGTCTCTCTGTGTATATGTCTGTCTGTCTCTTTATATATATATATATATATATATATATATATATATATATATATATATATATATATATATATATATATGGTATTGTGTTTTGGATGTTATTCATTTATGGTTTAATGTTATGTACATTTACTTTTTCTATTGTGATTGACCTTTGATTAGATTTTAAATACATTATTACTTGAAGGAAAACATGATTGCTTGAATCTGAGTTCGGGATATTGGTTATTTCTCCTGGGAAAATCTTTTAAATCTAATAATTTGCATGCTCTCGACTAAATTTCGGCCCAGTTTACAACACCGAATTTTCTGGAAATGAATTTGACGGGACAATCGTCATGGTTTATTAGTTGTGTCTTTGTTTTTGCATACAAAGGTAGTGATGAATATAATTAGTCATTCCTATCTGTGGCGTGCGGGTGTATTTTTTATTACATTTTAATGGTTTGTGATCGATGACAAAGTGATGATCGACATCCGTATTATAGCCTGGACCGAGCGAATACAAAACATATTAGAGCAGAGATCTGAACAGAGATATATAATAAAACAACACGTACCCCCGTATACAAAATATAACAATTTATTCATTTAGGTAAACAACATAAAATTGTACAAACCATCTTTGAGATTGGCATCAACTAGATAATACATTAATTCATTATATTAAACTGCAATTTAGTTTTGTTTACTTAGATACGGAAAAGTTTCAACACGAAACAGTGAGCGTTTCGAACTAATTGTCCAGTATGTATACATATTCTGATCCGGCTACTAACCACTCTCCAGATTCAACGAAGCTTGTCGGTTACAGTCGACTTGTACAGCATCACCTGTTCCTTTTGGACTTTGCTCTTCGTTGAGATTCTTTATTCCGCCAGGGTGCTTTACTATTTAATGTAGAAACTTTCCATTCGAAGTTCTGAAGTGGAATTTCTTACATGCGAACGTTTTGATGTGGAGTATATTTTTCTGGTCCATTTTTCTGATATATACAATACGCACGCTAAATTTCTATTTGGCATAACCACCCGAATGAATACATCTCTCTCTCTCTTTGTCTCTCTCTCTCTCTCTCTCTCTCTCTCTCTGGCTTACTAGTTAACTTCAGAGTTAGACATGTCGTACTTCAAAACAGACACTAACTAATAATACGGTTTCAGATCACAACCTGATATCGTATTTGCCTACATTCACGAGCAAAGTGTTTTTGTTTTCTTCTAATAGACAGAGTAACATATAACAGGGAAATTAAAGTATTTATTTAACAGTTGTATTTGCCATCACTAATTGATCATTATCATAGACTGTTTTCACCTAATAACGACTTACGTCCTTGCAGTGGGAACTATTGAAGACAATTAAATTCATGTAATTATTTTAATACTCATATAAACATAATGTATGAAATTAAGACAAATAAATTCCAGCAATTAATTTCAGACTCATGTCAAAGACAAATTGAATGAAATTAAGACCTTGTGCTTCTGTGATTCTCTTTCTTCCCACTTTAGAAGAGCCGTCTCTTTACTGATTCCTCTGTGTCTCTCTCGGACTTCTAGCTACACTTTCCTTGGAATAATTAGTACTACTTTCTACCTTCGGAGCCAAGATCCTTAATTTCTTGCAAAGCTTTGACTAATATTGCGGTGTGGGATCTTTGCAAAACATGCGACTTCGCAAGGATGGAAACTTCCACAATGCGTCAACTTATCCCGTCGAAATATAGGTATATCAAACGCCATTATGACATAGGTTTGGTAAATTAAACAATCTTCCCCTCTTTCCTTAATACTCTGCAAATTTTCATCTTATGACAAATATTGCAGCAAGTGCAAACGCTGTTTCTGCAATATTTAAACCGTATATACCTTTGACGAATACAACCATTTCACCCTCTCGTGATCAGTGTCCTGACACGGTTATGAAACAGGACTCTGATACCAATCCATCATAACCCCACCAGAGAAATTAGTGTACCCTACGCCATATATTTAATTTTGTGTCAAATCGAATACAGTAATTTGTGTATATGTGTGTGTGCGGTGTTTATTTTAAACGTAAATTTAACAATTTAAGTCATATCGCAAGGATGTCTACATTGTGGCAGTTTATAGTGATGTCTAGCACCGGTGCGTCATGCCGAAAACATGTTCATCATGTCCCGCCGAGTCACATTATCCTGACACGGCGAGTCCTATCACTAACATCTAAATGATGAGTGCCAAACGTTGCAGCTGTTAGTGCCATTTATATAAATCTTTGGTATGAGTTGGCCGTGGTCCGAACTCACAACCTCCCACACCAGAGGCGGACGCTCTAACCACTGCGACCACCGGAGCGGTTAATACATTCATTTAAAATTGCCATGTGCACCATGACAATTGCACATTTACAGCCATCTGGAATATTCATACTCTTACACTATCCACCATCAATATGTACACGAATCGATTTTTGCTGCTTTCAGTTTTAATATGAAATTTTTTTTAATTTAAATTATTAATTGGAACTACAAAGTGCTCCTTAATACTTTCCTACAAAGTGACTAATTTCGGAGTATTCTGAACTCAATAAAGGACATTCTGGAATATATGATTGTGATACAGCAATAATTTTAACACATGGCCACATTCCAGGCTACTGGAACATTAGCTCATTTAAATTGGATTTTAATCGGAACACCAATGTGAGTAGTGAATGGGGACACCCTACGGACTAGGGGACTTCCATGTTAAAAAGGGTATATCCACTCTGGGGACTATGTACAATTTAACATAGGAGAAAAAAATATCTATTCTAGGGACAAGGGGAATTTAACATGGGAATAGAGTTTGGGCCTGTCTAGGGACAAGGGGAATGGAACATGAGAATACTGTGTGGGCCTATCTAGGGACAAGGGGAAATGGATGGAACAGGGTCGGGACCCTATTTTAATACGGTCCCGACCTGATGGGTCTATGGAAAGGGAATAGGCAAAAAATTGAAACAGGGAGGGGGTCTCTATTTTTTTAAAATAAAAAATAAAAAAAATAAAAATACAAAATGGGCTAGGCAATTGAAAGTCAAGATCTTTTCGAGACCTATGAGTGGTCCTGAAAAGGGCCTTTGGGTTTATGTTAATATGCCCTTAACATAAAGGGCATCTGCGACATCTTCTTCGTCTTAGGCTTCGTCTAATGGTAGGTCCATAGACTAAAACTCTTTTGAGGCATCCTTGCCTCTCCACGTAAATCCTACGTATCCATAGGCTGGTGTCGGTCCTATGGACAACTGTCCACTTGGATCGGGCATACATCGGTATGTCCGTCCTGAACATCATCGAGGACACAAGCGTAGAAGATTGAACGTCGGTCCACATGTTGAGGCGCCGAGAACAGGTGAATCAATGCAGTGAACTGCGCTTATTTATAGGTAGAGGAAGGATCGAAACGGATTGAGTTCATTCACCAATCCAAACACGCGTTACAAAATTCAGTCAGCCCACGTCCAATCGGAAGAGAGCAGTCTGTGACGTCACGTGGCCTATACAGATTCGCTAGCGCCTGTGTGTAGTCAATCCATGTGACAGTTTTTCAACATGACGGAAACTCAGAAAACGATCAATTGGGGTGCACCAGCAGTGGAGACCGCCCAAGGGAACCCGGACTTACTTTCAGAAGAGGTGAACTGGGATTTTGTGGATTTTCTTGCCTCGCAAGAATTTGTTCCGAAACCTTCGTCTCCTTCATTACCGCACGTGGAGAAATTTAGACAGAGACAGAAAGAAGAATTGGAGAAATTTATACAACAGCAAAAGGAAGCGGAACAAGCTTTTCTCATACAGCAACAACAGCAAGAAGAAAAGGTAAGAAAAAAACAAGAAGAAGCAGCAGCAGCAAAGAAACAAGGGTGTGAAAATCAAACGGTCACGGTACTGTTAGACATTTTAGCGGAGTTAAGAAGTCTGAAACAAATGTATCAGACTTCTTTATTACGACCGAAGAGAATACGACCTTCCCGAGCTAAACACGCCAACCCTGTGACTAAGCCTACCGTGCCACCCTTAGTGATTTCAACCAAATCATCATCATCATCAACAGTACGCAGTCCAGAAGTAGGCCTTGGTCGTGGCAAAGGCTTAAGACAGTTAAAGTTGATTGCTTAAACTCACCCCTACACCAAAAAAGGCCCTTTTCAGGACCACCCACGTCTCTCCAAAAGAGATAGACTTTCAATTGCCAACATCGAATCAAACTAAAAACTAAGAAAAAAAAAGAGAATTTTTTTTTTTACCCCTATAGTACCTGTTTATGAGTGTGTGAGTGTAAGTTCTTATTTTAAAATCAAAACCCAAAGACACTTACCTTATATAATTAATTTATTCTTTTATGAATATTTACAATCCAATTCACAATTCACAACATAGCACTTCAAAAAGTTCATAGACTTCTTCTCTTTCCTTGTTTACTCTCTCTGTTTTTTCAATGTCTTCACCGTCACAGTCTTTTCCTCCTCTTCATCCTCACTTTTTTCCCTTCTTCTTTTCTTCTCCTGTTTCTTTTTCTTCACCTGTCTACTTTCTTCCTCTTCTTCTTCCTCTCCAGAATCTCTCACTTCTTGCTCCTCTTGTTTCTCAGGGCAATCTGAAAAACAATGTCCTTTTTCTTGACAATAATAACAGGTATCTTGACTTTTGTCTTTTCTAACCCCTTTTTTTCTTTTTTGACGGTCTGGACACTCTGAAGACCAATGCCCTTTCTTCTGACATGTATTGCAATCATCTTCACTTTTATCTCGAAAGGAAGGAGAGTAGTCCGTCGGCTGGTCTGAAGAAAATTTTCTAATGACCCCTCGCAACGCTCTGATGAAACGTTCGATCTGGGTAGTCTCTTCCATCGTTGTGCTCGGTTTGAGAGTGAAATGAATAGTGAAAGGACAAGACACATACCCTTTATATACGCTGGTCTGCCATGACTATAAACTAGTCCATGGTGTTTAAATTTTAGTCATTTGACTTTTTGCTATCAAGATGAAACGATCCAATTCATTTGAGAAGAAAGAAGAAAGTAAGAGGCAGAAACGTGATCTATCGCCTCGTACCAGAGCTGAAGTCTTGGCACAAATTCATGCCAGTGATTTTGAAGAGGACATGAGTGAACCAGAATCCGAACCCTCTAAACAAAGTTCACCACCCTTAGTTAACCCTGAAAAATACTATTCCATTCGAGAGACATAAAAGCGCTTCTCTAGAAAATTTAGAACCACGGCTTACAAATACACGGTGAAGTTTAAAGATTTCAAGTCCGAGGTACCCTTAGAGAAAGCAGAAGGGTTCATCACCGGGGTGTGGGATTCTTTGCTTACCACACTCAAGCGACAATGTCAACCCAAAGAAGACGATCGCTTGAGACTTTCCATACAACACGACGGTTTGAAATCCCCTGTTTGGATCGAGTTTAGCAGCCCTGCAGAATTGACCGCTTTCAAAGTCATGGACATGATTCAACACGTACAACAATCCAATGACTAGTTTGACATCACCGATGGAAAAGCCACACTGGACATGACCCACGTCTCTCCTCCTCAAGGGACTGGCCGCAAAAAGGTCTTATTGATGGATGGCCTTTGTAACACCAAAACAAGCCTCGTCCGAATTAACAACCCTCAAGACCAGGGCTATCGTGGTGGGACGAACCTATGCCAACAAGAACGACACGGTGGAATGGAAAAGAGACTGGGAGAACATTCGAAAATCGAACCGAGCCAAACAACGAAACGAAGCAGAACTTCTGTTGGAACAAACAGGCCTTCCAAAGACTCACCCTGTGGCATTCCTGAGATGCAAAAGTTGCAAGATGCCCTAGCTCCACGATACACCTTGAAAGTGCACCCTCAAGAACTGCGCGGACCTCTGTTGTTTCGATGCCAAGACTTTAAGGACGGAAAATACATTCACCTCTATCATCACGATGACCATTTCGATACCATTGCCAGTATCACCGGATTAGTGGGATACAAATATTACTGTGAGAAATGTGACCATGGTTATAATAATCGAGAGCAACACAAACATTGCGGATCGAAATGCTCAGGATGTTTGGCCTCTCAACCCTGTCTGAGCGAAGGGCAAGAACCAGTGCATTGTCCTGCTTGTCTGCGCACGTTTGTCAGCCCTGCCTGTTACCAACAACATTTGAAGACGCAAGGTTCACAGAAGAAATGTGCTTGTCAACTGCTGAGATTGTGCCCTACGTGTGGACAAGGCATACGTACCAATAGTGCCAAGGCACACGTATGTTCAGGAAAGAAAAAATCTTACATTTGTCACCACATCGTGGACCTGGAACACCAATGTTGCGTGCAAAAATACCAACCCCAACCAGAGAAAGAGGACGGTCACAAGAAGAAAGACAATTTCATCTTTTTCGATTTCGAATGCATGCAAGAGACCGGTATTTACATTCCTAATTTCTGCGTGGCTCATCGAGCGTGCGAGAAGTGCATTCAAGAACCTATCTTGAGTCATTGCCCTCATTGCAGCAAGATTCCTGGAGGGCGTGAAAAAATCTTTCGAGGACCGAACACGCTAGCCGATTTCGCCCGATGGGTCTTAGACCCCATCGACAAGACGTGGAGCCAAGAGGACATCGAACGTTACGGAGATTGTCATCGTCATGCCACGGTGATGGCTCACAATTACTCCGGATACGATGGACAGTTTCTTCTCAGATACTATACGGAACATGGTACCGAGCGTCCTAAAGTGACTTTGAACGGAGCCAAAATCATTTTCATGCAAGTGGGACAAGTACAGTTTAAAGATTCGATGAGCTACTTGGCCATGCCTTTGAGCCGAATGCCTAAAACATTTGGAATGACAGAAATGGCTAAAGGGTATTTTCCTCACTTTTTCAATACGGAAGCCAATCAACACGCCGTTCTATTACATTTGCCTGAGGCTCACTATTACGACCCCGACAACATGCGTACCGAGCAACGAGAAGCTTTCTTTGCTTGGTACCAGGCTCACGCCTCGGATCCTTTCGACTTTCAGGAAGAAATGCTAAAATATTGTCGTTCCGACGTGGACATTTTACGGCGTTGCTGTGGAAAATTTCGAGAACTGTTCATGGAACACGGAGGGGTCGATCCTTTGAAAGAAGCTTGCACCATTGCCAAAGCGTGTTCCTTAGTGTACCGGCAACGATTCATGCCTGAAAACACCGTGGCTGTCATCAATCCTCAAACGACCAACTATGTCAAACGTCAATACTCGGTCAAAGCCCTACGTTGGTTACATTACTTGTGTGACAAGGAAGACAAATGGATTCAGCATGCCCTCAACGGAGGGGGCGAAAAGACCATCGGAAAGCATTCGGTCGATGGCTGGGACTTAGAAAACCCCAAGATCGTGTACGAGTTTAACGGTTGCTAATTTCACGGATGCCCCGTCTGTTACCCTGACCGTGGCACTAAAGATCAGTTTTTACAACGAACCATGGAAGACTTGTACCATGCCACTTGTCAGCGACGCCTTAAGTTAGAACAGGAAGGATACGAAGTGGTGGAAATGTGGGAACACGAATACGATCACCGTTTGAAAACCGATCCCGAATTTAAACGCCTCGTGGAAAGTTACCAGTTCATGGACCCCCTGAACCCATGGGATAGTTTGTACGGAGGAACGACCAATGCCACCTGTTTGCTGTACCAAGCCGACGAAGAGAAAGGAGAAGAAATGAAATACTTGGACGTGTGTTCGCTGTATCCCTACGTGTGCAAATATTGTCGCTTTCCTGCAGGGCACCCACAATTGTTGACGGAACACATCGACCTGAAAAACATTCGACAATACGAAGGTTTGATCAAGTGCAAAGTTTTGCCTCCCACCGACTTGTACCATCCCGTGTTACCTCACCATTGTCAAGGCAAATTGATGCTTCCTTTGTGCCGTACTTGTGCCGAAACGTGCAACCAAGACCAACCTTGTCAGCACACCCAGGAAGAACGCGCCTTGACGGGGACGTGGGTCAGAGTAGAATTGTTCAAAGCTCTGGACATGGGATACCAACTGTTAGAAGTGTACGAAATTTGCCACTTTCCCAAGACACAACAATACCACAAGGGTGACCCCACGCAGAAAGGCATTTTCGCAGACTACGTGGATACCTTTTTGAAACTGAAGCAAGAAACCAGTAGCTATCCTTCCTGGTGTCACATTCCCGAAGACCAAAAGGCATTCAAAGAGAAATACTGGGCACAAGAAGGCATCACTTTAGATCACATGAAGAAAAACGAAGGCAGGCGATCGTTTGCCAAAGTGATGTTAAATTGCTTGTTGGGTAAAATGGCACAACGCCCGTGTTTACCCAAGACGGAATATTTGACAGAACCTTCCCGCTACTTCCAGATGATTCACGACAAAACCAAATTCATCAAACACGTGGACATCGTTCGCGAGAATTTGATCTTGGTCAATTACGAAGAAGATCTGGAATTTGTACAAGACGACTCCTTTGGAAATGTCATCATTGCGGCTTACGTGACAGCTCATGCCCGTTTAAAATTGTACGAAGCTTTAGAACTGTTAGCTGAACGCGTCCTGTACTTTGACACGGACAGTTGCATCTACATCCATCACCCGAGTCAACAGCACCCTGACATCGAAGGAGACCGTTTAGGAGCCTGGACAGACGAGCACCCCGACGACAAGATTCTAAGTTTCGCCACTGGCGGTCCTAAGAATTACGGCTACGAATACCGGGCAAACAAGGAGAAGTGCACACGACGTGTAAAGTGAAAGGATTGACTCTGAATTATCGTACCAGTCGAGTGGTGAACTTTGATGTATTGAAAGAAGCCTTGCAGTCTGGAAAAGATCAACACTTTAAAGTGACCACCTATCAACCCAACAAGAATGTACGTTGACCGACTCACCACATCGTCAGTCGACCCTTGGAAAAAGTCTATCAAATCGTGTATCAGAAGCGATTGCGACTTCCCAACCACTTTACTTTGCCGTATGGACACGTTGGTATAAAACATTGGTTGTAAGTGGATAGTCACCCACCAGAAGCATGACTTCGCCACAGCAAGAATCGAGTGAGAAACCCGTTGAGAACTCCAAGTTCAAACCCTACCCTTTTCCAGTCTTCTTACCTGACTATTGTGATTGTGCCCGTCGATTGGACACGTTTCAGAAATGGCCTACGGATAGGGAAGGATTGCCTACTTCGCATGTTTTAGCTAGAACAGGATTTGTCAACTTGGGACCTGAGTCAGGATTGGGATACGAAGTACAGTGTTTCGCTTGCGGACTGAAGTTACGAATGGATCTATGTATCTACAAAGATTCAGCTATTCTGGAACATACTCGATGGTCTCCGCACTGTCCTTACCTTTCTATGGCCTTTCCACCCATGACACTACGGTACAATTATGACGGCACCTTAGAGACGGTACCTTCCAAAACTAGAGATAAAAAACATAAAAAAGGAACGATGTACAAGCTTGAGACTGCATTGCGACTAGTATAAAAAGGGGCTATGGTCAAGATCGATAGTTCATTGTGACTACCAAGACCAAGCGAACAAGATGAATACTTTCAGAGAAACTCAAAACAAGTTCAGACAGGCGCACTTCAAGTGTGGGGCTTCTGAAGTAGAATGCGATTGTGAGCCTTGCGATGGGAACGATGCTGTACGCTGTGACCTTAGCGATGCCGTAAAGCATCATGGGAACTTTGTTTTCACTACCCCTATCATGGAAAGTGATGCTGTGCGTGTCAAACCTGAGGGATGCGAAAGCGATGCCCTCGTTCTCTTGGACACTTTACTGGGTTTCATTTTAAAGGTGGATGTCAACCTTCACGTTTACCCCCCTACGGATGTCATCCAGCCCTGAGCAAACTCCTGTCCATGTCACCCAACACTCATCGAAACGAAGCTGTGAAAGACGAATATTCGTTTCCTGTGCGTTTGTCGGAATACTGCGACTTTGAAAATCGTCTTCAATCGTTCAAAGGAAAATGGCCTAAGTATCTTGGAGGACCGACCCCCGAAGAATTAGCCAGAGCCGGATTGTTCTACTTGGGCGAAGGGGATAAAGTCAAGTGCTTCAGTTGCGGTGTGTCACTTCACCACTGGGAACCACAAGATTCAGCCTACGTAGAACATGCTCGATGGTCACCGAATTGTCATTACTTACCCTTAGTGGGACCGAGACATTGAAGTAACTTACCATGGTGTTGAAGAAGAAGAAACCAGATTGGTTAGGAATCAAATGTTGGAGATCACCGAGACCAGTATTTAAAGTCCATTTCAAAAACGATATTGAATCATTACCTAAAGAACTGCAAGAGAAGATTTACAAGGAAGTTTGGCAGGGACTTGCCAGAGTGAAATCTCAATGGGTAACTGTAGAACTTTTATGCCGAGAAATTCACAAGAGGAAAGTGAAAAAATTAATCAATGTGTTAGATTTCTCTGGGTCAAGTGTGCATTCGTCCTATTATATCATTCTAGACCGTTTACATCAAAAGAGTTCAGTGAGATTCTTGGACGTTACCCAGAATGGCAGGGGTCAGAAATTACTTACTATGTGGATTACTTTTGCTCTAGGAGAAGATTGTGAATTGTACGGACTGACCTGTTTATGGATACTTTACAAGAGAACATTCGTGCTTTGCCTGTGGAGTTGAGAGAAAGGATTTACCGAGAGCTGGTCAAAATACAAGTGAAACGTAAAGAACAGTTGCATCCGTTACGTCACCAGATTTTTAACCACTGGTACCTTAATGGTATAAAAGAACTGATTCGTTACAAATTGTTTCAGTGGTCAGACCTTGTTCAACACTTTGAGTTAGTGAATGAACGAAATGTTCATCATTTGGGTTACTTCGAGATTCACCTAGAGCAACGCATTGAGGAAGACAAGTTAAAGTATTACCAACATATTTTACGTGGAATCTGCTTAGCGGAAGAGGAAACATCTAAACAAACTCTGAAGTGTAGGTTACAGTATGCAATATTTGAAGAATGAAGATGTCTAGTTAGAAAGTATCTTTATTGCTTCCGAAATAAAGAGAGTATAAAAACAGGAATCCATGCCACGACTTATGCCACATGTGATTGAACAGATGCCGTGGAAGGAACTCAATGACCATATTCAAACCGTGGATCATTACCATCGATTATTACAAGAACTGTATCCATTCAATTTGGGTCGACAAGTGGTGTGTGTCTTAGTGACTTGTTTTCTAGGATTTCGTTTACCAGCCGATTCCTTGTGGACTCTTTACGATCAGTAATTACCACCCAATGGCCTTAAATGGTCACGAAAGACTCCTTTTGCTCAAAGCCTTGTGTTTTCATCTGGATACTTCTCGACCTCTACGGGAAAGAAAGATTCGTCAACTTTTAGCTACCCAAGACGTGTTTGACGATGTGTGTGTAGCTTGTGACTTACACCCCCATTGGACAGATGTCCGTGCCTGGAAAGAATGGGATTTTGAGGCTTGGACCCAAGAAGTGGCCCAGTATGCACGAGAGTTGTTCAAGGAAAAAAGTCACTTTTCAACCTGTGTTAGTGACGGTGCCAGAAGAAGAACTCGTCACCCAGGACAGGACTGTTGTGGACATGCCTGAAAGACCCTTTCGGGAGGACACTTGTGTGACCTTACCCCCTATAGAACTGGTCAGAACCTTACCCAAAACATGTTGTACAGACACTTGTTTCTATTCCACGTTGATAATTTCGATGTGCTTTTTATCGTTGTACTTAAGCCTTTGGCATTTATGTATTTTTGTCTTTCGTATTCATGTTTAAAACATTCAATAAACGTATCCTGAAAAAAGTATATAAACTCTTGTCTTGTTTGTTTTCGTGTCACAAGTGACATTCCTAACACTATGGCTACTTCTGCTGTCTCTGCTCCCTCTTCCTCTACTGTCAAAGTCATCGACAAACACTTAGATCGTGCCAGCTGGGAGGCTTTGTATCTTCGCCATCCCTTTAACATGCTCATTGCTGGACCTAGCGGTTCAGGCAAAACCGAATTCGTCAAACGTTTGATCGAACATAAACATCATTTGATCGATCGTCCACCCCAACGCATCGTGTGGTGTTACAAAGAGTGGCAATCGGCGTACAGTCTCTTGCGAGAAAGTCAAGGCGATTCCATCGTGTTTGTGGAAGGCATTCCTAAAGAAGACGATGGCATCGTCTCTGACTCCCGTCAAACCCATTTGGTCATTTTTGACGACATGTT
Organism: Sinohyriopsis cumingii; assembly: GCA_028554795.2. Lineage (NCBI taxonomy): Eukaryota > Metazoa > Mollusca > Bivalvia > Unionida > Unionidae > Sinohyriopsis > Sinohyriopsis cumingii. The sequence continues at coordinate 65,269,380 of CM068833.1, read as the reverse complement.
AGGAGAAGACGAAGAAGAAATTAAACTGTGGTTTACGCGCAAAGGGCATCACCGTAATGTCAGTGTCGTTTACATCACTCAAAATTTGTTTCAACAAAGTAAAGCCCATCGCACCATCAGTCTCAATGCGCATTACGTGGTCTTGTTTAAAAGCCCTCGAGATAAATCGCAAGTGCAAGTCTTAGCCAAACAGTTAGGAACGCCCTGGCTGACTCAGGCGTACGACGATGTCACCCAAACTCCACACGCCTATTTTCTCGTCGATTTGAAACCTACGACCCCCGATGATTTGCGATTTCGTACCCACTTGTTTCACCACTGGTGCCAAGACGGAGGGCCTGTCCTGTACACGTCTCCGTCTTCGACTTAATTTCACTCCAAAAAAATCTATAAAAGCCTCAGACACTTTTCGTCTGTCCCACACAGTTTGAACATGACGTCCCTTCAATCACATCTTCCCGTCAAATTGATTCGTACCTTGTATGTCATCAATCCACAAATACGAGCTCGTGTCTTAGAAGCTAGTCTCAAAGAAGTCCTACGATGGTTCACAGTGACAGCACGTCAATTACTGCAAGGGATCATTCAGATTCCTCATCAAACCAAACGCTTTTTTGATCGAAACAAAGTCGCTTTGACCGAACTGGCTGATCCCCGCATCGACACTCAAACCAAAAAACAAATCATTTTGAAACCTGGAGGGAGCGGTACTCTAGGAGGGGTCATCATTCGTTCTCTCTTAAGATGGAATCCTAATGCTCCCAAACTTCTTCCCAAGAAAAAAGAAGTCAAACGAAGCTCGAGGAAGAAGAAAAAGAGCCACGGTGGCAAGACCAGGTCCCCAAGGAGAAACGTGTCTCCAAGAACTTCTCCAGTGGCGGGACCCTCCTCTTACCAGACACCACCCCGCAAAAAGAAAAGCCCACAGAAGAAAACTAGTCGCAGGAGAGGCACTTCAACCAGGACGCAACCTTACACTCGCAAACCACGACCTGTCACGAGGGTGACCGCGTCTCCGGTAGCCTCAGGTTCAGTCAGTTCTCCGTTGATGACACCAAGACCTGAAAAGTACATGGAGACGTTGATGACACCAAGAACGTCTCCATTGATGACCCCAAGAACTTCCCCAGTGGCAGGACCCTCCAGTTTAGCGGCAGTGACCGCGGATCACAAAGTACCTGCTCCCAAAATCAAAGTCCAAGAGAGATCGGGCATGTTACAAAGTTTACTGGATTTGTCCAAGCAAGAACTGGCTCGATTTAGTCCGTTGCGTACCCCTGCACGACGTGTCATGCCTGTCCTCAAGTTGATACGACGTAAAGACAATCAGTGGCGACGCGTTCCAGTATATAAAAGGTATGTGACTAAGTAGGGGTATCAGTGTTTTTGGTGCTGAAGACTCAAAGATGTGACCCTCCAGAAAACATCCCTCTTCTAAAACCCAAGGAAAGAAAAGGAAAGGACTGCCTCCTCGTTTAGTCAAACATGGGGACATGTTATCTGTCCTGTCCAAAGCTTCTCCACCCCTACGAAAAAACTCATTCAATCAGCCTCCAAAGAGGTCATCGATACCGTGTGCGAATGTTGTTTGAACGTCTTGAAAGGCACGATCCCTTTGTCCAAACACCAGAAACAATGCTTAGGCAAGCATCGTCACGTTCTGCGCCAAATGGTTCACAAGAAAATTCCCATTCGTCAAAAGAAGAAGATGTTGGTCCAACGTGGAGGAATTTTACGCCTCTTGCTAGGCAACTTACTGAAAGGAGTCTTGGGAACCATGTTGGGAGGACTGGTGGGAGCAAGATAAAAAGGATCTCTGAAGTCCCAAGATCTCAGAATCTACCCCTGAATCCCATGGAAGGACGAAAACTAGCTTTAGTGCCTTACAAACGATGGATGGAATACCATCGTTTGCAAGAACAACGCACCCCACATTTACCTCCCAATCCCAATTTGAGTGAAATGTCCCAGTTACAACACGAACTGCAGTCCTTGATGGATCGCCAAGATTTGTCCGAAACAGAAAAATCGCAAAAGTACGGTCAACTCTTGCAACGACTGCAACTCTTTCACCAGAAAGCTTTTGACGAAACAGCTCTACCCACTATGAAAGATTTTAAGACCTTGATGAAAAGTCCAGCACCTTCATCACTACCGCCACCACCACCACTACTACCATCCCCAGGGGTCACCAGAGATGCTACCCCACGAAGACCTGAGGAAGAAGAGATACGAGAAGTGTTTCAAACACCGTCAGCAGCTCCCCTTTCTAGTAAGATTGCAGCATCCTTGTTGACCCCATCCCCCACACACCAACGAGAAGAAATGAAAGCTTGGGTTAAAAAGATGATGTCCACTCCTCCTTCGACAGAAGTGAAAAAGAAAGAAGGGAAACCAGAAGTGAAAAAAGAAAAGAAGACCAAAGCCATTCCATTGCCTCCTCCACCACCACCAATACCTTCGACTTCTGCTCCGGAAGCCAATCGTTTCCAAACCACCCTTTCCTCCCACCCAAAGTAGCATCCTCGATGAGTGGGTGCCTTATTAACAAACCAACAAAATGGATAAGGTGTTAGGCAGCATTTACTACGATCCCTCCCATCCTGAAAGGTTACTCAGGAGTTCAAAAATTGTATCGTGCTGCCAAAACGCGACTGAAAAGTCTCCGCTTACCTCAAGTGCAACGATGGTTACAAGAACAATCTACCTACACTTTACACAAGCCCATTCGACGCACGTTTTCCAGAAGTCGCACCCGAGCGGAAGGCATCGATCATCAGTGGCAAGCCTCTCATTTGGCCAGCTACAATCGCGGCTGCAAATATTTGTTTTGTGTCATCGACGTCTTTTCCAAATTTGCCTGGGTCGTGCCCTTGACTTCAAATCGAGCAGCGAGTTAGTGCGAGCGCTGCAACGGGTGTTGAAACAAAGCGGTCGTCACCCTCTTCGATGGCAAGCGGACAAAGGTACCGAATTTCTGAACCAAGCTTTCCAAAAAGAATTAAAGAAACGTGACATTATTTATTTTTACCACCGAGAATCCCGAAACCAAAGCCAGCATCTTGGAACGTTTTCAACGCACTTTGAAAGAACGCATGTGGAAATATTTTACGCATCACCACACTCTGAAGTACATCGACATCTTACCGCACCTGGTGCAAGCGTACAACCAATCTTACCATCGAAGCATTGGACGTGCCCCGTAAGAAGTGACTCCCGACAACGAAGTGATGGTGTTTGAGCACCTGTTTGGTACGTACCCGACGAGGGCTGTCCCCAAGAAAAGTGAAGTGTTTTCCATTGGAGATTGGGTGCGCATTGGCAAAACCAAACGCACTTTCGACAAAGGATACTTACCTAACTGGACGACCGAATTGTTTCGTGTCACTGGACGAGTGCATGGCCGTCATCCTGCCGTCTGTAAATTGGAAGACATGAACGGAGAAGTGCTCAAAGGAACGTTTTATTTGCCCGAGTTACAACGTGTCACCAAAAAAGAAGACGACGTGTACGACATCGAAAGCATTCTCGAACGCAGAACCCGTAAAGTGTGCAAACGACGTGTCAAGGAAGTCAAAGTACGTTGGAAAGGATATCCACCCAGTTTCGATTCTTGGATCGACGCTTCGCAAGTCATCGACTATAAAAAGAAGTGAGCATCATGCCCTTTCACACAGACACAGCTACGTCAACCACTCCTTCACCCAGTTCTTCTCTTCAAGATTTACAGAAACATCCCTTGTGGGTGTGGTGTGGAGAACGTGTGCCTAAAACGCAAATCGTCTTTTTCTGCCAAATCTTCGTGGTGTATTGTGTCATCGGAGCAGCCATTGCCAATTTGAGTTTGCAACAAGGAGACAAACAATTGTGGACCATTTTATTGAGCAGTTGCATCGGTTACCTGCTTCCTAATCCCTCCCTGAAATTCACCTCGAACGGGAACCACGGGAACCTTGTGTCCAGTGTCAGTGCCAGTCACCACTCCAATAACAACAATAACCCCATTTTGGGCGGAGACCCACCTCTGACGTCCAGTAACCCCTAGGATAGCCACAGAACTCTGGAATTATGAGCAAGAACAACCAATTTTACTTAACCTTACCCAGTGACAGTTCCATGGAGGTGTTTCCCAAGAACGCATTGTGCTGTTACACGGCCAAATTACCTCAGGTCATCCCATTAGATCACGAAGCCCATTGGGAAGTGGCTTTAGTGGAAATCATTCACCCGACCCAAGTCCTCAATGTCTTTCCTAATCAAAATTTTTTTACGGTGGAAGTTCATGACGAGCCAATGCAAAAGTACTTGAATACCCATGTCAAATATGATCACAAAACCTATGATGAGAAAACTCAAAAGTGGTCCTACCACTTGTTCATTCTCTCAGGCTATTATTTTAGTGGTCAACATTTGGTCAGCACCATTACCTCCAGATTTAATGTCGTGTTTCTGAAAGCTTTGGAAAGTGTCAAAAAATGTGTCACCATGGAGGACCACAAAGCAGCTCGTCGCTTCCTGATGAAATTTGACGGGGGTAAAATCGTGTCCATTTTATTTTGTCCTGAATTGTTTGACATGTTGGGCGGAGACATGGACATGAGAATGGCCATGATCAAGAAAAACGAATTACCAATCATTTACGACAACGAGTCTTTTAGCAAGTTATTTCGTTCCCCGGTAGAACTGAACCAAGGACTGAATCTGATGTTTGTGTACTCCGATGTGGTGGAGTATAACGTGGTGGGACACACCTCCGTGCCGTTACTGCGTGTCATTCCTTTCAAAGTGGATTCTGCCACGGCCACTGACGAGGAAGGTGGAAACACTTATCACGTTCACCGCGAATTTGTACATCCTCACTATTTGCCTGTCAGCAAGTCTTATTTGGACACGGTCAACATTGCTATAAAAGGAGATCTGGGACAAAATATTCCATTCACCAAAGGGAAAGTCACAGTGAAACTCCATTTTCGAAAACGGTTCTCTCACGACTCGTAAGTCATGTATCCAGTGTACCGAGGGGTTGCTCGACAGCGAGGACACGGTTTAGGAGATATGTTAAAATCGGCTTTTCGTTCGGTGGCTCCGGTGTTGAAACCGATGGTGACACGCGGATTGCACGCCTTGAAAGATGCGGCATTGACACAAGGCAAAGAATTTCTCCAAAATGTCATCATCGACAAACAAAACCCCAAAGACGCTTTCTTGAGGGCAGGCAAAAATGTCTTGCTGCAAACGGGTAAAGACCTTTTGGGTCGACGAGAAACACCTATAAATGCCCTGCACGCTACCAAGTCAGTCATTCAGCAAGGACAAGGCAGAAAGAGACGACGAAGAAAACACCCTTTCACCAGACTTCACACTTCTAAAGCTAGAAAGACAAAGAAAAGAAGAACCGTTCGAGACTTAGACGTTTTCGATTATTAAAATATTGAGACACAGAGAAAAAATGATGCACTGAGAGTCTTGCGCTTGTTCCAAGTCGGAACTGGATCTGTTTGCCATGCCACCGACCATGATGACGACGCAAAAATCCCAGTAGGTGGAATTTCATCCCGTCTCCTCTTTGACGGATTCTGCTGCCATCGAGTTTGACATCAAAGGTCAACCCGAAGATTACATCGATCTGAATAGCAGTTACCTGTATTTGAAAGTCAAAGTGATCAAAACGGACAACACCAATCCTGGAGCCAATGATAGGGTAGCGCGGGTCAACAATTTCATGCATTCCTTGTTCAGCGAAGTGGACTTGTTCTTGAATAACAAACTGGTCAGCAGCAGCATGGATACTTACCCGTATCGCGCCTACCTGGAAAATCTCTTGACGTACGGAAAAGAAGCCAAGAATACTCATCTGGATGCTTGCGTGGTATGGAAACCTGACACAGCGGGTGATAACACGTTTAACGATACAGCCCTCACAGCAGATGACGATCCTCACAATGTGGGGTTTAACACACGTAGAAATAAAATTCTGCAAGGACGTAGTTTAGAACTGATGGATTTGGACATGTGGTTACAAGAAAATTATTTACTGAACGGAGTGGATATTCGCCTGAGACTGAATCGTAGCAGTACCGCTTTCCATTTGTTGGCCCATGCTAACGAGTACAAAACCATCATCCAAGAAACCAGGCTCTACGTGCGACGCGTGGAAGTGTTACCCAAAGTGGGAAACGACATCAGTCAAACGTTGAGCAGAACCACCTCCAAGTATCCCATACGACGCGTGGAAGTAAAAACGTTCACCATTCCTGCTGGACAGCGATCCATGATCGAAGATCATCTGTTCCAAGGTCAGTTACCCAAGCGTTTGATCCTTGGTATCGTCAAGAATTCAGCCTTCAACGGAGTCCACAACGAACATCCTTTCTTGTTTCATCATTACAACGTAGCCAAGATCGAAGTCAGTCGCGATGGCAAGACACTGTGTACCCGACCGTTTGAGCCTAAGTTTGGTGAGAGAAATTACTTGAGGTCGTACTTGTCCCTGTACGAAGCCACCGGACAGTTAGGAACCAACACCAGTCACGGCATATCGTACGAGGATTATACAGGAGGCTACGCTTTGTGGGCGTTTGATTTCACTCCAGACCAAGGCAGCGACGAGGGACATTTCCACCCTATAAAATCCGGCCAGATTCGTGTGGAACTTCAGTTTACTAATCCTCTACCTGACACAGTGAACGTCCTCCTGTATGCAGAATTTGACAATACCATAGAAATCAACAGTTTGAGAGAAGTCATTCTAGATTATTAGAAGCCATGGAAGACTGTTATCCCTCTTTACCTAGTGGAGAAACTTTGGACATGGAATGTGAGGAGACCGTGGAAGAAGAAGAATCCCAAGACAAAGACGAAGAAGTTATCATGATGAAGTCAAGATGGCCAGAACAAGAAGCCCATTTAGTCTCCTGTTTTGCCAAACACTTAGTCGAAAAAATTACGGAACTGATCAAGAAAAATTGCTATGGATGTCAAAACGATCATCCCAGTCAAATTCAACACAATAAATGCCTAATGCTGAGTCAAGAAGAAAAATTGGACGAGTATCTGGACGAAGCTTGGAGTCTCATCTCGGACGAAGTCGTGTTGCACCAGTGGTATAAAGACTTGCGTGAACATTCTTGTCCACCATTAACCACTCAAGAGATCCATCCTATCGAAGCTCTCCTGAATCAGAGTGAGGAGACGAAGCGAAGAAACGGTTATTTGTCAGACATTTTCAAGCAAAAAGTCAGGATCTAATTGATGACTTATCATTACCTGTGAAGAAACAAACAACACAAAACATGGATACTTGGGAACTTTATTACCTTTTGAACCACAGTTCGTACACTGCTTCTTGGAATCCTGTCGTCTGTGCTAAAGATGAACTCCCTCATCGCAAACCTCAAGGCCATCAAGCTTATGTGGTCAACACGGACAACAGTCATCTCCCATGAACCCACTGGGTAGCCGTCTACTTTCCTCAAGAAGGATGTGTGGAATATTTCGATTCGTATGGATTGCCTCCTTTGGAAGACGATATCATTAACTTTATGAGAAGAAATTCTCAGATCACCCGATTCAATAATGTGAAATTACAAGGCACAGATTCCTTGGTGTGTGGACAATATTGCGTGTATTTTCTGCATCATCGCAGTCAGGGCTATACCTTTGAAGATTTAGTGAATCAGTTTGATCCTCGTTCTTCTTCTAGAAACGATGGGAAAGTAGACCGATGGCTTTGTGACCATTATGCTTATCTTTTGTCTCAAGCTAGGAAACTTAGTGTCCATCAATGGCCTAATGACTTCCAATAGTGGAAATCACAATTTCATTCACAACGTTGTCAGCCCTGTCCAAAATAATGTGTGAGTTGAAAAAATGTTTGTAATTTGAAAAAAATGTTTGATGTTATATTGTTGGATTATTGTTAAAAATTTTAGAGTTGTTTGTTAGTGTTAGGTAATTTTGAATAAAAATGTTGTGTTGTGAAAAATATGCCTTTGTCTTTTATTTGACTATAAGAATCTTGATTCATGCTCTTTGACTTCTTACTATCCCTCTCATGACACCCATTGAACGTTCCGGCTCGAAAACCGTGGAGGGATGTTTTCCTTTACATCCGCGCTTTGACTTTAAGAACCGGGGTAGTTTCCAGTCTAACTATCCATTGTCGACTCATCCTCCTACGAAGATGTGCTCCAAACTAGCTAAGCTAAACGAAGCCTACGTGAATTTGCATAGGGTCAGACACAGTCTGATACCGAAGCCTGAAGAGATAGAGAATGTGAGAATGTTAAAAGTCACTGAAGACCTGATAGAAGAGCTCTTCAGAGAAGAAATGAACAGGGAAAAAGAAGAATGGACAGAGAAGTACAGACTTCAGAGACAGCAACAACAACAACAACAGCAGCAGCAACCTGAAGCTGACAGAGGCTTTGTCGATTGTCGTATCGACACCAAAGAGTTCTTCTTCTCTTTCCGAAGAAGCAGACCTATCGCCAGAAAGTCTATCCTCAGAGGACATCGCATTCTTAGAAACTAAAAAGAATGCCATAGCAAACAAAAAACAACCCTTTTCAGGGCTACCCAGTACTCTAGAAAAGAAATGACAATCGATTTGCCAATGTGTGTAGGTAGAGTAGTGTGAATATAAACACTGACTCTTTTCTGGTGTGATTGTATGTGTTTGTGTTTGTAAGCATTCACGTACGTTTGTGTGGATAGTAGATAATGTTTTTTGATGTTTGACATGTGGGAATAGTAGGTTTGGGGTTTGTTTATTGCTGCTCCGCGGATGTGGATATTATATTATTTTTAATGAAAATTGTTAAAATAGTAATGGGTAGTAAAAAAGTGAGCGAGTGTTTCTTTTAGGTCCGCGCGTTGTTTGGTCATGATCTAGGTAATATAAATTTTGTTTTAGGGGGATGTTTTCCTTCACGTCCGCGCTTTTAGTATAAATTGAAACTCGCTCTGCAGTCTAGCTACCCTTGTTGATTGATCAACACTAGAATGAACACCAGACTAGCTAAATTTCTAGAATTCCAGATGCACCTGGAATATGCCAGGCGCATACTAAATGAACTGGCCGCGGAGGCCATCGTCGAAGAGGGAAGGATGAAAGAGGAGGAAAGAAGAAAAAAAGATAAGGAGGAAAAGGAGAGAGGAAATTTCAGAATACCAGAGACAGAAGATTGGGATTCTGAAGCCACTTATCCCGCCTCTGCACTCCCAAGAAAAAAAATGAAAGGAGACTGGGGAAGAAGATGTGTGTGTGGTGCCAGGCCTGGAAGGTGCCATCTTTAACCAGGTGTCACTGGAGTTCAAAAACAAACAGCCCTTTTCAGGGCTACCCAAACCTTTAGAAAAGAAATAGTAATCGATTTGCCAATATGTGTATGTAGAGTAGTGTGAATATAAACACTGACTCTTTTTTCCTAGTGTGAGTGTATGTGTTTGTGTTTGTAAGAGCTCACTTACGTTAGTGAGGATAGTAGATTAATGGGTTCTGTAAGAGCTTAAGTTGATTTGTGTGGATAGCAGATTTGGGTTTCATTTTAATGCTTTGCGTGTGTGGATAGTAGATTTGTGGTTTGTTTATTGATGCTTCACGTATGTGGATAGTAGATAATATGAAATGAGAAAAGTAGGGGATGTTTTCCTTCACGTCCGCGCGTTGTTTGGTCATGATCTAGGTAATATAAATTTTGTTTTAGGGGATGTTTTCCTTCACGTCCGCACTTTAACTATAAGAACCCACAAAGTTCGTCATTCACACCATTCTGCAAAGAATAAAAAAGATGGCTTCGAACCACCTTGATAAAATGAAAAAATTGCAAGACGTCCTGGACAATTTGGGCATGATGGAGCAAATGTTAGTTAGGCTAAACGAGGATCACTATTCTTATAGTCCCCATCGAGTGAAGATGGAGATTAACAACTTACGAAAACTAAAGGAAATCATAAGTGATCTGTTGAAAGAAATAAAGGCGGAGAAGGAGGATGAAGAGAAAAGGATAAGGATGAGAGCATGGAACGAAAAAATTGAAAAAGAAGAAGAAAATGAGAAGAGGAAGAAAGAAGAGGTCGAGAAGCAGAAAGAAGAAAAAAAAAGAAGAAAAAAGGAGGAAGAAAAGTAAGAAAAGAATAGAAAAAGTGTAGGACAGAAAATAAGAAGCTGGTCGAGAAATAGAAGAAATTAGAAGAAGAAACCCAAAGGCCCTTTTCAGGGCCACTCATAGGTCTCGAAAAGATCTTGATTTTCAATTGCCTAGCCCATTTTGTATTTTTATGTTTTTTATTTTTTTATTTAAAAAAAATAGAGACCCCCTCCCTGTTTCAATTTTTTGCCTGTTCCCTTTCCATAGACCGATCAGGTCTGGACCGTATTAAAATAGGGTCCCGACCCTATTCCATTTCCCCTTGTCCCTAGATAGCCCCACACAGTATTCTCATGTTCCATTCCCCTTGTCCCTAGACAGGCCCAAACTCTATTCCCATGTTAAATTCCCCTTGTCCCTAGAATGGATATTTTTTTTCTCCCATGTTAAATTACATAGTCCCCAGAGTGGATATTTTTTTCTCCTATGTTAAATTTTACATAGTCCCCAGAGTGGATATACCCTTTTTAACATGGAAGTCCCCTAGTCCCTAGGGTGTCCCCATTCACTACTACTGTGATTCATTGGGAACAATATACGTTTCGACTTGTTATAAAAATTTTAGGATTATTGGGGATTTTGTTCACTAAACTAAGCTCAATTTAAATTTTCTTTCTTTATTCTATTAAAATAAATTACTTTTGGTCCGGAATACTTTTAGATCCTGTGGATCATTTTAAATTTTCACTGTACAACGTGGAGGCGGGAAGAGTGTTTATATGCGAACTGGTTAATCGTTACAGCAACTGATAAATTTTGTAAATTAATTATTTTTTTATAAATGAAAATGATAATTTTCGGAATAAATAAGTACAAAAAGTCATAAACAACTTTGTTTTATCATATTTTGACTAAAAAAGGTGCAAGATGGGAAGTAGTAGTAAAGTGGGGCACATTAGGGACAATGGGACTTAGCATTATAAAGACCCCTGGGTCAGATTAGGGACAATGGAAATTTAACATGGAGAGAAATCGTGGGTCACTTTAGGGACAATGGGAATTTAACATAGAGTTTGGGTCTGTCTAGGGACAAGGGAAATTAACATTGGGAATAGAGTTTGGGCTTTTGGGATTTTTTTTAAAAAAAATTTTAATTTAAATTTAAATTTAAATGTAAATTTAAATTTAAATTTAAAAAAAAGGGGTAGGCAATGGAAAGGCTATCTCTTTTCGAGAAATATGGCTGGCCCTGAAAAGGGCCTTTGGGTTTCTTCTTCTTCTTCTAACTCCTTAACTTCTTCCACCAAGTCCTCACTTTTTCCATTATTCCTTTCTTCTTCTTTTTCTCCTCTGGCATCCAGTCTGGATGGCCCAAGGCTCTAAACTTTTCCTGGACTTTGATCCAATTCTCATTCATCCTCTCAAACTCTGTCTGTTTCTTTTTGCTTTCCACATCTTTTCTTTCTTCCCTCCATTTCACTTTAATCTTCTCTACTTCTTCCTCCATTACTTTTCTCATCAGATCTTCCCCTTTCTTCACCTTTTCCAATCCCCATTTTACATTTCTCCACTCTGTCCAGTACAATATTTTTTCTAGGAAGCACCGGACTTGGATGACATGATCCAGTGCTTCCTTCAGACTTCCCACTCTGAAGTAAGGTGGGTTAATGAAGCCTCTTGACTTACTGACTTCTTCTTCAATCATCTCTGCTATGATATCTCTTGCTGTCTTTAGGCCTTGAACTTGACTCGTTACAAAGTCTTTCATATCTCCATGCCTCCATTCCTCTTCTATTCTTCCTAAAACATATTCTACATCCATTATCCAGAAATAGATATCTCTCAATAAATTAAATAGAACTGATACTTGAGTCATTTTTGTCTCAGTTATTCCTTAGAATGGTTCCAACATCAAACTTTGTGGGTTCTTATAGTGAAAGCGCGGACGTGATGGAAAACATCCCCCTAAAACATAAAATTGATATTACCTAGATCATGACCTAACATCGTGCAGACGTGAAAGAAAACATCCCTACTTTTCTCATTTCATATAATATACTATCCACATAAGTGAAGCAACAATAAACAAACCCCAAATCTACTATTTACACACGCAAATCATTAAAACAAAATCCATAATCTACTATCCACACAATCGTACGTGAGCGCTTACAAAACCCAAACTATACTCTCCACATACGCTAAGAAACAATAAACAAAATCCATAATCTACTATCCACACAATCGTACGTGAGCGCTTACAAAACCCTAACTATACTCTCCACGTACGCTAAAAAACAATAAACAAAATCCATAATCTACTATCCACACAATCATACGTGAGCGCTTACAGAACCCTAACTATACTCTTCACCTACGCTAAGAAACAATAAAGAAACCCAGAATCTACTATTCCCACAAACATACCTTAGCTCTTACAAGCACCAACACACAAACACATACCCTCACACTATCTTAAAAAGAGTTAGTGTTTATAATCACACTACTCTACCTACACACATTGGCAAATCGATCGTTATTTCTTTTCTAGAGTATTGGGTAGCCCTGAAAAGGGCTGTTTTTTTTGAACTTCATGGACACCTGGTTAATGGTGGCACCTTCCAGGCCTGGCGCCACATACACATCTTGTCCCCCAGTTACTTTTTACCTTTTTGGGGGAGAGAGCAGAGTCAGGATATGTCGCTTCAGAATCCCAATTTTCGCTCTCTGGGATTCGGAAATTTCTTCTTCTTCTCTCCTTTTCCTCCTCCTCCTCTTCTTTGTATCTTCTCTCCTCCTCTTTGTATCTTCTTTCCTCTTCTTCTTTATATCTTCTCTCCTCCTCTTCTTTGTTTCTTCTTTCCTCCTCCTCTCTTATCCTTCCCTCCTCCACAATGGCTTCCGCGGCCAGTTCATTTAATATGCGCCTGGCATATTCCAGATGCACATGAAGTTCCAACAGTTTCTCCAGTCTCGTGTTCATTTTTGGTGTTGATCAATCAACAAGGGTAGCTGGACTGCCGAAAGAGTTTCAATTTATAGTCAAAGCGCGGACGTGAACGAAAACATCCCCTAAAAAACATAAAATTGATCTTACCTAGATCATGACCATAAAACAACACGCCGACCTAAAAGAAACACTCACTCACTTTTTTATGCTACCCATCACTATTTTAAAATTTTTTATAAATCACTTCAATAGACTATCCACATACGCAAAGCAATCCAATCTAACCCCAAATATACACCTCAAACACCAAAAAAGACATCATTTTAATCTACTATCCATACCAACTTTCTTAACCACTAACAAACACAAACACACAAACACATACCCTCACATTTTTTTAAAAAAGAGTTAGTGTTTATTTTCACACTACTCTACCTACACACATTGGCAAATCGATCGTTATTTCTTTTCTAGAGTATTGGGTAGCCCTGAAAAGGGCTGTTTTTTTTTGTTTGCTATGGCATTCTTTTTAGTTTCTAAGAATGCGATGTCCTCTGAGGATAGACTTTCTGGCGATAGGTCTGCTTCTTCGGAAAGAGAAGAAGAACTCTTTGGTGTCGATACGACAATCGACAAAGCCTCTGTCAGGTTCAGGTTGCTGCTGCTCTTGTTGTTGTTGTTGCTGCTGTCTCTGAAGTCTGTACTTCTCTGTCCATTCTTCTTTTTCCCTGTTCATTTCTTCTCTGAAGAGCTCTTCTATCAGGTCTTCAGTGATTTTTAACATTCTCACATTCTCTATTTCTTCTGGCTTCGGTATCAGACTGTGTCTGACCCTATGCAAATTCACGTAGGCTTCGTTGAGTTTAGCTAGTTTGGAGCACATCTTCTTAGGAGGATGAGTCGACAATGGATGGTTAGACTGGAAACAACCCGGTTCTTAAAGTCAAAGCGCGGACGTGAAGGAAAACATCCCCCACACGGTTTTTGAGTCGCAACGTTTAGTGAGTGTCATGAGAGGGATAGTAAGAAATGAAAGAGCATCAATCCAACATTCTTATAGCTAAACAAAAGACAAAGGCATTTTTTTCAAAACACAACATTTTTTATTCAAAAATCACTTAACACTAAACAACAACTCTAACATTTTTAACAATAATCCAACATGATAACATCAAACAATTTTTTTCAAAACACAACATTTTTTATTCAAAAATCACTTAACACTAAACAACAACTCTAACATTTTTAACAATAATCCAACATCATAACATCAAACAATTTTTTTTTCAAAACACAACATTTTTTCCACAGTCTCCTCACATTCCATCTTTAAAGTTTCTCCACTAGGTAAAGAGGGATAACAGTCTTCCATGGTTTCTAGTAATCTAGGATGACTTCTCTCAAACTGTTGATTTCTATGGTATTATCGAATTCTGCATACAGGATGACGTTCACCGTTTCATCAGGGTCTCGGTCTTTAAACTGAATTTCCACACGAATCTGGCCGGATTTTATAGGCTGGAAATGTCCCTCGTCGCTGCCTTGGTCTGGAGTGAAATCGAAAGCCCAAAAAGCGTAGCCTCCTGCATAATCCTCGTACGTAATACCGTGACTGGTATTGGTTCCTAACTGTCCGGTGGCTTCGTACAGGGACAAGTACGATCTCAAGTAATTCTTCTTGGTAAAGTCAGGTTCGAAAGGTCGGGTACACAAGGTCTTGCCATCGCGACTGACTTCGATTTTGGACACGCCAAAGTGTTGAAAGTAGAAAGGATATTTTTCGGCAGCTCCGTTGAAGGCTGTATTCTCGACGATACCAACGATCAAACGTTTGGGTAACTGTCCTTGGAACAGATGATCTTCGATCATGGATCGCTGTCCCTTGGGAATGGTGAAGGTTTTCACTTCCACGCGTCGTATGGGATACTTGGCGGTCGTTCTGCTCAACGTCTGACTGATGTCGTTTCCCACTTTAGGTAACACTTCCACACGGCGTACGTAGAGTCTGGCTTCTAGGATTTTGGTTTTGTAACCGTCACTATCAGCCATCAGATGGAAAGCGGCACTGCTACGATTCAGTCTCAGGCGGACATCCACCCCGTTCAGCAAATACTTTTCTTGCAACCACATGTCCAAATGCAAACGATCCATCAGTTCTAAACTTGTGTCGGCTCCCGTGATTCTCTTTCTTCGTTCTACAAATCCATCATTGTTGTCTTTCTTTTCATCAGTTTCCAATATTTCAAACTTGGTAGGTTCGTCAGCTTCCCATACCACACAGGCATTGAGATGAGTGTTCTTGGCATCTATTCCGTACGTCAAGAGATTTTCCAGGTAGGCACGATAAGGGTAAGTATCCATGCTGCTACTGACCAGTTTGTTATTCAAGTACAAGTCCACTCCACTGAACAAGGAATGCATGAAATTGTTGACGGGAGCTACTGCTTCATCGTCTATAGCACCTTCAGTCTTATCTAGAATTTTGACTTTCAGGTACAAGTAACTGCTATTCAGATCGATGTAATCTTCGGGCTGTCCTTTGATTTCAAACTCGATGGGAGCGGAATCGGTCAGTGAGGAGACGGGGTGAAATTCCACCCACTGGGATTCTTGCATCGTCATCATCGTTGGGGGCATGGCAAACAGATCCAGTTCCGTCTTGGAACAAGCGCAAGATTCTCGGTGCATCATTTTTTTGTCTCTTTTCTCAATAATCGAAAACGTCTAAGTCTCGAACGGTTCTTCTTTTCTTGGCCTTTCTCGCTTGAAATCTGGTGAAAGGGTGTTTTCTTCGTCGTCTCTTTCTGCCTTGTCCTTGCTGAATGCCTGACTCGGTTGCGTGCAGGGCATTTATAGGTGTTTCTCGTTGGCCTAAAATGTCTTTGCCCGTTTGCAGCAAGACATTTTTGCCTGCCCTCATGAAGGCTTCTTTAGGGTTTTGTTTGTCGATGATGACATTTTGGAGAAATTCTTTGCCTTGCGTCAGTGCCGCATCTTTCAAGGCGTGCAATCCGCGTGTCACCATCGGTTTCAACACCGGGGCCACCGAACGAAAGGCCTATTTTAACATATCTCCTAAGCCGTGTCCTCGCTGTCGAGCAACCCCTCGGTACACTGGATACATGACTTACGAGTCGTGAGAAAACCGTTTTCGAAAATGGAGTTTCACCGTGACTTTTCCTTTGGTGAATGGAATATTTTGTCCCAAATCTCCTTTTATTGTAATGTTGACCGTGTCCAAATACGACTTACTGACAGGGAAATAGTGAGGATGTACAAATTCGCGGTGGACGTGGTAAGTGTTTCCACCTTCCTCGTCAGTGTTCGTGGCAGAATCCACTTTGAAAGGAATGACACGCAGTAACGGCACGGAGGTGTGTCCCACCACGTTATACTCCACCACATCGGAGTACACAAACATCAAATTCAGTCCTTGGTTCAGTTCTACCGGGGCACGAAATAACTTGCTAAAAGACTCGTTGTCGAAAACGATGGGTAATTCGCTTTTCTTCATCATGCTCATTCTCAGGTTCATGTCTCCGCCCAACATGTCATACAATTCAGGACAAAATAAAATGGACAGGATTTTACTCCGTTCAAATTTCATCAAGAAGCGACGAGCTGTTTTGTGGTACTCCATGGTGACACTTTTGTCAACATGCTCCAAAGCTTTCAGAAACACGGCATTAAACCTGGAGGCTATGGTGCTGACCAAATGTTGACCACTAAAATAATAGCCTGGGGAAATGAACAAGTGATAAGTGGTGTACTTTTGTGTACGGGTTTTCTTGTCATATTTGACATTGCTATCCATCCACTGTTGCAATTGTTCGTCATGAACTTCCACATCAAAAAAATTTTGATTGGGAAGGACATTGAGGACTTGGGTCGGGTGAATCATTTCTACTAAAGCCACTTCCCAATGGGCTTCGTGATCTAAGGGGATGGCTTGAGGTAATTTGGCCGTGTAACAGCACAACGTGTTCTTGGGAAACACCTCCATGGAACTGTCACTGGGTAAGGTTAAGTAAAATTGGTTTTGGTGACTCATAATTCCAGAGTTCTGTGGCTGTCCGAGGGGTTAGTGGACGTCAGAGGCGTGTCTCCGCCCAAAATGGGGTTCTGGTTGTGGTTGGAGTGGTGACTGGCACTGGCACTGGACACAAGGTTCCCGTGGTTCCCGTTCGAGGTGAATTTCAGGGAGGGATTAGGAAGCAGGTAACCGATGCAACTGCTCAATAAAATGGTCCACAATTGTTTGTCTCCTTGTTGCAAACTCAAATTGGCGATGGCTGCCCCGATGACACAATACACCACGAAGATTTGGCAGAAAAAGACGATTTGCGTTTTAGGCACACGTTCTCCACACCACACCCACAAGGGTTGTTTTTGTAAATCTTGCACAGAAGAACTAGGGGAAGGAGGAGTGGTCGACGTAGCTGCGTCTGTGTGAAAAGGCATGATGGTCACTTCTTTTTATAGTCGATGACTTGCGAAGCGTCGATCCAAGAATCAAAACTGGGTGGATATCCTTTCCAACGTACTTTGACTCCTTTGACACGTCGTTTGCCCACTTTACGGGTTCTGCGTTCGAGAATGCTTTCGATGTCGTACACGTCGTCTTCTTTTTTGGTGACACGTTGTAACTCGGGCAAATAAAACGTTCCTTTGAGCACTTCTCCGTTCATGTCTTCCAATTTATAGACGGCAGGATGACGGCCATGCACTCGTCCAGTGACGCGAAACAATTCGGTCGTCCAGTTAGGTAAGTAACCTTTGTCGAAAGTGCGTTTGGTTTTGCCAATGCGCACCCAATCTCCTACGGCCAACTCTCCACTTTTCTTGGGGACAGCCCTCGTCGGGGACGTACCAAACAGGCGCTCAAACACCAACACTTCGTTGTCGGGAGTCACGTCTTGCGGGGCACGTCCAATGCTTCGATGGTAAGATTGGTTGTACGCTTGCACCAGGTGCGGTAAGATGTCGATGTACTTCAGAGTGTGGTGATGCGTAAAATATTTCCACATGCGTTCTTTCAAAGTGCGTTGAAAACGTTCCACGATGCTGGCTTTGGTTTCGGGATTCTCGGTGGTAAAAAAATGAATGTCACGTATCTTTAATTCTTTTTGGAAAGCTTGGTTCAGAAATTCGGTGCCTTTGTCCGTTTGCCATCGAAGAGGGTGACGACCGCTTTGTTTCAGCACTCGTTGCAGGGCTCGCACTAACTCGCTGCTCGATTTGGAAGTCAAGGGTACGACCCAAGCAAATTTGGAAAAGACGTCGATGACACAAAACAAATATTTGTAGCCACGATTGTAGCTGGCCAAATGAGAGACATCGGCTAAATCGGCTTGCCATTGATGATCGATGCCTTCCACTCGGGTGCGACTTCTGGCAAACTTGCGTCGAATGGGTTTGTGTAAAGTGTAGGTAGCTTGTTCTTGTAACCATCGTTGCACTTGAAGTAAACGGAGACTTTTCAGTCGCGTTTTGGCAGCACGATACAATTTTTGAACTCCTGCGTAACCTGCAGGATGGGAGGGATCGTAGTAAATGCTGGCTAAGACTTTTTCCATATTTTTGTGTTGGTTGGTGTGTTAATAAGGCACCCACTCTTGGAGGATGCTACTCTTTTTCTCTTGGGGTATTTTCTTATATTGCAATGCTTTGCGTGTGCGACCGGCAATAGGTGTTGAAGAGGAGGAGGATGTCTGAGCGGGGGATATCGGTTCTTGTTTCACTTCTGTCTTCACTTCTGTCTTCACTTTCTTTTTCTCTTGTGAGGAAGAAGGGGTGGTCATCATCTTTTTAATCCATCCAATTCTGGAGGTAGGTGTTGTTGTTAACTTGCGTACTTTTTCTGGTGGAGTTTGAAACCCTTCTTCTTCTTCTTCTTTTCCTTTTTCTGTCTTGGTCACTGGTACTGGTACTGGTACTGGTGATGGTGCTGGACTTTTCATCAAGGTCTTAAAATCTTTCAGAGTGGGTAGAGCTGTTTCGTCTAAAGCTTTCTGGTGAAAGAGTTGCAGTCGTTGCAAGAGTTGACCGTACTTTTGCGATTTTTCTGTTTCGGACAAATCTTGGCGATCCATCAAGGACTGCAATTCGTGTTGTAACTGGGACATCTCGCTCAAATGGGGATTGGGAGGTAAATGCGGGGTGTGTTGTTCTTGCCACCGATGGTATTCCATCCATCGTTTGTAAGGCACTAAAGCTAGTTTTCGTCCTTCCATGGGGTTGTCAGGGGTCGATTCTGAGATCTTGGAACTTCCGAGGCCTTTTTATCTTGCTCCTACCAGTCCTCCCAACATGGTTCGCAAGACTCCTTTCAGTATGGGGCCTAACAAGAGAGGTAAAATGCCTCCACGTTGCACTAACATCTTCTTTTTTTGACGAATGGGAATTTTCTTTTGAACCATTTGGCGAAGAACGTGACGATGTTTGCCTAAGCATTGTTTCTGGTGTTTGGACAAAGGGATCGTGCCTTTCAACACGTTCAAACAACATTCGCACACGGTATCGATGACCTCTTTGGAGGCTGTTTGAATGAGTTTTTTTCGTAGGGGTGGAGAAGCTTTGGACAGGACAGATAACATGTCCCCATGTTTGGCTAAACGTGGTGGCAGTCCTTTCCTTTTCTTTCCTTGGGGTTTTCTGGAGGGTGACATCTTTGAGTCTTCAGGAGCACCAAAAAACACTGATACCCGACTTGGTCACAGGCCTTTTTTATACTGGAACGCGTCGCCACTGATTGTCTTTCCGTCGTATCAGTTTGAGGACAGGCATGACACGTCGTGCAGGGGTACGTAACGGACTAAATCGAGCCAGTTCTTGCTTGGACAAATCCAGTAAACTTTGTAACATGCCCGATCTTTCTTGGACTTTGATTTTGGGAGAAGGTACTTTGTGAGCAGCAGCCACTGCCACTAAATTGGAAGGTCCTGCCACTGGGGAAGTTCTTTTGGGGGTCATCAACGGAGAAGTTCTTGGTGTGATCAACGTCTCCAAGTACTCTTCAGTTCTGGGTGTCATTAACGGAGAAGTGGACAAACGTGAAGCTGCCGGAGACGCAGTCACCGCCGTGGCAGGTCGTGGTTTGCGAGTGTAAGGTTGCGTCCTGGCCGAAGTGCCTCTCTTGCGACTATTTTTCTGTCGACTTTTCTTTTTCTGGAGCTTCTTTTCTTTTTCCGGGGTGGTGGTGGTGTCTGGTCAGAGGAGGGTCCTGCCACTGGAGAAGTTCTCCTTGGGGACCTGGTCTTTTTCTTCTTGGGGCTTCGTTGGACTTTTGTCTTGGGTATAACTTTGGGGGCATTAGGATCCCATCTTAAGAGTGAGCGAATGATGACCCCTCCTAGAGTACCGCTCCCTCCAGGTTTCAAAATGATTTGTTTTTTGGTTTGAGTGTCGATGCGGGGATCGGCCAGTTGGACCAAAGCGACTTTGTTTCGATCGAAAAAGCGTTTGGTTTGATGAGGAATCTGAATGATTCCTTGGAGTAATTGACGTGCCGTCACCGTGAACCATCGTAAGACTTCTTTGAGACTAGCTTCTAAGACACGAGCTAGTGTGTGTGGATCTTTTTCTCGACTGATGCCATACAAGGCACGAATCAATTTGACGGGAAGATGCGACTGAAGGGACGTCATGTTCGCACTGTGTGAGACAGACGAAAAAGGGTCTGAGGTTTTTATAGATTTTTTTATGGGGAGTGAAATGAAGTCGAGGACGGAGACGTGTACAGGACAGGCCCTCCGTCTTGGCACCAGTGGTGAAACAAGTGGGTACGAAATCGCAAATCCTCGGGAGTCGTAGGTTTCAAATCGACGAGTAAATAGGCGTGTGGAGTTTGAGTGGCATCGTCGTGCGCCTGAGTCAGCCAGGGCGTTCCTAACTGTTTGGCTAAGACTTGCACTTGCGATTTATCTCGAGGGCTTTTAAACAAGACCACGTAATGCGCATTGAGACTGATGGTGCGATGGGCTTTACTTTGTTGAAACAAATTTTGGGTGATGTAAACGACACTGGCATTACGGTGATGCCCTTTGCGCGTGAACCACAGTTTAATTTCTTCTTCGTCTTCTCCTAACATGTCGTCGAAAATGACCAAATGGGTTTGACGGGAGTCAGAGACGATGCCATCGTCTTCTTTAGGAATGCCTTCCACAAACACGATGGAATCGCCTTGACTTTCTCGCAAGAGGCTGTACGCCGATTGCCACTCTTTGTAACACCACACGATTCGTTGAGGGGGTCGATCGATCAAATGATGTTTATGTTCGATCAAACGTTTGACGAATTCGGTTTTGCCTGAACCGCTAGGTCCAGCAATGAGCATGTTAAAGGGATGGCGAAGATACAAAGCCTCCCAACTGGCACGATCTAAGTGTTCGTCGATGACTTTGACAGTAGAGGAAGAGGGAGCAGAGACAGCAGAGGTAGCCATGGTGTGAGAAATGTCACTTGTGACACGAAAAACAAACAAAACAAGAGTTTATATACTTTTTCAGAACACGTTTATTGAATGTTTTTTTTCAGACATGAATACGAAAGACAAAAATACATAAAAGCCAAAGGCTTAAGTACAAGAATAAAAGGCACATGATAACCATGAACGTGGAATAAACACAAGTGTCTGTACAACATGTTTTGGGTAAAGTTCTGATCAGTTCTATAGTAGGGGTAAGGTCACACAAGTGTCCTCCCGAAAGGGTCTTTCAGGCCTGTCCACGACAGTCCTGTCCTAGGTGACGGGTTCTTCTGGCACCGTCACTAACACAGGTTGAAAAGTAACTTTTTTCCTTGAATAACTCTCGTGCATACTGGGCCACCTCTTGTGTCCAAGCCTCAAAACCCTGGTCTCGGTGATGTCCAACATTTGACTCCTAACCAATCTGGTTTCTTCTTCGTCAACGACATGGTAAGTTACTTCAATGAACAATGAACTATCGATCTTGCCTAGGGTTCCTTTTTATATACAGACCAATACCGACGTGACCGTACGGCAACGTAAAGTGATTGGGAAGTCGCACTCGCTTCTGGGATACAATTTTATAGACTTTTTCCAAGGGTCGACTGACGATGTGGTGAGTGGGTAAACGTACAATCTTGTTCGGTTGATAGGTGGTCACTTTAAAGTTTCCATCCTCTCCCGATTGCAAGGCTTCTTTCAATACCCCAAAGTTGACCACTCGACTGGTACGATGATTCAGAGTCAGTCCTTTCACTTTGCACGTCGTGTGCACTTCTCCTTGTTTGTCCCGGTATTCGTAGCCATAATTTTTGGGACCACCACTGACGAAACTTAGAATCTTGTCGTCGGGATGCTCGTCTGTCCAGGCTCCTAAACGGTCTCCTTCGATGTCAGGGTGCTGTTGAATCGGGTGATGGATGTAAATGCAACTGTCCGTGTCAAAGTACAGGACGCGTTCTTCTAACAGTTCTAAAGCTTCGTACAATTTTAAGCGAGCATGAGCTGTCACGTAAGCCGCAATGATGACATTTCCAAAAGGGTCGTCTTGTACAAAGTCCAGATCTTCTTCGTAATTGACCAAGATCAAATCCTCTCGAACGACGTCCACGTGTTTCATGTATTTGGTTTTGTCGTGAATCATCTGGAAGTAGCGGGAAGGTTCTGTCAAATATTCCGTCTTGGGTAAACGCGGTCGTTGTGCCATTTTACCCCACAAGCAATTTAACATCACTTTGGCATTCGATCGCCTGCCTTCGTTTTTTTCGATGTGGTCTAAAGAGGTGCCTTCTTGTGCGTAGTATTTCTCTTTGAACTGTATTTGGTCTTCGGGAGTGTGACACCAGGAAGGATAGCCGCTGGCGTCTTGTTTCAGTTTCAAAAAGGCATCCACGTAGTCGGCGAAAATGCCTTTCTGAGTAGGGTCACCCTTGTGGTACTGTTGTGTCTTGGGAAAGTGGCAAATTTCGTACACTTCTAACAGTTGGTATCCCATGTCCAGAGCTTTGAACAATTCCACGCTGACCCAGGTTCCCGTCAAGGCCCGTTCTTCCTGGCTGTGATGGCAAGGTTGGTCTTGGTTGCACGTTTCGGCACAAGTACGGCACAAGGGAAACATCAGTTTGCCTTGACAATGGTGAGGTAAGACGGGATGGTACAGGTTCGTGGGAGGGAAAACTTTACACTTGATCAAGCCTTCGTATTGTCGAATGTTTTTCAGGTCGATGTGTTCCGTCAACAATTGCGGGTGCCCTACAGGAAAGCGACAATATTTGCACACGTAGGGATACAGCGAACACACGTCCAAGTATTTGATTTCTTCTCCTTTCTCTTCGTCGGCTTGGTACAGCAAACAGGTGGCATTGGTCCTTCCTCCGTACAAACTATCCCTCGGGTTCAGCGGGTCCATGAACTGGTAACTTTCCACGAGGCGTTTAAACTCGGGATCGGTTTTCAAACGGTGATCGTACTCGTGTTCCCACATTTCCACCACTTGGTATCCTTGCTGTTCTAACTTTAGGCGTCGCTGACAAGTGTCCTGGTACAAGTCTTCTATGGTTCGTTGCAAAAACTGATTTTTAGTGTCACGGTCAGGGTAACAGACGGGACATCCGTGAAATAAGCAACCGTTAAACTCGTACACGATCTTGGGGTTTTCTAAGTCCCAGCCATCTACCGAATACGTTCCGATGGTTTTTTCGCCTCCTCCGTTGCGGGCATGCTGAATCCATTTGTCTTCCTTGTCGCACAAGTAATGTAACCAACGTAGGGCTTTGACCGAGTATTGACGCTTGACATAGTGGGTCGTTTGAGGACTGATGACAGCCACGGTGTTTTCAGGCATGAATCGTCATCGGTACACTAAGGAACACTCTTTGGCAATGGTGCAAGCTTCTTTCAAAGGATCGACCCCTCCGTGTTCCATGAACAGTTCTCGAAATTTTCCACAGCAACGTCGTAAAATGTCCACGTCGGAACGACAATACTTTAACATTTCTTCCTGAAAGTCGAAGGGGTCAGAGGCATGAGCCTGGTACCAAGCGTAGAAAGCTTCTCGTTGTTCGGTACGCATGTTGTCGGGGTCGTAAGAGTGAGCCTCAGGTAAATGGGGTAGAACGGCATGTTGATTGGCTTCCGTATTGAAAAAGTGAGGAAAGTACCCTTTAGCCATTTCTGTCATTCCAAACGTTTTAGGCATTCGACTCAAAGGCATGGCCAAGTAACTCATCGAATCTTTAAACTGCACTTGTCCCACTTGCATGAAAATGATTTTGGCTCCGTTCAAAGTCACTTTAGGACGCTCGGTGCCTTGTTCCGTATAGTATCTCAAAAGAAACTGTCCATCGTATCTGGAGAAATTGTGAGCCATCACCGTGGCATGACGATGACAATCTCCGTAACGTTCGATGTCCTCTTGGCTCCACGTCTTGTCGATGGGGTCTAAAAGCCATTGGGCAAAATCGGCTAACGTGTTCGGTCCCCGAAAATTTTTTTCACGCCCTCCAGGAATCTTGCTGCAGTGAGGGCAATGACTGAAGATAGGTTCTTGAATGCACTTCTCGCACGCTCGATGAGCCACGCAGAAATTAGGAATGTGAATGCCGGTCTCTTGCATATATTCGAATCGAAAAAGATGAAATTGCCTTTCTTCTTGTGACCGTCCTCTTTCTCTGGTGGGGGTTGGTATTTTTGCACGTAGCATTGGTGTTCCAAGTCCACGATGTGGTGACAAATGTGACATTTTTTCTTTCCTCGACATACGTGTGCCTTGGCATTATTGGTAAGTATGCCTTGTCCACAGGTAGGGCACAATCTCAGGAGTTGACAAGCACATTTCTTTTGTGAACCTTGTGTTTTCAAATGTTGTTGGTAACAGGTAGGGCTGACAAACGTGCGCAGACAAGTCGAACAAGGCACTGGTTCTTCGCTCAGACAGGGTAGAGAGGCCAAACATCCTGAGCATTTCATTCCAAAATGCTTGTGTTGCTCTCGATTGTTATAACCATAGTCACATTTCTCACAATAATAAGCATATCCCAGGAATCCAGTGATACTGGTAATGGTATCGAAATGGTCATCGTGATGATAAACATGAATGTATTTTCCGTCCTTAAAATGTTGGCCTCGAAACAACAGAGGCCCGCGCATTTCTTGAGGGTGCACTTTCAAGGTGTAGCGTGGAGCTAGGGCATCTTGCAATTTTTGCATCTCAGGAATGCCACAGGGCGAGTCTTTGGAAGGCCTGTTTGTTCCAACAGAAGTTCTGCTTCGTTTCGTTGTTTGGCTCGGTTCGATTTTCGAATGTTCTCCCAGGTTCTTTTCCATTCTACCGTGTCGTTCTTGTTGGCATAGGTTCGTCCCACCACGATGGCACGGGCTAAGCACATCTGGTCTTGAGGGTTCTTAATTCGGACGAGACTCTTTTTGGTGTTGCGAAGGTCGTTCACCAGTAGGACCTTTTTGCGTCCTGTCCCTTGAGGAAGAGAGACGTGAGCCATTTTCAGTGTGGCTTTACCATCGGTGATGTCAAACTGGTCATTAGATTGTTGTACGTGTTGAATCTTGTCCATGACTTTGGAAGGGGTTAGTTCTGCGGGTCCGCTAAACTCGATCCAAACAGGGGATTTCAAACCGTCGTGATCTATGGATAGTGTCAAGCGATCGCCTTCTTTGGGTTGACATTGTCGCTTGAGTGAGGTGAGCAAAGAATCCCACATCTCGGTGATAAACCCTTCTGCTTTCTCCAAGGGTACGTCGGCCTTGAAATCTTTAAACTTCACCGTGTAGGTGTAAGCCGTGGTTCTAAATTTTCTAGAGGAGCGCTTTTCCGTCTCTCGAATGGAATAGTACTTTTCAGGGTTGACTAAGGGTGGTGAACTTGGTTTAGAGGGTTCGGATTCTGGTTCACTCATGTCCTCTTCAAAATCACTGGCATGAATTTGTGCCAAGATTTCAGCCCTGGTACGAGGCGATAGATCACGTTTCTGCCTCTTACTTTCTTCTTCTTCTTTCTTCTCGAATGAATAGGATCGTTTCATCTTGAGTGCAAAACGTCAAATGACTCAAGTTCAAACACCATAGACTAATTTATAGTCATGGCAAAACAGCGTATATAAAAAGGGTGTGTCTTGTCCTTTCACTATTCATTTCACTCTCAAACCGAGGAGAACGATGGAAGAGACTACCCAGATGGAACGTTTCGTCAAAGCTTTGCGAGGGGTCATTAGAAAATTCTCTTCAGACCAGCCGACGGACTACTCTCCTTCCTTTCGAGATAAGAGTCAGGATACTTGCTATATCTGTCAGAAGAAAGGGCATTGGTCTTCAGAGTGTCCAAACCGTCAAAAAAGAACAAAAACAGGGGCTAAAAAAGACAAAAGTCAAGATACCTGTTATTATTGTAAAGAAAAAGGACATTGGTCTCCAGATTGCCCAAAAAAGAAACAAGAGGAGTCAGAAGAAAAGAAGGATTCTTCAGAAGAAGAGAGGGATTCTTCGAAAGAAGAGAGGGATTCTTCAGAGGAAGAAAGAAGACAATTCTATTTAAAAGAAGCAAAGAAACAGGAGAAGAAAAGAAGAAGGGAAGAAAATGAGGAAAAAACGGTGAAGAAATTAAAAAAACAGAGAGACTAAACAAGGAGAAAGAAGAAGTCAATGAACTTTTAATTAAAGTGTTCTGTGGTGAATTGTGAATTGGATTGTAAAAAATGGATAAAAGAATACATGAATGATATAAGGTAAGTGTCTTTGAGTTTTGATTTTAAAATAAGAAGCTACACTCACGCACTCATACACAGACACGTACTATAAGGGTAAAATGGGTGGGGTTTATTTTGAGTTATTGGCAAACTGAAATTGTATTTCTTTTCGAGAAATGTGGGTGGCCCTGAAAAGGGCCTTTTTATTTTGGTGTAGGGGTGAGTTTAACCAATCAACTTTAACTGCCTTAAGCCTTTGCCACGGCCAAGGCCTACTTCTGATGATTGGGTTGAAATCACTAAGGGTGGTACGACAGGCTTAGTCACAGGGTTGGCGTGTTTAGCTCGGGAAGGTCGTATTCTCTTCGGTCGTGATAAAGAAGTCTGATACATTTGTTTCAGACTTCTTAACTCCGCTAAAATGTCCAACAGTACCGTAGCCGTTTGATTTTCACCCTCTTGTTTCTTTGCTGCTACTTCTTCTTGCTGTTGTTGCTGTTGTTTTTTTCTTACCTCTTCTTGTTGCTGTTGCTGTTGCTGTAGGAGAAAAGCTTGTTCCGCTTCCTTTTGTCGTTGCATAAATTTCTCCAATTCTTCTTTCTGTCTCTGTCTAAAATTCTCCACTTGCGGTAATGAAGAAGGTAACGAAGGTTCCGGAACAAATTCTTGCGAGGTAAGAAAATCCACAAAATCCCAGTGTACCTCTTCTGAAAGTAAGTCCGGGTTCCCTTGGGCAGTCTCCCCTGCTGGTGCACCCCAATGGATCGTTTTCTGAGTTTCCGTCATGTTGAATCACTGTCGCATAGATTGACTGCACACAAGCGCTAGCGAATCTATATAGACCAACTGACGTCACAGACTACTCTCTTCGGATTGGATGCGGGCTGACTGAATTTTGTAACGCGTGTTTGGATTGGTGAATGAACTCAATCCGTTTCAATCCTGCCTCTACCTATAAATAAGCGCAGTTCAGTGCATTGATTCACTTGTTCTCGTCGCTTCAAGATGTGGACCGATGTGCAATCTTCTACGCTTGTGTCTTCCATGATGTTCCGGACGGACATACCCATGTATGTCCGATCCAAGTGGACCGTTGTCCACAGGACAAACACCAGTCTTTGGATACGTAGGATCTACGTAGAAAGACAAGGATGCCTCAAAAGAGTCCTGATTTACGGTCCTACAGTGAAACGCAGCCTAAGGACAAGAAGAAGACCAATGCGGTACCCTTTATGTTAATGAAGACATTAACATAAACCCAAAGGCCCTTTTCAGGGCCAGCCATGTTTCTCGAAAAGAGATAGCCTTTCCATTGCCTACCCCTTTTTTTAAATTTAAATTTAAATTTAAATTTAAATTTTAAAAATTTTTTAAAAAATCCCAAAAGCCCAAACTCTATTCCCCATGTTAATTTCCCTTGTCCCTAGACAGACCCAAGCTCTATGTTAAATTCCCATTGTCCCTAAAGTGACCCACGATTTCTCTCCATGTTAAATTTCCATTGTCCCTAATCTGACCCAGGGGTCTTTTTAATGCTAAGTCCCATTGTCCCTAATGTGCCCCACTTTACTACTATGGGATTATTGCATCAACAGAAGTTTCAACGTTTCTTGCATACAAAGTATCACTAAATAATTTAATTTATTTATGATATGCTTATGTTTAAAATACAGTTAACCACTGGCAAAATCTTTTCATCATTCTTTCATTCTTATGTTTTCATTGGTGATGGATGTATCCATATATTACTGAGCCAACATAAAGTATATCTGCTGCAAGAAATACGAGCAGTTTGTGAGTTAGGTCAAATAAATGTAAGCATTAATGACATGACAATTACTTCTACCGGACGAAATCTGACACGACTCCATTCGCATCTATCTGAAGCAACGTATCCGTATTATCGTAAGAGAAATGATACACTACCTATGACGCATTGCTGAATCTGAGTCCCTTTTTAGTCAGATAAGGCCAAGTTATTTACAGTCTCAAAAATTTAATTTACTGCAATAATTTAGGTAATCCCAATGATACCGCTCGCTTATGTTACTGATAGTTGTATGATTCAGACATGAATAGGGTTGGTTGAATGAAAGACACATTTACAACAGTTTTTGGACTAGAGGTGGGGTAGGGTGATGTGCTGACGAGTGTGTCCATTCTCACTATATATATATATATATATATATATATATATATATATATATATATATATATATATATATATATATATATATATATATATATATATACATATATGTATATATATATACATATATATATATATATATATATACATATATATATATATATATATATATATATATATAAAATCGAAAAACAACACAAACATCGATAAATCTGTGCTGTTTTAAGTATGATCAATCAATTACAAGTACTTAGGACAAAGTGAAAGACAACGGGACAGAAAGACAGATAAATATATAGATGGGCAGATATATAGATTTGAAAATTGTTCATTTAAATATATATATATATATATATATATATATATATATATATATATATATATATATATATATATATATATATATATATATATATATCCTTAATAGCAAAAATAAGTGATATTTCTCATTTGAATAATAGCATAAAATGCATCTGTATGCAATGGATACAATTAAGAACGTTTTCTCTAGAACATTAATGATATATATATCTATATATATATATATATATATATATATATATATATATATATATGTGTGTGTGTGTGTGTGTGTCTGTGTCTGTGTCTGTGTGTCTGTGCGTCTGTCCCAAAGGTCAATTTATCTTTCGATGAAATAGATCAACCATTTGGGTACATTGTGTTGATATATAACTGGAATGCTGTATATCTTGACGATAGATGCAAATTTTGGGAGAAAAGCAAATATAAATATTTAGAAATTAAACATTTGACAGATACTATTTACACTTCAACATTTGACAAACGTTATTTGCCCTTAACATTTTAGCTTTTCCATCTCTAATATGTTAATTAAGTGTTAAATGATACAGCATATAGACTTATGATCATTTGGCTAACATATAGAATATTGACAATGATGTACTTTCTTCTCACACCAGATCAGGATACGTACACATTGCCATCTCACCTCTGTGTGCGTTCGAGTCTCGGATTCGACCAATGTTTGTATGTGAGAAGGCTTGTCAGTAGCTTCTCGTGGGTCGGTGGTTCTTTCCGGTGTTTTCCCAGGTTCTTCCTCCACCATTAATACTGGCCGCCATGCATAGCCTATCGTGTGCTGAAAAAAGGCGTTAACCCCCATAATAACAACAACAACAATAACGTACACACCATAATCAATGTTCTTGCTAGAGTGCTAGAACATTTCTCTGTTAGTTTGACCGGTTGTTAGCATATGCATTAGGATCGATTCAAGAATAGTGTTCGGTATGGTTGTATGTGCTGCTATGTCAGGTCTAAATTATGGATTATTATTCAAACGTGTTTTGATAGGCATCGTATGTATTCAGCCATTGCAGACTGACACATGATAGAGAGGAGGGAATAGTGGCAGGTTTGAACTATGCAATGACAACCGTACGGATTATCAATGGCAAACCATAGAAGTTGGTGTAATTAGTGCTGACTTTGTAGCAGTTGTTTCGTGTTGTTGTTATTAATGTTAATTTAGTTGATGTTCAAAATTTTAAAGTGACAAGGATTTTACACAAATGGAACATACAGGGATCTTCAGTTAAATATGTTGGCTGAGATAGGAGTAAAGAGCATGATCATAAAACGACAAAGCTGGCTTTCCAGTGGTGCTGGTGCTACGATGCCATTCCATCCATCTACTGGACTCTCAATCCCGTGTAGATCATTCCCTTCATGGCTAGAAATAAAAAATATTTTCAGTGCCGTTTTGTCCGCGAGTAAAACTTCATTCTTTCTGAGAGAACCGCCCTCACATTGAAACACACTGACCCCCACCCACCCACCACACACACTCCAGGGATCTAAAACTGATCATGTAGATTTACGAATATAAAACAAAGATTAAATAATCTACATAGATACTTCTGAGAACACAGGATATAATTAGGGGGCCTTGAAAGACCAATGTGAGTACTACTCACTCAAACATGCTTGAATTCAAGCAGGTTGGCCACAGGCCGAAGGATTGTAACAACAAGCCCATGGCAGCAACTTTTGCATCTAAGACTGGAAATAACATAATGAACCTAAGTGCAGACAATAATGAAGGCCTACTAGAAGAAACTGGAAACCTCCTAACATGGAAGCTCCAAATAACAACAATGAGAGCATAGAGACGGTAGACATACAATGCACACCAGGGACTAATGATATGCACGACAAACAAGAGACAAACGTAATGCATTGTAATGCAACGAAAGAAAATACAACTAACGACCACGTGTCTATCTACTCGAAGTATTTATACTACCCAATAAACGTACCCAAAATTAAAACGATTATCAAATTTCAAGTGACAAGTGACTGTACATTTGTGTGTGTACCCTACTTTAGAATAGTATCCGGAGACCCTAAAAATACTCCCTCCCCCATCCAGCTCTGGAATTAGTTCTCCTTTAATTCAGGTATTTACTATTTGACGGGTTTCCTATTATTTCCTTTCCATACAACTTTGCAAAACCTCAGTGATCTTCTCTCCGTAGGTCTTGCTATTTATGTAAAGTTTTATAGTTGTGTTCTGTATTTTACTTTGAGTAGCTGTTATGGTCAAATTTCTTGACTTGTATTTATTTTTATATTTCATTTATTTACAGTGAGTGCATGAGTGCTTCTCTCTCTCTCTCTCTCTCTCTCTTACCAATTTTTCCATATACATAAATGTATTTCTTTCAGGATTTCGAATTCCTTGATGGAGTGTCTTTTTTGATGCTGTTGGAAAGTGCTATTTAGGACCTGTGGGTCTCTTGTTTTCCAGTTGCTCGTTTCCTTCTCAGTTCTTTTCAATTTGCACTTGTTCTCTTTGTATCTCCTCTACTCCGTTACTAATTCATTGATCATAGTTTTCCATATTTACTGTTTCTCTTTGTGCAGCGTTTGTATTTATTTTCTCTATTGCGAGTCTTATCGCTTGCATCTTGTCCCTATCAATTCTTTTTACATATAGGAAGGGCAGTATTTCATCAAACGTTTTTTAATGGTCTGGCTCCACGGTCGAGAGGTCAATCGCCTGTGTTCCCGCGTACCAGCCGGACACGAGAATCTTTTCCTTATCGGATTCGGTTTAATAATTTTCTGTGTAAAATAAATGTTGCAAAACTGACATTTTGATGTATTTTTTGCTTGTTTTCATTGATTAAATGTAGAGAAATTATTATCCCAATCAATAGTTTCAAAGTATTTGATATAGTCAAATGTTCACTTGTTTAAATCCCCATCCACTAAAGATGGTGAGTTTGGTAGTAGTCAGATTGTAATTCAGAATGATTTCTATTCACATCGATTCCGTAGGCTTGCGCCGTACTTGTCATTGCCAAACCTTTCTCTCTGATCGCAACGGTTATTTCTGAACGTCTGCTTCAACATACAGTTAATACGCAGAGCCTGTTGTAACGTATTTTGCCGTACCGGCTTTTTGCTGGTCTGGAGGCCATCCGGAAGGCGGATAGTTTCATGTCACAACATTTTGCATGGATAATAATGGATTGCCGCCTAATCATCATTGTTTTATTATTCAGTATATAGCTCAATATGCACTTTTACGAGTTTAACTGTTTTAAAGTAATAATTTTCAATGAACAAATATAAAATTGTATTAAAAATATAAAACAGAAGCTTGACGTGTTCAAGATGTATTTATTTATTTTTTTATTTACCCTAATTTTAATACACTAGAATTAATTAAGAGTTCATATCATTCTGCTATGAATTATTATCAAATGTTTACCGTGGGAAGTTGACTCGTTCAGAAAATGGAAGCAACCTATACTATGCTGGAAGAGTCTAACGACACCTGTGACATTTTTTTAAGTACTATTGACGTCATCAGTTTGCTAAAATTTATCTGATAGCATGTTTTACATTTGGATAGGTAGAAAATGCATGGAAGCCTAACCTACATACTTAGATTCAATGTTCAGTTTTCAATGGCTGTATATAGTTGACTTAATAATACCTATTCTAACTCACATTTTAAGCACCAGGCTTCTAAGCAATATACTCCTATGCAAAGAAAGTTTTCTTTAAACAACAAGGCTTGCCAAGTAGAAATGAAGCAGTAAGGGGGCGGGGTGGTGGTGTGGCGCCACCTAGATTTTTCTCCTTTTTTCTTTGCCAACGAATCTGGGTGCATCCGAGCGCTCGTTTTCCACCTTTCTTTATCAACTGGGGCACCTCGGGGTATTTTTTGTAATTTTCCCTTTATCAAACGGACAAAAAAAGGCGGGGGTGAAACCATTTGTATATCATAGTAATAAACATCACCCTCTCGTAAAGGGTATATAAATTTAACTCAAACTACTAATGACCCTTCACATGCAATAAAAATTCTTCACTCAATTTATATCATGTAGCAATCCAGCACCACACGAGATTGTACAAACACCTATTATTCTGTATCTTCCCTATGTAAAGCCCATGTAATCGCGCGAAACAACCAGCAGCAAGTGACATATAGTAGCCCAGACTAAACCTTACCTTTGTTTATGTTGAATGCTATACCGCTTTTACGTTTGAACATATTTTAAAACCTTCGGTTGCTCCAATATATCGCTGGAGGTGAGTTAACTAGCTGGGCAACAATCTGATCGAACTGTCCGCAATGAGATTGGAAACATCATTTAAAAACTCGGGTCCGTTTGCCCGGGCAAGTGGAATGCATCCGCTGCCAGGTTATTTAGTCGTTGTGCTACAGCGCCATTGATAATGGTTTGGAAAATCGCTTGTATTTCTGCCTTACTTGGCATCATCATTGATACGCTGACTTTGTGATAACCAGCGAATAGGTCGTGTGGTCGTTTAATCACCGCGTTTGAGTATTCTTCAAACGATATTTAACAGCAACTGAGTCTTACTACACCCGGTCGGGACTATGATTATCGTCGGACACTGTTTGGCAAGGTCTCGTTGTGTTTGACCAGCGCGAGTTGTTTTGTTTTTATGTTAAACTCTTTGGGATGATGTGGTCGTTCAATTTATCTACTACTATGCTTTTAAAATGTCCATATGTCTATATTGTCTGCGCTGGTGCAGTACATGAGGGCGAATCAGTGACAGAAAGTAAACGTCTTTCAATCGCAGGAGTGTGTTCGATGTGTGTACGAAACAATATAAATATGTATCAATTACACATGTAGTCCACCTGAGGTTGGTTCAGGGATAGCCAGCGATCCACGGAGGTGATATCATATCGTTGGGAGCGATTCCATCACCGCCGTGGGTAACATACCTGCCAGAGAAATAATTACATGGGTATAAATACTTTGGCCCTGGGACTCGACTGGATATAACTAGATCCCAGTAATGTTAGGAGACTCGGTGAGAATCCAGTCAACGAGATAGATCTCCCAGGTTACCGACATGATCTTGCATACCGTAATTATGTTTTACCTGTGCTATCCATAACCATTCGTGTAATCATAGACGCGTTTAGCAAGATCAAGTCACCAAACACTCGAGAAAATCTTGCACGATGGTTAATATCATTTGCGATGCAGGCCAAGTTAGGAAAGGGTTTCTTATCAGTCAGCATGGTCGTTAGGTCATACCGTCCTCCAATACCATCTCCTTTATTTGTGGGTGTATGAATTATACTGTTTGGCAATCTTTATACTTCGTTTATTCGTTTTGATTGTTTTTCGATTGTGGTCGATTCATGCCCAGAGTGTTACTCCGTCCATCTCAGGGATTCTTCCTGAGCTTCCTTACTCCAAGTATGACGTTCTTGATATTTTGTTTACACTTCACGCTCAAATTCCTCACACTCTTTATCTGCTTCCCTAACCTAATTAAACCTTTGCCGATATGCCCACTTGTCAGCTGATGTCTTCTTGGAACAAACCGCATGACTTTGCCAGATTGTTGACGGGCCAAGCCCGTTAAATATTACAGCACGTGGTAACTTTTACTTGTATTGGCATGGTGTCTTCTTCTTAGACCTATGGACCTACTGGGCTCACTCGTAATTATTTTAATAGTCTCCGCTTCTGTTCCTGTTGGCGCTTATACTTTTGTACGCTGTTGTCTGCAGCGGTCTTCTCTTGCAGTTTGCGGCCTCTGAAACATTTGGAATCAGTCGGACTGTTCACGAGCGACATGACGTTTTTTTTATACGCTTCTATGACATCACTGGCAGACATTGCATATGATTGTTAAATTGATGCTATGAAACGCATATGCAAGTTCCAGTCAAATCATTGGTGAAAGAACTTTAACTGATTATTAGTAATCTGTGCAAACATGTCACAAAATTCACCGCATGTTTGGTTGGAGGTACACCAAATCCCAAGAATATGCCCAAGACCATGCGTGTCAATGAAGCGGAATATCAACATGTAATGTTGTCTCGGATCAATTTAGGCATATGTGCGTATCGGTGAGTCAAAAAGATTGCATCGGAGAATTTGTGCTGACCTCGTGCAAATATTTCATCGTGAATGACTTGCTTCTCAAGCATCTAATCGTCGCAGACGATAAAATTGTTTTCGTTTGCATCCAAATCATCAAATGTAGGTGCTTCATCGATAGTGGAAAGAAGATCAATGGTCATGTTACCACAGTTTCTCAACGATATTTTATCGCTCAACGCATTTTGAAAGTCTTTTAAAACATCATAGCACGGCTGATATCCGGTGGTACAATCACGTGCAACCGATCCCACTTTAACCATCGTAAAGTCAAATGAAACAACAGTTGAATTTTACCTGATTCAGCGGGGCCAATGATTAGTGCACGAACTCAGTTTGGAAACATGTCAGCGTGCTTGGATGGTTTGGGTGTTACCTATGCAGAAAAGTCAATTATTCTGGAATCTTTGTTTCTGCTGAAAGCAGGTATCTATTTTCGTTTTCATGATGGCATTGAATAATATAGAATATCAATATAATACAATAATGTCTACACATTGTGTACATTGTTGCGCTAAACAAATACCGCAAATCTATCTGAACTCCAAACATGTAAAGGACGAGCAGCGATTACTGTAACTTATGTTTGATATGGAGTAAAGATTTACGTTTTTGGAGAGCAAGCCCGATCGTGGACGCAAACGTCCAGGGTTTGGTTTAGAAAATGTCGTCGGTGATATCACTGCTGCATTAGTACAACTACCGGGAACACCATGGAGTTATGATACCTGTGAAAGTTCTTTCCTGGATCCGATCACTGTTATCCTGGTACATGATGTCATATACGATTTCATTCTAGTAACCAACCAACGCCTGTTGAAACACCTGTGAATCTTGTGCAGGCTGCATGTTACCGACATGATCTTGCCTATAAAGCATACAACGATATATGTGGACGTCAACGCGTCAAAGTGGACTTCTTCCATTACCTGAA
This sequence comes from Sinohyriopsis cumingii, assembly GCA_028554795.2. Taxonomy (NCBI): domain Eukaryota; kingdom Metazoa; phylum Mollusca; class Bivalvia; order Unionida; family Unionidae; genus Sinohyriopsis; species Sinohyriopsis cumingii. The sequence goes on along the minus strand of CM068833.1, from coordinate 65,233,154 downwards.
TGCAATTTCAGGACCACGTGCTTGAGAAAAAAATCGCGATAAGAGTTGTATGAGGCATGAAGGTAAGATTGCACGTGGAGGCTCTCATTAAAGGCAAATACTACTGATGAACAAATAAGAAACACAAAGAGTCGGACATTATAAAAATATATTACAGTTCGATTGAATATTTCAGATGTGAAATCGACGTGGAAAAATTAGCAAGTGTGGTGAAGTTCACACGTGTTGTTGCTCGAACAAGATTGGGAAACATGCGTTGTGGTAAATTTACTTGGCAGCACCTAGAAAGATTTCACGTGGTTGATTTGATGTCCGAACATGAAATGAGGTTCGTAAGGCAGATTGATCGTTTCTTCCAGATGATTGTACCATTGAACGACAGGGTCATTTCCCTCACCTACAAGAACGCATTAACCATTGTCATGTTTCAGGCAGATACAAGGACGTGAAGTCGTCGACGCCAACATATTATGTATGTGTCTCATGCACAACCGAATGTATCTGTAAACATTAACCACTAACATGGTCAAGATTATTACAAGTGGACCTTGGTACAGAATTTCTCGTATCTCTTTCTGACTTGTTGACCAAACACCGTGCGAGTTCGGGCGGTACATGCAACATTCATGCTATTGTGTAACAATTTAATCGCACACCTGCGGAACGGTTATAGGGATATCAATGCGCGCGGAAATTGTTTTTGAGGTCGGTCTCGGAGTGTCAAACAATCTCGAACCGCAGTGCGATTTCACGAATGAGTAGCACTTCTTACATTAGACATAGCAGCAATAAAAATGAAATCACGTGAAATATTTGATTAAAACCAGCCAATGCGATTCGACAAAAGATTTGCACATCAACTCAGCAAATTATCTCAAACTCGGCACCATTACAACCACGCGGAGACATGTTTGTGTGATGTCCGTAAGTATCAGCAGAATAGAATGTGGACAACATTGTGCTACTGACCTAGTATTGTATGTAGATGTATTTACGATTTCAGAATGGATTGAGACTCTACGACAACAAACATTATCGTTTGGGGCCGTCAACTAGCAGACATCTTCCACGAAAGGTAAATCGTCCCAGCTGACTAATCGTAAATCGTTCCAGCGAATACGGAAATGATTTATCGGAGAGTATCCATCGTTTGGTATTCAGCAGAGATAAATTCACTGTAGTGCAGTAAACACCCATGAAATGTTTCTGGCACAGCATCATATTTGCAGTGTGTTGAAAGTCACGTCAGTCTCGAGAACATACCGAGGACAGTTTGTGTTTGAGGTTCGTTTCCACATTAACCCTTTGAAGACCTTTTCCTAACTTCTTTTTTTTTTTGGAGGCTTGTTGACCATACACATTCGAATACATTTTAGATCGCAGCCCCACATTGCTTTAGACTGACTTTTTATCCGATCATTCGTCTTTAAACTTACAAACAACCTCTCTATAGATGCTACTAAACAACGAATATTCTTTCAGATATCTGCTGGTATCAAATTCATATCCTTGTACATATCGTTGGTTGACATATGCATCAGCAGTGAGTCATTGTCAGAGTACAGCATCTTGATCCGATCCTGGTAAAATGGTTTGTCTTGTCATATTATAACTTATACATTAGAAGCCTTAACAAGCCCAACTAATGAAGAACCGACATAGATTGGTTTTGTTAGCTTCAGGTTGTTTTTTTCACCATTAAATATATTTCTAGTTTCAAATACAAAGTCACCGATGAACCTTCTAAATTTGTCCTGTTCATTCTCACGGACAAGATAGACTCGAATCTGTTTGCACAGATTCTTCCCAGTTTTTCGGAACACAGAACTGTTCATGAGCTAGTAAAAGTCCTTCTCAAACTTGTCCGTGACCTTTGTTGTCAGATCCGCATTCATCTGGAAATAAGGCGCCAACCAAGCTTCCTGGCAAAATTCAATTCTTGATGGATCGTGGTGACACACATACCCAGTTGCAGATACAACTTGAGCTTTCACACATGCAGTACCTAACTGTGTATGGTTCTAGGAATTGGTACTAATTTAGTGCATTCAGTGTATTTGTGGCTGGATTCATCACCGATCTGCACTTAGACGGGGATAACCACGCACCACGCATATAATAATTGCTGTGCGCATCAAATTAATGGTAACGGTATTCTAGATCAACTTCAAAGAAGCATCCGTGGTTACTTTTGACGTTGAGATAGTTTATCTGTGTAAGAAGCAAAGCTTCCTTGGGATGAATGCAGTGCAGCCTACACAATGGCAGCTGTTGCGTCATAGAGTTTATTTATATTTAGAATTTTAATGTAACTGTTCGGGGCAGGGTGGTCATAATGGTCCACGTTTGGGGTGATGGCGCTTGCATATATGTGACTCTCCATTGAATCCCGCCACGAAGAGTTCGCTCAATGAACAGATGCTGGTCAAAGTAGCTGAGCAGTTTCAGCTTGATTTGGTTTCAAACGACAATGCATTCAAACCCATTCAGGGTGATGACAAGTAATGTACCGTACCTATCTTGTACACGTGCATAGCCGTATGTAGATAATTCTCAAATTTTATAAGGAACAATACATCGGTGCGCAGATAATGGTCGTGATAGTCATCCATGTTTTGCATTCGAATGAAGAACAAACCTTGTTTACAATGTCATAATCTTCATCTGAGATGCTTCCATTGACTATGATGAATTAAACGCTTCAATGGGTGTCAACTGAGTTTCGGCAACCTTGTCCCAGTAGCTCATGTACTCCTATGGACACATACCTTTTCTCATCTCCAGTGTCTTTTTATTTTAGTACAAAAACCCATAGTGGCCGCCAACAGTAACAAAAACTTGTAAACAGCCTCTATGAAATAAATAAATATGTCTATTTCAGGGACCTCATAGCTAAATTCCTTTGCGGTAATAGCTAAAATGTCCTTCAGAAATAAAGTCCTCGTACATAACCTCAGATGATCATCACTGAATACGATGCCTACAAAACTGTGTCAGACTGTCGTACGAACCCAATAATGTTAATGGTATTATAAATTTCATCAATGCAATCGGGTTGTTCATGTTCGACAACAGCCATTACTAATTTTATTTTAAGTTCGCGACTGTTCTCTTCTGCGTCTTATTATTTTGTAAACATTTTTTTTTAATATTCTATTCCTACATAGTTTAATTAATCTGTTCTTGGATATTTTCATCATTACAGCTAGGATATTCCCTAAAATCGTACCACATTTCGGACTCTTCAGATACCGTAAGCGATTTAGTCAGATATCCTATTTTTTCCTGTCCTATCTGATGTAAATTGTTTTCTTCTTGTTTTCTTCATAAGCCTGACCTAGTTTATTCCTTCCCATTTCAAAGGTCACTCACAAGTTAATCAATTTATCAATGTGTTCAGCTTTCGTCTCTAAAAACGTATATAACAAATATTGGTCCTCTTTGATAAATCGATATGGTCATTCAAACGATAAAAGCGATTGTCGCTTCTCGTTGGAAGTTTGATACCATTTCTGATTACCTCTACTAACACCTTCAAAATAATATTAGCGTCAATCCGATTATGTCATTATAAGCCACGTTACTTATTTAATATGAGAGTAAACCTGTCTATCTAATATGTGCTTTCTGAACCAGTTCTTTGAAATATTGGCACGAGACTAGTTGTAAGCATGTCAAGGTTTTCAGTCAACTAATGTATGCTGTCAATGTCACTTTCAGAAACGATTCAAAGATTATTTGTGCCACATATACAATATAGAAAACGACTTACAATCATCTAATTTGCATTCGCACGTCACACTTTTCCAGATAGACTAGGTAGTCTTCTTACCCATAAACTTGAATTCGAATCAGATATCTTGCCACTGAAGTGAAAAAGCGCTTGAAAATATGTGGTGAGCCCCTCCGTTTATGAGCTAATATCGATATATACGACACTATTATCCATGCATCCCGTATCGGTAAGCATTGCTAATAATTGTAGGCCGACCGGATATTTCTACCCCCTTCGCCAGAAATATTTCAACTATTTTTCCATATTAGCAATATTTGTTCTAATTTGGTGCTGATTAAATCAAAATAGATCATCCCTCGCTGAATTTTAAGGCACGTAAGATTGATCGTTTTGATAATATCTTCATCAGTTGTGGATTATGTTATCAAACAGCTATTTTTATGGCCTGATAAACACTGATCTACCACTGTCTTCCATGTAACAGCACACAGTCTAAAGAACGTGTCTGCGTTTTGAAAATTGTCATGGATTATTAATGCTAAAGATCGTGTCTTTGTTTCGTTTATTATTGCTTAACATCCACGGATCGCACATTGTACTTCGCTTTCTTGTCATATCATAGTCGGGTAAAGGCTGTGGCGTTGGGTCAGGACCCAAAGGAGAATAAAGCCACTGTCTGACACTACTGTTTGTATTATGTGCAACAAAAATAGTTATTTTATCTTTCTGTTATATACTGCATCCTTTTTGGCATAAAGTTGCAATGTTGAGTCACGTTAAAAAACAAAATGCTACTTATTAAAGCTGTCTCACTCTCTCTTTTCTTTGTTCAACATTACCGCCTAAAATTCCTTACCAATAGCTGATGAAAAGTGTTCTACCGTGTCACAAATGCAATTGCATTCTAACAAAATCCGTTTACTATAAAAACAAATAATTACAATGTCTTTTAAGTTGCGACTGTATTAAGTATCTGTTTTGTGTATGCGAAATTGTATTTGGTGTAAATAGAAGATATTCTTTAAATTATAAATCAACGTACTGAAGACACACTTCCAACCAAGTACGTTCTCGGTTAGAAAAAGGGTCAAATCTTGTTTCTACGTACAAATTTGCCCAGAAATGTGCAAAAAGCATGATTTGTAGAAAGGTCTTCGCTTTCACAATTGATGTTTTTTTGCGATTATGTAACGTGTCTGTCTTATCCGAGGCCTCGATTCCCCTGTAGAAAGCGCATAAAGAGATTTTTAATATCAAAATACATGTTTGAAAAAAATACTATCTGTTTAGAACCAAACATTACAAAATACAGCTGAATAAGAAGACACGTGTTTTCATGTAATTCTCCCTCGTACTTTCATTAGTATTTCAGACACGTATGTCAATAGTGATAACAAACTCAAGATCATGATGTACATGTCCAAAACAAACAAATCATTCCAGTTGTCTTCATAGGAAATAAATACATAAAATTGCCATTGAAAATATGTACAAATTCCTTGACGAGTTGCATCAACATTGCATAAATATCCTATCTGAATTTAAGGTCAAAACGCTCTGTTTGAAGTGAGGTTTATCACATGTAAATCTATTCAGTAGAAGCCATTTAAATATACCATCATTCAATGAACTATATCCGGCCCTTTTATATTAAACGTATTAGTTAAAACAGGAGACAAAATTAATAGAACTCAACACAGAGCCTGCTATAGTGACCTCGTATTACGACAAGCCTAATTTGGAACCTATTTGAATATTTATTAAATAGAAAGATAAATAAAGTTTTACACAAAATGCCATCTGGGAATCGGAAGAATGTTTAATAAAATGTCTTCTCGCCCCTGTACAAAAGCACAAAGCATCTTTGCGAGGTACTTTACGTTTCTAAAAGGTACAGTTTAGTGAGCTGTAAGAGCATTTTGTTAAAACAATGCATTTTTCTCGTTATTCACGAGAAAACATTACAATTTTTAAACTTTAATATCGATTCATGTTCACAAAGTACTTTTTAAATCTTGAAAAAAGAAACTATGTTAATAAGATAATAAAGGAATTTATTTTAGATGATGGGACAAATATATCTGACCAAATAGATATTTTAGAAGCACAAAAACAGTTTTATATGAATTGTTCAAAAGTAGAATTGCTCAGCTTGATGACGAGGCTACTCAAGAAACTCGAAATAGATTTTTTTATCACAATGTTAAACTTAGTCGAGATGAAAGAGAATCATGTGAGGGTCTGCTTACAATTAATGAATTCGGTATGTCTATAAACGGATGGAAAATGGAAAAAGTCCTGGCTCGGATGGATTCACTGTAGAGTTCTATAAATTCTTTTGGAAGTCTCTGGGGGGATTTATATGTAGATCAATAAATTACGGATATACTGTAGGAAAACTTTCAGATTTTCAGACTCAAGGAGTCATCACATGTCTACCAAAGGAGGAAAAAGACAGAAGATATTTTAAAAACTGGAGACCTATATCACTTTTAAATACTGATTATAAGATTGCTTCGGGAGCAATTGTAGCTAGGATTAAAAAGATTCTTCCATCAATAATCAGCGATACTCAGAAAGGATATATGAAGGGTAGATTCACTGGAGAAAACACCAGAATATTATATGATATCGTGGACCAACTTGAGAATGAAAACAGATATGGTTTATTATTGTTAATAGATTTCGAAAAAGCCTTTCACTCAATTAACTGGATCTTTGTGGAAGAAGCTCTACAATCTTTAAACTTATTTGATTCCGTTTGTAAGTGGTTTAAACTGTTTTGTAATGATTCTAATAGTTGTGTTATAAATAATGGACATATGTCATCTTTTTTTAGACTTGAAAGAGGATGTCGTCAAGGAGATCCCCTTGCACCTTATTTGTTTATCATTGGGGTTGAGATTTTAGCTATAACTTTAAAGCAAAACGTGGATGTACGGGGAGTAATCTTTGACGCCAGTGAATATAAATTGGGTCAGTATGCCGATGACGCTTTTATTCTTCTTGATGGATCTAGTTTTTCTCTTGAAGCAACTATGAATATCTTGCAAGGTTTTTCTCTATTATCGGGACTTAAATGTAACATAACAAAAACAAAAGCTATTTGGATTGGAAACAGGAAATTTTCTAATGAAAGAATATGTCCCGAAATGGGCCTAATTTGGTCCTCTTCTAACTTTACACTCCTTGGCATAGAATTTTCTCCAGATTTACAACAGATGGTGGAAATTAATTACATGAAGAAACTAACAAAGGCAAAACGAAATACTAGCACGCTGGAGTCAAAGACATCTGTCAATAGTTGGTAAAGTAATTGTTGTAAAGACTCTTGTTCTGCCCATATTCATACATCTTTTTTCAGCACTTCCTAACCCATCAGCAAAAGTTGAAGCAGAACTAAATCGCACGTTATTTAAATTTGTATGGGGTGGAAAAGTAGAGAGAATAAAACGTGATATACTAGTTTCCCCAGAAAACGAGGGAGGACTAAATATGATACACATATTTTCATTCATTAGGTATATTAAGATAAGATGGGTTAAAAGATTGCTGGAAAAGGAAAATGGAACGTGGCAGAACTTAGTCAATACAACTATACTCTGAAATAAAAAGGATATTTGGAATTTAGGGAGAAGGAAATCAGAAGAATTTAGTAAGTTCATTAAAAACAGTTTTTGGAGATATGTAATTTTGGCAGTATCTAAATGGAAAGAAGAACCGCAAAGTCCTAACGAGTATCTATCTATGAGTATTTTAAATTTTGTCCCCCCTAAAATGGTATATCAATACAAATCCTGGACAGAAGCTGGTTTTGAAATTCTGAACGATCTAGTAGATGATCACGGTAATTTAATACCTTTTGAGATAATAAAACAAAAACTTGGAAGCGATGATTTCTTGAAATACTTCTCCTTAATATCCAGAATTCCTAAAGCATGGAAAGATGCCATAAAAAACCACCTAGTACATAATAATTTTGATAAGCAGGAGGATAAAATAACGAACTTGCGAAAACAAGATTCACTCAAGTTTGTTTACAAAGATCTTTTACAGGAAGCTAAAAGGCAAAACACTGCGAAGCAAGAAACTTGGATGCAAGTATTTAATAAAAATATAAGTAGTGAGGAGTGGTCTGATATATATAGCCGGGCAAAATGCTATGCCAAGGATACCAAGTTGATCTCTTTTAACTTTAAATTAATCCATAGAATAATCGCTACTAATGATTTTCTTAAAAGAATTAACATATTTGATGACAACAATTGTACTTTCTGTAAGAGTGAAACTGAAAGTATTGAGCATCTCTTTTATGACTGCAGTATTACTTCACAGTTTTGGTACCGTTTTATTGAAGTTTTTGCACCTTTTTGCACAAATATTGTACATCTGTCCAAAAAATAAACATTTTTAGGAAGTGAACAACTGGACAGTTTGGGTAATTTTCTGCTTATTTTGGCAAAATATTATATTTATACTTGCAGATTCAATATAAAAAATCCTTCTGTTTTTGCTTTTAAGCAAATAGTTGCAATGCATAAGAACATTGAAAAATACACTGCTAAGGTAAATAAAAAAGAGGACCAATTTCTTCAAAAATGGAACTCAACAATGAACATTTAACTTGTCTCTGACTTGATGGTAAACAGGAACAAAATACTGTAATATCACAAAGGCCATGTCACCTAGATTGTGTGCCATATGCATGTGTATATGCTTGTGTGTGTGTGTTTTCTTTTGTACTTTCTCTGTAGATTATATTTATTATCCCTAGCTTATCTGATAACCAGAAATGTTTGATTGTAAGGTGACCCTGGGATGGTTCCCCGACCCATTGGTCAACCTATTACGGGGTTAATAAAAAAGTGACTTTTTAAAAAAAAATAATAAAAAAATAAAAATTAAAAACATGTTCACAATTAACCAGGCATACGATTTGAATAGAACGTGAAAGAATGAAGACAAATTTAAGTGTACCAGAAACGGCCTAGATATTCGTGTATCATAAATGGCTATCGAAATTTGCCAAGAGAATCGATGCAGCAATAAAGTATCATAGTCTTTTTCACCATTCAGAGGGTCTGTATTAGTTTGTGTCAAGAAAACATAATTTGTTTAATTTTAATTGGTTTGCAAGATAAATTCATTTAAAAAGTGTCCTTCAAAGATAACAATCAATACTTTGCTCAGATTTCTGATTAGACCGTGGTTTATTCAGCAATGCATTTGTTTTTGCGTGTGACAATAGTTTAAGCGGAATGGATAGCTCATAAGACTGGATCAGTTGCTGTAATTTAAGATAATCAGATCTTTCGAGGACATAGCTGGTAACATTATACCTGCAAGAAAGCCGCGATTTATTAAGAAAGGTATTTGAATGTACATGTGTTAGCAAGCACATGTGTTCTATCCCCCTGTGTAAAGGCATGTAGCTACAGTGCAGATGGAGAAAAGCAATCCCCTCAACTGAAATAAGCAATTTATTTAGCAAGTTCATGATGACAGAACCGGATAAGTGAGCAATAAATTGGCATACAACTTTTACGGAAAAATGAATTTCTCTTTTTTGTAACCAATGTATATTTCAATAAACGATTATTATGACATGCACAATTAAAGTAACAACAACGGGAGATTATGCATGAATGCTTATTTCAATTGAAATCTGTGAACAACAAGCAGAATCACTAAAGCCTCGTAAAAGGTTTGAACTATCTAACGTCTCTTATAAAACCAGAAGAATACACTGAAATGTAAGATTATGCAATATGTATCACATGACAAAAGTGACAATGTTACTCACTAAAGGCGGTCAAATAGAACAAAGCTGACTTAAAATTATATTGGGAAACATTAGTCATTATTATGTCGTTTTGTCGTTAGTTATGGCACTACCGTAACCGTGTATATTTCGACCACGAAGCAAAGGTACTGCCCATATAAAATCAGGACAAACTAATTAAACAAGGTATCAAATCCAGCTAGTGTCATCAGGCCAGTCCAATGACCTTTCTTGTTCTCTTCATCAGTGAGGTACTTGTTAATGTCTTAGCATTCACTGTTTCAAAACATTCCTCTTCTCTGTACTAAGACCAAAAGATGCAAAACAAGTACGCGTCCGCAACGATACGGCTCTGAGAAAAAACGCAATTGGAGATTAATAAATACATTTTTGGAAGCACATTGTTTCATCCCTTCATCTATTGTTAAAATAATGGCAGTCATTTAAAAAAGTGTCTAGCGATATCACTACATATTAAGCTTGCAAAGAAACAATGTTTTAAAGGAATAGATTATTTGAAGGAATAACTCTCATACAGAATTTGCAACAATGCTAAATACACTTGACGTATTTATTCTTATCTTTCTTTGTGTCTCGTTTTATCTGTTTATTTTTGTATTTATCTTTTTATTTAGCTAAGTGTTTCATTTGTATTCATCATTCCAGAAATTGTCTTTTGTATCGATTCCAACCATTATTACGACTTCCGTATTTGGGATACCTCGGATGTTATACTATAATTCACATTATGGATGCAAGTGAATAAACTCAAAGCAAATGCTCTTTATAGCATGAAATGTTTTTATTGTTGAATAGATATTATGAAAGAAGTTTTGAAGATGAATTGTGCAAAGCCAGGTTCAAAGGAATATGACGATTTAACTAACATAGTAAATTTACTCTTTTAGTGTGCACTAGGCTTGTGCAAAATATATCCTGAAATTTGTGATGTTTCGTTTACTTTGCTCTTTTAGCAGAGTTCAAAAGATCGGAGAGCATTACGCCCGAGACCCATTTAAATGTAAATCGGGTCCCTCCGATATTCTAAATGAGCTGACAGTCTGGCCCGCACAAAATAAACTTGTCTAATTTGCGCAGTAGAAACTTAGAGCCAGCTGACAGATTTTACATCCGGGCAATTCGTTCTTGGCCTGTGCACAAAAATAAAATACTTTGAGTACTGTAAGCATAACTTAGCATGTTGGTTAATTTTTCAAACATTCGTTGGTTTATCCCCATCTCTAATAATAGATAACAACAACGTCGAACCCAGTAGATTCTTAACACCCATGATACCCAACTTAACACATAATTAAAAGAAATAAATGATGAGAGGTGCCATTTATGCTGAAGGTTTCCCCCCCCCCCCACAAAATGACACGCAAAGAAGGTACAAGAACCATGCGTATTATGACAGTCTCCAGAGCAGGGGGTATGAGAGTAGTGAAGTGGGGCACTATAGGGCAAATGAGAACAAAAGAAGGAAAACACCCTGGTTACGTTTAGGGCAAAGATTTATAGGGCATATGAGAACAAAGAAAGAAAAAATCCCTGGGTACGTTTAGGGCAAAGATTTATAGGGCATATGAGAACAAAGAAGGAAAAACACCCTGGATACGTTTAGGGCAAAGATTTACAGGATACATGAGAACAAAGAAGGAGAAACACCCTGGACTTGTTTAGAGCAATGATTTATAGGGCAAAGGAGAACAAAGAAGGAAAAACATCTTGGGCCTGTATAGGGCACAAGGGGAATTGAACACGGGGGTATTGGGTCTGTTTACGGACAAGGGAAAGTGGAGTCTCATTAGCGTCTGACGTCACGGCATGGGAGATTGGTAACAATTTTGCAACAATGGTAGGAACAGGTATGCACCGGACTGACCTCAGTCGGGAAGATAGAGGGGACTTAGATTTATATAACACATACAGTAGCCAACATACAGTTACAAACACTTATACAACACTAAACATTCTTTTTTGAGACAAGAAAACAATTCTTTTCAATGCATATGTGTGGCCCTGAACAGTGCCTTTGGGTTTATGTTAATATTATTTCGTTAAAATAGAGGGCATATCATAGGTTTTCTTCTCTTCCTCAAACTTCTTCTCACTTCTGGGCCGTAAATCAGAACCCTCTTCAAGCAGCCTTGTCTCTCCACATAAATTCTTCTTTTCCAAGTGCTCGTGTCCGTGATCCTAATAATTGTCATTGATGAGTTCACATACATTGGTACGTCCGTACGGAACAGCACTGACGATACCTGAGTAGAGGATTCTACTATGTTGACACCTCTTAGTCTCATCCCATCCCATTTAATTGGTTAAGACTTAGAAGTGACACCCTGGTTTTCTAATGATGTTTTATGCTTTGTGTATCCCTGCCCACCCATAATGTGTTACAAGTCTGTTTGTCTCCAAGACAAATAAAGATACAAATTTGGTCAGGGTTAGTCTAAGTTTTGTTCATCATATGATAGAGTTTAAATTATCCCAATAAAGTCTGGTCGGTTGTACTCCCTTCCCTATACCTGGGCTGGCATTGGGCCTGGTTTCTATCCTTCCTTACTTCGAACATAGGGGAGTACTATCCACCCTGCGGACTATTTAAGTCCCGGGGTAATTTTCCTTCCCTTTCCCCTGTTTTAATATTGAGTAGTGACTCTGCCAGAGTCATTTTAGTCCAATGTGATGTGTGCTTATGTGTGTTCTGTTGTATTATGTCCCGTTTTTCGTGTATGGACGGCTGTATCTTGGTCAAATCTTCTATGGTTTATTTTCTTATCTAATCCTGTCTGTGTATAATGTTGAATCGTATCCAAAAATATGTGTTAAAAATAATAAAGTGTCTATATGCATATTATCTTTGTACCATGAGTGTATGAGTTGCATTTTGTTATTTGTATCTAGTTTTTCTATATACCGTAGCATATTGTTGTCCAATTATTTTTGTACTGTTGCACCTTAGTACCTGAAAGAGGATTGAAATCTTCCATCAAGCGGACGTGATGGAAAACATTGTTTTGTGCTTTAAGCTTTTACTTGAAAATGCCTTAGCACCTGATATAAGGGATTGAAGTTTTCTGTGTTAGTCCTACATTTATCTCTAATAATTTCTCTTTAGAGTGCACGTTTATGATTGCATACTTATCAAGAGAGAGTTATTATTTTGTTAGTTACAATTATGATTTAGTACAATTATCAGGAGAGAGTTATTCTTTTGTTAGTTACAGTTATGATTTAGTAAAGTTGTATAATTTTCTGGTGTATGTTTCAAGTCATTTCATAGTTACTTTTGAAATACCTTAGCATCCAAAAACGGTCGAAAACCTCTATCACAAGGACGTGATAGAAAACATGTATATAATGTGTTTAAGTCTTTAGTTCTGTTGTGGAAGAACCTAAGCACTTATGTAGGGATTGAAAATCAACATCACGCGAGCGTGATTTAAACATCATATTTTATTCCGATTTGTATCATTGCTTTTTGTCATTGAATAATATCATATCTATATATGAGGTTATATAAAGAGGATTATTAATTATATTAGGGATATTCTTTTTATTATTGGGAAGATGAGCTGCATTCAATGCTGTTGTGTGTAGAGATGATTCTACGTTCGTCCACATCTTGTGACGAGAATAGGTGAAGGGAATGCAATGAACTGCGGTTATTTATAGGGGAAGAAAGGATCGAAACGGATTGAATTTATTCACCAATCCAAACAAGCGTTACAAAATTAAGTCACAACACAGAGTCAGTCTTCCAATCCGAAGAGAGCGGACTGTGACGTCACATTCCCTATATAGATGCGCTAGCGTCTGTGCATAGTCAATCCATGCGACACAGTTTTCAGTCATGACGGAACCTAAGAAGACAATGAACTGGGTGCACCGGCTGTGGAGAAGACAAGTGATGGTATAGCAGCGGCTACTCAAGTTAACACAAGTCTACTTGCAGAAGAGGTTGATTTTAATCGGGATTTTGTCGATTTTCTTTCTTCTTCGCAAGAATTTGTTCCGGTACCAGTACCTTCACCACTTTTCCTTCTTTACCACACGTGGATAATTTTAAACAGCGACAGAAAGAAGAATTGGAGAAATTTGTACAGCAGCAAAAGGAAGCAGAACAAACTTTACTTCTTCAACAACAGCGATAAGAAGAAGCAAGAAGGAAACGACAGGAAGAAGAAGCAGAAAAAACAAGGTCCAATAGAGAAGGATAATAAGTCAAACGGCCACGGTACTCTAATACATTTTAGCAGAGTTAAGGAGTCTGAAACAAATGTATTAGACTTCTTTATTATGACCGAATAGAAAATAAGCATCCCTAGCTAAACAACCCAACCCTGTTACTACGCCTGCCATACCGCCCTTAGTTATTTCTACGTAATCATCACCGACAGGAGTCAGTTAAGAAGTAGGCTCGGTAGTGGCAAAGGCTTAAGACAGTTAAAGTTGATTACGTCCCATTCCTGAGTTGTTTTTTTAGCCACCCACTTCACTAGAAAAGAGATAGTATATCAATTGCCAAAATCATTTAAAACTCAAAAGAGCCATATTTTATCCATCATGTACGTACGTGAATGTTTGAGTGAGTGCGTGAGTGTAGGTTCTTATTCTAAAAATCAAAATCAAGAGACAATTACGTTTCATGCCTGGTCTACTCTAGTACGAATTTTACAATCCAGTTCACAACACATTAAAAACTTCATAGGCTTCTTCTGTCTCTGTCTTCACTCTCTCTGGTTTTCTTATACTTTCTTCACTTTCCCAATTTTTACCTCCACATTTTCCTCACTTTCTCCGCATCTTCCTTTCTTCTCATGTGTAACTTTCTGCACATATATGGGTCCTTCCTTTGGGGAGGGTGAGTCTTCTTTTTCCTTTTTCGGAACCCCTCTCCTCTTGCTCCTGTTGTTTCTTAGGGCATTCTGAAGACCAATATCCTTTTTCTTGACAATGATAACAGGTATCATGACTTTTGTCTTTTTTAGCACCTGATTTACTTTTTTGACGGTCTGGACACTCTGAAGGCCAATAACTTTCTTCAGATATAGCAAGTATCTTGACATATCTCGAAAGGAGGATGAGTAGTCCGTCGGCTTGTCTAAAGAACATTTTCTTATGACACCTCGCAAAGCTCTGATCATAGGTTCGGACTGAGTGGGCTCTTCCATCGTTCTTCTCGGTTTGAGAGTGACATGAATATTGGAAGAGAATTCACACACCCTTTATATATTCGCTGGTCTGCTATGGATTTACGGTGACCCATGGTGTTTAAAATGTAGTCATTTGACTTTCCACAGTCAAGATGAAACAATCGCACAAATTAGTGAAGAAAGATGAAGAAAGTAAGAGGTAGAAACGTACTTTATCCCCTCGTACAGTGCTGAAGTCTTGGCACAATTCATGCCAGTGATTTTAAAGATGACATGAGTAGACTAGAATCAAGACTCAGCGATTATTCACCCAATCAAAGTTAAACCACCATTAGTAAACCCTGAAAATTGCTATTACATTCGAGAGACAGAAAAACGCTCCTCTAGAAAACTTAGAACTACGGCTTACACGTACACAGTGACGCTTAAAGATTTCAAGTCCAACGTACCGCTGAAGAAAGCAGAGGGCTTCATCACCGAGGTGTGGGATTTTTTGTTAACCACTCTGAAACGCCAATCTGAAGCCAAAGAAAACGATCGCATGAGACTTTTCATTCATCACGAAAGTCTGAAATCCCCCGTTTGGATCGAGTTTAGCAACTCAGCAGAATTGAAACCTTCCAAAGTCATCGACAAGATTCAAGACGTGTAACAATCCAACGACAAATTTCACATCATCGATGGAAAAGCCACACTGTTCATGACCCACCTCTCTCCCCAAAGGGACCGGACGCAAGGTGTGATTAGTTGACCACCTTCGTATCACCAAAAAGAGTCTCTCGTCCAAATTAACAATTCTCAAGACCAGATGTGTTTAGCCAAGGCTATCGTGGTGGGACGAACGTATGCCAACAAGAACGACACAGTAGAATGGAAAAGAGACTGAGAGAACATTCCTAACTTCTGCGTAGCTCATCGAGGAGTGTGCAAAAAATTCATCCAAGAACCTATCTTTAGTCATTGCCCTCACTGCAGCAAGATTTCTGGAAGAGGTGAAAAACTTATTCGGGGACCGAACACGTTGGCCGATTTCGTCCAATGGATTCTCGACCCCATCGACGAGACGTGGAGCCTAGAGTACATCGAACGTTACGGTGATTGTCATCGCCATGCCACAGTGATGGCTCACAATTTCTCGGGATATGATGGACAGTTTCTTTTGAGATACCATACTGAACAAGGCAACGAACGTCCTAAAGTAACTTTGCACGGGGCCAAAATCATTTCCGTGCAAGTGGGACAAGTACAGTTTAAAGATTCGATGAGCTATTTAGCCATGCCTTTGGGTGGAATGCCTAAAACGTTTGGAATGACAGAAATGGCCAAAGGTTATTTTCCTCATTTTTTCAATACCCGAGCCAATCACCACGCCGTTCTACCCCATTTGCCTGCGCTCACGACCACGACCCCGATAACATGCGTAGCGAACAACGAGTAGCTTTCTACGCTTTGTTGCAGGATCGCGCCTCAGACCCCTTCGACTTTCAGGAAGAAATGTTAAAGTAGTGTCGTTCTGACGTGGATATTTTACGGCGTTGCTGTGGAAACGTTCGAGAACTATTCATGAAACACGGAGGGGTCGATCCTTTGAAAGAAGCCTGTACCATTGCCAAAGCATGTTCCTTAGTGTACCGCCAACGATTCATGCACGAAAACACCCGGGCTGTCATAAGTCCACAAACAACTAACTTTGTCATACGTCAATAATCGGTAAAAGCCC
The DNA here is from genome assembly GCA_028554795.2 of Sinohyriopsis cumingii. NCBI lineage: Eukaryota > Metazoa > Mollusca > Bivalvia > Unionida > Unionidae > Sinohyriopsis > Sinohyriopsis cumingii. The sequence continues at coordinate 65,216,754 of CM068833.1, read as the reverse complement.
TACACTGGTTACATTACTTGTGCGACTAGGAAGACAAATAGATTCAGCACGCCCGCAACGGAGGGGGCGCAAAGACCATCGGAACGTATTCGGTAGATGGCTGAGACTTAGAAAACCCAAAGATAGTGTACAAGTTTAACGGTTGCTTATTTCACGGATGTCCCGTCTGTTACCCTGAACGTGGCACTAAAAATCAGTTTTTACAGCGAACCATGGAAGACTTGTACCAGGCCACTTGTCAGCGACGCTTGAAGTTAGAACAGTAAGGATACCAAGTGGTGGAAATGTGGGAACACGAATACGATCACCGTCTGAAAACCGATCCCGAGTTTAAACACATCGTAGAAAGTTTCAAGCTGGTGGACCCCCTGAACCCGAGAGATAGTTTGTACGGAGGACGGACAAATGCCACCTGTTTGCTGTACCACGTTAATGAAGAGAAAGGAGAAAAAATTAAATACGTGGACGTGTGTTCACATATTGTCGCTTTCCTACTGGGCACCAGCAATTGCTGATGGAGCACATCGATCTGGACCAAATTCGACAATACAAAAGCTTCATCAGCGGCAAAGTCTTGCCTCGCACCCACTTGTACCATACCGTGTTACCTCACCATTGCCAAGGAAAACTGATGTTTTCCTTGTGCCATACTTGTGCCGAAATGTGCAACCAAGATCAGCCTTGCAAGCACACCCAGGAAGAACGCTCCTTGACGGGAACGTGGGTCAGCGCAGAATTGTACAATTGTCTGGACCTGCTATAGCAACTGTTAGAAGCATACGAAATTTACCACTTTCCAAGGGCACAGAAATACCACAAGGGTGACCAAACTCAGAAAGGCATTTTTGCAGACTGCGTGGATGCCTTTGTGAAACTGAAACAAGAAGCCAGTAGCTATCCTTCCTGATGTCACACTCCCGAAGACCAAAAGACATTCAAAGAGATATACCGGTAGCAAGAGGGCATCACTTTATACCACACTGAGAAAAACGAATACAGGCGATCGTTTGCCAAAGTGATGTTAAATTGCTTGTGAAGTAAAATGGCACAACGATCGGGTTTACCTAAGACGGAATATTTGACATAACCTTCTCGGTACTTCCAGATGGTTCACGACAAAACCAAATACATGAAATACGTGGACGTCGTTCGTGAGGATTTGATCTTAGTCAGTTACTATGTATAAGCCGACGAATTTGGAAATGTCATCATTGCGGCTTACGTCACAGCCCCTGCTCGCTTGAAACTGTACGCAGCTTTAAAACTGTTAGGGGATCGCGTCCGTACTTTGACACGGACAGCTGTATCTACATCGATCGCCCGGTTCAACTTCACCGTGACATCGAAGGAGACCATTTAGGAGCCTGGACAGACGAACACCCCGACAAGAAGATTTTAAGTTTTGCTAGTGACGGTCCTAAACTTTACGGCTACGAATACCGAGACAAACAAGGAGAAGTGTACGCCGAGTGTAGAGTGAAAGGATTGACTCTCAATTATCGCACCGGTAGAGTGGTAAACTTTGGAGTATTGAAAGAAGCCTTGTAGTCTGGAGAGGATGGAATCTTTAAAGTGACCACCTACCATCCGAACAAGATTGTATGTTTACCCACTCACCAAATCGTGAGTTGACTCTTGGAAAAAGTCTATCAAGTCGTGTACCAGAAGCGAGTGGGTCTTACCAATCACTTCACTTTGCCGTATGGACATGTCGGTTTAACGAATTGGTTGTAAGAGGATAACCACCAACAAGAAGGATGACTTCACCACAGCGAGAATCGAATGAGAAACCCAATGAGAACTCCAGGTTCAAACCCTACCATTTTCCGGTCTTCTTGCCTGACTATTGCGATTGTGCCCGTCGATTGGAAACGTTTCAGAAATTGCCCACGGATAGATATTGATTGCCTGCTTCGAATGTACCTACTACTTCGGTCACAAAGGTAAACGAGGCTATTGGCCATGAACCAGTGATTCCAAAAGGAACATATACTTATGGATACTTTACAAGAGGACATTTTGGGCTTGTCTGAGGAGTTGAGAGAACGGTTTTACCGAGAACTGGTCAAAATTCAAGTGAAACGTAAAGAACAATTGTATCCGTTACGTAACCGATGTTTAAACCACTGGTACCTGAATGATATAAAAGGACATATTCAGATGAAAGTGTTCCAGTGGTCAGACATTGTTAAACTACACGTGGTCGAGAAGGATTGGTTTGTTACTCCTGTTTGTATATACTACAAGGTACACTTACTGCAACGAATTTCAGAGGAAGAGTTAGAGAGTTACCAAAATATTATACACAACGTCAATTTAGTGGAAGAGGAGACTTCTGAACGGTGTCTTTTGATGTGCAAGTTAGTGACTTAACTATTTAGATTCGCATCTGGAGTAAAATCATCTCTGTGCAAAAAGTGCACTTATTGATTCAGACAAAAAGAGGTATTAAAACACACTACCATGCCACAAATTTTATCAGAAGGGATTCAACAGGTTTCGTGGAAGGAAATAAATGACACTAGTCAGACAGTGGAAGATTACGAACACTTATTACGATAAGTATGTGTGTGTGTGTGCTTATGAGCTCACGTACGTTTGTGTGGATCGTAAAATATTGGGGCTTGTAAGCGCTCACGTACGTTTGTGTGGATAGTAGAGTGTGTGGTTGTTTAACTTTCCTTCTGTGTGGATAGTATAATTGTCGTTTTGTTTGGCTTCTTCGCATGTGTAGATAGTATATTGTGGTTATGTTTTGCTTCTTCCCGTGTGTGGATAGTAGATCTTGTTGTTATGTTTTTGCTTCTTCGCGTGTGTGGATAGTAGATTTTGGGTTTAAGTTTGCTTCTTTCGCGTGTGTGGATAGCATATTTTGGTTAAAGAGAGAGAGGAATGAGACAATAAAAAAGAAGGGTTTGAGAGGCTAGACTGAATGAAAGTCTATGAAAAATTCAGAGTCATTGGCCATCCTGACTGGATGCCAGAAAATGAAGAAAAGAAGAAGATAGGAATATTTGTAAAGATTAGAAGATGGTGGAATAACTGGAGGAAGTAGAAGAAGAAGAAGCAAAAGAAGTCAAAAGACCCTTTTCAGGGCCATTCACATGCCTCGAATAGAGTTGCTTTCTTGTCTCCCATTTTTTTAAAAAATGTTGTTTAAGTGTTTGTCTCTTGTCTGTGTTATCTTTGTACACCCGCTCTTTGCTCAGTACTGTGACGTCACCTCCCCTACTTGCAGCGTTGTTACCAGTCTACCCTACCGTGACGTCAGACGCTATAATACCCCACTTTCCTTTGTCCCTGTACAAACCCAATAGTCCCATGTTCAATTTCTCTTTGTCGCTATAGTGGCCTAGGGTATGCTAAAAAGTACTTATCGCTAAACAGGCCCAATGGGTCTTGTAATGCTAATTCACATTGTGGCTATAACTCTTTTCTCTAGGCCCGGGGGTGGGTGGTCTGTAATGCATTTTTCCATTGTCGCTGAATCGTCCCACTTCACTACTCATACCTGTTCCTACCATTGTTGCAACAGTGTTACCAATCTCCCATACCGTGACGTCAGACGCTATACAGACTCCACTTTCCTTTGTCTGTAAACAGACCCAATATTTCACATTCCGAGTGGCCGAGTGGTCTAAAACGCTCTCCGTTATGGATCACTGCCATCTTACTTCTGTCTGCGTGGGTTCGAGTCTCGGATTCAGCCAATGTGGGTATGTGAGAAAGCTAATTTGCCAGTAGCTTCTCGTGGGTCGGTGGTTCTTTCCGGGGTTTTCCAGGGTTATTCCTCCACCAGTTATACTGGCCGCCATGTATAGCCTATCTTGTGCTGAAAATGGCGTTACACCCTAGAACAACAACCACATTTTCAATTCCCCTTGTGCCACATACATGCCTAGGGTGGTTTTCCTTCTTGTTCTCCTTTGCCTTATAAATCATTGCCCTAAACAAGCCCAGGGTGTTTGTCCTTTGTTCTCATATGCCCTATAAATCTTTGCCCTAAACGTACCCAGGGTTTTTCCTTCTTTGTTCTCATTTGCCCTATAGGGCCCTACTTCACTACTTATGAGTCATGTTCATCCAGGGCGCGGGCCAGATACATTGTACTGATTTGTACCGTATAAGTTAGCGGATAAAACCAGGTGCATTGCCCGCTTAGCACACTCCTGCTCTGCAGTGATTAACGTCGAGAAGCCGTAAACTGTGCCAAATCAAGTGTATCTCAAAACAGTTAATTGCCAGAGTTCCTATTTGCTCATGTATAAATGTATTCTTCAGGGACGTTGGAAACTGAATAAAATGCATTGATTTGATTTCCATTCAATTTTCACATTTTCTGATATAGCAAGCAGTTTTCGCATTCTATCTAAATTGTGAAAGTTTTGGATGACTTTGCATAAATTCAATTTAAATATGATACGTGTAACTAATTCCATACAACATCCTGTAATGAATTTTATGCCACAATGATCTGGCGCTGTCATGAATCAAAGCGTCGAAATTTGCTCTATTCCTTCCTTATTTGTATCATTTAATCAGATGACAGCTGTGTAATATCTCTCGACACGACACCTGCCTCTCCGTTATCGCTCTACCTCCCGATGATCGTCACTCTACCAGTAATACTATAATAGCATAGAATTTATCAGTAGAACCCAGACATTCAGTTTCTAAGGTTTTATATATTCTTTTATGCGAGTATCGCCTTGGACATCGTGCAAATTAATCAGTATAGTGTTCATGCATATATCACAGTCAATGACGCTCACTTTTCACATGGATTTTGAATAATATATTTTGCTAAATTAAATAACACGGAATCGAAAGCTCATGATACTGACTGTTGCATTGTTTTATTTTTGAAAGCATTTTCCGATACACTGACTTAACTTCTTTTTCTCTTCATAGCTAAAGTTGAACAAATCTTTTATGATATACATAAAGGCGTACCTACCGCCTAAATTATGTAATATGAGTCCACATTCTTCTTCGTTTCCTTTGTGCAGGACGGTATTCATAACAAATATGTTTTAAAATCCCTGTCACTATGTTTCTATAGCTTACGGCTACATTTAGAGATCATATAAACAATTACACCTCTTCTTCCCCGCCTGCATATAACCGTGCAACTTCATTAATCTTTCCTGGTCTTAGCAAACGTTGAAAAATTCGATTATGTTATGCTATACATACTTGGCGCACCTGCCACCTGACGTATAAGATTTTTAATTCACATTCTTCTTGACCATTGTTGCAGGGAAGTACTCATATCAATTATGTTAATTTTAATTCAAAAAATGCTGTTGTGTTTTCAGAGCTTAGAACGAAATTTGGATTTCATATATCTAATTACACCTCCTCTTTTCCGCCTAGGTATAACCATACAGCATACTGTACAAATGGATGTACCCAAATTAACCTGATTTAAATACTGGAAATGTGCAACCGCTTGCCTTCCTTTAAAGCCGACCTCCAAATATTCACATCATGGTGTTTACTTTAATTCGTATTTTTAACTTGTCAGACACATGCCTTCTTAAAACGATCGACTAAATGTAATTCCTTTTCTCTAATTCATACTGCATGAGTAAGAAATTGAAACGTAAAAAATTATAATCAGGAAAGACTCCAAACACTTTAAATTAATATATATATATATATATATATATATATATATATATATATATATATATATATATATATATATATATTATAGAAGCTAAAACAGTCATGTGCTAAGTTATCATTCATTGTTTTCTCAAACAAGCACACTTTATTTTCTGAAATAGAATATGGTTAATTCTCCAACTGCAATATTGATATTATAGTCCATTATGGAAAAATAGAGTGTATAAATATATATATATATATATATATATATATATATATATATATATATATATATATATATATATATATATATATATATATATATATATATATATATATATATATATATATATATATATATATATATATATATATATATATATATATATATATATATATATATATATATATATATATATATATATATTAGAGTCAGATTATGTATTACAGACGAATGACCAAATATCGTGTTGACTAAGTAATCCTCAACGCAAAATTCGGATAACAACATATACAAACACCTGACAAGATGAAACGACAACGGAACGCATTCAAATAAAGCATTTTAGAAAAGTGACAAATCATTAGAACTAATTTACGTGCGACCAAGCAACGCATTATGAAAGATTTAGTTTGGAATATGTCATTGTCATTATAAGTTTTAAAAATGTAAACTTCTTCCGAAAATTAAATTTTTCAATGATTTTGTTTAAATTTATAAGTATTTAAAATGATTGATTAAATACATCCATTCATTTAAAAACAGAACACAGCAATAGGACTGATTCCGTTTCGGCTGTTAAGAAAAGGATGAATAATTTGTCAAGTAAATAACATTGATATAAAAAGTTAAGGCACAATAATAAAGCAAGGTTGTAGGTCAGTCACCGCTCTAAAACATTCTTAGCTGTCAACAAGTTTAGGAATCTCCTAGTGAAATCCCAATATCCTACATTAAGATAGAAGTATACATGTTTACCTCCATTAATAATGATCTTAATATTTAATCTAACATCATAGACGAATATTAGCTATGAATTATTTTGTTTACAAAATAAATGCGACTGGTCAGGTACACCATTAACTTGATTTTGTAGAAAGGTCAGTTACAAAATACAGATATACATGACATATAATCATTGAAGAAAGCCCAGAAACAATATAAAATACATATACATAACATTTATATAAGGAAAAAGTTTCGAATTTTGTTATGAGATGGCTTGGATACTTCTTTATAAATTATCGCTTATGGGGAGGGACATATTAGTACTAGTGTGACTAGCATGTAGTGATTAAGCAGTGATTTGTCAGACATTGATAGGAGCAGAGAGTCACCAGTGTTACCAAACTGTAACGTGTGTGACATTTCTTAAAGGACTTTACAACTTGCACTTTCCTTATTGTTCCACTCAACCCGAGATGTTATTAATATGAAGTAATAAACTATTATGCAAGGGTGAAAACAATAAGGGTTCTCTTATTATTTTATCAGTCGTTAGATCACCTGGCCGTATGCGCATGCGGGATCATCATATGAACATATATTCATCGTTTGTCTCAGGTCATGCTTCCGTTCATTTACAATTGCGTGTTACCATTCTGGAGTCGAAATACTGGTTCTTGAAATATGGGTATCTCATAAACGAGGTCATTCTAATGAGGTGATCTGCATGTAATCGGCCCGTAGAAATAAGATTTCTGATCTGTTTTTTAATCAGCTAGGAATATATGCTTGCATCGATAAGTTTTAATAATGGATAAAATTCATACATAATAATGAGATAACAATGCATCTGACGGGTTATCACTCTAGAGGTCACATTCCTAATAAGATCTTGATGAAAACTCAGAATATATGCTCCGACGAGTTTCATAATGAGCGAACGTTAAGGTGATCATTCTTCTGATTAGCTCACCTGCTTGCGCCTCAAGAAGCCATATTTCTGCGATACGTTTATCAAACTTTAGATACGGGTTTGTGATATTACGATCTTGCCTCGGTTTGATAATATTAACGAGATGACCTAACATTCTGGTGGTCAGATTTCTGATCCAATTTTAATCATATATTGAATATACATTTATGTCACGAAGATCTCAAACCAGTTCAACGAGATCTATGCATGTTAATGAGGTGATCGAGCATATGAATAACTGACAGTGTAGCCATTCTGGAGGCCAGCATTCTGATCCTCTTTGCAATATTTACATACGTCAACACGATCTCGGAATAGTACGGCGAGGTCTATACATATTAACGAGACGATATTGTCTCTGATTGCCAGAGCTTTATACCAATATGGCAACCATATTTACTTCTGGTCTTATTTTGGTCATACTTGAAACGTCGGCTTATATCAAGATCTTTGATGGGTTCGACAATGAGCGAGATCCGCTCATAGCAATTGTGTAAACATTGATCTAAGTTGCTTAACTTGTTACTCCTCTGTGATCCGAGTTTGACCAGAACTTTAATAGTATGCTTATCTCAGCAAGATATTGGACTGTATAATTATCAGGTGATTTTATGTGCGACTTTTATTAGCCTGAAGCCCATGATTTTAATCCGAATTTGATGAACATTTGAATATGGACGTATAGAGCAAGCCCTTGCTCAGTTTTTAAAGCAAGCGGGGTTCACATATATCAAAGAGATTACTTTGCATGTGATTGACTGATCGTGTTATCACTCTTTGTCTAGCAAATGTATTATTACCAAAATCTGGACGAATTCGATTGTGTTCAAGGGAATGGGCGTATTAATTATGCATGCATTTTTGGACAATACCTGTCAGGATAAAGTAAAATAGGCAAACACTATATGATAGAAGATTTGGAATAGTTCACATAGGATGTTTTGCTGCATAGGCCTGCTTTGTCAAATGATTAATATATTATGTACTTCCACTGATGTTGTCAACAGCAACCATAGTAAGTCTAATCCAACTATAAGAATTGTTTACCTCCCGTTCACTCACGATTTCTGCATCGCACCTTCACGGAACCTATCCAGAACCTCGAAAGAGGAAATATGATCACAGTGACCTATTTTTCTTGGTTAACATGAGCTAATAGCCAAAATTACAGTGTATAAATTTATTGATGAAGCTAGATCAGAGGTTCGTTGTCAAAACTTTCATCGCCATCTATGGAAGATAAATCACACCTATTTGTTGTCTTCAGTTTAACATGGAAGATAAATCACACCTATTTGTTGTCTTCAGTTTAACATGGAAGATAAATCACACCTATTTGTTGTCTTCAGTTTAACATGGATGCTAATGTTTATATTTTCCTGGAATAACTTCACAACTGAAGGTATTATGCTTCATGTAACTGGCAAAGGTGTTCTTTGAACCATTATAAACCATAAACTAAAGCATACATTACGGCGACCTACTTTCTAGTAAGTTTATTACTTTATTTTTTCACGATTATCGTTAGTGTTAGGTAGTGTATATTTCCTTGCATAATTTAAGGTTTTGACCTTGTAGATTCACTCAGAGTGTTCTTTGCATGATTATCGAAACGCAAATGGAAGGACACTAACAGTTACCACTATTCTTACACTAATTGTAATATTGTTAAAATGTTAAACCGAACATTCGTGTAAGTATCATCAAATAATTTGACCAATAGACATGTCAACTTTGTGGAACTTGGTGAGAGTGTTTTGTGGGTCAAACTTACGTTTCTGGCATTAGCTCATTTAGTCTTGCAATTAACTAGTCTTTGCTCATTCCAAGTATTATACGAAACAATATTAAAATACATTTCAGACATCACTCTCAATTATGAATATTTCTTTATTCATTTTTTGATTTTATGCAAAACTTTGAAAATGTAGAAACTATTTTATCTGATTAATGGCATTATTTTAGGTTATATTTATACCTACATTTTAAGAATATGGCGGTAGTCGTTTTAAATCAACGTTGCCAGCGTTTATTTCCTGCCAGTTTGCACACAAACAGGATGCCGAAGTAAACAAGTTTAAAACATATTTCGACAGTGCGTATCATCTTGAAACTATAATTGTACCACCAGCAACGCTTATTATGTTCATAAGCGTAATCAGTCTTTACTTGATGAGAAATGGAAGGTGGATTAATAAATCTAACGCAAATAAAAGTCCCATGATGATTCAAATGTAACTCATTACATAATATATTCCGAAAACATGACAAAATGATGAATATGCAGTTGATGTATCATACAATTACTGATCTGTCTGTCTGTGTGTCTGTGAGTCTGTCTCTTTATATATATATATATATATATATATATATATATATATATATATATATATATATATATATATATTTGGTATTGTGTTTTGGATATTGTTCATGAGTTAATGCTATGTATATTTACTTTTTATATTGTGATTGACCTTTCATTATATTTTGAGATCATTATTGCTTGAAGGAAAACATGTTTGCTTGAATCTGAGTTCAGGACAATGGTATCTTCTCCTGGGAAAAACCTGTTAAATCTAATAATTTGTACGCTCTTGAATAAATTTCGACCTTGTTTACAACACAGAATGTTCTGGAAATCATCTTGACGGGACACTCATCTTGGTTTATTAGTTGTGTCTTTGTTTTTGTATACAAAGGTAGTCATGAATATAATTATTCATTCCTATCTGTGGCGTGCGGGTGTTTTTGTTATTACATTGTAATGGCTTATTATCGACGACAAAGTGATGATCGACATCCGTATTATAGCCCGGATCGAGCGAATATAAAATATATTAATTGATGGAATGAGTAGAGCTATGAACAGAGATATAGAATAGAACAACATGTACCCACGTTAACAAAATATTACAATTTAATCATTATGGTAAACAACATAAAATTGTACAAGCCCATCTGTGAGATTGGCCTCAACTAGATAATAAATTAATTCATTATATTAAACTGCAATTTAGTGTTGTTTACTTAGATACGGAAAAGTTTCAACACAAATCGAGTGTTTCGAACTAATTGTTCAGCATGTCTGCATATTCTGATCCAGCTGTTAACCACTCTCTAGATTCAACGAAGCTTGTCGTTAAAGTCGACTTGTACAGCCTCACTCTGTTCCCTTTGGCCTTTGCTCTTCGTTCGGATTCGTTAATCCGCCAGGGGCCTTACTATTTAATGTAGAAACTTTCCATTCGAAGTTCTGAAGTGGAATTTCTTACGTGCGAACGTTTTGATGTGGAGTATATTTTTCTGGTATATTGTTCTGATAAATGCAATACGCACGCTAAATTTATATTCGGCATAAGCACCCGAATGAATACATCTCTCTCTCTCTCTCTCTGTCTCATCTTATCGATCTCTGTCTCTCTGTGTTTCTCTGCCTCTCACTCTATCTCTCTGTCTGTCACTCTCTCTGTCTGTCTCGTTTACTAGTTAACTTCAGAGATAGCCACATTGTATTTTAAAACAGACACTAACTGATAATACGGTTTCAGATCACAACCTGATGTCGTATTTGCCTACATTCACGAGCTAAGTGTTTTATTGTTCTGATAGACAGAGTAACATATAACAAGGAAATGAAAGCATTTATTTAACAGTTCTATTTTTCATCACTAATTGATCTTTAACATAGTCTGTTCTCACCTAATAAATACTTACGTCCTTGCAGTGTGAACTATTGAAGACAATTAAATTCAGGTCATTATTTTAAGACTCATATAAACATAATGTATGAAATTAAGACTAATAAATTCCAACAATTATTTTCAGACTCATATCAAAGACAAATTGAATGAAATTAAGACCTTGTACTTCCGTGATTCGCTTCCTCCCCACTTTAGCAGAGCCGTCCCTTTACCGATTCCTCTGTGTCTCTCTCAGACTTCTAACTACACTTTTCTTGGAAAAATTAGTACTACTTACTACCTTCGGAGCCAAGATCCTTTAATCTCTTGCAAAGCTTTGACTAATATTGCGGTGCAGGATCTTTGTAAAACATGAGACTTCGCAAGGATGGAAACACACCACAATGCGTTAACTTATCCAGTCGAAATATAGGTTTATCAAACGCCATTATAACACAGGTTTGGAAAGTTTAACATTCTTCTCTCTTTCCTTAATAATCTGCAAATTTTCATCTTATGGCAAATATTGCAGCAAGTGCAAACGCTGTTTCTGCAATATTTAAACCGTAGATACTTTTGACGAATAAAACCATTTCACCCCCTCGTGATCTGTGCTCTGACAGTTACCAAACAGAACTCTGATAACAATCCATCATAACCTCACCAGAGAAATTAGTGTACGCTACGCCATAGATTTAATTCTGTGTCAAATCGAATACATTAATTTGCGTGTATGTTTGTGTGTGTGTGGTGTTTATTTTTAACGTAAATTTAACAATTTAAGTCATATCGCAACGATGTCTGCAGTGTGGCAGTTTCGGAACAAATAAGTACAAAAAGTCATACACAACTTTGTTGTATCATATTTTGACTAGAAAAGGTGGAAGCTGGGATTACTGCATCAACAGAAGTTTCAACGTTTCTTGCATAAAAAGTATCACTAAATAGCATACAATTACTTGAATTAATTTATGATATGCTTATGTTTGAAATACAGTTAACCACTGGCAAAATAATTTTCATCATTCTTTCATTCTTATATTTTCATTGGTGAAGAATGCATCCATATATTACTGCGCCAACAGAAAGTATACCTGCAACAAGAAATACGAGCGCTTTGTGACTTAGGTCAAATAAATGTGTGCATTAATGACATGAAAATTACTTCAACCGGACGAAATCTGACACGTCGCCATTCGCATCTATTTGAAGTTACGTCTCCGTATTATCGTAAGAGAAATGATACACTACCTATGACGCATTGCTGAATCTGAGTCCCTTTTTAGTCAGATATAGGCCAAGTAATTTACAAAGTCTCAAAAATTTAATTTACTGCAATTGATTAGGTAATCCCAAATCCTACCGCTCTCTAATGTTACTGACAGTTGTATGATTCACACACGAATAGGGTTGGTTGAATGAAAGATAAATTTACAACAGTTTTTGAACTAGAGGTGGGGTAGGGTGATGAACTGACGAGTGTGTTCAGTCTCACTATATATATATATATATATATATATATATATATATATATATATATATATATATATATATATATATATATATATTCCTTAATCGCAAAAAAGTGATATTTCTCATTTGAATAATAGTATAAAATGCATCTGTAAGCAATGGATAAAATTAAGAACTTTATTCTCCATAAACATTGATGTTATTGAATATATATATATATATATATATATATATATATATATATATATATATATATATTATATATATATATATATATATATATATATATGGTGTGTGTGTGTGTGTGTCCCCAAAAGTCAATTTATCTTTCCATGAAATATATCAAACTTTGGGAGGACAGCAAATATAAATATTTAGAAATTAAACATTTGCCAGATATTAATTACACTTCAACATTTGACAAACGTTATTTGCCCTTTAACATTTTAGCTTTTCCATCTCTAAGAGGTTAATTAAGTGTTAAATGATACAGCATCGGCTTATGATACATTTGGCTAACATATAGAATATTGATAATGATGTACTTTCTTCTCATACCAGATCAGGGTACGTACACACTGCCATCTCACCTCTGTATGCGTGGGTTCGAGTCTAGGATTCGGCCAATGTGGGTATGTGATAAAGCTTGCCAGTAGCTTCTCGTGGGTCGATGGTTCTTCCCGGGATTTTCCCAGGTTCTTCCTCCACCATTAATACCTGCCGCCATGCATAGCCTATCGTGTGCTGAAAAATGGCTTTAAACCCCATAACAACAACAACAACAAGAACGTACACACCAGAATCAATGTTCTTGCGAGAGTGCTAGAACATTTCTCTGCTAGTTTGATCTGTTGTTAGCATATGGATTAGGATCGATTCAAAGGGAGTGTTCGGTATGGTTGTATGTGCTGCTATGTCAGGTCTAAATTATGGATTTTATTCATATTGAAACTAACTTCTTGTATTATGAGTATTCCCTAGCTTACCTTTAATGATACTCCGACCTACATCCATATTGTATCGAGTACTTATCCAATAAATGTAGTTTGTTGAACGTATTTTGATAGGCATCGTATGTATTCAGCCAATGGAGATGGACACTTGGTTTGTCTTGGGGTGGGTATAAGTACCAGTGAGAGGAGGGAATTGTGGCAGGTTTGAAATATGCAATGGAAACCGTACAGATGATCAATGGCAAACCATAGAAATTGATGTAATTAGTGCTGATTTTGTAGCAGTTGTTTCGTGTTGTTGTTATTAATGTTGATTTAGTTGATGTGCACAAATGGAACATATAGGGATCGTCAGTTAAATATGTTGGCTGAGATATGAGTGAAGAGCATGATCATAAAACGACAAAGCTGGCTTTCCAGTGGTGCTGGTGCTACGATGCCATCCCATCCATCTACTGGAATATTAACCCCGTCTAGATCACTCCCCTCAAGGCTAGAAATGAAAAATCTTTTCAGTGCCGTTTTGTCCGCGAGTAAAACTTCATTCTTTCTGAGAGAACCGCCCTAACATCGAAACACACAGACCCCCACCCACCCACCCACCCCCACACACATACTCCAGGGATCCAAAGCTGATCATGTAGATTTACGAATATAAAACAAAGATGTTAATGCATGATATTACATCTATGGTTGTATCACCCGTGCACGTTCCAAACTTTGGTCATACTTAAGTTATTGTTTTATATAAATCTAAATTGTCGTTTTAGGAAAATGTACAAAAATGAAAATTATTTTACATTCACAAAACTTGGTCGTGTTAGTCAAGGCTATTTGAAAATGTAATTATTGTTTAGTATGTTTTCATTTGTAGCTTTTGAATTAGTGTACAAATCGTAATCAAATATCACGTAAGAAAAAGAAAAATGTATAGATTTAGCATGATATGCAGGTTACTAGTATTTTGGACGGAGTGAAAGAGAACGAGACATAAAGACAGATAGATAAATAGATAGGTAGGTAGATCTAATGATTTTAAAATTTAAATTGGTAAAATTGAATGAATACAAAAACAAACTTATATTTATAAATAGCCCAAAAGGTAACGACATATTTCTCAGTGAGATGTTCCCCGTTATTTTGGACATAAAGCGTGAGTATTACAAAGTATACAGGAAAGTTAGCACGAGAAAGATAAAAAAAATTTCCCAACCAAATTACAGACTTATTTCTTTATTTAGCTGTGTAAGCAAAATCAAGGAAAGGGTCAGTTGTAAACATGTATACAATTACTTGCATGAAAATGATCTTATTTTAAGTTCAAGAAAAGTTTAATAGGAAAAGCCACAAATAGCTGAGAATAATTTAATCATCCGAGAAATGTGGTGTAAACAAGCATATTGAAACACACACACACACACACACACACACACACACACACACACACACACACAGTAGATTACAAATTATAGCGGTTTAGAGGGGAAAATTTCACCGACCGACAAACCCAGTATAGCCTTAACACCAGCCGAGCGCTCTACACTTGCGATATCCGAGCAGACACCCCCAGTCCTATCCGTTACACCTTTAATCTGCCTTCAGAGACATGTCTCTGAGTAGAGACAAGTCTCTGAGTAGAGACAAGTCCCTGAGTATAGACAAGTCTCTGAGTCTCAAGATCTAGTTTCCACCTAACTGCATCCTCCCTATTCGGTTTTATATGCATATGCGAAATCTTGCTCACAGGGCCAAATACAGCAGGGAGAAACGCAAGATCAGACCGGGGATCTAACCTGGGACCTACCTAACTATAACCAGCGTTCTATCCACTTGAGCTATCCTAGCCGACAGACCCAGTCCTACCCAATGAAGTAGTCAAATGATTGCCATTACCGTTTAGGTGATGAAAATCACATTGTGAAGGATCATATTCATTAAATATACCTTACACTACTATGCTGGAGAGACTAACTTCGATAACAACAATCTGGGTATGATTTAGACCATAATCCGTGATAAGCAAGTGCATGCATGCACACATACATATGTTAGAGAATGGAAGAGTATTCATGGATAATATTTATTTAAGAATTATCTAAGCAGCAAATAACATGAGTAACTCGATAACTTACTCCTGTAATTATTGTTGATCCCTAAAGCTGCAATGTATTCCAGAAGATTAAGCCGTGTTGAAGTACACATCTATGAAACTAACCTCACTTGAGTAGGCTCATGAGTATAAACGCAGTCAAAATACTCAATAATACTACTCATTTGTATCTAGTTACAGGGCAAATCAGCAAAATATGTTAAGATTATAAGGAATAAAGGAGACCTTAACTTGAACTTGGCCTATGGTTAGAGCGTCCGCCTCGGAAGCGGGAGGTTGTGGGTTCGATGCCCGGCCGAGTCATACCAAATACTTACAAAAATGGTACTTACAGCTGCCTCGCTTGGCGCTCAGCATTACGAGGTTAGTGTTAGGACTGGTCGGCATGGTGTCAGGATAATGTGACTGGGTGGGACATCATGCTGCATGTCTGTGGCATGATGCCCAAGTGCTAGGCACCACTATAAAATGCCGCACTGCAGACATCGTAGCGATATGACAGCAATTTTTTTAAAGCTACGTTTAAAATCCAAATCACACACACACACAGACACATTTGAACGTACAGAAGAATGGCTGTTGAAGCACATTATCGACTGCATATTCTGGTCTATATGCTTCCCATTAATAAAGAGGTACAAGGTAAATAACAAAATACAAATGTGAATACAACCAAGCTAATAGAGAAACTACATGAAAGAACTAAACAAGCACAAGGAATCTGGGTGGCCAAGTTGTCTAAAGCCATCTTGCCTCTGTCCGCTTGGTTTCGTTTCTCAGGCTCAGACAGTGTGGGTATGTGAGAAAGTTTGCCAGTGGCTTCCCGTGGGTCGGTTGTTCTTCTTCGGGGTTTTCCCGGGTTATTCCTCCAGGAATTATTCTGTCCGCAATGTATAGCCTATCATTCGCTGAAAGATGGTGCTAAACCCCAAACAACAGCAAGAAAAGGAAAAATACCCCTTCTTGAGAAGTAAAGTCTCTTTTATCATCGGCAATGGCACGTTCAAAGTAAACCCTTAGAGAGCTCATAGACAATAGGTAATCTTCTATACATTATACACTCTTGAAAGTGTTGGGTGTTATATAACACCTAGCACTATTTCAGGAATTTTTTTTTTATTTCTAAACTTTGTCAATTTTCAATTTTGATTTCTTTTTTCATTTATGTATTTTTGCATAGTCATATTTTGCATTTTGAACTGAATTTTTCGATTAATATAGACTTCCCCTGATAATATGTTGTGGAAAGCAAATTTTGGGTGGTTTTAAACTGTGTAGATTAAATAATCTACATAGATACTTTTAAGGACACAGGATATAATTAGGGGGCCTGGAAAGACCAACGTGAGTACTACTCACCCAAACCTGTTTAAATGCCAGTGCTCTAATTACACAACAATGTCGGCTCAGCCGGTGCAGTCAACCGGAACTAAGCTTAACGCATTTTTCATGACCAAACTAGAGAGAAGTGAGATAGCGAAAAGACTAGTAGCATACCACCACCACCCCTAGGGTGCCAGATAATAGATTTTGGGGATACAACACAGTGCCCAAGACAATCGGAGAGCCTTAAGACTCTGAAAACCCAGGGGATAGAAGAAAAAAAAAACAGTACTGACGGTCAGCAAAATGGAGGGATCAATAAGTACATAATCTATCCAAAGGTCATTGAAACTCCAATTCTGAAAACAAATGAATTAGACGTCAAAGGGGTGAAAGCAAAAATCACAACTGCTACCCCTATAATCACAGAGGTAGAGCCCAGACTAACAGACATCTTTGTCTCAGTTCTCCCTCTCGAGATAGGCACTAGTGAAATAATCCACAAAATTGAAACTAAACTCAAATCACAAGTGAGAGCAAATAAAATGGCAACCGTTTGAGGGTTCCAAAATGTAAAAACGGGGGTCAGGATCCTAAAAGAGGAGGCTAAAAAGACCCTAGCCTACTTCTACGTCACGGGATGTCTTCTCAAGACGTGATATAGGGATTGTGAGATTGATATATTATGCCCTCGGTACAAGCAGGTTGGCTACAGGCAAAAGGATTGTAATAACCAGCCCATGGCAGCAACTTATGCAGCTAAGACTGCAAATAACGTAACAGCAGAGAGGGTGAACAGACCATAAAATTCCGACAAAACAAATAAAACAAACAAAATAAAATCATCTCGTAGAAAGGTCCAGATTTTTACAAATTAACGTTTCCTTGAGATGTTTTATTTCTGTAATGGCCGATTATACTAATAAAACCTCAGTTCGAAATAGTAGCTGAAAAATAAAGTACTCTACGTGTTTATTTATTTTTTTGTTTATTTTTTGGACGACCAACGTTGGTAGGTACCCTCTCTGCTGCTATTAATTTATGTAAATTTACCACCATACCAAGTTTGATGAATATTTCTTAACGCGTTCTCCTCATCTTTTTCATCTTTATTTGTTCTATGTTTCAAGTAATATTCAAGTTCTGATGGTGGTTTTTCTATTTTTGGATTTATGTTCTTTCTGTGTTTATAATATATCAACAAACGTCTGTATCGATCTCCACCGCAATTTTTGCAAATCTGATATAATCCTCTAACGCCGTTGTTACATCCAACATCCAACACAACTTCGTGGACCAGCATGAGGATTTTTCTTTATAAGATAATTATGTTTTTTGCAATATTCTCCACGACATTTTTTATCACATTTGTTAGTGGTTCCTTGACGCAGCCACGCACAATTGTTCATTATATGAATGATATCTTTTTAATTAAATTTATTAATTTATCCAAATATTTTATCAAGACCCACACGATATCTTGTTCTTGGATCATGTAAATTTATTGTTATAAATCCATGTGGAGTAGCTTGCGCTCGTGAGAAGAAATTTTTGAATTTAATTATATCCATGTCACCACCACTCCAAGTTTGATGAATATTTCTAAGTGTGTGTGTGTCTACGCCATTAAACACAACTAAAATGTTGCAGTTGTCTCTAATCACCTTCGGAATTTGTGTGAGTAACATAGATCACGTCTGTATTTTTATGTCTACCGCGGGAAAATATTCTGGCTGTATTTGATTGTTTATCTAGCATCACATCGTCGTATACAACTAAATTATTAATAAATCCGTCTAAAACATCTACGGATGGTGCTTCATCAATATCGGTTATAAACTCTATAACATCATTACCTTCATCCAGTAATCGCGCGTTTTCATTGAAATCTTTAAGTACATCATAACATCGTTGATCATCAGCGGATGGTGCTACTAAATACAATTTATCCCATTTCAACCATCTCATTATCAGATTAAGTAATAACTGCGTCTTACCCGATCCAGATGGTCCTATGATAATCATTCTGATGGAATTTGGTAACGCAGGGTGGTGTTTAACTGGCTCTCATTTTCTTGTTGCTGAGAAGTCAATTATATCCATTTATATTATGTCATGAATTTATATTGCTTACGCTGTAGAGTTAAAACTCCAACTACTGATTTAGCTACGGTTACAACAAAAAATAAAAAAATAGCGTATGGTGGAAAATGTTCTGTATGCGGTAGAAAGAAATTTTCGTTTTTACCTAATAAGCGCGGTGGTGATATTGCTAAAATGATGTCAAACTTTCCAGGTGCTCCATGGGCTAAATACAGCGGAGAAAAACATCTACCAGGATATAATTATTGCGGTCCTGGTACCAAACTTGATATCAGGCTCGATAATCAAGATCAACCAAAACCAGGCGAGGAACCAATAAACGCTATTGATCGAGCTTGTCACGCTCATGATGTAGCTTATAAAAGTAAAAATCTACAAGATAGACATATTGCAGATGTGAAATTAATTCACGCGTTAAATTCCATAAAAAATAAAAATATTAGAGAATCATTAGCTAATTGGTTAGTAAGATCCGCGATGAAAGGTAAATTAGCGCTTGGGGCTGGTAATTAATAATGGAATCGATTTATTATTCACCAAGAGGATACTGGAGAGGCAAAGCAGCAATTGGTAAACTTGCTGATGCAGCAGCGGTTAAACATTCTACTGCTAAAACGTAGTTATCCAAACAAACAATATGGCAAATTTATCTACCACCACCGAAACGAATTCAGTACGCGTATTTCGATGTCAGTGTTCCTAATAAAGTTCATCAAGCTGATATTCTGTTTTTACCGCATGATACTGTGCGTAGAAAAACACACAAATACGCGTTAACCGTAGTTGATGT
Organism: Sinohyriopsis cumingii; assembly: GCA_028554795.2. Classification (NCBI taxonomy): domain Eukaryota; kingdom Metazoa; phylum Mollusca; class Bivalvia; order Unionida; family Unionidae; genus Sinohyriopsis; species Sinohyriopsis cumingii. The sequence continues at coordinate 65,196,787 of CM068833.1, read as the reverse complement.
TGCAAGTAGATACAAAGAAGCAGAGCCGCTATCAGCGAAAACATCATCTGAAGTAGCCGATGCGTTTGAACGAATTTATCAACGAGGACCATTACGATGGCCACAGCTACTACAGGTTGATCCTGGTAAGGAATTTCTTGGTCCAGTATCATCGTTGATGAAACAACATAATACAAAAATACGACGAGGTCATGCTGCAATTCACCGTGATCAGGCAATTGTTGAGCGATTTAATCGAACACTTGCTGAGCGGTTATTTGGATATCAATACGCGAGGGAATTTATTCAGGATAAAAGATCTCGCGAGTGGGTTGCAAGATTGCCAAGCGTGATAGCTGAATTAAATAATGGGATTACACGAACAACCAACATGAAACCCATTAATGCAATTCCAAAAAAAATATACCAACACAACGAAAAGATGTTGAAAAACAAAAAATATTGGGTGATGTTACAGTTAGATATTTATATGAGCCTGGTGAACTTGAAGGTGGTAGCGCGAGAGCGACTGATCCTATTTGGAGTGTTACCACACACAAAATATCCACCGTGACAAGATCCTCAGGTAGACCTGCAATCTACAGATTAGATTCGGTTGCTCCTCAACGTGGATTTACACGTGAACAACTACAAATAATCCCCGAGGATACACAACTACCACCGCGATTACTTGACTAGCACCCCGACGTCGATTACACTCAAGACAGGTCAACATGGTATTTTCTCGTGTATGACCGCGACTATTATCTTTTCTATCTACGGTAAATTGTCTTGAATCATTACTCGAATACCTCCACAGCATTATACAATTGCAACTTGCGCAATGATTATTCTGCTGCTGTTTTAACTCAATAATAAATTCAACATCAAGATCAAAGTCACGTTTATTTTTCTTATCAGATTGTTTGTATCCGATTAATTTTTTTCTTATTATATCATCATCGATGATGTTAAATTTATCAACGATTTCAGGAATTATAATTCTACGTAATTGAGATATTTTTCTGATCCTCGATACCGCTAAATAAACTAAATTTGACCACTCGATACGATCGTCTACAATCCACACTCGTGTATCAGAAATAGTTAATCCCTGGGACGAGTGGATCGTCATAGCGTATCCCAACACCCATGGAGATTTGTCAGCGCGTAATGCATCTTCGACCACACTGATATCAACGGCGACAATATCATTTAATACGAGACTCTGTTTTTCAGTCTGTCCTGGAATATCAACATTAATATTCTGTTTTCGTGTATCTGATGGTCTATAACACAACGGTATGGGTAATTCTGAGTATTTTTCTTTATGTAGTTGAAATAACTGCTGTTGTAAATCGTCTCTGATTATTTTTCTGCTTGCTACTATCAAATCGGTGGGTCTCCATAAATTTAAAAAATCACTCATTGAGGTTTCTGAGATCACTCCACGTATTATTTCACACTGAATTTTGTTTGATTGTAATCTGATTATTTTTTTAAACTCCTTTAAATTTGCATCGAGAGCTCTATGATCATCATCTATTTCTTTGTAATAATCAACGAAATTTTTTAACCAATCATGTGGAGATGGTCCAACAAAAGGCGGCGGTTGACCATGATCGCCACACATTATTATAGCGGTATTTTTCGTCAACAACCAATCAAGAAAGGTTTTTAATGTATCCAATGACACCGTACATATCTCGTCCCAAATAATTATTTTAGGTATATATTTTTCTCCCATTCGTTCAGGAGTCCATGTATCCCCACACCACCGAAAGAAACTACGATACGTACACGATTGTACTTGCCGCTGTTTCATTTCGCGTGCAAGTCTATGTGTGGGTGTCAGCACGATCATATCTGAATTTCTAAAAACATTAATTGCTCGAGTCGTCTTTCCGCATCCACCAGGTCCATTGAGATATACTGTCTTATATCTAGTTATTGGATCACTCAATGATGGCGCTTTCGACATTTCTGATATTTTATTACCCTTACGATAAAAATCTCTCATTGGAACATCTGCTGATTCTGTATAATTGTGTAATAATTCTTTTTTTATTCTCCACGAACCCAATCGTTCATCATTACTTGTAAATTTCATAACAGATTCTAAATATTTACTTGAAATATAAAACGAATCTGTTGCGACTCTGACTGCGGTCTCAGGAAATCTATTAATCATCGATAATAAATTTATAGAAACATAAGCCAACATGGAAGATCTTAGATGAGTATATTGCGGGGAGACGTCATTTATGTAACTAACGATCGTACCCAATTTTGTTCCGTCGGATAAATAAACACTTTCTCGATTTACAAATATATTTCTCGCTGTTGTATCAGCGATTATAAAATCGTACTCGGCATCATCTAGAATTAATCGTGCGTGATGTCTTTTATCATCATATGCACCACCTTGAGTAAATTTACCTATAATTTTTCTACCGAGATCTTTTGCGGTTTTGAGCTTATTCTCGAGAATTTTAGGAATATCATCTTCGGAAACATCAGGATATGTTTCCTTAAACTCGCTAATAACTTCATCGAGATTGATAGAATCTGACATGGGCAACCAAACTTTCGTCTGTGCATGATATGATATAATTGCCTCACTAACCACCAACGATGTCAGTATCGCACAATCTAGCATATATCGTAATAAAACTATAGGTGCCCAACGTTTTTCACAAAAATGTCTACCAAACCAAACATAACAAATCTTGTGAAGATTTTCGTTAAACTCGAATGATTCAATACAGGCGAATCCAGTCAGATCAAAATCAGGTAATGGTCCATTAATTGCCACTCTCGTCATCTCGTTTGTAGGGTGACCAAATCTTTTAAAGTATACAGAACAATCTCCGTATCCTAGAAAACTTCCTGGATGACATGCAACCATATCAACCGAAATAACATCATTGTAATTATATTTGGTATTCCATAATCCACCGTGTCCGTATTCGACGCAACTTGCGCGTACGTCCTCGAGTAAATCAAATCGTGTTGGTTTCCATGAATTTTTTTCTCTAGCAAAATGAGCCGCAACAGATGGAACGGTAAAACAATTAGTTAGTAATTTGTCAGTATTTTCCGCGTGCTTGCACTCTAAAAACTTCTCCGCGAGATTTTTCATCTCGTCATGGAGGGATTCTGTTCGATATATTTCACCATTTGGTCTGACAAACTGATCAAATTCACCTTCCTCATTACTTTTAAATAACCATACTGATACAGGATCGTTTTTACTTATTTCGTTAATAAAATCAAACATTCTCATATCTGAGGGGTAAAATCTAACAGTTCGATCACGTGGAAATATGGTTACTGCGCTAGTCCATGCGTGCGCGTTATGATCAATAATATTTATTGGAGTTCCTTTCGATTTATATTTAGATTCGTACAGTACCTCTCACGTTATTGTCGCTACGGTTATTGGAAATTTTCATAGTTTTCCTAACTCAGCAACATCTTTTATTGTAGCACCGGTATCCTTAACTGAATCAGCCCACGAGTTTATTTTTTCACGCCTTAAATCAGTTAATCCATTTCCACGCATCGCGTTTGTAAAGTGTTCTATTACTCGTTCGGCTACACAATTTAACCTTGAAAATTTCATGGGTGCCAGTTTATCAACGTTGGGTTTTTTATTTATCTCATAGATTCCATAAATAACCGCTGTTACAGGATACGCTCGCTCATAATACGGTTTGTCAATACCAGTCAGTAGACCCGGTCTGGAATTTTTACTTAATATGACAGTTTTATTATTGCCAAGGACAGGATCATATTTGTCACGGATAATCCAACTACCTGTTTCTGTTAATACAATAAATTTTACTCTGAAGAAATATTTTTGATTGCCCTCGTAATCAGCGATGTAGTTAATGATAGTTGCCGCTCGCTTGTCATTCATTGTGGCGTCCTTGACGACAGTATTGCGTATAATCTTGAACGTTGACCATGTATGAGATGCACCATCTGTGTAAAATTCTTTTTTGGCGTCGTGAATTTTCGAGATCAGACTTTTATTTTTCGGATCAACCAAATCTCGCACTGGCAAGTCTGGAGATAATCTGTCGAGGTTGAATTTATATTTAACAGGCCTAGTTTGGGATAATCTCTCAAACTCATTCATATAATTAAAACAAATATTTAAATAAAGAAAATTATATATATACAATGTCTCAATGCAAATGGTTGATGATCGGCTCAGTAAATCGATGCAACAAATCCTGCAGAAAGGAATTTTGTTGGATGCACTTACAAAGTATACGACGAGGAAGTCTGGGACCAATACCGTGTCTGCGATGTGGTATTGGAGTGCGAGGAAAAACATGATTATGTGGAAAGCGCGGTGGAAAACGGTTCAGAGAACTTAAAAGATATTATGACAAAAAAAAATAATAATGGTGAAAACGCTATAAAATCCGTGGAGAATGATATATTAAGATTTCAGACAAACAATGATTTAAACAAATAATATTATTGAATATATGGAGCAAAATATATTTGTTCCACATCCCATTATAACAAACTATGAATCAGATCGTAATGGTATGATCAGACATTGCAGGTTGAAGAGACCGGTTGGCGTTGTTTCTAATACTGGCTATCTTAGATTTACAGTTGGGAGGAAAATATATCTGTGTCATCGATTCACGTATGAGTGTTTCTTCTGAGTGATCAATGACGGTCTAGTGGTCGATCATATTGATGGGGATCCTCAAAACAATACTTTATCCAACCTTCGTGTTGTCACGCAAAGCGTGAACTCTGCATGTGGTAATACAGGAAGATGCAAGACAGTTTCTAGAAGGGCGGTAAATTCCACAAACATAGAAACTGGCGAAGTAATTTTATTTCGTTCAATATGTTCTGCAGCGAAATATTTTGATATTCACCCGCTTTCAGTACAAAGAGTAGCAGAAAATATATATAAAACCGCTTTCTCGAAATAATATAAACAGAGAATCACCTTCCGATATCAATAATTATAATCTCTACTTTGAATTACATTTATTAACTATCATTACCACCTCGAATTAATTTTTTTAATTTATGTCACAGAATTTCCCCCATGCACTACTTATTTTTTGACTCATGAAAGGGAGGTAATTTTATGATCCTCGGTATATGGTCATAATTATCTACGGTTTCTAACTTACAAAAATATGCAGTTCGTGTATTTTTCTGTTCTATTCGTGAAACATTTAGAACAACACAGCACATAGACAGCATATACATTACATCTAAACTACAGAAAACCGACATTTATATGCCAGCTTACTGAGTGTAGAATCCAGCGTCTAGTCTGTACCGATTGTGGCGGGTTAATTTTAGATCTACAGTACAGGGATCCTGCATGTATTTACTCGATTACAGAAATACGTGTATATAGTATTTGGAATTAAAAATCAGTTGCATTTTTCCTTGTTCAGAGCAAAATATACATGATATATATTTGTATACGTATTTGTGTGCGTATGTGTGGTTACTTTTTTATCGAGTAATATTAACAACTAAATACTCCCTTGACCATATGTTCATGGATACAGATTTACGAGTGGGAAATCTCGTAATATATATTTCTCCATAGAACAGATATAGAGAGGACTGAAAATCTCGTAATAGTCATAGGAAGGATGAAAAAATCTAGCAGTTATGTTATAGGAAGGATGAAAACATCTAACAGTTAGATGTTCTATCATAGATGGCGTGGTATAGTAAATAGGAAATTCCTTAATCCAGCTTTATAAATCTAACTTGTTTGGTGAAAACGTATTTCTTGAATTCAGAAACCGTTGTTTTAGTGCAAGTATATTTGAAATTAGTTCCTTAGCTATATATTAACTTCCGAAACATATGTTTGTAACAAGATTCGATGGCTCAATCAGTATGGTATTGGACTGTGACGCTCGCGGTCCAGGATCGAATCCCCATGGCTGACAACTTGTCGGTGGTGCGCATAATTGCGATTTTTATAATAATTGGGGGAACCGCAAAACCCCCCGCTCAGCAAAATTCAACCATCATATCGATACATATTTTCGTATCACCTACGGGATTGATTATTGTGGGTGGAATTTTGCAGAGCGTATATGTTTGTACTGTCCTTGCATATATTCATTGTATATATCCATTTCATTGTATATATACATTTGCTTAATTAAGTTATATGTTTGTGCCGTCTAGTGCATAATCTGAGCTCGCTAATACACTCGATAGGGGCTCTTCATTCATAATCTGAGCTCGCTAATACACTCGATAGGGGCTCTTCATTCATTGTATATGTTGTACTGTCCTTGAAACATCCCGACGAACTCGCTAAAGACTCGATAGGGGTTCTATAGGGATATTTTTTTTTTTATTTTAAAGATTTATATATTACATAATGAACCATGAAAATATCAATGACATTATTTCTGCTATTAAAAAATTGAAAAAAGATGGAATTAATATATCCGATGAACTAAATCCTGAAAAAATAGTTTCTGATTTTGAGATTTTACAAGAACGTAAAAACCAGGGAACACACACACTATCATCTGAATACAAGCTCATGAAACGGATTCAGGTGACAATGTTTCAGTCACTAGCTACCGTAGAAGATAATCAGGTGAAGGAATTCGTTCCTCTCTCTGCCGCAGTAGAAAGAATTAGATCGCTGTTATCCCACGAGTACGAGGAAAAGAAAACAATTAGTACTCGCATAAGACTATTAAGAAAAATTATGTTAGAGAGTAACCCCGTTACTGGTGAAATGATCCAAAGTAATAATTCTGGTGAAAATGAAAATGAAAGTTTTGGTAACTGTGGTCCCTGTCAACGCTGACCACGTGTAGATCTTTGATCAGAAATTGATGGGCTAGAATTATGTAAAATGATCAAATTTTCAGAAAAAAAAAAATAAAAACATATTTCAGAATAATTTTTTTTTGCAAGGCTGATTAATTTATACCAATCACCATATCAGTAATAAAACAATGTTTTATTTATTTTGAAATATTATTTTTTTAAGCTGATCGAATTTAATACAGCAGTGAGTCTGATCTCTGTTACAAATGTTCTCGACGGAGCTCATCTAACTGTTAAGAAATCCTCGTGTCCGTGTTTTCAAGTGTATAAAAACCCTCACGTGTGGTACATTACATAATATTTAAGAGTTCACATACAGATTTATCACAAGTTCTTCTCCACGTATGTCAATTAAGCGATTAAGGTGGTCTGTGAGTTTAAAATTTATTCGTGTTAACATATTATTGTGATACCGCAGATACACAGGATTAGTTGGTTCCTGCACGATTAAACTTCCGGGGGGAACTTGTGGTGTAAATGTATATAAAATATATCCTTGTTGAGCCTGATTTGATCTTCCGAGATCTATTTGATAGCTGCCATCGACTACGTCACAAACCAGAGTGACCACGATTGTCGATGTTACATTAACGATTCCCGGAGATACGTGTCTCCCGCCGCCATGTGGATCATTATCATATCTAAGAACAGTTGCTAGTGGTGCCAGTTTTTTCCACGCATCGTGTATTTTAGGAAAATATTCATCGATGACATCATTGACAGATTTTCTTAATTTATCTGGATTATAATCAGGAAACTTAAACGTTACAATGTCAGCTTCGGGTATTTTGTATTTGGCTGCGAAGGATTTTTTGTAATTGCTTGATGACTTAAGAACCATATCTCTAATTCAATTATAGATAACTTCAGAAGAATTAACTATATAATTTAAAACTTCTATGTACCTATTAATATTATCGCGCGCAGATGTCAAATCAGATAAATACTCTTGAAAACTATCACGTAAATTATTTACCTGTATTTCATGGTCTGAGTTTATTGAAGCAAATATAGAATCAATATTCAAAGCAATAACACGTTCATTAAGATTATAAAAAGGAGCTTTAGGATCATATATAGGATATCCCCTCCCCCCCATTCTGGTTTTACTTCTATGTAATCTAACCAATCTGAATTCATTTTGATATCATGACGAAAACTATTCTTTGACGTAAAATCACCCCTCGTTGGTTCTGGTGGTCCTTCATACACCGGGGGGATTTCAGGCCAACCTAGTACGGATCTGATTGAAGATTGATAAATGTCAACGACGTAATCGGGAGAATGTATCTCAACCGTCGAGGACAGGGTCGGTTCATGAACATTAATTGATATTTTTGCTTCTTTTCCGGTTATTGATTTTATTCTACGCTGAAATTCCTCATTGATTTGTTCGATCTCATAACTGCCAGTTGGTATTCCAGCAACAACCCAGTCAGGTGTTCCATCGGGTTTATTTTTACTAGCAAATACAAGCGAATTATTTGCTGGTGTACCATGAAATGATTTTGATCTGATATTTGGCCAGCTGTAATATACCCGTAATTGCGCTAGTGCTATTTCTTTTACTGGAATTGCAGTAGGAAAATTAACACTAAATTCAGGATTAGACGAACTTACCGAGATCATCGTTATCTTTGGCGGAGTTGTGTTGGTCACGATCTGCTGAAGTAATTCTGTCATTATTAATACTTGTATCTTTAATACCGATACCTTCGTCGTATATTTTTGTCATCATTGAAAACTCGAAATCAGATATAATTCCATCACTAAGACTCGCTGATAACAACGAGGATAATTTCGAGTATGCTACCGTCCTGTGTGTAATTTTATTATGTAATCGGATAATTTTTCGTTCGTGCAAGTACATATTTTTTTGCGATGATATTAAGCACACCTGCAATAGTTGTTGCTGCTGAAGTACAAATAGTTACAGCTGCTGGTGCCATCATTGTCACCGCTGATAATATGACACCGGTTCAAGCAACAACAGCGGATACTGAATAAACAATCACATCAACGATTACTAATCGTCGTCGATATTTTTTTACTTTTACTGTATATTGATCGACTTGATCTTTTAGCACCGCCTGCCATTCACGCGCTTGATTGTACCTGTATTGTGCACCGTCCATATATTTTTTTATGCAGTAACCAATTGAGGTGTTTCAGCTACAAATTCCAAACACTACCAGTAAGATGTTGCGGTTAATTTCTCATCAGCTGCTTCCAGAATAAATATTTCTTCGGCTCCGCTATTTAATATAACAGATACAACCCCCGAAAACCAATCGGTTGAATGACGCCATGGAAACGTTGTAAATATTTCAAATTTTGCAGCACTGAACACGGACAACCTGTACACGCCAGTGACTGTTGCGGTATATTTGATAGTTTTATTTTGCTGCGACCATGATGCAAATCCCGATGATACCGTGTATACGATGTTTGTGATATGTCCGGGAGTTATTCCAGCTGAAATTTTAATCAAATTGGTTTTGTTGACGATCTCAGGAATTCCCGCTACGATGTTTTGCTTTGTTCGTTTGATCGTGTCTAGGTTAGTTTTGATATCAACGAGTTTTATGTCAATGGCGTGCGGACTGCCAAAGAATTTATTTATGGATTCGTCGGTTTTTTGAAAATTTCTTCGAAATCTTCCAAAAACGTCCACGTGAACATCATACTCGGCCCGCAGCGTGGATAGTTTTCCATCCACGTTGTCGACGTATTTTTTTGTTGCTGCGTCTTCGTCAGATGTTGGATCTCTTAAAACTACTATTTTATTTCCGTTCATGCTGAGTTCACCCGTCATTGTGTCGCCGGTGTTTTTCACGCGATTAGCAACGCTTCTTGCAATTTCATTTCTAATTGTTGCAAACGATATACTTGAATCTCTGATTCTACCACCGTCAGTAAACACGGGAATATTATCCGTAACTGCACCAAGTACTCGTCGAACTATATCATTCCATCTGATATTGCTCGTTTTTAGTTTACCATATCGATCTTGAAAAATAACAACCTCATCTGGGTCAACTCCAGCCAGGTTCATGATATCAGCGAGGTCATCTTTAGTCACATACTTCGACAGATCAACGTCATCGAACTTTTTCTTAACGCGTGAGGATCTTCTTCCGTAAATATCAACCATCATAATAAGACTTATTGTTTAAAACGCTTTACGCGCAACGAATCGGTTACTTGTATAATCATGCACAACTTTATGTGGTGGTTTGGATGATTTTGATATAGCGTCGAGTACATTAATTACTTCACGGCCACATATTGGCGGATCTGTCATTGTTTGTGTGAGTAGCGTTGAATACCAAACTTTATAACCAGAGGTTCTTGCGTGAAGTGGTGCGACATACTTGATAAATTCAACGGGTGGAGCTAACCCGTACGAATCAAAATAAACGATTCCACGTGGATCAACCGCGTATGATACCCAAAGAGTACCGGGTCCTGAATTCGAGTCTAGATTAATAATACCTGTTTCGAGTTTGTTTGGTTGTTTCGGTAATTGATCTCGCATAAAAACACCTCTAAAGGCTTTTATTTTTAATTTTTTAGCAGCATCAAGTAAATCAAAACTTGATGCTGGAACGTCTAACGTGGAAGCCTTAGGCCTCTCCCCCAACGAGATCCTGGCAATCTTAAGCCGCGTCCCTTTTTTTGTATCCATTTCCTGTTGCTTTCTTTAGAGCCATTCCAGCAGCTGTTCCAACAGCACCTAATGCGGCTGCTTTTGCTACGGCTGGAGCAGCAGCAGCTATTAACGCTGGAATAGCCGCGAGAAGTGGAAATATACCACCCGTTTTAACCATGTCTTTGATGGCGCTCGGGGAAAGACGTAATTGAACTCCAGTTTTTGATTCTAGAGCTTTATTGAAATGTTTAATCTGATTATTTGTCAACGATAATTTGTTTGGACCACCACCCATCTGATCTCGTTTTAGTGATATTTTAGTTCCGCATTTGCTGGTGGTTTTTGATTGAAGCTTTTTTACCTGACCAGGAGTCAGAGTAACATTGACATGACTATACGACATTTTTATATAAATAATATTTTTCTGAATAATTAAAGATTTTCCACTGGTGCATCAACGACTCTCATTCGACCACTACCACCTTCAAGTAACATGGCTTTATCGCTAAGTATGACCGCGATTGCTCTGTAGGTGCCTCGAATAAGAGGTGGACCAGCTATATCAGGAGGAGGGTTAGTAACACGAGCTCGAAAGTGTATATCAACGACAGATTGCTTGGATAAATCAAGATGCTCCAGCGAAAAATAATAAATCGGATATAAAGTTCTGAAATCTAATTGTGATATTTGCAAACCAGTATCTATATTTTGATCACGTCCCATAAATGACATCAAACGATGATATGCACGCGCTACATGATTTTGATCAAAATTTAACAATATATCCTCAGCCGGTTCTTGATGTCCATTTATCCGTAAGGAAACTTCATTAACTCCAAGGTTATCAAATATCATATGTGAACGTTCTTGATTATTCGTCTGAGCATTATCTTGCAGCGCAATAAAAATATGTCGTTGCGCAGAAACACCTTGCTGTGATGCTATATTCCATGTAAATAAACCATTAACAGAACTTTGAGCAGCATCTGTGGTTACTGTTAACCATGATATCAATGATTTACCGCCTTGATCCATAAAAGATAGTAATTTTTGTTCTTCAGTAATAGATGGTGTCATTACTGGCATCCACAATGAGAGTTTTGATATATTTACTTTACCTACAGCAACACCAGCACCTCGCCAGATTGCATCATTATCATTACCTTTTCTTACGAGTACAACTGTGTGCTTAACTCCAAAGATGACCTTTCTAACATTTCTACAAAATCCAAAGATGTGAGATAATGGAATTGCACATGAGAAATTTCTATTATCTCCCGACAACGCTGATCGGCGTGTTGCAAATCCTAGGTTGTAAGTCGCACTAACACTTTTTATAATATCAAAAGCAGCATCCGGTCTGTCTTCGTGTTCAAAATCAACCGGTTGTGGATCAACTGCAGTACCCTGTGGGGTCCGTAACTTAATATACTGAACATGATCAGCGTTGTCAGTAATATCCTTGGCAAACATTATTGTTGGACCGGCTGATCTTGTAAAGTCGTCAGAATATCTCGCTAGACCAATTATTGTTGTAGCAACATCAACATCTTTCTGAATTGATTCAATATTTTTTCAATCAATCATGTATGTGGCGCTATCAAACAGTGTCATAATTCCGTTGTTGACAAAACCAACACGCAAATTGGCAGCATATGGCGTATTAGCTACAACATTCGTTACAAGTCTACCTTCTACTTCAATAAACGCATCAGCGGGTAAAAAATATCTACTTGTATCGTGAACCTGTAATTCGATTCTCCCCCGCTGATTTGGTTGTATTGCGTCATAGGAATAAAATTGATAATCACGTACAGATTCATACTTAAGGACAGGTGCCTCCATATCAAACGCTGGGTCTGATTCGCGCTTGAACATTTTTATTATAATTACCATTTTTCAAATGGTGATCATCGTCGACGAAGACCGCTTCCTGCCATTAAATTCGTTGTTATATTTTTTTCTGCTTCTTCAGATATCGCCGCTAGTTTTTGATTTGCAGCTTGATTTATTATTTTACTGACATCTGCAGGCATCACCTCAGTACTTGGTAATTTTACTGGTGGTTGTCGTTTTCGTCGCAATAATCGTGCTAGTCTTTCTTTGATCGCCGAGAACGCCTTACCAGCAACATTGACAATTACACCAGGAACTTTATCACGAACAATATCAATAGCTTTCATCGATAAATCGATAATTGTTTTGCAACGGGTGCTACTTTTGGAGCTATCCTTGTAAATAATCCCTGAATAACATCACCAAGTCCATCTCCGTAAGTAGCTCTATAGACTGGTAATCGTGAGTTTACCGCTCTGACCTGTACAGGTTTGCGATGATTATTATGTATTATCATCTTATTTTTATTTACCATTTATCTAACAACTAGTCATCAACAAGTTTATCGATAAGTTCTCGGTAAACGCCGATATCCATGATACCACCTTGAAATAATCGCCGACAAATATCAGATGCTTCATTAATTAATTCTGGTGAATTATTTCCGGCTCGTTTTCCTCCTATGAGAACTTCTAACAGTGACACGTCATTGATGACATTATCAGGACAAACAAAATCATCTCCCAGACCACTGCCAGTAGCTCCTTCTTCTTCTTCTGATTTCTTAGGTGATGTTATTCTAAACATCTCCTTAAATTTCGACAGCGGTGAAAAAGATTGTTTTTGTTCTGCTCGTTGCAGAGGTGGAGGAAGTTTCCGCTGGAAGGGTTGTTCTTGTTCTAGTTGTTCCAGTCTCTCTCTATAAAGTATTTCTACTTCTTTATGAAGAGTTCTGTATTTCAAATCATTACTTTCAACCCGTCTTTTGTTTGCATATATGCGATATATCCATTTAATAAGATTATCATCATTTGTACTCTTATGAGGGTGGTTTAAAATATCAGATTTATTAAATAAAGAATATAATATTTTTTCAGGTAATTTTTCTCTTTCAGTGTTTCTAATATCTTAGGCAAACCCTTCCTTAAATTTTGCAATTAATTCTACGTTTTTTTCTTCTGGTTTGGGTTTAGATACATGTTTTTTTTGCACGTCGGCGACTTCAGTACGAAGGTTTCCAATTTCTTCAAGTATTTCCTCACCAACAGGTGGAGGCTGAGCCGCAGCTATATTAGTTGGAAGATCTCGTAAAATCTCCCCTGTCTGTCTAGTTCTTCTTGCTATCTCTTCAGTCTGTGCTGCAGCTCTTTGATGACAGTTGTAACTTTCTTAGTAGCTGCAGTGACGGGCTTAAACAGTTGTTTAGTGTCCTCTTCATACTCAACTTGTGCTTCTTGCTGCGCTTGCAGATTTTTTCTGAATGAGTCTCTGACAGGAAGAAATTTTTTAATTGCTTCTAATCGTTCTCGAGCTATTCTTGCAGTATGAGATTCCGAATGTACCATTTTATTATAACATAATGATTTAATTAATATCAGCAGAATGGGTGTAAATTTAATTAAAAAGATATCATTCATATAATGAACAATTGTGCGTGGCTGCGTCAAGGAACCACTAACAAATGTGAAAAAAAATGTCGTGGAGAATATTGCAAAAAACATAATTATCTTATAAAGAAAAATCCTCATGCTGGTCCACGAAGTTGTGTTGGATGTAACAACGGCGTTAGAGGATTATATCAGATTTGCAAAAATTGCGGTGGAGATCGATACAGAAGTTTGTTGATATATTATAAACACAGAAAGAACATAAATCCAAAAATAGAAAAACCACCATCAGAACTTGAATATTACTTGAAACATAGAACAAATAAAGATGAAAAAGATGAGGAGAACGCGTTAAGAAATATTCATCAAACTTGGTATGGTGGTAAATTTACATAAATTAATAGCAGCAGAGAGGGTACCTACCAACGTTGGTCGTCAAAAAAATAAACAAAAAAATAAATAAACACGTAGAGTACTTTATTTTTCAGCTACTATTTCGAACTGAGGTTTTATTAGTATAATCGACCATTACAGAAATAAAACATCTCAAGGAAACGTTAATTTGTAAAAATCTGGACCTTTCTACGAGATGATTTTATTTTGTTTGTTTTATTTGTTTTGTCGGAATTTTATGGTCTGTTCACCCTCTCTGCTGCTAACGTAATAAACCTAAGTGCAGACGAAAATGAACGCCTACAAGAAGAAACAGGAAACTTCCTAACAGATCCTAAACATATAAAGCTCCAAAGTAACAACAATGAGGGAATATAGACAGTAGACATACAATGCACACCATGGACTAATGATATGCAAGACAAACAAGAGACAAACGTCATGCAGTGTAATGTAACATAAGAAACTGCAACTAACGACCACGTGTCTATCTACTCGAAATATTTATACTAGCCGATAAACGTACCCAAAATTAAAACGATTATCAAATTTCAAGTGACAAGTGACTGTACATTTGTGTGTATACATTACTTTAGCCTGGGATCCGGAAACCCTAGAAATACTTTCCCCCATCCAGCTCTGGTATTAGTTCTCCATTAATTCAGGTATTTACTATTTGACGAATTTCCTGTTATTTCCTTTCCATACAACTTTGCAAATCCTAAGTGACATTCTCTCTGTAGGTCTTGCTATTTGTTTAAAGTTTAATAGTTGTGTTCTGTTTTTACTTTGAGTGAGCTGTTATGGTCAAATTTCGTGACTTGTATTTATTTTTTATATTTTATTTATTTACAGTCAGTGCATGAGTGCTTCTCTCTCTCTCTCTCTCTCTCTCTCTCTCTCTCTCTCTTACCAGTTTTTCCATATACATAAATGTATTTCTTTCAGGATTTCGAATTCCTTAATGGCAAGTCTTTTATGTTGCTGTTGGAAAGTGCTATTTAGGACCCGTGGGGCTCTTGTTTTCCAGTTGCTCGTTTCCTTCTCAGTTCTTTTCCATTTGCACTTGTTCTCTTTGTATCTCGTCTCCTCCGTTACTAATTCCTTGCTCTTAGTTTTCCATATTTACTGTTTCTCTTCGTGCAGCGTGTGTATTTATTTTCTCTATTGCGAGTCTTATAGCTTGCATCTTATCCCTATCAATTCATTTTACATATAGGAAGGGCAGTATTTCACCGAAAGTTTTTTGATGGACTGGCTCCACGGTCAAGAAGTCAATCGCCTGTGTTGCCGCGCGCCAGCCGGACACTAGAATCTTTTCCTTATCGGATTCGGTCTAATAATATTTTGTGTAAAATAAATGTTGCAAAACTGAAATTTTAAATTCTTTTTTGCTTGTTTTCATTGATTAAATGTAGATAAATTATTATCCCAATCAATATTTTCAAAGTATTTGATATAGTCAAATGTTCACATGTTTAAATTCCCATCCCGTAAAGATGGCGAGTTTGGTAGTAGTCAGATTGTAATTCAGTATGATTTCTATTCACATCGATTCGTAGGCTTGCGCCGTACTTGTCATTGCCAAAACTTTCTCTCTGATCGCAACGATTATTTCTGAATGTCTTTTTCAACATACAGTTAATACGCGGTTTGGTTGGGGCAGAGCCTGCTGTAACTTATTTTGCCGTACCGACTTTTTGTTGGTCTGGAGGCCATCCGGAAGGCGGATATTCTCATCACACAACAGTTTGTATGGATCATAAGGGATTGACGCCCAACCATCGTTGTTTTATTATACAGTATATAGCTCAATATGCACTTTTACGAGTTCAACTGTTTTAAAGGAATAATTTTCAATGAAAAAATATAAAATTGTATTAAAAATATAAAATAGAAGCTTGACGTATTTATGATTTATTTATTTATTTATTTATCCTAATTGTTATAAACTAGAATTAATTAAGAGTTTATATGTTCCTGCTATGAAATATTATCAAATGTTTACCGTGGGAAGTTGACTCATTCAGAAAATGGAAGCAACCTATACTATGCTAGAAGAATCGATCGACACCCGTGACTTTTGTTAAAGTACTATTGACGTCATCAGTTGGCTAGAATAGGTCTAATAGCATGTTCTACCTTTGGACAGGTAGAAAATGCATTGGAAGCCTAACTTGCATATTTAACTTCAATGTTCAGTTTTCAGTGGCTGTATATAGTTGACTTAATAATGCCAATTATAACGCACATTTGAAGCACCAGGCTTCTAAGCAAGATACTCCTATTCAGAGAAAGTTTTCGTTAAACAACAAGGCTTGCCAAGTAGAAATGAAGTAGTAAGGGGGCGGGGTGGTGGTGTGGCGCCACCTAGTTTTTTCTCCTATTTTCTTTACCAACGTGTTGGGGTGCATCCGAGCGCTCTTTTTCCACTTTTCTTTACCAACGGGGGCACCTCAAGATATTTTTTTTTAATTGTCCCTTTTTCAAATGGACAACAAAAAATGGCGGGGGTGAAACCATTTTTATATCATAGTAATAAACATCACCCTCTCGAAGAGGATGTATAAAATTAACTCAAAATACTAATGACCCCTCACAGGCAATACAAATTCTTCACCCAATTTAACAGATAGTAATCAAGCACCACACTAGATGGTAAAAAAATCTATTATTCTATATCTTCTCTATGTAAAGCCCATGTAATCACGCGAAACAACCAGCAGCAAGTGACATATATTAGCCCAGACTAAACCTTACCTTTGTTTATGTTGAATGATATACCGCTTTTACGTTTGAACATAGTTTAAAACCTTCGGTTGCTCCAATATATCGCTGGAGGTGAGTTAACTAGCTGGGTGACAATCTGATCCAACTGCCCACAATGAGATTGGAAACATCATTTAAAAACTCGGGTCCGGTTGCCCGGGCAAGATGAGTGCATGCGCTACTAGTTTTTGTAGTCGTTGTGCTACAGCGCTATTGATAATGTTTTGGAAAATTGCTTGTATTTCTGCCTTACTCATCAATGATACGCTGGACTTTGTGATAACCAGCGAATAGGTCACGTGGGCGTTTAATTACCGCGTTTGAGTATTCTCCAAACGATATTTAACAGCAACTGAGTCTTACCACACCCAGTCAGGACTATGATTATCGATCGGACACTGTTTGGCAAGGCCTCGTTTTGTTTGACCAGCGCGAGTTGTTTTGTTTATATGTTAAACTCTTTGGGGTGATGTGGTCGTTCAATTTATCTACTACTATGCTTTTACAATGTCCATATGTTTATATTGTCTGCGCTGGTGCAGTACATGAGGGCAAATTATTGACAGAAAATAAACGTCTTTCAATCACCGGAGTGTGCGTTCGATGTGTGTACGAAAAAATATAAATATGTGTCCATTACACACGTAGTTCACCCGAGGTCGGTTCCGGGATAGCCAGCTATCCACGGACGTGATATCATATCGTTGGGGACGAGTCCATCACCGCCGTGGGCGAAATACCTTGCAGAGAAAAAATTACATGGGTATAATTACTTTGGCACTGGGACTCGACTGGATATAATTAGATCCCAGTGATGTTAGGAGACTCGGTGAGAATCCAGTCAACGAGATAGATTGCCCAGGTTACCGACACGATCTTGCATACTGTAGTTATCTTTTAGTCGTGCTATCCATAACCGACCGCGTACTCATTGACGTGTGAAGCAAGATCAGTCCACCAAACACGCGAGAAAATCTTGCACAGTGGTTAATAACAGCCGCGATGCAGGCCAAGTTAGGAAAGGGTTTCTAATCAATCAGTATGGTCGATAGGTCATACGGTCCACCAATGCCATCTCCGTGATTTATAGGTATATGTTTCGCTACTGTTTAGCAATCTTTATACTTCGTTTATTCGTTTTGATTGTTTTTCGATTGTGCTCGATTCATGTGCAGATTCTTGCTCCGTCCATCTCAGTGATTCTTCCTGAGCTTCATTACTCCAAGTTTGATGTTCTTGATATTTTGTTTTCACTTCAAGCTCAAATTCCTCACACTCATTATCTGCTGCCCTAACCTAATTAAGCCTTTTCGATATACCCACTTGTAAGCTGATGTCTTGTTGAAACAAACAGCATAATTTTACCAACTTGTTGACAGACCAAGCTCGTTAAATATTACAAGACGTGGTAACTTTCATTTGTATTGACATGGTGTCGTTGCCTCGACCTACTCTTCTTGGATCTATGGACCTACTGAGCTCGCTCGTAATTTTTTTTTATAGTCTCCTCATCTGTTCCTTTTAGCGCTGATACTTTTTACGCTGTTGTCTACAGCGGTCTTTTCGTTCAGTTTGCGGCCCTCTAAAACATTTGGAATCAGTCGGACTGTCCATGAGCGCCATGATGACATCGCTTCTCATACACTTCTATGACAGCACTGGCAAACATTGCATATGATTGTTAAATTGATGCTATGAAACGCGGACACGTGAGACACATTCGTGTAAAGACCCGCAAGATATTTACTCGTGCAAGTTCCAGTCAAATCATTGGTGAAAGAACTCTACTGATTATTAGTGATTCGTGCAAACATGTCACAAAACTCAACGCACGTGTGGTCGGAGGTGCACCAAATCCCAAGAATATGTCCAAGACCATGCGCGCCAATGCAGCGGAATATCAAAATTTTACTATTGTCTCGGATCCCTTTATGCACATGTGCGTATCGATGAGTCAAAAAGATTGCATCGGAGTTTTTATGCCAACCTAGTGCAAATATCTGATCGGGAATGACTTGATTCTCAAGCATTTAATTACCGTAGACGATAAAATTGTTTTCGTTTGCATCCAAATCGTCAAATGTAGGTGCTTCATTGATGGTGGAAAGAAGATCAATGGTTATGTTACCACCGTTTCTCAACGATATTTTAAAACTCAACGCATTTTGAAAGTCTTTTAAAACATCATAATGCGACTGATGTCAGGTGGCACAAGCACGTACAGCCGATCCCACTTTAACCATCGTAAAATCAAATTCAAAAACAGTTGAATTTTACCTGATTCAGCGGGGCCAATGATTAGTGTACGAACTCAGTTTGGAAACATGTCAGCGTGCTTGGATGGTTTGGGTGTTGCCTACGCGGAAAAGTCAATTACTCTGGAATCTTTGTTTCTGCTGAAAGCAGGTATCTATTTCCTCTTTTCGGATGGCATTGAATAATATAGAATATTAATATAATACAATAATGTTTACATATTGTGTACATTGTCGCACTGAAACAAATACCGCAAATCCATCTGAAGTTCAAACATGTAAAGGACGAGCAGCGATTACTGGAACTCGTGTTCGATGTGAAGTAAAGATGTTCACGTTTGTGGACAGCAAGCCCGCTCGTGGACGCAAACGTGCACGGTTTGGTTTAGAAAATGTCGTCGGTGATATCACTGCTGCATTAGTACAACTACCTGGAACACCATGGAGTTATGCTCCCGGTGAAAGTTCTTTCCTATATACGATCACTATCATTATGGTACCTGACGTCATTTATAATTTCATTCTAGCAACCAACCAAAGCCTGGTGATACACCTGTGAGTCGTGTGCAGGCTGTGTGTTACCGACATGACCTCGTCTATAAAGCATCCAACGATATATGTGGACGTCAACGCGCCAAAGTGGACTTCTTCCATTACCTGAATGCGATTGCAGGACCAGGTGCTTGAGAAAACATCTCAAGATGAGTTGTATGAAGTATGAAGGCCAAGATTGCACTTGGATGCTCTCACTAAAGGCAAATATTACTGATGAACAAGCAAGACACACAAAGAGCCGGGCATTATACAAATATAATAATGCCTTATTGAATATTTCATATTTGAAATCGACGTGGAAAAATTAGCAAGTGTGGCAAAGTTCATTCATGTTGTTGCTCGAACATGGTTGGCGAAACAATCGTTGTGGTAAATTTACCTGGCAGAACCTAGAAAGATTTCACGTGGTTGATTTGATGTCCGAACACGAAGTGAGGTTCGTATGGCTGATTTATCGTTTCTTCCAGATACTTGGGTCATTGATCGACAGGGTCTTTACCTCACCTACAAGAACGCACTAACCATTGTCATGTTGTCAGCAGATACAAGGACGTGGAGTCGTTGACGCCAACAGATTCTGTAAGTGTCTCAGACAAACTCGAACGTATCTGTAAACATTGACTACTTACATGGCCAAGATTATTAAAAGTGGACCTTGGTACAGAATTCTCATATCTCTTTCTGAATTGTTGACCAAACACCGTGTGAATTCGGGTGATACATGCCAACACTCATGCTAATGTGGAACATTTTAATCGCACACCTGCGAAACGGTTATTTGGATATCAGTACGCGCGGAAATTGATTTTGAGGTCGGTCTCGGAGTGTAGAACAATCTCGAACCGCAGTGCGATCTCACGAATGAGGAGCACTTCTTACATTAGTCATAGCAGCAATAAAAATGAAATGATGTGCAAGATTGGATTAAAACCAGCTAATGCGATTCGACAAAAGGTTTGCACATTAACTCAGCAAATTATCTCACACTATGCACCGTTGCAACCACGCGGAGACAACTTTGTTTGATGTCCGTATGCACCAGGAGAGTAGAATGCGGACAATATTGTGCTACTGACCTGGTACTGTATGTCAATGTATTTACGATTTCGGAAAGATTTATACTCCACGACAACAAACATTACCGTTTCGGGCCATCAACCAGTAGACGTCTTCCACGAGAGGTAAAGCGTCCCAGCTGACTAATTGTAAATCGTTTCAGCGACTACGGAACTACCACCAACGTTTGTTTTGATGCACCACTTTATTAGGTTGAAATTTCATCGGAGAATATCCATCGCGTGGTATTCAGCAGAGATAAATTCACTGTAGTGAATTGGTAAACACCTATGAAATGTTTCTGACACAGTATCATATTTGCAGTGCGTTCAAAGTCACGTCGATCTCGAGAACATACCGGGTACAGTTCGTGTTTGAGGTCCTTTTGCACATAACCCTTAGAAGACCTTTTCCTCTCTTTTTTTTCGGAGGCGTGTGGACAAACAACATTCGAATACATTTTAGGTCGCAGTCCCACATTGTCTTAGACTGACTTTTTTACCCGATCATTCGTCTTTAAACATACGAACAACCTCTCTATTGGTGCTATTAAAAAACGAATGTTCTTTCAAATATCTGCTGGTATCAAATTCAAATGCCAAGCATGGTTCTGCCATGTCCTTGTACATATTGATGATTGTGATATGCATCAGCATCGAGTCATTGTCAGAGCACAGCATCTTGACCCGATCCTGGTAAAACGGCTTGACTTGTCATTGTAAAACTCATACACTAGAAGCCTTAACAAGTCCAACTAATGAAGAACCGACATAGATTGGTTTTGTTAGCTTCATGTTATTTTGACCATTAAATATATTTCTGGATTCAAATGCTAAGTCAGCGATGAACCTTCAAAATTTGTCTTGTTCACTCTCATGTTTCTCGGAACACAAAGTTCATGAGCTTGTAAAAGTCCTTCTCAAACTTATCCGTGACCTTTGTTGTCAGATCCGCTTTCATCTGGATATAATGCGCCAACCAAGCTTCCTG
This sequence comes from Sinohyriopsis cumingii, assembly GCA_028554795.2. Classification (NCBI taxonomy): domain Eukaryota; kingdom Metazoa; phylum Mollusca; class Bivalvia; order Unionida; family Unionidae; genus Sinohyriopsis; species Sinohyriopsis cumingii. The sequence continues at coordinate 65,174,831 of CM068833.1, read as the reverse complement.
GCAAAATTCAGTTCGCGATGGATCATGGTTACACACATACACAATAGCAGATACAACTTGAGCTTTCGCACATGCAGTACCTGTGTCTGGTTCTAAGAATTGGTACTAATTTGGTGCATTCAGTGTATTTTAGGCTGGATTCATCACGTACCAGGCATAGTATAATTGTTGTGTGCATCAGACTAATGGTCAGGGTATTCTAGATCAACTTCAAAGAAGTATCCATTGTTAATGTTGATGTTGAAATCGTTTATGCGTGTGAGAAGCAAAGCTTCCTTGATTTTAATGTAACTGTTCGGGGCAACGTGGTCATAATGGTCCACGTTTGGGATGTTGGCGCGCGCATATCTGTGACTCTCCATTGTATCCCACCACGATGAGAGCGCTCAATGAACATATTTTGGTCAATGTGGCTGAGCAGTTTCAGCTTGATTTGGTTTTTTTTAAAAAAATGCATTCAAACCCATTCAGGGTGATGACAAGTAATGTACAGTTCCTATCTTGTACAAGTGCATAGCAGTATCACGACCATTCTCAAATTTCACAAGCAACAACACATCGGTGCGCAGATACCGGTCGTGATAGTCACCCATGTTTTTGCATTCGAATGAAGACAAAACCTTGTTTGCAATGTCATAACCATTATTTGAGATGCTTCCCTTGACTGTGATGAGTTAAACGCTTCAGTGAGTGTCAAATGAGTTTCGGCAACCTTGTCCCAGTAGCTCATGTACTCCTATGGATACATACTTTTTCTCATCTCCAGTGTCTTTTTATTTCTGTACAAAAACCCATAGTAACCGCCAACAGTAACAAAAAACTGTAAACAGCCTCAATCAAATAATTAAAAATGTCTATTTCAGGGTCCACATAGCGAAATTCCTTTGCGGTGATAGCTAAAATATCCTTCAGAAATAAATTCCCGGTAAATAACCTGAAATGATCCGTGAGTGAGTACGGTGCCGACAAGACTGTGTCAGAATGTCATACGAATCCAATAATGTCAATGGTATTGTAAATTTCATCAATGCAATCGGGTTGTTCATGTTCGACAACAGTCATTAATAATTTCCTTTTGAGCTCGCGATTGTTCTCATCAGTATTGTATTATTTGGTAAAACAATTATTTTCATATTCTATTCCTATATAGTTTAAGTGATCTGTGCTTGGATATCTTCACCATTACAGCTAGGGTATTCTCTAAAATAATACAACATTTCGGACTCTTCAGATACCGTGAACTATTTAGTCACATATCCTATTTTTACCTGTCCTATATGATGTAAATTGTTTTCTTCTTGTTTCTTCACAATCATGGCCTAGTTTATTCCTTCACAATTCTAAGGTCCCTCACAAGTTAATCAATTTATCAATGTGTTAAGCTTTTGTCTCTAAAAACGCATATAACATATATTATGCCTCTTTGATAAATCGATATGATACATTCAAACGAAAAAAGCGATTGTCGCTTCTCGTTTGGTAGTTTAATACAATTTCTGATGACCTCTACAAACATCTTCAAAATAATATTAGCGTCAATCCGATTATGTAATTATAAGCCACGTTACTTATTTAATATGAAAGCAAACCTCTCTAAGCTGTGCTTTTTGAACTAGTTGTTTGAACTTTTGGCACGAGACTAGTTGTAAGCACGTGAAGATTTTCAGTCAACTAATGTGTGCTGTCAATATCACTTTCAGAGACGATTCAAAGATTATTTGTGCCACATATCCACTACAGAAAATGACTTAAAATCATCTAATTTGCTTTCGCTTGTCACACTTTTCCAGACAGACTCGTTAGTCTTCTTACCCATAAACTTGAATTCGAATCAGATATCTTGCCACTGAAGTGAAAAAATCGCTTGAAAATATGTGGTGAGCCCCTCCGTTTATGAGCTAATATCGATACATACGCCACCACTATTCATGCATCACGTATCGGTAAGCATAGATAATAGTTGTAGGCCGACCGGATATTTCTAGCCCCTTCGCCAGAAATATTTTAGCTATTTTTCCATATTAGCAAAATTTGTTCTAATTTGGTGCTGATTAAATCAAAATTGATCACTCCTCTCTGAATTTTAACGTACGTAAGATCGATCGTTTTGATAATATCTTCATCAGTTGTGGATGATGTAATCAAACAGCTATCTTTTATGGCCTGCGAAACATTGATCTACCACTGTCTTCAATGTAACCGGAAACAGTCTAAAGAATGTGTCTGCGTTTTGAAAATTTTCATGGATTATTAATGCTAAAGATCGTGTCTTCGTTTCGATTATTAATGCTAAGCATCCACGGATCGCACATTGTACTTCGCTTTCTTGTCATATCATTGTCGGGTAAAGGCTGTGGCTCTGGGTCAGGACCGAAAGGAGGAAAAAGCCACTGTCTGACACTACTATTTGTATTATGTGCAACAATAATAGTTGTTTTATCTTTCTGTTATATACTGCATCCTTTTTGGCATAAAGTTGCAACATTGAGTCACTTTAAAAATCAAAATGCTGCTTATTAAAGAAGTGTCACTCTCTCTTCGCTTTGTTCAACATTCCCGCCTAAAATTCCTTCCCAATAGCTGATGTAAAGTATTCTATCGTGTCACAATTGCAATTGCATGCAAAAAGAATCCGTTTGCTATAAAAACAAATAATTACAATGTCTTTTAAGTTGCGACTGTATTAAGCATCTGTTTTGTGTATGCTAATTTGTATTTGGTGTAAAGAGAAGATATTCTTGAAATTATAAACTAACCTACTGAAGACACACTTCCAACCAAGTACGTTGTCGGTTAGAAAAAGGGTCAAATCTTGTTCTACGTACAAATTTGCCCAGAAAAATGCAAAAGCATGATTTGTAGAAAGGTCCCCACTTTCACACTTGATGCTTATTTTGCGATTATGTAACGTGTCTGTCTCCTCCGAGGCCTCGATTGCCCTGTAGAAAGCGCATAAAGAGATTTTTTATATCAAAATACAGGTTTGAAAAAAATACTGTTTCTTTAGAGCCAAACATTAAAAGAAACAGCTGAATTAGAAGAAGACACGTGTTTGCATGTAATTGTCCCTCGTACTTTCATTAGTATTTCAGACACGTATGTCAATAGTGATAACAAACTCAAGATCATGATGCACATGTTCAAAACAAGCAAATAATTCCAATCGTCGTCATAGGAAAAAAATATATGAAACTGCCATTGAAAATATGTACAAATTCCTTGAAGAGTTGCACCAACATTGCATAAATATCCTATCCGAATTTAAGGTCAAAACACTCTGTTTGAAATGAGGTTTCTCACAGGTAAATCTATTCAGTAGGAGCCATTTAAATATACCATTATTCAATGAACTATATCCGACCTTTTCATATTAAACGTATTAGTTAAAACAGGAGACAAAATTAATAGAACTCAACACAGACCCTGCTATAGTGACCTCGTATTACGACAAACCTAATTTGGAAGTTATTTGAATATTTATTAAATAGAAAGACAAATAAAGTTTTGCACAAAATGCAATCTGGGAATCTGAAGAATGTTTAATAAAATTTCTTCTCGCCCCTGTACAAAAGCACAAAACATCTTTGCGAGGTACTTTACGTTTCTAAAAGGTACAGTTGAGTGAGCTGTAAGAGCATTTTGTTAAAACAATGCATTTTTCTCGTTATTCGCGAGAAAACATTACAATTTTTAAACTTTAATATCTATTCATGTTCACATTAAACCAGGCATACGATTTGATTTGAACGTAAAAGAATGAAGACAAGTTTAAGAGTACTAGAAACGGCCTAGATATTCGTGTATCATAAATGGCTATCGAAATTTGCCAAGAGAATCGATGCAGTAATAAAGTATAATAGTCTTTTTACCATTCAGAGGGACTGTATTAGTATGTGTCAAGAAAACATAATTTGTTTAATTTTAATTGGTTTGCAAGATAAATTCATTTAAAAGGAGTCCTTCAAAGATAACAATCAATACTTTGCCAAGATCTCTGATTAGGCCGTGGTTTATTCAGAAATGCATTTGTTTGTCCGTGTGACAATAGTTCAAACGGAATGGATAGCTCATACGACTGGATCAGTTATTGTAATTTAAGATAATCAGATCTTTCGAGGACATAGCTTGTAATATTACACGCGATGTATTCAGAAACGTATTTGCATGTGCATGTGTTAGCAAGCATATACTTTATATCCCCCTGTGTAAAGGCATGTAGCTACAGTGCAGATAGAGAAAAGGAATCCCCTCAACTGAAACAAGCAATTTATTTAGCAAGTTGATGATGACAGAACCTGATGCAGCCTGCTCAGTTTGAGTCGACTTATCTATCTGTGTCATAGGACAGTGTAGTTGGATAAGTGAGCAATAAATTGGCATACAACTTTTACGGAAAAATGAATTTCTCTTTCTTGTAACCAATGTATATTTCAATAAACGATTATAAATGACATGAACAACTAAAGTAACAACAACGGGAGATTATGCACGAATGCTTATTTCAATTGAAATCTGTGAACAACAATCTGAATCACTAAAGACTCGTACAAGGTTGGAAATATTTAACGTCTTTCATAAAGTTCAAAAAGAAAGATAAACTGAAATGTAAGATTATGTAATATGTATCACATGACAAAAGTGACAATGTAACTCACTAAGGACAGTCAAATAGTATAAAAACTGACTTAAAATTACATTGGGATACCTTAGTCATTATGTCGTGCTGTCGTTAGTTATGTCAGTAGGTGTTATAAAACGTGCGTAACATTGGAGAATATTATATATATATATATATATATATATATATATATATATATATATATATATGAACCACCGTAACGCAGGTTATAATCTCAGGCTCTACACCAAAATTATGCGGGTTACAGTCCTTTCTCATGATCTGCCTGTGTATGTCACCGTGCTATTTTCTCGGGCAGGGCAAGTTACTCCAGTTGCTAAGGAAATGTATAACCCATATGCGTTCCTGTGTGGTAAAACATCAAACGAACCAAACGAATGTTTCATCTCAATAACACAGTAGCCATTTGATACATTCATACATTTAAAACACATTATGCACAGAAATGAAGCAATGAAAGTATTTATACAGACATCGAAACTATTCCTTTCGATGCCAAACGCTTTCTTTCAAACGCCGAGACATGTCGTCAAATGACGAAACATATTACAGTATTAAAGTCATGTCATGACGTGAAGCACTATTGTTGTTTTACCGATTTCTTGATTGATTGATTGATTGTTTGTTTTTTTAACGGCGCATCAGCACTGTTAGGCTTTTTAGCGCCAAAGAAAGTGTTATTTGTATAATCTTTTAAAACTTATAAAAGGTCCTATATCGACCAGCGATATAAAAGAACAAATGGTTGAAATTAAAAACGGTAAGATGGTAACGGTGCAAAATAAAGCTTCCCGATCAACGGGAGATGTAAAAAAAAGATGAATAGGTATTAAAATGGGACGGTATATATATTGCATAAAACTGCACAAGGTGATAGCATAAAAGTCAGAGTTTAGAGTAAATATTTACGCTTTCAGGAACTCTATAATACAAGTGATGTTTATAGTATCAAAAAAGTTCTTTCATGCCATGCACAATGTAATAACGATCGCGCGTAGGTTGTTGGTCGAAGCACTCTATCATAAAGTGCTTGACAATGAATGGTTCATTGCAAGAAACGCACTCTGGTGGGTCTTCACCTTTTAGCATGTGAGTGTGGGTGATATAAGCATGACCAATTCGGATTCTTGCAATGACTAACTCCTCCCTACGAATGGTTCTGTAGGAAGGAGTCCATTCTCCTAGAGTTGGTTTGATTGCGTGAAGTTTGTTATTTACAGCATCATTCCATGATGCCTGCCACTTCTGACGTAAGAACTTTCTGATACAAGGTTTAAAATCAGAATATGGTATTTTAAAATCAGATGGTTCTTGAGTAAGGGCCATTTTAGCTGCGCGATCTGCTTTTTCGTTACCTTTAATACCAATGTGGCTAGGTAACCAACGGTATATTATATTGTGGGAGACACTCAGCTCGGTATTTTTTACGAGTATGTTTTTCAATAATGGGTTCTCCAGTTTTCTATTGTGTAGTGACTGGAGTACTGATAGCGAGTCGGAGAAGATGACACTGTTTAAAATACGGTTCTTTTCTATATGTTGCAGAGCAAGGTCTATTGCTCTGATTTCGGCTGTAAAAATTGATGCTTCATTTGGTAAGCGAACTTGCGTTGTGTGATTTCCACAAACAAAGGCTGCAGCAGCCTTTTCCTCATCCTTTGATCCATCAGTGTAAATTCTGGTGTAGTTTTTAAATTCGGTGAGGAGTTCATGGTAAGAGTTGTGGAAGATAGAAGGGTTTGTTTCGGATTTTTTTCCATCGTGTAGCGTAAAACGTACTTTTGGTTGTTTAATTAGCCAGGGTGGTGTTTCGGAGATGGACGTTTTCTGAATTTTAGAAAGATCTATATTTGTAGCGTCAAGGCTGGATGATATTCTAATGCCAAAGGAAGGTATGGCGTTTGGTTTATTTTCGTATAAAGTTTTGTATTTGGGTTGAAAAACAGCCGAAAAAGCAGGACTCAGAGGGTTTGATTTTAATTTGAGAGCATACTGTGCGGAAAGCATTTCTCTACGATGCGATAACGGTGGTTCATTCGCTTCAGCTAGAAGGCTTTCACACGGGGATGTTTTAAATGCTCCCAGAGCCAGTCTTATTCCCTGATGATGAATTGGATCAAGCATTTTAAGATACGATTTTCTGGCTGAACCATACACAACGCAACCATAGTCCAGTTTGGAGCGAATAAACTTTCTGTATAAATTCAGGATGACTTTTCTATCAGCACCCCAGTCAGTGTGCGCTACTACTTTAAGTAGGTTAAGTGCTTTTAAGCATTTAGCTTTTAAGTTCTTTAGGTGTGGAATAAAGGTCAGTTTTCTGTCAAAGATTATACCTAAAAATTTTGTTTCCTCAACAACTGGAATAGGTGTTCCATCCAGCGTGAGGTTCGGTTCATCGTGATGTTTTCGTAACTGACAGAAATGCATGCATACCATTTTTGATTTCGAGAATTTGAAACCGTTTGCATTAGCCCAATTTTGAATTTTGTTTATATTTTGCTGCAGTTGTCTTTCAATTGTATGCATGTGCTTTGACCGATAACATATTAAATCATCAACGTATAACGAGGAATCCACACCAGGAGTCAAACACTTGGTGATGCTATTAATTTTGATGTTAAAGAGCGTCACAGATAAAATGCTGCCCTGGGGCACACCCATCTCTTGCTCGTGCAGATCTGAGTGTGTAGAGCCCACTCGTACTTTGAATTCTCTGTCGGAGAGAAAGTTGGATATGAAAGTACTGATTTCTAACCACATTCGGCATAATTGCCATCATAGGGGAAGACAATATACTATTGCATTTTACAGTTTTTGACGATTACTTGTGTGAATTTAATGCAGTTAACACTACTATTCATTACATGATTTTCCCTGATATTATAACAATTGTGTGTATAACAATAACGTTTCTCAAAAATAAGACATTTTATAACTTTCTATTTTACAGAAAGCATTAATTTTTATATCGCCATTTGTACATAGAACAAGAGATAGAAACTAATTTAGTGTGCCTAAAATTGACCCGTACAGTTCGACTTCGCATGCATCACAATCTAAATTTCGTTACATTTAAAAATATAATAAAGGCAGTCAGGTAATCAATGAAAATATTTGAACTTTGCACACGCACACACACACACACACACACATGCACCACCTGCCATCACATTTTCTAATTCTGGATCTGTTAAAAAAAACACATCAGCTATCCGACAAACTCGGTAACAATAGAAATCAAAACTCATCTTGTGATTTTATATATAATATAATGGTTTTGAGATTATATGGAAACAGGTTGGTGTCAAGTGGAAACTTTCCTGAAGGTAAAACTAACTTAAATCTGAAATATTACAACAGCTATTTTGATACGTGGAATTATGTATTCGCGCTATTAAGCACTTCTGAGTAAATTAATGGAACCACCAAACTCTCAGCTCGTTGTCTGCAACAGTTAACAATAAATATATTTTTTAAGGGAGGGACAGTATTATGCAATCATCTTTTGATTCAGCGAAGGGTTAATGATCTGTCTAAATATACAAAAATGAACAACAAATATACTGGGTGCATTAACTTCCTGCATCTAAACCGCTAGTGTAAGGCCTTAATAGTGTTTATCTTCATTTCCATCTGACACGATACAGCGAGTCTTTGTTGTCTGGGATGTAAAACTGTATCAATGCCGGTTTTGTTTGAAATAATTACGTCACATTGGTGTTTCGTTCATTTGATACGTTTTGACTGGAAATATGTCCCCCCCCCCAATGTCCGTGATGTCCACTTTCTAATGTTTCACTTTGTGTAGGTTGATAATTTGTTTGTGGCTCACGTGCTGCTCACATCTTTGCAAGCAAATGTTTAATCGGATCATCCTTGGACTATTGCGTCGCAAATTGCAAACAATCTTACTTGTAAATGATGGCTATTTTAGCCTTCGTCAAGCCCGTGGTGGCTAATTTTTAGCAATAACTCAAAATGGAACAAAGAGGAGATGACATGTCATCTCTAACAGGAAAGGCAAGCAACAGAACTCGAATAATTTCCTCAGTTTTGTATCTTTAAAGTTGCATTATAAAATGAGTATGCTGCTGTTTTGTTAATAGTTGCAACGTCGTCGAGTGTTAATCTCAAGACCTATCATGTTACAAGAACCTGGTTATCACACATATGGTCAACTTTGTTTATCACACATATGGTCTACACTGTGTATCAGTGTAGACCATATGTGTGTGTATCACACACGTGACCTGTCCAAAAACTTGCCATTTTGGGACCTATCACTTCGATTACCTCTGAGTCTCTTTACGAGAGTAGACGCTATTGCACTCACGTTGGAAAAAGAGGAGAAAGCTATACATCGATTGATGTTTAAAGGAAAAACATCCCCGTTCTTCCTGATTGATATTTCATGGATTTTAAAAGAGACCAGATATATCATAGATATTTTTAAAATTAAATTTAAAAAACATTGCCGATAACTACGTTCATATCTCTTATAGTATTTTTCGCATCATTTTTAATTCATTAATTGCACTCTGACGTGTTACTATTGTACATTCTTGCCGAATTTAGTTTCCCTATTTTAATATCTTCTAAAGTTTGTTTACAAGGACAAATTCAAGTTCATATCTCTAGCACATGGGAACAGCTATTTCCAATTTTAAGTATGTTTTTTGGAGCGCTTTTTTCCATAATACGACATGCAAAGAAAGATCAGCCGAAGCACGTAAAAATAGCATCAAGGTAAATTTATATTCTCACCACATTTCTTGTTGCAATAGCACACAAGTTCACCTTATATCTGTCCCTCGTTCAGATGTACTTAATAACTGAAGATGAGAACCGACAGTAATGGTCGTGGATCAATATGAATGGGCAGGTTTTATAGGTAGAGTGACATACGGCGATCCGCTAACATTTGCGTAAAATAACCCTCCTTCTGAGTCGACATTGTTCATGCACAGCCTGGTAATTCTTTTCTTCTCTTTAGTGTTGCAAGTTAAATGACGAAACGTATCACGGGTTTAAAGACACGCCATGACGTGAAGTATTTTTGTTGTTTTATTTATTTCTCGGCATAAATGGCCTCGTAGAGTAAGACAATATACCGTAGCATTGGACCGTTTTTGACGATTACTTGTGTGACTTTAATGCAGTTAACACTACTATTCATTACAGGACTTTTCCCTGGTATCGTTATAACAGTTTTGTCTATACCAATAACGTTTCTCAAATATAAGACTCACCAACATTTTATGACTTTTTTTAAAGAAATCATTATTTTTTTATATCGCCATTTGTAAATTTAACAAGAGATAGAGACTAATTTAGTGTGCCTAAAATTGTCTAGTCCAGTTCGACTTTGCTTGCATCACAATCTAAAGCTCGTTACATTAAAAAATATTATAAAGAGAATCAGGTAATCAACGAAAATATTTGAACTTTGCACTCACATACACACAAACAAACACACACGCAACCAACCATCGCATTTTCTAATGCTGAATCTGTTTAAAACAAACATCGACTATCCGACAAACTCTGTAATAATAAAAAGCAAACTCATCTCGTGGTTTTATATATGAAACAGGTTGGTGTCAAGTTGAAACTTTCCTGAAGGTAGAAGTAACTTCCATCTGAAATATTACAACAGTTATTTTAATACATTGAATTATTTATACACACCATTATGTACTTCTGAGTACATTTATGGAACCACCAAAATGTCAGCTTGTTGCCTGACGCGACAGTTAACAATAAATGTATTTCTTAAGCGAGGGACAGTATTATGCAATCAACTTTTGATTCAGCGAAGGGTTAATGATCTGTCTAAATATACAAAAATGAACGACAAATATACTGGGTGCATTAACTTCCTGCATCTAAACCGCTCGATCAAGGCCTTAATAGTGTTTTATCTTCATTTCCATCTGACACGATACAGCGAGTTTTTGTTGTCATTGATGTAAAACTGTATCAATGCCGGGTCTGTTTTAAATAATCACGTTACGTTAGTGTTTTGTTTATTTGATACTTTTGACTGTAGATATACCCCCAAGGTCCGTGATGTCCCATTTTCTACTGCTTCACATTGTGTAACTTGCTAATTTGTTTTATGGCTCACGTGCTGCTCACATCTTTGCAAGCAACAGTGTAATTTGATCATCCTCAACCTTTTCCATCGCAAACTAGAAAACAATCTTACCTGTAAAATGACTATTTTAACCCCCTTGTGGCGTTCTGTCGTATTGGGGTGGGGTTCTCCCAATATAATTTAATTAAATTAAATTGAAAGTTCCACCCTGGCTCGTTAGGTTAGAAAGTTAAATTAGTGATGATGTAGATTTACAGCTCTGAGCCCCCAGTTAGCGATGCCGACGGTTAAATTATAGAGAACACGAAGATGAAATTCAATCAATAACAATTTAATAAATGTGATAATTTAAAAACGATAACTTCCAATCACTCGTCTTTCCCTCGACCAAGTGACAGCCTAATTCATCCCGTGATTTACAGTGTGAGTTCGATTTTCCCCTGTCCTTGCATCTACTCATCTATTTCTTCCCGCTGATTCCTTCCTTCTTTCCGTTCCTCTAACTCCTTCTTTGTCTCTGTTTCCTCTCTACTATCTCCTCCAGCTTCGCTCCAGACTTCAGCTTCTCCTTTCTCCTCCTTTTATTATCTCCTGCTCCAATTCCGCTCCCAGACTTCAACTCCTCCTTTCTTCTCCTTCCCTCCTTTCCTCCGTCTCTCTATCCGAGACAACGGGACCAAACTTTAACTGGTCTGTCCCTCAAAGCTTCCTGTGAAAAACCACAAGGCGTTAACAAATGTTTAATCGAACCTCACCTCACACTATATCGACAATTAACCATCAGATAGCTGTCACTGTTTCGGCCACGCATGAATACACATCGAAATTCCCACACACTTCTTGTTGGGTAAACAATGGCGTAATAACACAGTATCAGCAAATTGTTATACAGACATCAATACATTGCGTCACGTCAGTATATACACATATATATTTAATCTCATCGTACTACAATCTGACAAAATCAGACGCATGTCTGTACATTACAAATATTCAACAATGGCAAAATCTATAATCATATGAACATATGTGTTAGTCTACTATAAAATACCCACATAGTAAATTACAATATTAACTCTTACGACGGCTAGCAAGCTATATAATTCTTTACAAATATCAACTCATTTCTTCAAAATATGCAAACATATTAACAAAACAAAGTAATTCTTCGTACTACGATTCTAGTACTAATAAAGTATACATACGACCTACAATTAAAATGCAGTCGCATTCCACAAAGACCGAACAAATATCTACTGACCTTTTGAAGCTTTCTGTACTTAGACCTTCCCGCTCTAAGATTTTCCCGCCAATAACGAATGGCTATTCGGAGTTACGCTAACCTCTTCTCTGGGTAATTCTCTCAGCGAACTAACTTTTGCCGGAAAACGCAGGGATATCATTCTACCCAAATCAAGGTCTCCCCCCTATCTCGATTCTGATTGGGTGGCGCTGTGCCCCTGTCCAATCGTCTTAGCGGCCAGTTCAACCTGTCTGTCTGTTTGCAGGGGAAAGAAGTTAGGACACTCCCACTTCTTCAGGCAATTTCTTTTGATCTTGGAAACATTTCGACACCTAGGTGATAATTGGCTGTGTGCAACTCCAATGTCCGGTTCTTCGATTCTAGCCACAACAATCTTACGTAACGGATTAGTGCTAGCCTTCGGCAATGTTCGACATCAAACAATGACCCGTCAGAATTACCTTGATTATACATGTTTCAAAACTGGGCTACTCTGGGTCGGGGTAAACATGACACCCCTTTTCATAATAACTCAAAATAATCAGAATGAACAGATGACATATCATCTCTAGCAGGAAGGCAGATAATAGTTACAGAAGGTAGAACTCGAATAATGTCCTTAGTTTTATCATTTTAATATGAATTGGCAGGTTTTAGAGGTAGAATGACATACGGCGATACGCTAACATTTGAGTTCACCAACCGCCTGAGTCGACATTGTTCATGCACAGCCTCGTATACTTTGTCTTCTTGTTAGTGTTACGGGTATCGGTTGTCCATGTCGTACGTACATTCACAGTCTTTGTACAGTCTAAGCTTTCACTGATAGTTCATTCTATTTATTCAAAGATTTCTTGCTCCCAATGGTATACAATTCTCTACAGTCTACACGATTTAAAAATTATTATGCGCTTCATTCGTTGTAAGCTTAGTACAGAAGCAGTAGGGAGGGTGAACAGACCACTTGCTATAAAATCCATTTATGAAAATAAAATTTCATACTAAAAAAAATGAAAAAAATGTCAATAACATTAAACCGAAACTTCAAACAGGTATGATAAAGGAGGGTGAATAGACCACTTGCTTTAAAGTCTAATTATGAAAAATATAATTTCATACGAAAAAATGAAAAATACAAACGTAATAACGTCAAACCGAAGCATCTAACCAAAACAGAGAGTTTCTCTAATTGCTTTAGCTCATTTTGTTACTTCATCTTTGTCGTTCGTGTTTATCGAAATTTGTAATGCGTGTTTTTGTTTACCTTTCGGACACTCATTTGTGGTCGCACCCTACCTGCTGCTGTAATGTGAGAGTAATTAAATCATTATTGCATCAATAATGGAATCTCGTACTGCTAGATTAGCTCGACAGCGACTAGAACGAATTAAAAAAATATATCCCTGTTCGTGAATCTGTCAGACAAAAATTATAAGCTCATCAAGAGTCTCAGGTGGAATTTGCATAAGGTGCAGAGCAAATATTTTAACCACTTCTCGAAACAACAAGGACAATTGTTATAGCAACTGAGGCAACTCAAAAAAACTCTTCAAACATTACCTGTTGATATTGCTGGCCGTCTTCAAGCAGTTCAACCACCATCCAGCAATCTCCTCAACCACCCCAGCAACCTCCTCAACCACAACGTGAAGATTAGCCTTATCCTCTGCCAAGAGCTAGAACTATCATTTCAGATAAATTCACGTCTGAAGGTAATGCCGATATCAAAGATCTAGACAAAATACTTAATATTGCCGCGTATGGATATCGTGATAGAAATAAATATGTAAAATCCATCGACAATGATGCAATCTGGCGAACCAACGCAGTTGATGCTGGTAAAGTAATACTAACAAAACTTTCGCTGTGGATGCCAGTAATGACTCCATCGATCGACGAAGAACAACGATTGTTATCTTTCATGGGTCAAGGCGGTAAATCAGCATAGGCATGGTTGACAATGAAAACAGATAGCGTTCAAAGCAATGCTGATGGGTTATTCACATGGCATATAGCATCACAGTAAGGAGTGTCAGCACCACGACACATATTCATCGCATTTCAGGAGAATGCCCGATTAGATTCTCTGGAACGAAATCCGTTGGTATTTGACACACTTGGAGTTTCTGAAGTTACTTTGAGGATAAATGGACATCAAGAACCTTCTGAAGAGGTTTTGCTGAATTTTGAACACAATCACGTTGCACGTGCTTATCATCGGATGATGATATTCATGGGGCGCGAACAGAATATGGATTCTGGTTTTCAGATTTTCCAGCGGGATTTCACAACGCTGTATCCAATCTAATATTTTCCATTGGAACACTTAGAATTGTTCAGACAATCAGTCGTTGATATACACTTCCGAGCTCGTGATGCTCGACTGTCCGCTGGTGGTTATAGAGCAATTGCAGTTATTCTCTCAGACAAAACAATGTTACTTGAAGGTGCTGGTGGATGGATGAAAGCCAGTGATGCTCTAGTAGAAAACTTGTAATTAAATCGCTCTTGATATTTATAATGTCATATCATCATGTTAGTGTCAGTCTGACTCCTGGTCAGGTTTAAAAGCTTCACTCACTATGAAAAAAACGGTGAAATAAAAATATCGCTAAAAATGATCAGATCACATGTGGTCAAAATAAACTATCATGGTCAGAACGTTAACTCAGGCATTTCAATGACGCCAAACAATGAAAGACAGGCGTTAAACTTAATCTGTCTGCGAGCGCCATTAAAGATTCGGTCAAGACTGACGGTATATTTCCACTTCTTGCAGCTATACCAGCGTTAATAGCCGCTGCGGCTCCAGCTGTTGCAAAAGTAGCTGCACCTGGTGTTGATAGAACTGCTGCTGGAATGGTATTAAAGAAAGCAACATCAAAAGGAATAAAGACTTCTAAAACAAAGGGAAAGGGTCTAAGATTGCCAAGAACCCCTTCTTGGTCCGAAAAAGGTCTGAGACTTCCAGGAACACTTCGCTGATTCTTCCTATGGCCAATTTTGATTTACTCGATGCTGCTACAAAATTAAATATAAAAAAATTTCAAAGGAGTTTTTATGCGTGATTAATTACCAAAACAACCAAACCGTGTTGTAACCGGTATCATTAATCTTGATAAAAGTTCCGGTCCTGGTACTCGTTGTTTGGCATACGTAATTGATCCACGTGTAATCGTTTATTTTGATCCGAACGGATTGGCTCCACGAAAAGAATTTTTAAATTATGTAAACAAAATAAAAACTCCTATCTGGGACAGGGAATTCAGAATATAAATTTGTATGTAAGCTCATAGATCTTCACGTTAGTCTTTGATTTTCAATCCTGGTTCATAATTCTGATACTAATATGTATTCGGATTATAATATTTATTCCGATTCTGAAAATAACTTTTTTTTTCTGATAATAATAGTTATTAATGATGCTGATTTTCGTATAAAAATTTGATATTCTGATGAAAGTTAGTCGAAATTCATCGTTTTTTCATTGATTTTAGTAGGTTTTTGGGTAAAAAAAAATCTGCTTAATTACTTATTTTGGAAGGGTCAAACCTCACGTAGTTATCTAAGTGATTTTAAGTGTTATTGATAATTTTTTTTAAATTTTGTTCATTTTTTAGTTGAAATTTAGTCAGAATCGGACATTTAAAAACATTCTTCCAACTGTGTTTCATGACAAAGCATCAACAAATCATCAAAATTAATAGAAAAGCGCATGAGTTTGACCCTTTGAGAATCAGCAATTTGACAGATTTGCAAAGATCATTCGATAATAATAATAATAATAATAAAAATAATAATAATGTTATTTCATAATTATGATAATAATATTTATTCTGATAATAATATTTATTATGTAAGTTCTGTTTTTAGTAGAATTTTCACAACTATGAGTATCATAACCCCTATCAAATTATAAAATCTGACTGATTTTCATGATTACTTGTATCAAATACCCCATCAAATTAGCGAATCAGTAAAAAACAAAATTATAATATTTATTTTGATAGTAATGTTTATTTTTATTCAATAATACTATTATTTTTATTCTGATAATAATATTTATTTTATCATGATAATAATATTTATCATTATTATGATAATAATATTTATTTTTATTATGATAATAATATTTATTTTGTAGTTTTCTTTTTAGATGAGATTTTTATTACTTTAAGTATCATATACCCCATCAAATTATAACATCTGACTGATTTTTATTATTTTGAAAACCATATGCCCATCACATTATAAAATCTGTAAAATATAAATTTTGTTATAATATATTTATTTGTTCCTTGACAAGTTCAAGGGTGAAATTATTATTATTTTTTCTTTTCTTTTTTTCGATGAGATTTGTATTATTATTTTGAGTATTATTTACCACATCAACTTGATGAAATTGTTTGATAATCTGTGTAACAAGATAACCGGGTGGGATTTCGGATTTACGACAGAACTCTTTTGATGGTGATACAAATACAATGTTTAATGACGAATGACTTGAATGCGAAAAGAATTATGATTAATACGAGCGTATAATATCAAAATATTGGATCAGTTAACATAATCCGCACGAACTAACTAACCGCGACTCCGATCACTCTGGTCACTCTGGTCAGTTCTATAGCAGCTACTCCGATCATTCTGGTCAGCTGAAAATACATCTAACACCGTGTACTATGCATGACACGGGCATATACGATCAAACGTTATGACGTTTTATGCAGTTAGTTACACTGATTACATTATCAGCACAATAATAACAAAACAATACACAAGTTCAGAAATGAACCTAACCGTACCCGACAAGAATCCTACGGTACTAAACGTTTCTTAAAAATGCAACTTTATATATTGCTAATATAAATTTCTAATTAAGTCACAAACTGCATAGAAAATATACAAAAATAAATGTGGTAGCACAATAGTTATAATATCTACACAAGAAATTACTAACTCACATACATCTACAGCTGAAGATGTGTTAAGTCTTTAAAGTAGACCACTCACTGAAAAGAAGTTCTGTAATATAAAGATTTTGACCTACGGTGAGGTATTGATATAAGTACGATGCCGCAATATATCGTCTGTGCGCTGGAAGTATTCGGTTCTTCCCATCGAAAGCAAATCGCACGTGTGGCGTAGGGTGAACCGAACTCACTATTTCGAAATATTTGTACAATATACATAAATCACCCTCGGGTATCGTTGTACACAAAAAAAGAAACCTGAGTGCATGTATTTAATAAATAAAAGGATTTATACTATTCCGTGACAATCTGAATTAAGGTAATATCCTCATCAATTTAATGAACTTGTTTGATAATCTGAAAACTTACGAGTAATATACCTATAATTTTTATTATTTTGAATATCAAATACCTGAAATCTGGGCGAGAATCAGTAAAAGATAAATTTTGTTATAATATATTTTATTTCATTGATTATGAACCAGGATCGAAAATCCATCACTAACGTGAAAATCTATGATCTTACATACAAATTTATATTCAGAATGTTCTGTCTCAAATCAAGCAAGTGTCCGGATTGGTCAGTAAGTCTGAAACTTGTTCGTGACAGCAAATTAATGTGACAGCGCAGATAGACAGGATTAATAGGTTCAGCAAACTATCAGGTGGTACTAAAGGTGTAAATGTAAATACAATATATCCTGGTTGAGCCTGATTTGTTTTTGAAGATCTATTTGATAATTGACATCAATTGCATCACATACAAGATTAAATACTATTGTTGTTGTTATATTTACAATTCCTGGTGAAATATGACAACCTTCACCGTATGGATCATTGTTATGTTTGAGAATACTTGCTGGTGGATCTGTTTTTCTCCAAAACTCAACAATTTGTGAAAAATAGTCATTGATAAGATCAGTGACTGATTTCTTCAGTTCCTCAGCTTTAAATCCTGGTATATATACTAATAGCCTTCTGAAAAAAACAGGAGGATCTTTTTCCTCTTCGACCACAAGTGATTGTCGTTTATCACCCTGATAAGAATAAAGAGAATGAGTAGTTAAAAGAGGATCGCTGGGATCAATACTTTCTCATTGAACCAAACAAGGAGTGAGAGTGACCTCATTAAAATCCTGACCAATACACGTGTCAGCTAAAGGAACAATTTCTTATCAACATCATTCTCGAAAAATTTCTTTGCCATAGCTATGGTAACTGCAAAAGCTTGAAATCAATCAGGGAATTCTTTTTCAAAAAATGTAATCGACTTCCTTATTCAAGCAAGGCTTGTCAGTTACAAGTGGATTAACCATAACCTTGTCTCCAGATAGGTCGTTGCCTAGTAATAAATGAATGCCCTCAACGAGTAAAACCGAGACTGTTCTGACTGTCACGGGTCCTGAGACTAAGTCTGCTGACAGATGTACACAACGAAGAGGAACATTAACAAAGCCGCACTCTACTCTCTGAAAAGAAGAACACTCGCATTAGAAGAAGACTTCTCAGAAAAAGGCAAAGTACCTGACAAAAAAAGACTCTGAGACGCTCCTGTGTCCCTTAAACGTTTAAAAGGGATTGGATTGGCCGAATCACCAAAGAGTGATATAGAACCATTCGATATGAATGGTTCATTATTCTCCGTAATAAAATCAGACTGGGGTTTATTAGACCAAACAAATGTATTGTTTTCAATACATGACCGTGACCTTGATATATTAGAAATAAGAGCATGTGGAATAGGTCTGTCTTGATTCTGATGCCTTTTTCAATTTGTAGCAATCAGAAATAACGTGTCCTTGTTTCTAGCAATAGGTACACGTAGGAAGAGACAATAATCTTGAATTAAGCGTCTCTGAAGTTTGATTTTTAGAAGTTGTGGCAGTTTGAGTTTTAGAAGGGCTTGTATTAGGCTGAAATACTTTTCTGCCAGAAGACTGTTGAGTACAAACTTTGAGTAGAAACAAAGGAACTTTATGAGTTAAAGAATACTCATCAGCAGCACGAGCAACATTTTCCATGGTTTCAAACTGATGCTCGTCGAGATAAGACTTAATGTCACTATGGACACAGCTTTTGAAATCTTCAAGTAATACAAGTTCTTTGAGACTTTCATAATCTCTTTCAACATTTTTGGATAAGCACCATCTATGAAATAACTGCTCTTTTTCTCTGGCGAATTCGACATGAGTTTGTCCAGCTTCTTTTCTATAGTTTCTGAAGTTTTGCCGATAAGCTTCGGGGACTAACTCATAACCCCTTAAGATGCATTCTTTAACCACATCATGGTTACCACTTTGGTGAACTGACAGTGAATTGTAAATATCACTAGCCTTACCAGTGAGCACACATTGTAATAATTGATGCTCCCTTGGCCATTTCATATTTATAGCAAATTTTTCAAAACGAGTAAAGTATTTGTCTATTTCTTTTTATCTGAAAGGGGCACTATTTTAATATTCTTTGCAAGATCAAAACGTATATTTGGATTTGTAGTATGAATGTGCTTTCACTTGCCAGTTTCATTTCTTTTATTCTAAATTGATATTCCCTCTTTCGCTCGTTCTTCCTTATCTAGATGCATTTGCATTTGTTATTTTTGAAATTGCATTTGTTTTTCTTTTTCTCTTTCTTCCTTTTGTAAATGCATTTGTTCTTTTTGTAGATGCATTTGTTTTTCCTTCACTCTTTCCTGATTCTCTCTCTCTCTCCTCTTTCTCATATTGTAACTGCATTTGTTTTTCTTGTAACTGCATTTGCACCTCTCTCTCTCTCTCTCTCTCTCTCTCTCTCTCTCTTTTTCTTCTTTCTGAAGTTTCAGCTCCTTAACTCCGATTCCATTTCGTATGTCAGAGTCTGTTACAGACTTACTCATCGAAACCAAAGCACTTTTATCCAAAACATCATTTTCAACCATATACTTAACCAAAATATTTTTTATTTCTTGTTTCGTTAAGGAAGCTTTTACCTCAGAAAGATCGTATTTTCTGGCACGTTGAATCAATTGATCTTTTTTGAAAAGATCTAATTGTTCCTTGGTAGGATTTGGAAGAAAGATTTTCTACTTTTGATGACATTTTAGAAAATGCTTGCCGAATTGACTAACAATTTCAAAAACTAGGGGAATTCAAACCTCAAAAAACAAAATTTTCTGAAATATTCTATCAAAAATTGAACATTATCCTGAGGACGAGCTCCCCATTTCTTATGGTACGTGTTTAGACTCGAACAAACAGTAACACAAGAAAGGGTGAAAACAACAAGCTTTGAAAAATACAATAATTTCTTTCCCTGGGAAAAATTATGTAATAATGAAAAAATATGAACTTACGGTTTTAAGAATCAAATAAAAAATAATCCAAGAATATCCCCGAATAAAATTTTAGGAGTCCTAATAATATAATGGTCTAATGATTTCATGTGCGAGTCTCGACGAAAAATCCAAGATGGAAGACGATGACGTATGCTGTAATCTGTAGTGTTGAAGTCTATAGTTCCTTGTAGAAACAAGAAATATTACTCTGGTTTTGGAAATCTGAATAAAGTTTTTAGAATCACTGTCTTTGATTAAGAATCTCACATGAGCACACGTATTTTCCAGGAAAGGACTTAATCCTTTTGAATGCAAATAATTTAAAATAACTCCAAACAGCACAACATGCAACGTCCAGTGTAAGAACCCAACTAACACTGAGAATATCTCTCCAAAACAAACGTTATATCGTATTCTTAAACGCAAAAGGAGGTCACGTGATCATGTTCCAGAACCTCGTCGAAATTATGTACTTGTTAAAGATCACGTACACCCAATGTGGCCCTGACGAAAACCAATCAATTTACACTAAGAAATAAAAAAATTAAAGAATTGTTTTCATCTTAAATCAGTAGTCCCATCAAGACCTCGACAACAACCAATCATTTTAAAATAAATATAGAACTTATTTACGTGGTTGCTACTAATTTTGAATCATGGTCAGGATCTAGATCAACGCCTGGTGTTTACAAAACGAGCAGTCAAGGTCAAACTATTTTCTAGAAAATTTACATTATAATGGCACGTAATAAAAATAAAATATATGTATAACTGACAAACAAACAATTAAATTGAAATAAATATATATTATATCAGATATTATTAAATCAAATATACATAACACACCATATGTTTTAATATATTAGTAAAGGATCAGACATCCGATCCTCGATTTCATCTGAACAATTTCTCAAAGATACAACCAATGTAACCAAGCCAATGAGTGACGTGTGCAGTTATTTTGTCGAAGTAGAAGTTGGTTATCCTGAAAAGTTACATCATTATCATAACGATTATCCTTGTCTCGCAGAACAAATGGTGATAAATAATGCTATGTTAAAAGAAGAACATTTATCTCCTCGCACAAGTGGACCTTGTACTGTTTCAAAACTAATATCTAATCTATTCAATAAGCGAAACTATGTTTGTCATTATAAAATACTGAAACTTGCTGTTGATGCCGGATTAAAAATTGTAAAGATTCACTTCGTGTTATTGTTTAATCATTCTCGTTGGATGAAATTATATATTGATTCTAACACTGAGCGATGAGCAAAAGCGACAACAGACTTTGAGAAAGATTTCTTTAAACTGATGAACAATTCAGTGTACGGAAAGACAGTTAGAATATAAGGAAACGTGTAAATATTGAAATAATTAATAACAAACGTCGATGTAAGAAAATGATTAATTCAAACACGTTTGATGGGTTAATAAATATATCTGAAAATCTTGTTCTTGTGAAAAAGAAAGAGACTAAATTAGTTTTAAATTAAACAGAAATGGCCTAATGTAAATTTGATGTTCACAGATACTGACTCGCTTGTTTATGAAATTTATGGAACATATTGTGCTAATAATTATGTTTTACAAGATATCTACGATAATATATAGTTATTTGATTTATCTGATGTTTCATCAAAAACAGGATTTCATGATCCATCAAACACAAAAAGTGATTGGAAAGTTTAAAGCTTAATTTAGCTTCAAAATTATCCAAGAATTATTTTGACATCCTAGTAAAATGTATGCAATATTGACCAATGATGTAAATGACAAAATGGAAAAGGCAAAAGGGTTGAATAATGATCATGTTAGAAACAAGGTACGATTTTGGATGATCATTACAAACAAGCTACGATCTGATCATTACAAAGAAGCATTACATAGAAAAATTGATTCGATAACAAGTGGTTTTAGGCCTTATAAACATCTCGTTGTAACAGATGAAGTTACCAAAACTGGATTAAATAATCTTGATGATAAACGTAATAAAAGTAATTAGAGATAACTGTAATAGTTTGGTTGTCTTTAATGGAGTCGATTAATATACTCTGCGAAACATCCATCAGACTTGGTGTTCAGGGAACATGGACATGATTAAGTTCAAAAACGTCTTTTCAAAAGCACAAGCTACCCCATACGGATTTATAACAATAAATTTACATGATCCAGTGTCACGATATCGTAAAGGTCTTGATAAAATCTTTGAATAAAAAGATAGCAGCCGGGTGGGTTCAACAACAAATGAGTGTCCGAAAGGTAAACAAAAACAGGTATTAAAATTAATAAAAACACGAATGACAAAGATGAAATAACAAAATGAGCTAACCCAGTTAGAGAAACTCTCGATTTTAGTTAGTGGCTTCGGTTTGACGTTATTACGCTTGTATTTCCCATTTTTTTGTATGAAATTTGTTTCTTCATAAATATACTTTAAAACAAGTGGTCTGTTCACCCTCCTATATAGTATATTGGACAAAAACAATATAATAACTGTAAAATCTGGTATTCTCGATTTGAATTGTAGGATAGAAGTAAGGTGATCCGGTTGCCATAGACACGGTGTATCTCAAAGATATGCTAAGTAAAGTAATTCTAGTACGTTGTTGTAGACATGATCTTCAGTCTCCCTTTCCTTTTCAATATTATGCAATAATGAACTTTTTCTAGATATTCCTCTCTTTAAATTAGTTGTACAGTTTATAAATATGTATTATTTACATCATATTCGTAGACTAATCAATACTACTTGTAGACACGGGCAATACTAATGGTACACAATGGAAATACTATTGATTTCTAGGAACAATAATATTGGTAGACAAAGGCAATATCTTTAAGCCAGTATGTCCCATGATAGGCTAAAGAAAATGCAATAAGTCAACATTTCCCAGATATATTGTTAAGCTTCATTTATAATCAGCTAGTGCCTTTTACAAGGTTCTGTCCAACATGTACGTTTGTATTTTCCTCAAAATGGCTGGCCATTTTGGGAAGTAAACACATCGAACACATATTGTTCGTTACGTCGATACTCCCCCCCCCCATTCTTTAGATTTTTGGTGTCGCCTTAGGAGATCCGAATGGTTTGGCATCTTCTCACTTTGGTCATTTTTTAATTTTTGAATTTAAATACTTGAAACTACTTTTCCATAAAGTAATTTTTATTGCGTGTACAAAGGTGTAAAGGAAAGACAGTCCCGTACAAGTGGGTATTTCATTTCATAATATTTCTAGAACTAAAAATGCTCGTTGTGAACGGTGTTTTTATGATATTAATTATATGAAATATACGTGACATATTATTTTAAACATTAAATTATTGTGCCAAAATTGGCTAATGATTTCTCTGAAAAGTGTATTCCTTTGAAAACGGTAAATAGGTTGCTTCTCCTTTCCCCTCCCTACCTGAATATTAACCGTTCGGGTGGCCTAGTGGTTAGAGCGTCCAGATCCAGGATGTCGCGGGTTCGAACCCCTGCCGAGACATACCAAGGACTTATTAAAATGGTACTAACAGCTGTCTCGCTAGGCGCTCAGCATTAAGAGGCTAGTGCTAGGACTAGTCGGCCTGGTGTCAGGATAATGTGACTGGGTGGGACATCATGCTACATGTCTGCGGCATGATACCCCAGTTCTGGATCGCTATTAATTGCCACACTGCAAACATCGTAGCGATATGACTGAATACATTTTAAAGCTACGATAAAAATCCAAATCACACACACACACACACACACGCGCGCACACACACACACACACACACACTACCTTAGCATTACTTTAAATTTTTGGTATACATTCAATATAAAATACATGTATCTATATGATTTGAATTTTGCACTCATGCATTTCAGATATAAATGCAGACTACTCTACGTTTAGTTATGGGGCTACAAAGATGAAGTAGTAGTTTTGCCTGCAAATTCTTCTGTGATAGATGGAATCATGCCTCAACATATTTCCCTTCTTAATATTTTTTATCTATTGATACGTTTATTTTAAGCTAACACCTCCATTTGGGAAACAAACTTTCCTCCTCTTTTGACTTGTTTGGGATGGCCACACCTTTCTGTTTTCCTTGGCATTTTGTACTTTTAAATCTCGAAAATTCATCCAAAATTCCAAACAAGTGCTAAAAAGCTGTAATGTACTATGTATGGTCACAGAGCGGCTTAATACCTTACTTGTGGTCACTACACAAAAGAGGAAACTTTTCACCTATAGTATAAAGGGGATAAGGAAGGCTGACATGCATGCGAGAACTATATTTTTACTTCATGTATCTGCGGCTAGTGCAAAGTTTTGAAAAATTATACATTGTGTCATATACATCAGTTTCTGCTGCTAGGTTCTGTGTTTACTGAAATAACTTCAACTCCTAAATTTTAGATTAAACGTATGTCTGAAATCGGACTGGCCCTATCCGATCAATGTTCTATGGGTGTTGTTATGAATTAAACAGGGCACAATTGAAGTAATTCATTGTATTCAAAAGATATGATTTCACTACCAAATCACATGTATAAAAACCCGAGGTCACACTGGTACATCATTTCAAAAGAGATTGATACTGTTTGAAATAGCAGGATCTTACGGTCGGACAAAGTAGATAAAGCAAACGAAAAAGTAGATAAAGCAAACGACAAAATAGATAAAGCAAACGAAAAAGAAAATAAAGTCATCACATAAAGTATTGATATAACGAGCAATATCAGTTGTACACTGCATCAGTATGCAATTGTCTTTGAAATGATCTAAAGGGAAATTTATTTATGATTGATATATGAAAAAAAATCAAGAAAACAGACACAGATCAAAAGATGGACAGGAACACAGATATAAAGATATCATTAAAGATATAGCATTAAAAGATTATAAAGTCAGTACTCAGAAATGTATTTGATTCCTTATTCTTCTAATTCAGTTCAATTGTAATGTTGATATGCATTTTGCATAAAAATGTATTAGGAGCTCACTAAAACATTAGAAAAAAATTTGGTCATAGTCGTCACGAATTTTACTTCTTTTCATCACCAGCCTCTCCCTCTATTAGAATTTTCAGGAGTAGGTGCGCCACTTTGTTCGTGAGGTCATCTTTTCCTGTGTCCAAATTCCGCTTGGCGGACTTACTCCAAGGGCTGAGATCCAGTTTTGGTATCTGTGAGCAGGGAACGGCCAGATTCCTGTAAATGTATAGGCTTATAATTAAAGGTAGGCCAGTTCAAGCTGTATTTCACGCTTTAATTAAATTCGGACGAAGTTTAAGGGTTTGATGTTTTTCTGATCCTGCAGTTTAAGTAATGAAATATGAATTCACATCTCGATGAAATAATATTTCTTGTATGAAAATACAGCAAAGAAAAGCACCAGCTGTACCTGTAAGAAGGTATTTTGAGTTATTTCCCTTATACCATATGTAATATTTCAAAATGTGTATTAAAGTTTAGAATAAACGACATAAAATGATGTCAATTCAAGCAAACCTCGCCTAATGATACTTGTATTCATTCAGTTATCTTACCATTATAAATTACATGCATACACAATATCTTTTTGCATACCCTTTATTAGTGTTTTCCCTGGATGCGTCAGGTCGCGGGTTCGAACCACGGCCGAGTCATACCAAAGACATAAAAATGGTACTAACAGCTGCCTCACATGGCGTTCAGCATTAAGCGGTTATTGTTAGGACTCGTTGGCCTAGTGTCATGAATAAT
The DNA here is from genome assembly GCA_028554795.2 of Sinohyriopsis cumingii. Taxonomy (NCBI): domain Eukaryota; kingdom Metazoa; phylum Mollusca; class Bivalvia; order Unionida; family Unionidae; genus Sinohyriopsis; species Sinohyriopsis cumingii. The sequence continues at coordinate 65,148,840 of CM068833.1, read as the reverse complement.
GTGACTGAATGGGACATCATGCTACATATCTGCGGCACGATGCCCCAGTGCTAGATATCACTATAGCGATATGACTGAATTTTTTTTTAAAGCTACGTTATAAATCCAAATCACGCACACACAGAGACACATACACAGATATCCCCTTTATTTTCAGATGGAAATGCACACTGCTGTATATGTAGTTTTCTTGCTGCTAAGAAAACAAACCGTACCCCTACCCCTGCCTGAGGATTGTTCACGTACGGTACCAATGAAGTACTTCATATTTGTTTAAGGTAACTCAAACAACTATCGTTTCTAAATTGCCTCTTTTCTCTTTTTTTTTCTTTTGATCCCTTTATAATAAGCAACAGATTCTTCATTGTTAAACTCTTTTGTACGCGTACCACTTTCCTAAGGATTTTGCGTTCTCTGTTGTCAAGAGTTCACCCCAAATACAAAAGAATAGCTGAAATGTTGCGGTCTATTTGGTAAGTTGACACTACATATCACATATTACTTAAATTCGGAGTAAGTTTAACTCTTCGAATACTTTCTGGTCTCGTTTACTGGTGAATGTACTCATTTAAGACAATGCATCTCTGCTACTGAAACTAGGTCGCTGCTAAATATATTACACTTAAGTGTTACGTTTACGTCAGTTTAGGAAGCCATGTTAACTTCCATATAGGGAATATACGTTTATTTTCGCTTCGTACCAATGTCAGCACCTTCATGATGGTATGCAAAAGAAACTCATCTTTCATTTGGCAAGTATATTTCATTTTACAAATGTTATCAGGGTCTCATGGCAATCCATTTTGACTGTTATTAACATTGGGAACAATAAAAAGGTCGTACAGAGGGACGTATATATCTCAAAGATTATCTACACCATAAGTCTCTACATTGCCCCCGTTTGAAAGTGTAGAATCATCCCACATCGAAGAATAAAATACACAAAATAATGATATTTTATCGTTATGGACTGATATCCAACATTCCAATATGCACTAAAGATAAATTCGTTACATTTACAAACATACATTCATTTTAACTTGATTCCACCATTTGTTGCTGTATATAATGCTTCATACTTTAACATAAGTCGTCCTTCATAGCCTTTTATAAATTTCTACCTTTCTATTTTCAAACCTTGCCAACACGTTGCTAATGTCTCACTTTGTAATAATGCGATATCCACAAAAACAGTGAGAAAACGGTCACGAAAATTACCAAAATACTATAATCTTACTTTATGGTGTCTGCCGCGAGGAACGCATCTTTAGGGATAACGAAGTTGTCGTCATAAACGTTTGCACACAGCACGGCCGAGAGGGATGTTTGTTTTATGGCGGTCAGTTTTGCTGGAACACAATAATTAAAACTGTATTTGTTAAAGATGACAAAGGTGTATTAAAGTCCTTAAGAAAGGAATTAATATAAAAAATAGCATGCATGTCTGAACATATATTTCGGTAAAGAGACACTAGAAGTGCATCTCACTGATTTCAAGAAAAGAAGAAAGGAGTGATACATTATTTTAAAGACATTATTTTTTAGAGAGTTGAAATCATCTATAGTGAAGGACAACAGATTACTAAACCGGAAAACAGCGCTCACCTTTTATTAATTGTACCTCCTCATCTTTAACATCTAGCTTATTGTTTTATTTAGCCGGATAGTCATTACCTTTGGAACATTCTTGACTCACCGATTGAAAACCCTTCCGGTTCCGGCCTCTCAAACCAAAACCTGTCTCCATTTTTGAGGGCCTTGAACTGCGCTAAAAGGATGCAGTTTAGTGTTGGACCGACGATGAGTGTGGAAATCTTTTCGGTGACAAGACCAGTCCACAAGTCTATGTCCATCGGTGATCTGTATGAATTAAGATGTAAATTGATAAATTCACGTAAATTTAAAGGGATCAACCTAGGATTAAGTGTATCATGTCATGTCTATTTGGTTAGTAGAACTGTTTCAAAAAATGAGATTCGTTAGCATTTTTTGCATATGTGCCATGGTCTGCAACATGTCCTTTGTAACATTTTGAAAATACAATTCAATTCATAGTTTTCTTCGCCTCGGCTTAGTGGAAGTGTACTGACTTAAACGTATAAGTGGTGCACTCCATTATTTTCTCTTAGATCTTGTAAACCGTATGTCACATATGCCCTCTTGCTCTTGCGGATAGCTTTTTAATCATTGCAATTAGTTCGATATCAAGTGTTGATATTAAGAATAGTTTTGTACAAGGAGTGTTAGGTGACGTGCGTTGGTGGTGTTGTGGATTAATCAATCTAAATATTGATATAAACAGGGACACTTAAGGCTAATATGAAAAATAATCCACTGAGCCTTTACTCTCCACAAATCTCAACAGTAGATACAGAAACATGTTTTGTTTCTGCATCATTATATTAAATCTCAAGATATGTTGGGCTGGAGCGGTGACTGAGCGGTATAAGACGCTTGACATTACAGATCACTCCCACCTCCTCTCTGTACGCATGGGTACTGATCTAGGCTCGGCCAACGTAGGCATGTGCGTAAGATTGCCAGTAGAAATCCTGATGGTGGGTGGTTCATCCAAGGGTTTTCACGGTTCTTCCTGCACCAGATATTTTGAGCGCCTATTATGGTATATCATGTGATGATAAGTGGCATTGAACACATACAACAAAATCTAAATGTATATAACAGGTTAGAAGGACGTCAGCAGATCGTAAACATATTCAGAGAAGGAATTGCATAAGATTAATATTTTAAGAAGATAAATCCTTCCAGAAATAAAACATAACGATATAGTTCTTGAACACAGAGCTAAAGGCAGAAATGTTCGAGTTATATCAATGTATATTAAATAATTTATGACGGTAAAATGTGCATACAATTCTTAAAATTTGCGATCATATTTCCTTATATAAACCATATGCCATCGAAACGTCCAAGATTTAATCGTGTGGTGCATCATCTTGGATGCCCGTAAAAGCATTTAAATCACGAAAAGAATGTCTTATATGATGGGTATTGATCCGCCCAACTAGAATGTGTTCTATTGCCTATGACCATTACTTTGCATCTGCACTGATGGAGGTCAACCCTTCGTGTGTTATGTATCAGTGAGGTATTTGTGTCCTATACACGATCATGACAACGACACAACCACTCTGCGATTTGTTCAGGGATGTCACTATCCAAGGATGAATTTAAATTTCTCGAATCTTGTTTGCCGACTCGCATAATGGAAGATGTCAAGATATTTCATAACATCATGACTGCGGAGCATCTGTGTCTAACTGTGTATGCCCTTTCATTACTTGTGATATATATTTAACTAGGATGCCAACGTTTTGGAATACGTTTTCCCATATTATTTGAACAAAATACGTTGGGACTAAGATTTAGGATCTGAATTGGCTGTCAGACTTAAGGTTTTACAAAGTTTCCGGTGTTTATAGTGAATCTGAAAAGATCATGAAATTTGTGTTGCGTATCCTTGTATTTCAAAGCATTTGCTTTTGACTATAACTTCTGAAGTAAAAAAGGAGAATTTATACGCTTAACGCCAGCAGATTTTGCAACGGGGTGTTCGAACTGTCTGTACACAGGGAACCATGGCCACGATGGAACACTCAATTTACTCTAAGTAATGAAATTTATTCGCAATGCCAACTTGCAAAGTAAACGGAGCTTGCTTCTCTTCAAATGATTTTCTTCATTTATTATTAAAATAATTATTCATTTATTGCAAGTACGCGTGAAACCAAACACCTGTTATTTTGGTTTCTGGAGTTAAATCATTAGAGATGTGAGTATATTTGTGCTCACCAAATGAGGAGTTTAGTGAATACAAAGCCTAAACATGTTTTGGCCTTCTTTGTGTTTGTGTGAATGTGTGAGTGATTGTAGAACTGAAAAAAGTTTGTCTTACTGATAGACACTCTTCAGTAGTGCTATGGTGGTGCTATCGTGCCATGTCAGAGATGCCCAAGAACTTGGATCAGCCAGTGATTCACCGCATAATTCTGTCCGGTATTTCCAGTAAGGAGGAATTCCGTGGTCTCTTCCTCTGTTTATGTTTAAGGCCGCCAGGTCATAACTTACACCGTTCGACAAATACAGCTTGTTTCTCGCTCCATCTTCCACGAATCTTTAAACATGTGTGAAGTTTGGATGGTAATAATGTAGAGGATAAAGCATTTGAGGAGAAACAATGTAGCGAGAACTAATTAGTAGATGCTATGATTAGAAGATATGACCTTGTAGGACAAGTTAATACTGTTTGTATAAGATAGAACGAAAACATGTTATGAGGCATTCTATAATCTAATCGTCCGCCGCACGATGAATGAAGCTCGCTCTTTATTCGTTTCTAACGTTAAATGACTGGAGTCTACCATGCGATTGATTGGCTAGATCTCTGTTCCGGAAAGGGTTTTGTTTATTAACAACAATTCTAAAAAAGGCAATCAATAGTACGCATGTGTTATCAGTAGTACTCGTGTGTTATCAGTGGTACTCGTGTGTTATCACTAGTACTCATGTGTTATCAGTAGTACTCGTGTGTTATCAGTAGTACTCATGTGTTATCAGTAGTACTCGTGTGTTATCAGTAGTACTCATGTGTTGTCAGTAGTACTCGTGTGTTATCAGTAGTACTCGTGTGTTATCACTAGTACTCATGTGTTATCAGTAGTACTCGTGTGTTATCACTAGTACTCATGTGTTATCAGTAGTACTCGTGTGTTGTCAGCAGTACTCGTGTGTTATCAGTAGTACTCGTGTGTTATCACTAGTACTCATGTGTTATCAGTAGTACTCGTGTGTTATCAGTAGTACTCGTGTGTTATCACTAGTACTCATGTGTTATCAGTAGTACTCGTGTGTTATCAGTAGTACTCGTGTGTTATCACTAGTACTCATGTGTTATCAGTAGTACTCGTGTGTTATCAGTAGTACTCGTGTGTTATCACTAGTACTCATGTGTTATCAGTAGTACTCGTGTGTAGTACTCGTGTGTTATCAGTAATACTCGTGTGTTATCAGTAGCAGTACTCGTGTGTTATCACTAGTACTCATGTGTTATCAGTAGTACTCGTGTGTTATCAGTAGTACTCGTGTGTTATCAGTAGTACTCGTGTGTTGGCGTATTCCATTGTCATCTCAGTTTTTCAATGTCACCTCGAAACTCTACAGTTTGCAGTCTTATTATGCATGCGTGTAATCAAACGTGAAAAAATGAGAGGGACCAAATATTGTTTAATCTGTTAGAGTCTTTACAGCACATGCAACTAGTATCATGTATCAAACTAATGCACTTGATACATTTACATTTCTAAGAAGGAGATGAAAAATTAGTCGAAAAGATCGTACACTGTCCTATTGTAATTTAATTTCAAATCAAATCCACGCATTTTGTGGTTCCATTTCTTTTGTACTGTGTGAGTATCTAGACATCGTCTACCTTTAATATCTATGAACTCTGTCCCTAACCCGTTAGAACATTTTTGTTCTGCGATCATGCAGATGTAATATTTAGTATTTGATTTCGCCCTATCTCAGTGTCTCCAAAACGTGTAAGATACATGTATTGATAGACAGACTTATATATAGTTAGGTACATAGACATACCGATAGATATATATGGATATGTACAAGTAAACAACTCGATGCATATATAGGTACCTGTCGGTTTTAGGGCATTTTGTTTCTGTCATCCATTTCAGCATTCGATGTGCTCCGGTTCTTCCCCTCATGTAAAGCATATGAGGATTAAGATACGTGTTCTCAATATTTTTCAGATCCGGGTCATTGATATCTGTCGTCTCTGTACTCTCTGTGTGAAGTTTCATTTCATTCGTTATCCAGGAATGTCCTATTCTAAACGGCATGGTTATATATATATATATATATATATATATATATATATATATATATATATATATATATATATATATATATAGGAGAGAGAGAGATGTTCATCGATACTAACATCTCCCCGTCCATTCATCTACGCTCTTATTCATCCTTAAATCCATTGATCCAGATGACTCTTTAACCATCCATCATACAACTAATAGACAACTTGCAGCTCGATCCCAATTGTTTATTTATTTCAAATAATATATCTTTAACCAAATCTTTCAATTTGTTTTGTCTCTTTTGTCTCATTTTTATCATTAATTCTCTATCTATCCATCTGGCAAGCTAGATATTTAGATATTTAGATATTGATCTAAAGTTCTTTCTGTTATGTTATGAATATGCCTATTTACGACGCCAATAGATATATATATATATATATATATATATATATATATATATATATATATATATATATATTACTTGAGTGAATAATGCTATCAAAACAGTTTACACAAGGTAATGTTGAAATTGTATGAATGTGATAGACCGGAACTATTTTTTACCTGTATGCTATTCCAAAATCATTGGCAATGTCAGTGTTTATGGTCGGGTCGTAGCCTTTGAAGTAAGTCACTCTAGTACCAGTATTGAGGAGGCCATTACTAGTCATGACTTTACGTGTTAGGAGCCAGGAAAGAAACTCATTGTATGTAATGTGCTGAATTTGGGCGATATTTATTTTCCTGGCCTCCTGGAATAATTCCTCTGGATCTGTCCACCCTAGTCCTTTGAGAAGATCCACGATACGATTGTGTTCCTGTACAAATAGTGTGTGGTAGGAGCCAAGACTGGGTACAACATTCACTCTAGAGTCACCTGGGAATGACGGTATGATATGTTTTTTTGGTTTTTTTTGTTTTTTTTTTGTTCAACTTTATCTTAATATTGATTCCACATTACAAATTAAATACATAACCAGCATTCGTTTATTTGTGTGTGTGTCTTTGTACACTCATGCGAGTGACAAAATCGAAAAATATCAATTATTACAGGCGGATAGTTTCTTTTTTGTTCGTCTTGATTGAAAATATTTTTACCTTTATGACAACCATCACATTTTGATTTGAAGTCGATATTTAACGGGCAGTCAAATGCATATTTGTGATGAATGACGATATGATTATTGAAAATGGATTTTAAGCCTTGTCATAATATAGATTCCACATTAAGAAAATAATAAATAATAAGAAAATAATATATATATATATATATATATATATATATATATATATATATATATATATATATATATATATATATATATATATATATATATATATACATAATAATAATAATAATGATAATAATAAGGACTTTGTATAGCGCCTAATCTTTATAAGCTCTAAGCGCTTTACAACATTAGACAACACCTATAAGATAAAAAACATATAATGATATGATTACAAAAACAAACACCATGAAATTAGAAAACATAAAAAAACATGCTGAGAATACTTAAGGTAGGAAACATTATTAGGTCTTTAAGTTTGTTCTTGCAGTCGAAATAAGTGAGTTCTGAGAGCACTCTTGAATAGGATCACTGTGTCTTTGTGTCTAAGTTCAGTGGGCAATTCATTCCACGTTGCTGGGCCCTGGTATGCAAAAGAACGATGTCCATATATGACTTTGTTTTCATAGTGGGAATAATGAGTATATATATATATATATATATATATATATATATATATATATATATATATATATATATATATATATATATTAGCATTCGTATATGTGGTTGGATATCTGTTTGCACGGTGGGGGTTGGGGGGTGGCCGTATCGAGCAATATCAGTTAATACAAACAGACAGCTTTCTTTTAGCTTTAAAATTAATCGGATGCGACACAATTTTATCTTTATAGCAACCATACAATTTTGATACAGTTAACAATGCATGTTCGTTTAGTACGAGATGAATATTTAATTTTTAATCGGAACCTTTATCTGAACGTTGGTCATACTTGTAGCCATGGGTTTGTCAGTCTAAAATAATTGATTATTTTCTAGATTAAGAAACCTTTATAACTGTCAATATTTTAAACGTATTACTTACTCAAAACAAATTATCCCATTAAGAGAAAAGAAAACAACAGTTGGCAGAATTCCGTAAATAAGATATCAAACTGTCACTTCTTTCCTATATTTCTGTAATTGCTCATCCATGTTGCAGAAACCTTTTAAAAAATACGCTAAATGGCGCGCAGCGTTGGTTAAATTTATAAAATTTCCACTTACGCATATCTTTTTTAAGGCTATCCTATTTGTCCATTATGACAACAGTTGTTGATGGTCACTTTCTCAGGAGTATTCAAAACTCCATTGTTTTACATATTTGTATGTAGTTGGTGACCGCCGCTCATTAGAAAACGACTCACTTGTGTCCAGCACGTTGCCAGTTCGTATCTTATCTTTCCAGAAACGTACAACAAATGACTCTTTAACACTGATAAAGCTGTGCATCCATGAGTACATACAATTGCTTGGCAATTTATCTATAATTGAGCAGGAATAAGAATTCCTTAAGCTGACCGCGCTAAGTAAGATTATCCATAGCTTAAAGCATACTGACGTTCTAAGCATGCATTACCACATGTGTATTTACCATTCAACACACGTGCCCGCAGTGCATTGGTACGGCCGTCTTGAACTTACCAGCGACGGAACAACTCTCCCCTGTCACTGTCAGAGTGCACTTCGAATTGTCATCACCTGCTGGGAGGTTGTCACCATCGGAGACAGTCATATACTCGGGAAAATCTTCAGTTAGAGTAAAGCAAAGAACTCATTATTTCAACAAAAAAATTATACAACCTTTTCGTGGATTTTGTAATATGGAATGAATGACAAAATGAGTTTTGGTTTGCCCCAATACATGCTGCTTAGATTAGGCTTGACAGCTAGTCTCATAGTATATTATCTTACAAGTAGGCAGAAAGAACATGCTCAATATGGCGTACATATATGTCCAGGCTAACGGGCAGAACGTATCCCTACGTCCAAACTGAGCGAGTAATTTACTCCGAGTGTGACTATACACGAATCTATCGTTGTATTCATTTCATACCTCTCCTTTTCCGCTTTCCGATATTTTTAAAAGGTTTGGCATTTGTGCCAATTAGTCTTGTATCCTGTTAGAAATATAAATGCTCAGACGTCAGTGAAATGTGTGAGAAGGAAATATGAACATCGGTCTTGAAGACCTTAAGAATGATGTTAGATAAAATTGGTAAGTAGTATTGATACCGAGATCTATAGAAAAATATATATCCCATCCAATGCCATTGTATTAGAACCATATACAACTGAATGATGGATGTTCCACCCAAATACATCTTATTTGAACCATATACGTTTGGATATATCGCGTCCGACTTACTTTTTAATTCATGGTAGTCAGGTTAATAATAAAAAGAACAGTAATGCAAGAGATCTGGACTCCTTATATTTTCATTATATTCAATTAATTCTTAATGATAAGAGAATTTCAATATATATATATATATATATATATATATATATATATATATATATATATATATATATATATAACACGAAGGGATAGCTATGGAAAGATTGAAAGATTGCAGGACAAACTTGGGTTTCGAAATTTGATTAATTCAGCTGCTGAGGAACCATACACATTGGAGGCATCAATGTACGAGGTTATCCTGTTCTCTTGCTGTCGTGGTCCGGCTGTAAATAAATAAATTAAAAATAATAAAAATAAAAAATAAATCAATACAATTGTCTTGGTCAAGGAGTAACGTATATTTAAGAAATTTGTGCACACACGATTTTCAGCAAAATACAGTCTAGTCATCTCATGACGATAACATTATTTTTGTTGATAGCGAAGTAAACGCTTTCTTGTGTGTGTGTGTGTGTGTGTGTGTTAGACTCGCTTTTTCCAACAGAGTAGCATCGAATATATTTTTCCAGTAAATGTTTATTTGTTATTGTGTGATAACACGATTAAAAAAATCAGGCGCCTTGTTCCTACATACAATTATTCAGGAAGTCAGAAGTTATCTCTAATTTACCTCCTGGAGAACAATTTCGAGTTCAAAGCGTTTTCTTGGTGTATTTTCGTTTTAGAAAAAAGTGGAACGTATATTTGCAGCATTTGTTAACACAACTGCTAATTTCATGAAATGTCTGGTACACATATGTGGCTATTAGCGATAAGGCTAATAATATATGACTTTTTTGTTACAGTACTTTCATATTTTGGGGACATCCAAATTGACGAAAATTATTATACCAGGAAAATTTTAAATTCACAGCATCTGAAAATAGATTTTTTTAGGAAACTATTTTCCCAATAATTTATCTCATACGTATATCCTCGCGAAAATGTCCTGATTTGTATTTTATTTTGTACTTACTCAACGTATTGCAGCTCACGTCCAATGCCGGGGTGGAGCGTTTTACGTTCATGCAGGTCCCGTTTTTAAAGAAACTATCGCCGTTGGGTACGTAAATTGGAATGCACTTCTCTCTGTTGTTTGAAATGAAAGATACATGTAAACAATTTTTGATATAGTGTCTTTCCTTATATTAATTACACAAACAGAAGCACAAGTTCGGCCTTGTTTAAATATGCACCCTCTGTCTCTTATTTTCAAGGCAAGTTGAATTCGAAAACCGTTCTGTCTATATATATTTATAAACCTGTCTATCTCACTAATAACATTATGTAATAAACTAATTATGTGTGCATGCTTGCATGTGTATATGGATCTATTTAGAAAGGCTAGAAGGTAGCATATATATATATATATATATAGAGAGAGAGAGAGAGAGAGAGAGAGAGAGAGCGAGGGGGCACGTAGGACTATTAGGTTATATATTTAATGAATCAATCTATGATTTTAAAAAGAACAAACAGTGAAACGTTAAATCGCACTTTCGCATTTACGTTTACTTGATTCGTGTCACAACAGTCCAATGTCCGAACATTACTTCCTGAAATTCATCAACATTAGAATACAGTTTAAGAGATCTTATCAGAATACATTACAAAAAACACGACCATGGTGGAAAAAAGCAAGAAAGAAATCAAATAGAAAGTACGAATAAAGCTATTCGGTTACCTATCAATAGAAACATAAATTTACAGTAACAGAGATATAATTTAGAAACAGAAGAAAATGTTGCAGCTGATAACACCTTCTTTCAAAATTTATATAGCAAACATAATAATAGCAAAAAATTAAGATAAAACAACATATTCGGGTAGAAAAAGAAATTACACCATGTAATAGTGCCTTAAATACAATTTATTTCCGGTATTCACGGATTTTATAGCTTTTATATAACGTGTTCCTTTTGCGTAGAGAATAAATTTTTTGTTAAATGATAACTTTTTATTTTCAGACTAATGGTCTGAACGATGTTTTAACTGTTGGTGATGGTTTTACTAGTATCAACTGCTCTTTTTACTCAGGTACTTAAATTAGTTTTCTTGATTAACTGAAGAATTAAGTTTATATTTTAGTTTTTGGCGTGCATTGCACTTGCAATCTAGATCTTCGATCGTTACGTCTGTTTAAGAAATCCTGAAAATCATTTGTATTGGTGGAAAAAGTTACCGGATATCAGATTGCGAAATTCACATATTTTAAGTCGCTAACGAAGTGGGATCCCGGGTTTGATTCTCTTACTAAACTGGACCCTAAACGAGATTACTATCATTTGTTTTATTCTTATGTTTGTGATCTTTAATTCATGTGCATCACCTGATTTTCGTTCAGACTTTATGTATATTTCACCCTTAATACCTAAAAACATTTGTGTTCTATATATTTACTTAAAACAACCAGTGCATTTCACAATTGACAACCTAATAGTTACCTTTTCATTATGCTCTCCGTGCAAAATAAATTTTTTATTACATTGCACAGCAAGCTGCAACAGATGTCACTGAGAGGTCCTAATGGTGTCTGAAAGGTTCACGTGTTATACGCTAAATAATTGATTGGGAGACTGCAGTTGGTGACCCAATATATGTTACACAAATAACTGTTACGTGAAGCTCAACAAAACTGTATCACTAATTTAGGAGATACTGTTAAATTAACAGATGTAGTTAATAGTTTAAACAAAGACCTTTTTATACTCAAGTGCGTTTAAATTTGGGGGATAAAAGTGTTTGGACAATTAAGACAAGGAGAGATAAATTCGTAAATTAATAGCCATCGACCAAAAAACTACTAAAAGAGCTAATAAAATCTTATTGTTACAAATGCAGATTGTTGCAAACTGAGAGGAAAATAGAAACAATAGCCTTGTTAAGACAGATTTTTCTGGCATTTAAAAGGTAAAGAACAAGTGAAGCGCCTAACTTCCAAAAGGATTTACAGCAAATCAAACAGGAGATTAAAAAATTAAGCAGATTATCGGACCTGGAGAAGATATTCAGATCCCAGGAAGATGATAAAACTTAACAATTCCTCCTAGAAAAGCGATATAAGGATTAGAATAATGACCTGCGTTCAAACGATAATAAAGTCTACGTATACAAACTCTGAGTACAAGATAGTCTGTACAAAGCTAAACGTTTTCTTTTCACACAACCACGTCTAGTAGAGATCGCCTTAAAGAAACCTGAAAATCTGGAAGCAAGCGACATTTCGGAATGAAGGGAATCATATATATATATATATATATATATATATATATATATATATATATATATATATATATATATATATCGTGAAAAACAAATCATTTTATTCCATTCATCTTAGCTTTCAGTGAATTAAGGCTTTCAAGATTTGCCAACATGAGGCACAGAATAGCAAAGTATTATGGTGTAAAACGGGGGATATCAAATAATGTAAATAATGTTATGGTAAATTTTCAATAAGACACATAAACATATCCTCTCATTTTAACAGTTCCCACTCTCTGCATCACTCAGCAAGTTACATTAAGCGTAACACTGAAAAATCCTTCAGTAATATAAATTCGTAAGTTTACTATAGCTTCTCAAATTAATTAACTAATTAATTATTAGATAAATAATAATTCAATAAAAGATCAATTTAGAAATAAATGCGAATAAAAAACTGTACGGAAAGGTCAAACCTGAATATATCAGATAAGATGTTTGTAAGCTCAGTTTTTTCCTTTTTCCTTTTTTATAGTGCGTCAGGTAGACCCTGAACGAATTGTGAACACTGACCATGATTTAATTTTCAAAACGCATTTGCAACAAGCCAGGAACCCGAACAATACGCATTCATTCTATGCCCGAAGCCTTCCGAAAGCTTGAATCTAAACCTATTTACAGATATGTGTGCTTCACGGTTATAGAACGTGTTAAACAACCTAATTTTGTGATAACACATCCAGACACAATAATTCAAAGTTTTACATTATCATACTGAAGTATAAATATTCGCTAGGTCTAATTACTGCTCTCACACAAGATGTCAATAACTTTAGCTAGCAATGTTGGCCTCTCTGTCTTATTAACACAGACCTGATCATTCGCGCCCTGCCATAATTGGTCAGAATTGTAAAAGCATGCGACAGTTTTATTTTACAATCTTCCCTGTTTCCCTTCGATTATAAAGCAGTGCTAATTTGTTAAACATTCTTTAACACTTTCGATACAGATTTGCTCGTATGAGAAAGCATTAGTTGTGACTATCACGTATACCATGATTATTATATTAGTTTATGCCAACGTTCTGATATTACTTGTTACGACAGAGTAATGCATCACAGTTATTAGTAACAATGAAAATTAAATATGCCTCTGCAATTTTGACATGTGAAGATTGTTGTTGTTGTTATAGGTTTACTGCAATTTTTCAGCACGTGATAGTCTGTCTACACATAACGGCCAACATTGGTTGTAGAGGAAAACCCAAGAAAACCCCGATAAGAATCATCGACAAAAGGGAAGGTACCTGGCAAATTTTCTCAGACACTGACATGAGACCCGAACCCATGCATACGATTTTGTTGATATGTAGGTAAGTGTGTACCAATGTGTTTTCCTTTTAAAATGACTTTTGATCCTGTTTTGAAGACAATCACTAAATTGAGATGAATACCGACTTTCTGATCCTTTGTCAAAAATGTTGCATTGCCTAAACGCGTCCTTAAGCAGAATTGACCATCCTCTTTGCAAACAATTTAATGTATAATTCCACAAGTGAACATTCTTAAATCGTGAGGTTCAGAATCCCGGTACAGATAAAAATAATATTCACGAGTTTAACGGAAAGGAGCCTCGTGTTGTATACAAAGCTAAAGAAGAATGATCAAGCAGACAGAGGGACAGACAGACAAACGGAATGGCATGCAGAATAAGTCACAGACGAGTATGGTTGTTAAAAACCATTTGACAGGTTGAGTACAACTAAGAACAAATAAATAAATAAATAAAAATACAGGTATAACCTGTGTAAACTGGAGTAGAGATAATGTCATGGTCCAAAAACTGCCCCCACTGGAAAATATGCAGCGAGATCTTCTGATCTAAAGTCGTCTTAGTGCCCGTGTTAGCGTGAACTACATTACTGATGGTTCTTGGGTTGGGCAGAGTTCCGGTTCCGCTTGCAGTATGGGTTCGCGGACTGGATACTCCATCTGGTATTTGAAAATTAATACTTTAAGACCTCGATGATTGATTCATATAATTTACTGGTAAAAATACTTAACAACTTTCTATCACTTAAAATTAAAAGCATTGAAGAAGTTATAACTGGTTCTACATTTCAGATACACCTAATTGGTAGGCAAGTTTTGTTTTTTGTATTATGAGGTATCCTAAAACCGAGACATATGCATTTCGATCGAGTATGACAGTATGTAATAGAAAAATGTATAGACATATAGACAGACAGACAGACTAGCAATATAAAACGAAAGGATACAACGAACGAGAGATGGCAGTTAATTAAAGCTTAAAATGTAAAGCAGACAACATGTCACGAAAGATAGACAGTAATATATACTTTAGTAGATAATCTACGTACCATCATATTCTGGGTCTAGCAAGCGTCTCTGGGGCCTAAAGGCCATGCCCCACTCTGGATGATCAAGGTTATTGCATGAACCGTCCAATGTCCGGTACATACTTGTCGCTTGTCCGGTGCAATTGAAGAAATTTCTGGCAACGCAAACTGCACGGATTCGGAATATGGCATAGAACGTCTCATGATAAACGATGCTGTTCAATTGGGTTGCTGTATAGCTGAATCAATGATCAATTGTGAATACATCATTAGAAGTCTTGTAGAAGTATATCATAGATTTGGCATACGTGCGTACAAAATGAACATACGTATATATTTCTATGTTAACTAATGCATTAATAAACGAGCACACGCACAAACTATACATATGTACACTGCACACTATCACACATACACATACACACATACACACATATATATATATATACAACAAACTTACCTACTTGCATATGGACAAGTACACACATACAGACATATACAGATTATACCTATTTACACTTCATGTGCATTTATAAAAATATAAAACATATTACTCTCCTACTTACCTACCTCCATACATGTACATACCTGCGAAGACATGCTTACCTTTTTAAATACAAAATGCATCAAAAATTGCTGCACATCTGCCTTCATACATACAGACAGAAAGACAGAGAGACAGACAGACATGGATGCATACATCCATCTATCCATCCATCAGTCCGTCACTCCGTGCCTGCCTGCCTGCATGCTTGCCGACCATCCTATCTACATACATACCTACCTACCTATATTCCTACCTGCATACCTACAGACATACATGCCTACATACACACATACATACATACATATATACACACATACATACATACATACATAAACACATACAAAAATACATCCATACATACATACATTAATACATATTTACATAAAAACATACAGACATGCATACACAAATACATACACACATACATACACATACATACATACATACATACATACATAAATACATACATACATACATACACACACATGCATGCATACACACATACAAACATACATACATGCATGCATGCATACATATGTACATACATACATGCATACATACATACATACATATATATATACATACATACATACATACATACATACATACATACATACATACATACATAAATTATAAATTAAACAACACCAACACGTAAAATGTAGAATACATACATACATATATGCATACACACATACGTACATACACATACATATATCCATACATATATACATACATACATGCGTACATAGGTACGTACGTATGTACTTACATACATACATACATACATACATACATACATACATTCATACACACATACATACACACACATGCATGCATACATACACACATACAAACATACATACATGCATGCGTACATACATATATGCATACATACATTCATGCATACATACATGAATACATACATACATACATACATGTATACATACATACATACATACATACATACATACATACATACGTACATAAATTATAAATTAAACAACACCAACACGTAGAATAGAGAATACATGCATACATATATACATACACACATACAAACATACATACATACATACACGGTCAACAATATACAGATCCTACTGGCCTTATAACATTTATCCATATCTCTGTCTACAAGAATTTTCTACAGTACATTATGTTTGCACAAACGAACATGTGCAGGTATGAGCACATGAACGGACGGACCAGACGTGGCAGTTCCGGGTTCTCTATAAAAGGAGAAAAGAACGACAAATCACTTTAGACCGTTAAGGCATTTCTTAGAGATGAAGAATAATTTATCGCAGAGTATCCATTATCCGCAGTAATTAAATAGTTACTATCCGTCCTGTCCCCTCTGGGCAAACTCCCTCCCGAAATTGTGTGCATAAACAAAACCAATCGGGGACAGATCTGGTGATAACGTGAGTCCGGGATAGATCTGGAAAATAACGTAAATCGGGGATAGATCTGGTAAGAACGTCAATCCGGTATAGAACTGGTCGTAAAGTCAATCGGGGATAGATCTGGTAATAACGTCAATCGGGGATAGATCCGGAAACAACGTCATTCAGAGATAGATCTGGTAATAACGTCAAGAACAGTAGCAACGTTGTGATTTAATCAGGTATGTGTGTGCATCTGAGAGAGAGAGAGAGAGAGAGTACATTGTCTGTAGTATCTCCAATGTCTTTGAAACCAAGAAAGCATTACTGTCATTGTATTGTCCTGAGTTAAATAAATGTAGTAGCTGGTCAGCGTCTGCAAAGAAAAAATAAAAAGTAAAAGTATATTAATGTTTCCTCATATTCGAGGAATCCTACACATTTTCACTTCCTCTACTATTACAACTACCATAATCATTATCACCGTTATGAATGTGTTTGTAATTCTTCTTCTTCGTCGTCGTCTTCTTCTTCTTCTTCTTATTGTTATTATTATTATTATTATTATTATTATTATTATTATTATTATTATTATTATTATTAATGTTCTTGTTGTTGCTATTGTTGTGATTATTATTGGTGGTGGTGAAGGTGATGGTGTTCTTGTTGTTGATGAAATGTCGTCGCTGTTACTGTCTAACATTTCGAAATTTGTTACCGATATTATGCAATAACCTTCTTTAATCATGGACTATTAAGGTTCCTTGCACAAAATCGGCGTTGACTTATACCTTTATTGAGCGGACACCTGTCTAAAGATGCTGAAACTTTTCTTTCACTTCTCATGAGTGCCTGCTTAAGACGAGTATCACTGTACGTTTTAGATTTATTGAAGATGATAAAGTTTTATTAGCAACCTATCAGAAAATATCTAGATTAAAATTAATTCATAACATCTACTGTCAAGATGCACATCTGGAGATCTCAAATTATACATGAACTGCTCGGTTCTAGTCTGAATTTTGCGTGAATTCGAGGACTGATTTCCAACACCTATTGCCATTTGTTTGTTAGTACTGTAGGAAGTCAAGGGCATATTTATTTTGTATGTAAGACTCCATTTTATGCTTAGCTAGATTTTAGTGATAGCTTATTGAATATGGGTAGCAGGCGTATTTGTCTAACTAGTAATTATCCAATTATTCAATTACTGGAGCAGACGTCATACTTTACAATCTCACGCGACTTGATGACAGTTACGATTAGTTCCGTAATAAGGACCTTCTTAGATTTCGTAATGTAGAGAATCAACTGGTTATTTTTACGTACGCCTCGTTTAGTAACTGGAGATCGGAATAACACATTGCATTGCGAGTTTCGGTCGTGTTTTGTATTGCAAGTACTAAATTTCACCTCTGAAAGGTTTACTGACAAGAAATAGCATGCAAGTGTGAATTAGTACAGTTTCGTGATATGTGGTTTTTATGTGATTAAAGAAATATTTCATTTATATTGTTTGAGCGTTTAATAATCTTTCAGTAGGCAACGTCTGTTGAATTAGGTACCATCGAAACAAGAAAATATCGACTTTCAAAGCCAGACTCACCCAGAGGTTGATTGATTAACTCCATAGTGGGACCACTTTCTGTAACAGCACAGTCTTTGTACAAGTTGAATAGATTGTGTGCATACTTCGCCCATTTTTGTAATTTCCAAGTAACAAAATCTGAACTCAAATACTTATTTGAATTACCATAATGAGTTAGTCTGTCTGTCTGTCTCTGACTCTCTCTCTCTCTCTCTCTCTTAAATGTGGCCTTTTGAAAGCAATTCCACTCTGTATAAATTATTGTGCACACCTACAAACTCCCCTAATCCCTGAGTTTGGATTACCTAAATATAAGTCTGAAGATGATTGAACTGTTGAGTCTGAGTTAGGATCACGAACTTTGAACAAAACCAATCACAGTAAGTTTTACTTTAGAGATCGTTTTCTGATTGGCTGAAAAGAAACCTCAAATTCAGTCTCAAAAGCTATATACATTTCAACCCAAATTATAGTTTTGAACATATTTATACCTGCGTTGGTGACTTTGTTATTTGTATTTTCTTCAGCTATATCAATCAGAGCCAACCTTACAGCAGCCATGACGTAGTTAGCAAAGACGGAATCGTAATAGTACGTTGCCTGTACTGTGCATGTCAGCACAGATACAGCCAAACGAAACGTGGTTGCTGACGTCATCTAAAATGAATGTCACGTTTCTTTAATTCTTTTTGGAAAGCTTGGTTCAGAAATTCTTAAAATCTTTCAGAGTCGGTAGAGCTGCTTCCTAATCCCTTTGTCCGTTTGACATCGAAGAGGGTGACGACCGCTTTGTTTCAACACCCGTTGCAGGGCTCGCACTAACTCGCTGCTCGATTTGGAAGTCAAGGGCACGACCCAGGCAAATTTGGAAAAGATGTCGATGACACAAAACAAATATTTGTAGCCACGATTGTAGCTGGCTAAATGAGAGACATCGGCTAAATCGGCTTGCCATTGATGATCGATGCCTTCCACTCGGGTGCGAGTTCTGGCAAACTTGCGTCGAATGGGTTTGTGTAAAGTGTAGGTAGCTTGTTCTTGTAACCATCGTTGCACTTGAGGTAAACGGAGACTTTTCAGTCGCGTTTTGGCAGCACGATACAATTTTTTTGAACTCCTGCGTAACCTGCAGGATGGGAGGGATCGTAGTAAATGCTGGCTAAGACTTTTTCCATTTTTCTATGTTGGTTGGTGAGCAGCAGAGGGGGCGAATCGGACATTTTGTCCAATCGTTATTTTGCTTAATTATTACTTTCTGCACTCAACGATCTAGTGTCGTCAGCGCCTGGTAAAAAAAAAACGACGTCGGTCCATCCTACACGATGGTGACGTCATTTGGTTTAATTAACACCTTCTGCGCGCCGATCCCCAGCGTCGTCAGCGTCCGGTAAGCACATCGACGACCGCGTCGATGTCATCGCCCCCTCTGCTGCTAAGTGGTTATTTACAATGAAAATTATTTACAACTAACCGAATATTTGGTCAAGCCCGATACGATATCGTGTCCGAGGATCATGTAAATTTATCGTTACGAATCCATGTGGGGTCGACTGAGCATGACTAAAAAAGTTTCGAAAAACATTAAAGTCCATGTCACCGCCGCACCATGTCTGCCAAATATTTCGTAGCGTGTGTGTATCAACGCCGTTGAACACAGCAAGAATATTACAGTTGTCTCTAATTACTTTTGGAATCTGAGTGTATCGTTGAGTGACATATATCACGTCAGTGTTTTTATGCCTGCCTCTGGAAAATATCCTAGCTGGGTTTTTTTGATTGTCTAACATAACATCATCGTACACGACTAGATTGTTAACGTCGCCATCAATATCATCAATACCCGGTGCATCATTGATATCCGTAATAAACTCAATAACATTTTTTTTAGCGATCGCTGATGCATTCTCGTTGAAATCTTTCAACACCTCGTAGCATCGTTGATCATCTACGCTAGGAGCAACCAAATACAACTTATCCCACTTCATCCATCTCATTATTAAATTGAGTAACAATTGCGTCTTGCCGGATCCAGATGGTCCGATGATAATCATCCGGATCGAGTTTGGTAACGCTGCAACATGCTTAACTGGTTCTCTTGTTTTAGTCGCCGAAAAATCAATTATATTCATATCTCTATACATAAATTATGGATCTATATTGTGTGAAGTGTAGAGTACGTACTGGCACAAATGATATGACAACCGCTACAACAAGAAATAACAGATCGGCCCTTACTGGCAAGTGTGTACAATGCGGTACAAAGAAATTTAGATTTATTTCTATTAGACCCGGAGATGTTTTAAAAAAAAGCGAGGAGGTGACATCGCAGCCAAATTGGCAAAACTCCCCGGAACACCGTGGGCAAAGTATCCAGGAGAAAAACACCTCCCAGGATATAACTACTGTGGCCCCGGAACACGATTAGATATTAGACTCGATGATCAAAATCAGCCCAAACCCGGTGAGTATCCAATAAACGCTATCGATAAGGCGTGTCATGCTCATGATGTTGCTTACAAAAGTAGCGATCTGCAACAGCGTCATATCGCGGATGTAAAATTAATTCACGCATTAAATGCTATTCCTGATAAATCCGTCAAAGAAAAATTGGCCTCATGGTTGGTAAAATCGGCTATGAAAGGTAAATTAATGATTGGAAGCGGAGCTTCTGGCGCTGATAATTGAAAACGATAGCGTTTATAATAACAACATGGAATCCATCTATTATTCTCCGAGAGGATACTGGAAGGGGAAGGCCGCAATTGGTAAGCTTGCAAGCGCTGCAAAGGTAACAAAGACCACTGCGGCTAATTGGTTATCCAAACAGGCTATATGGCAAATCTATCTACCACCGCCTAAACAAATCAACTTCTCGCGCTTTGATGTCAGCGTACCTAATGAAGTTCATCAGGCTGATATACTATTTTTGCCGCATGACAACGGTTACAAATACGCGCTAACCGTAGTTGATGTTGCGAGTCGATACAAACAAGCGGAGCCGTTAAAAACAAAGTCGGCAACTGAAGTAGCCGCTGCGTTTGAAAGAATTTATCGAAGAGGCCCTCTGCGCTGGCCAAATCTATTACAAGTTGATCCTGGTAGTGAATTTCGCGGCGCTGTTTTATCAACGCTGAAACATCATAGCGTCGCGATACGACGAGGTCATACTGCGCTACATCGTGATCAGGCAATTGTTGAACGATTCAATCGGACTCTCGCTGAACGGTTATTTGGATATCAATACGCGAAGGAATTCATCCAAGAAAAACGATCTCGTGAATGGGTTGAAAGGTTGCCAGGTGTAATTGCAGCGTTAAATAACGAGATTACCCGAGTAATCAACATGAAGCCCAGCGACGCGATTAAATACGAGTATATACCCGGAAAATTAAAAATAAATAGCGTTTCTAAGCCGATTCTTGGCGATGTCACTGTTAGATATCTATATGAACCAGGAGAGCTTGAAGGCGGTAAAAAAAGGGCTACCGATCCTATTTGGAGTGTTACCACACATAACATATCAACGATAACACGATCAACTGGTAGACCACCGATCTATAGACTGGATTCAACTGCTCCTCAGCGCGGATTTACACGCGAGCAACTACAAGTGATACCTAACGATACTCAATTACCCCCGCGTGGTCTTAACTAGCGCCGTTGCGTCTATTACACTCAAGACAGGTCAACCTCACATTGTTTTTGACATGACCGAGACTGTTATCGATCCTATCCACGGTAAATTGGCGAGTGTCTTTATCCGAATAACGCCAACTCATTATACAATTGCAACTCGCGCAGTGATTATTCTGTTGTTGTCGTAGCGAGATTATTAATTCGGCATCAATATCAAAACGCCGCTGTTTTTTTTTTATCCTGTTGGCGGTAACCCGAGAGTTTTCTATCAATGACGCTTGCATCGATGGTGACTTTGTCGCCGGCTTCGTCGGTGGCTTCGTCAATAACAATTCTTCGAAGCTGATTTATCCTTCGTACTCTGGACACTGCAAGATAGACTAGATTCGACCATTCGATGCGATTATCAACTATCCAAACAATTGTGTCCGTGATGGTTAGTCCCTGCGAGGAATGTATTGTTGTTGCGTATCCTAGCGTCCACGGGGATTTATCAGCACGTAGCGCGTCCTCGACGACGCTGATATCAACGAGCACGATATCATTCAGCACGAGAATTTGTTTTTCTGTCCGACCTGGAATTTCAACTTCAATGTTCTGCCGCCGTGTGTCCGCGGGTCTATAACATAACGGCACTGGACGCGTTGGAAACTTTTCCTTATGCAACGTAAACAACTTCCGCTGAAGTGTGTCTCTGACTATCTTTCTACTCGCTACAATCAAATCGTTTGGTCTCCATGTTTCCCAGAATTCATTCAACGGCGTTTCCGGAATCACCTCGCGGATTATTTCACACTGAACTCTATCCGGCTGTAATCTGATTAATTTTTTAACCTCGCGCAGTTGTTCATCAAGTGCTCGGTAATCAGTATCGGTTTCTTCATAATAGTCCACAAAACCCTTTAACCAATCATGTGGACCCTCGCCGACAAATGGTGGTGGTTGGCCATGATCTCCGCACATTATCACCGCTGTATTCGCGCGCAGCAACCACTCAAGAAACATTTGTAAAGTATCTAACGAAACAGTACATATCTCATCCCAGATGATAACCTCAGGAATAAATTTTTCCCCCATTCGATCAGGAGTCCACTCACCGCCGCTGTATCGAAAAAAGCTGTGATAAGTAACGGCGTCAACATTTCGTTGTTTTATCTCTCGCGCTAGTCTATGGGTCGGTGTAAGCACGATTATACTTGCCCGCGTTCGAAATAATTCAATTGCCCGAGTCGTCTTTCCTGACCCGCCACAGCCGCTTAAATAAACCGTCTTGTGTCTACAAATTGGATCAGAACACGATGGTGCATTAGACCATTCTGACAATTTATCACCGCGTAAGTAGTTGTTCTCAACGGTGACATCTGCTGACGGGGAATAATCGCGTCGTATTTCATTTTTAATTCTCCATGTACCCCAACTCTCGTCCGGACTAGTAAACTCGGCTACGTTTCCCTTATACGCTACGTCAATATAAAACGAATCAACTGCTACTCTAACCGCGGTATCGGGGAATCTATTTATCATCGAGAATAAATTGATAGCGGCATAACCCAGCATAGACGCCCTCAAATGCGGGTATGCTGGGCTGTCTCCATCGCTGTAGGTAACAACTGTACCCAACCTCGTTCCATTGGACAAGAAAGCTGTTTTGCAGTTCACGTATCTATTTTTTGCCACTGCGTCCTTGATTACGAAATCATATTCTGCGTCATCTATAATCAGCCGTGAGCAATATCGTTTGTAGTCGCAGTTTTTTCCACCTTGTGTGAACTTACCGATTATTCTTCTACCGAGATCTTTTGCCTCGCGGTTTCGTTGGTTAAATATCCTCCTGGACCATTCGATGATATATTCCTCGTCGGCATCAATGTTTTTTCTGGACTCGTCAATTATGCTATCTAGACGCTCCGGTTCTGGTAACCAGACTTCAGTCTGTGCCCGGTATGATATAATCGCGTCACTGACAATCAACGAAACTAGCATGCTACAATCAATCATATACCGTAGCAGCGCTATTGGCAGCCACTTCTTTTCAGCCATGTGTCTACCGATCCAAATATAGCAACAGCGATGGAGTCCTGCCGCGAATTCAAATGATACTATGCGAGCGAATCCGGTTAAATCAAAATTAGGCAGTGGTCCATTAATAGCAACACGAGTCATTTCATGACTGGGGTGTCCAAATCGTCTAAAGTACTCGGCGGCGGATCCATACCCGAGAAAACTCGCTGGATAACAGGCAACCATATCAACCGAGATCATAGCGTCGCGGTTGTATTCAGTGTTCCATAGTCCACCGTGATAGTATTCCAAACAACTGGATTGTACATCCGGTAGAAATTCTCTGCGCGTTGGTCTCCACGCATTTTTCCTTGTTGCAACATGAGCTACAACCGATGGAATCGTAAAACAATTTGTTAGCAGTTGTTCATCATGCTCCTCAAATTCTATGGCGGTTTTTTTCATCCTGTTGTGAAATGCTTCAGTGCGATATAATTCACCGTTTGGTCTTACAAACTGATCAAAGGTATCCGCATCGTTTTCAGCGCTGCGAAGTAACCACATTGATACAGGGTCGTTTTTACACAAGTAGGCAATAGCATCAAATAGTTTCCTCTCCGCGAGAAAACCGTCCTTGGAGAATTGTTCTCCCAGGAATTCTTCGGGGATATACTTTACTGTTCTATCCCGTGGAAATATTGTGATCACGGGCGTCCATGCGTGTTCGTTATGATCAATAATTTTGATTGGGGCTCCCTTCGATTTATACTTCGATTCGTATAATACTTCACCGGTTATCGTTGTAACGGTTATTGGAAATCTCAGCGATGTTTCTAATCTCGCTATGTCGCTGATGGTTGCTCCACGCTCTTTTACGGTTAGTTCCCACTGGTTGATTTTGCTACGTCGTAAATCAGTCAATTTGTTTCCTCGACATGCATTTGTAAAATGCTCTATTATTCGTTCTGCTACACAATTTATCCCAGTTGACTGTTTCATCGGTTTCAGTTTTCCGATATCAGGTTTCTTATTTAACGGGTATATTCCATAAACAACTGCTGTTTCAGGATACGCTCGTTCATAGTATGGTTTGTCAATTCCGGTTAACAACCCCGGCTTGGAGTCGCGGCTGACAGTAACTGTTTTCTTGTCGCTGAGAACTGGTTCAAATTTATCACGCATGATCCAATCGCCTGATTCCACCCGGACAATGAATTTTACTCTGAAGAAATACCTTTTACCGTCAAGTTGTGATATTATCATTGCTGCGCGGTTGTCGTTCATGGTAGCATCAACAATGCCATCAATTCGAAATGTTGACCAACTGTGAGATGCGCCATCACGCTTGAATTCATTGATACAATCGCGTATTTTACTCAACAGGGTTTTATCGTTTATTAACGCTTTTGGTGTGTCCTTGAGGACTCTATCGAGATTAAACCTAATATTTTTCCGGGGCTTAATTGCTGCCAATCTCTCGAACTCATCCATATAATTAAAACAAGTATTTAAATGAAAGAATATAGTATAATGAATCACTGCAAATGGTTGATGATTGGGTCGACAACCCCGTGCAATAAATCATGTAGAGGTGAATTCTGCGGGTATCATTTACAAAGCGTTCGTAATGGTTCTCTTGGCCCCCTCCCGTGCTTGGTTTGCCACGTCGGTGTAAGAGGAAAATCACAGTTGTGTATCAATTGTGGCGGAAAGCGATACAGGGAACTAAAACGCTATTATGACAAGCGAATTAAAAACGCCGTCATTAACCCCACCGCCGACTTCGTCATCAAAACCCCCCAAGACTACGTTGAAAGATTCATAATTAAACCAAATAATAAATTAGACAAGTAGTATTATTATACAAATGGACCAAGAATTTCAGCCGCATCCCCTGCTCGTCAATTACGAGGCATCTCGCGACGGTATTGTTAGAAATCGTAGACTGAAGAAGCCGGTTGGATGGAAAAACAATCACGGGTATTTAATGTTTACTGCTGGAGGGAAAAAATATCTCTGTCACAGAATCATCTATGAATGTTTCCACGGATTGATCAAAGATACTCTCGTTATTGATCACATTGATTCTAATTATCAAAATAATAGACTGTGTAATCTGCAAGCCATCTCTCAGAGTGAAAATAGTAAAAAAGGCCAAACTGGTAAATACTCAAAGAAAGCAAAACCCGTAAAGTCATTTGATACAACAACTCACGAGGAAAAAATATTTCAGTCGATGAATGAGGCAGGAAAATATTTTGACATTTGTATCGCCTCAATACAATTTGTTGCAGAACGAATATATCAAACAGCGATCTCAAAAAAGACGGGTCATAGAATTCGATTTTCATATATAACATCAAAGGGAGATAACTCGTTTTGTGATAGCGTCGCATGACAAGAGTTACGTCCCTTGAAGTCTAATTAATGTTGCGTCCCTTGAAGTCCAATTAATGTTGCGATTAATTAATCATTTTACGATGAAAACTAATGAAATACACGCTATTATCTAACAGCTGTATTCTTTTTTTTAATGTTTTATTTGAGTATTTGGTTTCATTTAAATGCCGTGAAACACCATTAATAAGTATTTAAGGATTCAAACGATTCAAGGGAATTCAAATTAACACACACCTTGTGACTGACGCCGCTGTATTAGTCACTTTATATACAAGATGACTCGTTATAAGCCTGGGGCTTTCGAAAGCCAATTCAACTAATCAAAACTAACCCACGCTCTTGACCCGGGCGTGTGGTTGTCTTTTGTTCACAATCATGCAACCGGGTTAATTTAATTGGGTTGCTTTTGATTGGTTGAATTGGCCGTAGAGTTCCGCCCCGCCGTTTTATGTTTGTGCTGTCTTGTACCGTCCCATCATCCATCAATCATTTCATTGTAAATATATTCATCCTTAATTAAGTACATGTAGTGATGTCCCCCAAGCATATCTTCTGGGCGGTCTACGATGACGTTTGTCACCCTAGGCCTCCCTCCCGGAGATGTATGCTTTGGGGTTCCAAGATGTGAATGTCCTTAATTAAGTATATGTATATGCCTGTAATCTGCCACAACACTCGAGTGGAGATCTACGGCATTGTACTGTCCATGTATGCCTGCAATCTGCCACAACACTCGAGTGGAGATCTACGGCACTGTACTGTCCATACAAAAAACGGGGTCAAAAATGGCCCCAATAATTTTATTAAAATTTTTGATATTAGAAATAAGATGTTTTATAAGAATAATGAATATCGAAGACATCAATAATATATTAACTGAGATTTCAAAATTAAAAAATCAAGGAATTGAATTATCTGATGGTCTCGACAGTGAAAAAATATTATCCGATTATGAGATTATTAACGAACAGTCGAAACGGGGGCGTTTTACCCTGGCCCGCGAGTATTTTTTTATAAAACGATTACAACATACGATTAATGAGAACCTGTACCACAATGACGCAAATGCATTCATTGGACTATTTACTGCCGTTGAAATAATACGAAAAAAACTCGGACGTGTTTATGAACGACGCCGGGAGATTTCTAGTAAGATCAAAAACATTAGAAGGATTATAGACGAAAACTCCGTGGAGCTCCCGATGGTACACTCGGCGGAAAATTAGAAAATTGCGGATCAATTTACAATAATGGTAGGTGAATCACTTACTACTCGGCTAGCCAGAGAGCGGCTAGCAGCGCTTAAAAAGTTTATACCGTTACGAGACAGAGTGAGAGAGAAACTTCAAACGCGACAACAAATGCAAACCGATTTTACTGTTGGAAGCGAACAGTTATTTGCCCCGGTAACTAAAGCGACTAAGGATGTTACGGCGGCAACTGTACCCGTTCTTGGTGCGCTTGAAAAGATAGCGGCAGAGACAAAACAAACAAAAAGGTCTTTAGAAACACTCCCTGCAAAAATAGCGGCTGCTACAACACGGAGGCCACCACCACTCGCTATAACCGAACCACAAGAACCTTATGTTACAATGGCCGACGAAGAAGAACCAGGCGCCACCGCAAAAGAACCAGAAGAAGAAATACCCGAAGAAACACCAGAAGAAGAAATACCGGAAGAAAAAGAGGGGAATATACCCCGTATTGTACTCAAGAAGAGCACAATAGATCAAATTAGAGGCTTCAGCAACAGGGAAGAATTAATTAATTTTACTGCCAACAATTTTGCTAAGAACATACGAGATAAGAAGCATATCAATAGCGGTTACGAGAAAAATATAAAGTCGTTAAAAGACTGGGCAAGAATAGTGTATTTAGCAAGTAAACATAAAGATGCATTACCACATCGTAGTAAATCCGATTACGACGCATTCCACAAGGAAGTTAAGAGTATAACACCAAAAAAAGGAAAAGGATACCCTGTTGGTAAAGAATCCTACGGCGTTACCTGCCCTAATAGTGTTCTCAGTGATATATCACGGCTGGAAGTACTAATCGGAGGAAAACGAGCCGGAAATAACTCTACGGAAATAATCAATGAGGCCGCTGATATTTGCAAGCGTTTATTTGCAGGCGGTATTATGGACATTAATGCATATCGAACGCTCATAGACGAGCTCGTGGATGATTAATTGGAAAACTGGTGTTTTTAATAAGGATGATCATACACTACAACCATGATAAACCAGTACTCGTCTACGTGGTAAACTCGCGATTGCCTGTTTACCGCGCGTACTATGGAGATGGTCTCGGTAGCACCATTGCGGGGTTATTTACAAGAATGGCTCCAAAAGTAGCGCCGTTAGCCAAACAATTAGGAATGAAGGCTATTGATGTTATTCGTGATAAGGGTATTAGTGCTATTGGAGATGTTGCCGGAAAGGCGCTTTCTGCCGCGCGAGACAAACTAATGTCGTTGGTGAAATCCAGGAGAAAAAAACAGAAACCACCGGTGATGCCATCAACGACAGTGATGCCTGCAAATGTCAGTAAAGTAATAAATAACGCCGTGGAAGAAAAATTAGAGTCGTTGGCGACGACTCAGTCGTTGGCGACGACTCCGTCGTTGGCGACTTCGCCATCCGCCGATGCGGCAACCAACGCGCTCATGAACGCGATAGCGGGGAGTGGTTTAAATTCAAAGAATTTACGACGAAAAAATCGCAATTGAAAACATCAACATGATAAATAATAGAATGTTTGCGCGTACCGCTGATCCCGCGTTTGATATGGATGCCCCAGTGCGCAGGGATGATTCTGTCCGTGATTATCAATATTATTCTTATTATGCAGCGCAACCCGACCTACGATCGCGAATTGAACTTCAGGTCCAAGATACCAGTAAATACTTTCTGCCGTGTGAAGCGTTTATCGAAATTGAGGGAGAACTCGTGACAAATGCCGCCGATAATACACCATACGCAGATGACCATCGTGTTCGAGTTGGCTTCGTCAACAACGGTATCATGGCGTTATTTGAGAGCGCCAGATATCTTATTGACGGGCGAGAAATTGAATCAATAGAACGCGAGGTTGATGTTGCAACGACGATAATTGGGTTGGCGAGATACTCGGATGATTATACAAGATCGGCGGGCCCATCTATGATGTTTGCGAAGGACACCACCAATAACGCTGACCATATTCAGTACATCAACGTGCTGGCGGAAAGAGATACCGCAACTGACCCACAGGCTGAAGCAGCCAATCCAGACCGCAGAGCAAGACCAGGTGCTAATTTTAATATTATAAAAAGCACCAACAATGATTACAATCTAGGATTCGCAGCACGAGTAGGAATGTTGCAAGGACCACGCCGACAGTTTTCATGCGCGATTCCACTCCATCACATATTTGGATTCTGCAGAAATGTCAGAAAAGTTGTCTATGGGGCTAAGCATACAATCGCGCTGACGCGAAGGGGCGATGATAACAATGCAATATGGCGTGCTGCTGGCGTCGCTGCCGGTAAAGTCATTTTAACTAAAATGGCATTGTGGATGCCGGTGCTGACTCCATCAGTTACCACGGAAGCACGATTGTTAGCATTTATGGAACAGGGAGGGAAATCGTTGTTGAGTTGGCTAGCGGTAACAACTGATGCTAAAGAGGATAACGTCGCCGATACGTTTACATGGCACCTGGCATCAAAACAGGGTGTTTCAGCCCCGCGTCATATATTCATAGCGCTACAGAATAGGGAACGATTGGGCAGTCAAGAACGCAGCCATATGATATTTGATCAATTAGGAGTCAGGGATGTTTCGCTGAGAATAAACGGACAACAGGAACCATCCGAGGATATACAGCTTAATTACGGCGACAACCATATCGCACGTGTGTACCATCGATTGCTGTCGTATATGGGTCGTGATCAAAACGTCGACACTGGTTTGCAAATATCACAACTTGATTTTAAAAACCTGTATCCGATTTATTATTTTTCACTGGAACATCTTGATTTAACGAGACAATCCGTCGTTGATATACACTTCCGAGCTCGTATAGCCCCGGGTGGTGTTAATTATAGAGCGGTTGCTGTCATTCTCAGCGATAAATCAATGCTGCTAGAAGGTGTTGGTGGACGAATGAGAATCGTTGATGCGCCAGTGGAAAACATGTAATTGAAAGCACAAAACGCGTTTACAATAAATGTCGTATAGTGTCGTCAGTGTAGAGTTGACTGATGGTCAAGTCAAGAAATTACGATCAAAGTCGGCTAAACAATGCGGAACCACAATAACGCTGAAGCCGTCGCAGATGGCGGGTGGTAATCATAAGATATCGTTGACGGCGCGTCAAATAAAACATTTCAATGATGCGATGAAGAATAAAAAGGGTGTTCAAATAGATTTTTCGGCCGCAGCAATTAAAAACATGGAAAAGACCGGTGGGATATTTCCGCTGTTAGCTGCGATTCCGGCATTAATTGCCGCGGCCGCACCAGCAGTGGCTAAGGCGGCGGCGTTAGGAGCCGTTGGTACCGCGGCGGGGATGGCATTGAAGAAGGCAACCGGGAAAGGCTACAAAAAAAAACGACCCGTAGCCGGAAAGGGTCTAAGACTACCGGGAACCCCGTATTCATGGTATTCGGGAAAGGGTCTAAGACTACCGGGAACCGTTTATTAACGCAGGAGTCAATGACTCCTGAGTCAATGACTCCCATGTCTAATTTTGATTTAATAGACGCCGCAAACGCGTTAGCGATAAAAAACTTCAGAGGTGTTTTTATGAGGGATCAATTACCGGCGGCCCCAAGGAATACTGAAACCGGTATAATTAACCTCGATGGGTCCTCCGGAGCGGGAACTCATTGGGTTGCATACGCGATTGATCCGCGTGCGATCGTCTATTTTGATTCATACGGGTTAGCCCCGCCGAAAGAGTTTATGCGGTATATCCGGGCGTGTTCAGCCCCGGCGTGTTCAGCCCGGGTTTTTTATTCCACGCTGCCAACACAGCAGTTAAGTGACCCACCGATATGCGGCCGTGAGGTATTGAACGTACTCGCGGCGATTTCATCATCGCGAAAACCACCTCATGTGGTTGTAAACGAATACACTAGTGGGGTCGTAGAGGCCCGGCGGGTTAATTAGAAACGTCGTTTTTTTCTACAATAACGATGATTGATATTTGGGGACGACCGGTTTCGGCGCTGAAAGAATCCACGGAAACGGCCGCCGCCGACATAAAAAAACTAATTGAGGATGAAATCGCTGATATGTTAAATTTAATCAGTGTTGACCCAGGCGAAATAGTTGTATTTCAAGACCGCCAGGGTAAATTGAAATCCGGTAATGTGTCACTGAATGATGTTTTAACACGACAGCGTGATGCCGCCGAGGACACTATCGCGTTATATACCGGCGACGGACGACTCAAACCGGGTGAACATATATCGGCGGTAACATTAGTCAAAGACGGTTTTATAAGGTTGGATAGATCGGTGACCGAACTTGACGCGCAGGTGAAAAAATCTGTCACCGAGGTGAAAAAATCTATCACCGATATACAACTCACTACCGCTAGTTTTTTCGGGACCCCGGCGGTAACCGAACCAAATCTTGCAGCAATAATGGGTGC
This sequence comes from Sinohyriopsis cumingii, assembly GCA_028554795.2. Classification (NCBI taxonomy): domain Eukaryota; kingdom Metazoa; phylum Mollusca; class Bivalvia; order Unionida; family Unionidae; genus Sinohyriopsis; species Sinohyriopsis cumingii. The sequence goes on along the minus strand of CM068833.1, from coordinate 65,116,754 downwards.
TATTTTGGATTTTGCAACGCTGTCGGGCCAATTTGTCTCGTTACGGAAAAATGTTAACAGGATCGATGACAACTTTGATAAATTCTTTGGTAAAAAAAATACCAGACCGGATGAGATTACAACAACTATAAATGATATCACTGCGTATGGACAGGAAATAAAAACAATCAAACTTGATGTTGCAGAGAACAGAAATGGTGTAGTAGTACATGAGCGGGAAATAGAAATAATCGGCGCTAATGTTGCAAGGATCATAAATAATGCAGACTCGCATGGACGGAAAATAGAAACAATCAAAACTGATGTTACAACGATCATAAATAATATGGACACGCATACACAAGAAATAGGAATAATCAAAACTGATATTGAAGCGAACAAAAAGAGTGTAGACGCGCATACACAGGAAATAGGAACAATCAAAACTGATGTTGAAGCGAACAAAAAGGGTGTGGACGCGCATACACAGGAAATAGGAACAATCAAAACCGATATTGAAGCGAACAAAAAAAATGTAGACACGTATTGGCGGGGAATAGGATTAATCAAAACTGATGTTGCAGCGAACAAAAAAGGTATAGACGTGCATACATATGAAATAGGAACAATCAAACTTGATGTTGCAGCGAACAAAAAAAGTATGACCGAGAATACACGGGAAATAGAAACAATCAAAACTAATGTTGCAACGAACAAGAATAATATAGACGCGAATTTGCGGAGAATAGAAATAATCAAAACTGATGTTGAAGCGATTAAAGACGGACTACCGAGAATAACAGAGCAACTCGAAACTAATATTGAAGCGAACAAAAAAAATGTAGACGCGTATGGAAGGGAAATAAAAACAATCAAAACTGATGTTGAAGCGATTAAGGACAGACTACCTAGAATGACAGAGCAACTCGAAAAAATGAAAACACCTCATGGGATCATCGGCAGTGGCGTATACACGGTTCAATACGGATCATTCGATTGGACTCCTACGCGTAATGCAATAGATGTCACCGCAATTGTTAAGGGTATTTATCGATTGACATTGATTTCGGCGATGCAGTTCAGTATATCATCGCCGAGTTCATCCGGGTTTAACAATACAATATCAACAATCATCGACAAGGATACAATCGAACGGTTTATAATTAAAGCCGTTGATAGAAATCTAGCCGGGGCAAACATTACATGGTATGTGGAATTTGTAGCGAATCTAAGTAATTAAAAACACTAGTTCTTTTAAAATAAAAATGACCACCAAGGAAATTGAATCAGAGGTATCACCGACGTCACATCAATATCGATTCGATACCGCAAAAGAATTCTCCGCGAACTTGAAAACGCTTTCCGAACAATACCGTGCAAAAATAAAAAAATACCGCCGAAAAATAACCGCCATCGACGCGGTCGTGTACTCGGTGTCGGGTATAGTGGCCGGTACCGGTGTTATTTTATCCACGGTGACCACGATAGCCCCGATCGCTGTTCCAATCGCTGTCTCCGCGATGACAACAGTTGCTGGAGTCGCCAACGCAATCACTAGGAAGATATCATCGTGTTTTCAGAAAAAACTCAACGAGTATACAGTAAAACATCAAATAGTATCCGACGCATACTCGAAATTATCCGGGTTGATCTCGTTATCGATTGATAATTTGTTCGTATCCGATGTTGAATTCTCCACGATGGTCCAGTTATATAGCTCCGCGATGTCAAAAATCGAGGATTTTCAACTGGAAGCCGAAACCACCTGGTTGTTGAAATTAGACACTAAAGACAACAAATAATAATAATGTCGCTGAACCCCGAAGGGTTTCAATTACTTCAGCGGATCGCGGAGAACACCACTCCGGTACAAACAAATATGATATCAATAACGTCAACGAAACCCGAATTCAGTGTGAACTTCCCGTCGCCGGTTCCAGTGAAGGAAATAGCGCTGGCAAAATTGCGAGTATATCACAGTTGGCCTAATATTCGAGCGGACGCATTTAACGGACAACAACCTAATAACTCGCTGGTTTTTGCACGGAAAAATAAACCCGATGGGACCCCAGACTGGGAGGAGGTTACAATACCAACTGGGTCATACCAAATAGAGCAAATCAATAAAGAATTTCAACGCAGAATAAAATCGATCACAGGAAAGGAATCAAAAATCGCTATTACGGTTCATGAACCGACGTTATCATCGACGATTGAAATAAGCACACCGGGGTATATGGTTGATATTTATAACAGTTCAATAAGAACCATACTAGGATGGCCTAAGAATCCACCCGCGGATTTGCACACAAATGTGCAATCGTATCATGAGATTAATCCCAGTTATCTGAATGATTTGTCTATTATAAGAAACACGTTATTACCCAGCGAGTTTATATTTCAAGACAGGAATACCATGCAATGGTTTTTTCCGTATAAGAAAACTCCTGAATTGTCAGCCAAGGTCACAGTTCGTTTAGATGATATCACTGGTGCGTTTGCCGAGATTAATCGTAATTACCAATCACAACTAGAACAGCTACGGAAAACAAAAGCACGAAAACACGTTGAGGTGTTAAATCAACTTATATCAGACATGGAATATATTAATGAGCGAATCGTTAAGACAATATCCGATAGCAGCGATGATAATAAACAAAAATTCCTAACCGGGTATAATATCACAGAAGCCGATTTACCCGATTTCAAGTTTCCAGGATACAACGCGCCTGAACTAAGAAAGTCTCTTAATGATTTTCTCAGTCCATCAACTTATATCCTCAGACACGATAACGGGGATGATGGTATGCATATTGCTCCATACAACGTAAATATCGCATCGGTGATAGCAATCAATCTAGTGTGTGATGTTATCGAAGGGAGTTACCAGGTAGATACCAATCAATCAAATCAAGCTCAACAGGGATATATCCTTTATTCATTTTCACCAACAGCCCCTCCGGGATTTTTAATCGTTGAGAATCCGATTAATCCGGTCTATATGCGATGCCATGATCGGTTTTTAACGAGAATTAATTTTAAACTCACCGATCAGTCAAATAACCTAATTGATCTACAGGAGGAGGAGTTAGTGATCACTCTGTTTGTAAGATCATTGTAAATAACTTCTTAGCAGCAGAGGGGGCGATGACATCGACGCGGTCGTCGATGTGCTTACCGGACGCTGACGACGCTGGGGATCGGCGCGCAGAAGGTGTTAATTAAACCAAATGACGTCACCATCGTGTAGGATGGACCGACGTCGTTTTTTTTTTACCAGGCGCTGACGACACTAGATCGTTGAGTGCAGAAAGTAATAATTAAGCAAAATAACGATTGGACAAAATGTCCGATTCGCCCCCTCTGCTGCTTGGTGTGTTAATAAGACACCCACTCTTGGAGGATGCTACTCTTTTTCTCTTGGGGTATTTTCTTGGATTGCAATGCTTTGCGTGTGCGGCCAGCAATAGGTGTCGAAGAGGAGAAGGATGTCTGAGCGGGGGATATCGGTTCTTGATTCACTTCTGTCTTCACTTCTGTCTTCACTTTCTTTTTCTCTTGTGAGGAAGAAGGGGTGGCCATCATCTTTTTAATCCATCCAATTCTGGAGGTAGGTGGTGTTGTTAACTTGCGTACTTTTTCTGGTGGAGTTTGAAACCCTTCCTCTTCTTCTCCTTTTTCTGTCTTGGTCACGGGTACTGGTGGTACTGGTACTGGTACTGGTGATGGTGCTGGACTTTTCATCAAGGTCTTAAAATCTTTCAGAGTGGGTAGAGCTGTTTCGTCTAAAGCTTTCTGGTGAAAGAGTTGCAGTCGTTGCAAGAGTTGACCGTACTTTTGCGATTTTTCTGTTTCGGACAAATCTTGGCGATCCATCAAGGACTGCAATTCGTGTTGTAACTGGGACATCTCGCTCAAATGGGGATTGGGAGGTAAATGCGGGGTGTGTTGTTCTTGCCACCGATGGTATTCCATCCATCGTTTGTAAGGCACTAAAGCTAGTTTTCGTCCTTCCATGGGGTTGTCAGGGGTCGATTCTGAGATCTTGGAACTTCCGAGGCCTTTTTATCTTGCTCCCACCAGTCCTCCCAACATGGTTCCCAAGACTCCTTTCAGTATGGGGCCTAACAAGAGAGGTAAAATACCTCCACGTTGCACTAACATCTTCTTTTTTTGACGAATGGGAATTTTCTTTTGAACCATTTGGCGAAGAACGTGACGATGTTTGCCTAAGCATTGTTTCTGGTGTTTGGACAAAGGGATCGTGCCTTTCAAAACGTTCAAACAACATTCGCACACGGTATCGATGACCTCTTTGGAGGCTGGTTGAATGAGTTTTTTTCGTAGGGGTGGAGAAGCTTTGGACAGGACAGATAACATGTCCCCATGTTTGGCTAAACGTGGTGGCAGTCCTTTCCTTTTCTTTCCTTGGGGTTTCTGGAAGGTGACATCTTTGAGTCTTCAGGAGCACCAAAAAACACTGATACCCGACTTGGTCACAGGCCTTTTTTATACTGGAACGCGTCGCCACTGATTGTCTTTACGTCGTATTAGTTTGAGGACAGGCATGACACGTAGTGCAGGGGTACGTAACGGACTAAATCGAGCCAGTTCTTGCTTGGACAAATCCAGTAAACTTTGTAACATGCCCGATCTTTCTTGAACTTTGATTTTGGGAGAAGGTACTTTGTGAGCAGCAGCCACTGCCACTAAATTGGAAGGTCCTGCCACTGGGGAAGTTCTTTTGGGGGTCATCAACGGAGAAGTTCTTGTTGTGATCAACGTCTCCAAGTACTCTTCAGTTCTGGGTGTCATTAACGGAGAAGTGGACAAACGTGAAGCTGCCGGAGACGCAGTCACCGCCGTGGCAGGTCGTGGTTTGCGAGTGTAAGGTTGCGTCCTGGCCGAAGTGCCTCTCTTGCGACTAGTTTTCTGTGGACTTTTCTTTTTCTGGGGGCTTCTTTTCTTTTTCCGGGGCGGTGGTGGTGTCTGGTCAGAGGAGGGTCCTGCCACTGGAGAAGTTCTCCTTGGGGACCTGGTCTTTTTCTTCTTGGGGCTTGGTTGGACTTTTGTCTTGGGTATAACTTTGGGGGCATTAGGATCCCATCTTAAGAGTGAGCGAATGATGACCCCTCCTAGAGTACCGCTCCCTCCAGGTTTCAAAATGATTTGTTTTTTGGTTTGAGTGTCGATGCGGGGATCGGCCAGTTGGACCAAAGCGACTTTGTTTCGATCAAAAAAGCGTTTGGTTTGATGAGGAATCTGAATGATTCCTTGGAGTAATTGACGTGCCGTCACCGTGAACCATCGTAAGACTTCTTTGAGACTAGCTTCTAAGACACGAGCTCGTGTTTGTGGATTTTTTTCTCGACTGATGCCATACAAGGCACGAATCAATTTGACGGGAAGATGCGACTGAAGGGACGTCATGTTCGCACTGTGTGAGACAGACGAAAAAGGGTCTGACGTTTTTATAGATTTTTTGATGGGGAGTGAAATGAAGTCGAGGACGGAGACGTGTACAGGACAGGCCCTCCGTCTTGGCACCAGTGGTGAAACAAGTGGGTACGAAATCGCAAATCCTCGGGAGTCGTAGGTTTCAAATCGACGAGTAAATAGGCGTGTGGCGTTTGAGTGGCATCGTCGTACGCCTGAGTCAGCCAAGGCGTTCCTAACTGTTTGGCTAAGACTTGCACTTGCGATTTATCTCGAGGGCTTTTAAACAAGACCACGTAATGCGCATTGAGACTGATGGTGCGATGGGCTTTACTTTGTTGAAACAAATTTTGGGTTATGTAAACGACACTGGCATTACGGTGATGCCCTTTGCGCGTGAACCACAGTTTAATTTCTTCTTCGTCTTCTCCTAACATGTCGTCGAAAATGACCAAATGGGTTTGACGGGAGTCAGAGACGATGCCGTCGTCTTCTTTAGGAATGCCTTCCACAAACACGATGGAATCGCCTTGACTTTCTCGCAAGAGGCTGTACGCCGATTGCCACTCTTTGTAACACCACACGATCCGTTGAGGGGGCCGATCGATCAAATGATGTTTATGTTCGATCAAACGTTTGACGAATTCAGTTTTGCCAGAACCGCTAGGTCTAGCAATGAGCATTTTAAAGGGATGGCGAAGATACAAAGCCTCCCAACTGGCACGATCTAAGTGTTCGTCGATGACTTTGACAGTAGAGGAAGAGGGAGCAGAGACAGTAGAGGTAGCCATGGTGTGAGGAATGTCACTTGTGTCACGAAAATACAAACAAGACAAGAGTTTATATACTTTTTCAGAACACGTTTATTGAATGTTTTTTTCAGACATGAATACGAAAGACAAAAATACATAAAAGCCAAAGGCTCAAGTACAAGAATAAAAGGCACATGAACGTGGAATAAAAACAAGTGTCTGTACAACAACCACATGTTTTGGGTAAAGTTCTAACCAGTTCTATAGTAGGGGGTAAGGTCACACAAGTGTCCTTCCGAAAGGGTCTTTCAGGCCTGTCCACGACAGTCCTGTCCTGGGTGACGGGTTCTTCTGGCACCGTCACTAACACAGGTTGAAAAGTAACTTTTTTCCTTGAATAACTCTCGTGCATACTGGGCCACCTCTTGAGTCCAAGCCTCAAAACCCTGGTCTCGGTGATGTCCAACATTTGACTCCTCACCAATCTGGTTTCTTCTTCGTCAACGACATGGTAAGTTACTTCAATGAACAATGAACTATTGGTCTTGGACGTTGTCCCTTTTTATATGCTGACCAATATCGATGTGACCGTACGGCAACGTAAAGTGATTGGGAAGTCTCACTCGCTTCTGGTACACGATTTGATAGATTTTTTCCAGGGGCCGACTGACGATGTGGTGAGTGGGTAAACGTACAATCTTGTTCGTTTGATAAGTGGTCACTTTAAAGTTTCCATCCTCTCCCGATTGCAAGGCTGCTTTCAATACCACAAAGTTGACCACTCGACTGGTACGATGATTCAGAGTCAGTCCTTTCACTTTGCACGTCGTGTGCACTTCTCCTTGTTTGTCCCGGTATTCGTAGCCGTAATTTTTGGGACCACCACTGACGAATCTTGTTGTCGGGATGCTCGTCTGTCCAGGCTCCTAAACGGTCTCCTTCGATGTCAGGGTGCTGTTGAATCGGGTGATGGATGTAAATGCAACTGTCCGTGTCAAAGTACAGGACGCGTTCTTCTAACAGTTCTAAAGCTTCGTACAATTTTAAGCGAGCATGAGCTGTCACGTAAGCCGCAATGATGACATTTCCAAAAGGGTCGTCTTGTACAAAGTCCAGATCTTCTTCGTAATTGACCAAGATCAAATCCTCTCGAACGACGTCCACGTGTTTCATGTATTTGGTTTTGTCGTGAATCATCTGGAAGTAGCGGGAAGATTCTGTCAAATATTCCGTCTTGGGTAAACACGGTCGTTGTGCCATTTTACCCCACAAGCAATTTAACATCACTTTGGCAAACGGTCGCCTGCCTTCGTTTTTTTCGATGTGGTCTAAAGAGATGCCTTCTTGTGCGTAGTATTTCTCTTTGAATTGTATTTGGTCTTCGGGAGTGTGACACCAGGAAGGATAGCCGCTGGCTTCTTGTTTCAGTTTCAAAAAGGCATCCACGTAGTCGGCGAAAATGCCTTTCTGAGTAGGGTCACCCTTGTGGTACTGTTGTGTCTTGGGAAAGTGGCAAATTTCGTACACTTCTAACAGTTGGTATCCCATGTCCAGAGCTTTGAACAATTCCACGCTGACCCAGGTTCCCGTCAAGGCCCGTTCTTCCTGGCTGTGATGGCAAGGTTGGTCCTGGTTGCACGTTTCGGCACAAGTACGGCACAATGGAAACATCAGTTTGCCTTGACAATGGTGAGGTAAGACGGGATGGTATAGGTTCGTGGGAGGCAAAACTTTACACTTGATCAAGCCTTCGTATTGTCGAATGTTTTTCAGGTCGATGTGTTCCGTCAACAATTGCGGGTGCCCTACAGGAAAGCGACAATATTTGCACACGTAGGGATACAGCGAACACACGTCCAAGTATTTCATTTCTTCTCCTTTCTCTTCGTCGGCTTGGTACAGCAAACATGTGGCATTGGTCCTTCCTCCGTACAAACTATCCCTCGGGTTCAGCGGGTCCATGAACTGGTAACTTTCCACGAGGCGTTTAAACTCGGGATCGGTTTTCAAACGGTGATCGTACTCGTGTTCCCACATTTCCACCACTTGGTATCCTTGCTGTTCTAACTTTAGGCGTCGCTGACAAGTGTCCTGGTACAAGTCTTCCATGGTTCGTTGCAAAAACTGATTTATAGTGTCACGGTCAGGGTAACAGATGGGACATCCGTGAAATAAGCAACCGTTAAACTCGTACACGATCTTGGGGTTTTCTAAGTCCCAGCCATCTATTGAATATGTTCCGATGGTCTTTTCGCCTCCTTCGTTGCGGGCATGCTGAATCCATTTGTCTTCCTTGTCGCACAAGTAATGTAACCAACGTAGGGCTTTGACCGAGTATTGACGCTTGACATAGTGGGTCGTTTGAGGACTGATGACAGCCACGGTGTTTTCAGGCATGAATCGTTGGCGGTACACTAAGGAACACGCTTTGGCAATGGTGCAAGCTTCTTTCAAAGGATCGACCCCTCCGTGTTCCATGAAATGTTCCACAGCAACGTCGTAAAATGTCCACGTCGGAACGACAATACTTTAACATTTCTTCCTGAAAGTCGAAGGGGTCAGAGGCATGAGCCTGGTACCAAGCGTAGAAAACTTCTCGTTGTTCGGTACGCATGTTGTCGGGGTCGTAATAGTGAGCCTCAGGTAAATGGGGTAGAACGGCATGTTGATTGGCTTCCGTATTGAAAAAGTGTGGAAAGTACCCTTTAGCCATTTCTGTCATTCCAAACGTTTTAGGCATTCGACTCAAAGGCATGGCCAAGTAACTCATCGAATCTTTAAACTGTACTTGTCCCACTTGCATGAAAATGATTTTGGCTCCGTTCAAAGTGACTTTAGGACGTTCGGTGCCTTGTTCCGTATAGTATCTGAGAAGAAACTGTCCATCGTATCCGGAGAAATTGTGAGCCATCACCGTGGCATGACGATGACAATCTCCGTAACGTTCGATGTCCTCTTTGCTCCATGTCTTGTCGATGGGGTCTAAGACCCATTGGGCAAAATCGGCTAACGTGTTTGGTCCTCGAAAGATTTTTTCACGTCCTCCAGGAATCTTGCTGCAGTGAGGGCAATGACTGAAGATAGGTTCTTGAATGCACTTCTCGCACGCTCGATGAGCCACGCAGAAATTAGGAATGTGAATGCCGGTCTCTTGCATGCATTCGAAATCGAAAAAGATGAAATTGCCTTTCTTCTTGTGACCGTCCTCTTCCTCTGGTGGGGGTTGGTATTTTTGCACGTAACATTCGTGTTCCAAGTCCACGATGTGGTGACAAATGTGACATTTTTTCTTTCCTCGACATACGTGTGCCTTGGTACTATTGGTACGTATGCCTTGTCCACACGTAGGGCACAATCTCAGGAGTTGACAAGCACATTTCTTCTGTGAACCTTGTGTTTTCAAATGTTGCTGGTAACAGGTAGGGCTGACAAACGTGCGCAGACAAGTTGAACAAGGCACTGGTTCTTCGCTCAGACAGGGTGGAGAGGCCAAACATCCTGAGCATTTCCATCCACAAGACTTGTGTTGCTCTCGATTGTTATAACCATAATCACATTTCTCACAATAATAACTGTATCCCAGGAATCCAGTGATACTGGTAATGGTATCGAAATGTTCATCGTGATAATAGACATGAATGTATTTTCCATCCTTAAAATCTTGGCCTCGAAACAACAGAGTTCCACGCATTTCTTGAGGGTGCACTTTCAATGTGTAGCGTGGAGCTAGGGCATCTTGCAATTTTTGCATCTCAGGAATGCCACAGGGTGTGTCTTTGGACAGTCCGGCTTGTTGTAACAGGAGTTCTGCTTCATTTCGTTGTTTGGCTCGATCGGATCGTTGAATAGTTTTCCAGGTTCTTTTCCATTCTACCGTGTCGTTCTTGTTGGCATAGGTTCGTCCCACCACGATGGCACGGGCTAAACACATCTGGTCTTGAGGGTTGTGAATTCGGACGAGACTTGTTTTGGTGTTGCGAAGGTTGTCCACCAATAACATCTTTTTGCGTCCTGTCCCTTGAGGAAGAGAGACGTGGGCCATTTTCAGTGTGGCTTTACCATCGGTGATGTCAAACTGGTCATTAGATTGTTGTACGTGTTGAATCTTGTCCATGATTTTGGAAGGGGTTAGTTCTGCGGGTCTGCTAAACTCGATCCAAACAGGGGATTTCAAACCGTCGTGATCTATGGATAGTGTCAAGCGATCGTCTTCTTTGGGTTGACGTTGTCGCTTGAGTGCGGTGAGCAAAGAATCCCACATCTCGGTGATAAACCCTTCTGCTTTCTCCAAGGGTACGTCGGCCTTGAAATCTTTAAACTTCACCGTGTAGGTGTAAGCCGTGGTTCTAAATTTTCTGGAGGAGCGCTTTTCCGTCTCTCGAATGGAATAGTACTTTTCAGGGTTGACTAAGGGTGGTGAACTTGGTTTAGAGGGTTCGGATTCTGGTTCACTCATGTCCTCTTCAAAATCACTGGCATGAATTTGTGCCAAGATTTCAGCCCTGGTACGAGGCGATAGATCACGTTTTTGCCTCTTACTTTCTTCTTCTTCTTTCTTCTCGAATGAATAGGATCGTTTCATCTTGAGTGCAAAACGTCAAATGACTCAAGTTCAAACACCATAGACTAATTTATAGTCATGGCAAACCAGCGTATATAAAAGGGTGTGTCTTGTCCTTTCACTATTCATTTCACTCTCAAACCGAGCACAACGATGGAAGAGACTAGCCAAATCGAACGTTTTGTCAGAGCTTTGCGAGGGGTCATTAGAAAATTCTCTTCAGACCAGCCGACAGACTACTCTCCTTCCTTTCGAGATAAGAGTCAGGATACTTGCTATATCTGTCAGAAGAAAGGGCATTGGTCTTCAGAGTGTCCAGACCGTCAAAAAAGAAAAAAAAACAGGGGCTAAAAAAGACAAAAGTCAAGTTACCTGTTATTATTGTAAAGAAAAAGGACATTGGTCTCCAGATTGCCCAAAAAAGAAACAAGAGGAGTCAGAAGAAAAGAAGGATTCTTCAGAAGAAGAGAGGGATTCTTCGAAAGAAGAGAGGGATTCTTCAGAGGAAGAAAGAAGACAATTATATTTAAAAGAAGCAAAGAAACAGGAGAAGAAAAGAAGAAGGGAAGAAAATGAGGAAAAAACGGTGAAGAAATTCAAAAAACAGAGAGACTAAACAAGGAGAAAGAAGAAGTCAATGAACTTTTAATTAAAGTGTTGTGCTGTGAATTGGATTGTAAAAAATGGATAAAAGAATACATGAATGATATAAGGTAAGTGTCTTTGAGTTTTGATTTTAAAATAAGAAGCTACACTCACGCACTCATACACAGACACGTACTATAAGGGTAAAATGGGTGGGGTTTATTTTTGAGTTATTGGCAAATTGAAATTGTATTTCTTTTCGAGAAATGTGGGTGGCCCTGAAAAGGGCCTTTTTATTTTGGTGTAGGGGTGAGTTTAACCAATCAACTTTAACTGCCTTAAGCCTTTGCCACGGCCAAGGCCTACTTCTGATGATTGGGTTGAAATCACTAAGGGTGGTACGATAGGCTTAGTCACAGGGTTGGCGTGTTTAGCTCGGGAAGGTCGTATTCTCTTCGGTCGTGATAAAGAAGTCTGATACATTTGTTTCAGACTTCTTAACTCCGCTAAAATGTCCAACAGTACCGTAGCCGTTTGATTTTCACCCTCTTGTTTCTTTGCTGCTACTTCTTCTTGCTGTTGTTGCTGTTGTTTTTTTCTTACCTCTTCTTGTTGCTGTTGCTGTTGCTTAGGAGAAAAGCTTGTTCCGCTTCCTTTTGTCGTTACATAAATTTATGCAATTCTTCTTTCTGTCTCTGTCTAAAATTCTCCACTTGCGGTAATGACGAAGGTTCCGGAACAAATTCTTGCGAGGTAAGAAAATCCACAAAATCCCAATGTACCTCTTCTGAAAGTAAGTCCGGGTTCCCTTGGGCAGTCTCCCCTGCTGGTCCACCCCAATGGATCGTTTTCTGAGTTTCCGTCATGTTGAATCACTGTCGCATAGATTGACTGCACACAAGCGCTAACGAATCTATATAGACCACGTGACGTCACAGACTGCTCTCTTCGGATTGGATGCGAGCTGACTGAATTTTGTAACGCGTGTTCGGATTGGTGAATGAATTCAATCCGTTTCAATCCTTCCTGTACCTATAAATAAGCGCAGTTCACTGCATTGATTCACCTATTCTCGTCGCTTCAAGATGTGGACCACAGTTGAGTCATCCACCATTGTGTCTTCCATGATGTTTAGGACGGACATGCTCATGTATGTCAGGTCCAAGTGGACTGTTGTTGATAGGACAGATACTAGTCAATGGATGAGGAGAGTTTACATAGAAAGACAAGGATGTCTCAAGAGGGTACTTGTGTATAGACCGGCAGTTAGAAGGAGTTTAAGAAGAAGAAGAAGAAGATGTGACAGATGCCATCTATGTTAATATTAATATTAACATAAACCCAAAGGCCCTTTTCAGGGCCAGCCATATTTCTCGAAAAGAGATAGCCTTTCCATTGCCTACCCCTTTTTTCAAATTTAAATTTAAATTTAAATTTAAAAAAAAAAATCCCATATTCAATTCCCCTTGTCCCTAGACAAACCCAAACTATATTCCCATGTTAATTTCCCCTTGTCGCTAGACAGACCCACACTATAGTTCCATGTTAAATTCCCCTTGTCGCTAGAGTGACCCACGATTTTTCTCCATGTTAATTTCCCTTGTCGCCAGATTGTCCCACGATTTTTCTCCATGTTAATTTTCCATTGTCGCTAGAGTTGCCCAAGGGGTCTTCTAATGCTAATTCCCATTGTCGCTAGGGTGCCCCCATTTACTACTGATACATACATATATATATATATATATATATATATATATATATATATATATATATATATATATATATATATATATATATATATATATATATATATATATATATATATATGGGATTCCATCATGACCCTCCTTTCCATCTGAAACAAAATATGATGAGTCTCGTGTCAGACGCAAGTTCATGAGTGGGGGATTGACACGATGAAGACTGAGTTATCGACACAATTTTCAAGCAAATTAATGACCCGCATTGTTTTACTATCTGTTTTCAGCCAATATCATTTCCTTTGTTTACCAGTAGTATTGCCCTAGGCTGCCAGCATTATTACCTGTGTCTACCAGTAGTATTGCCCTAGTCTGCCAGTATTATTACCTTTGTCTACCAGTATTATTGCCCTAGTCTGCCAGTATTATTACCTTTGTCCACGTCAAAAGTAAGGAAACCATGCTTTTTCTTCTTCTCGTGTTTTCGTTCTTTTCTCTGTTGATATCTTTTTTGGAAAACGATTTTCATCGTGCTTTGTGTGGCTTGTACTCGCCATACCTACTTGTTTTACATGTTATTTGTTCTTTTTAATCTAAACAATTCACCCCTATTCCGAAAGAATTGATGAAAATATATGATGTTCTATGTATCCTCACAGAGCGGCTTAATGTTGTCATTTTTTTGACTACATGAAGGTGCAACTTGTTTGTCTATGTTATATATGGGTCGGTGGAGGCCTTTATATGTATTGAAAGATTTTGCTTTCGATAGGTCATGCATATCAGTTTCTGCTGATAAATTCGGTGTCGACTAAATAAACATCAAGTCCCTTATTTAAAATGGAACGTCTTTCTTGAAATAGGAATGGCACTTAATGCCTAGTACTTTCGATGCGTGTTGTTATCAATGAAACAAAACTGAAATGAAGTAATTCATTTTATTCGAAAAATATGATTTTGTTACTGAAGCGTAAGTATCGAAATTGCTGTTCATGTCGCTCCATCACATTTCAATACAGACTGATATTATTTGAAATAGCATACAATGTGCAGGTAGGAAGAAGAAAAAAGGAATACAATGAAAATAAGAACCGAAAGTATATATATAGCGATCAGTACTAGTTATTCTCTCCATTATAATTGGCCATCAAACTATCTAACAAGAAAGGATGGGGAAGGTTACATAAATTACATTTATTTATATGATTAAAATTGTACACTCATGAATTTTAGAGGGGATGGAGAAGGTCTGCATGAGTGCGTGCGTGCGCGAACGGATGTTATTGATTTCATGGGTTTGCTGCTAACAAAAAGAGTTGAAAGAATATACTTTGTGTCACATACATAAGTTCATGCTGTTACATTTTGTGTCTACTATAAGCATTTTAACTCTTTTATTTTAGATGTACGTTCGATCAGTGTTCGATAAGTGTTGATATAAATGAAACAAGACTGAAGTGAAGTAATTTGTTTAATTAGAAAAATGATTTCACTACCAGAGCGCAAGTATTAAAACAGGAATTAAAATTGCAACATCACATTCAAATCCGATTTATATTATTTGAAACAACATAGAATCTTCCGGTAGGACCAAAAATTATGAAACAAAATAAAAGGAAAAAATGGCTTCACAGAAATCACAGATATAACGACCAATAATAGCTATACACTATATTAAGATACAATTGTCCTTGAAATTATCTACAAGGAAATGCATGTATGGACAGATACACAGACACATAGAAATCAATACGGACATAACCTGAAAAAATTATAAAATCATATTCATAAATTTTCATCATGCGTTTTCCTTTTTCCCTTCGCCATCCTCGTCAGCCTCTTCCTCTTTCAGTATTTTTAAGAGTGGGTGCTCCATCTTTATTCATTGTTTAGCTGTATCCTAATTCTGCGTCGCTGTTGTACGCCAAGAGCTCAGATCCAGTTTTGGTATCGATGAGCAGGGTAGGGTCGGATTCCTGGAAATATATTGGCATATAAGGATTATCTGCTTGGGTCTGTACTTGTGCGGTCTTTAGATTAACTGATTTCAAAAGAAAAATGGTAGTTTCGTGTTTGGTTTGACGAAGTGTGATACACACATTTTGGTAGATGCTTTGTGGTCAGGGCAATGTCCACCTATTACACGTCGGTTAGTGCAACCTGTATTTCACATTTTAATTACATTCGGACTAAGTTTAACACTTGGACCAAGTTCTGATCTTGCAAGTAAAATATGTATATGCGAATCCACTTCTCCATTTACTGATTTTTCTTCTGTGCAAAATGCAGTAACGGAAAGCAACCACTGTGCCTGTAGGATGTATTTTATGGAGTTATTTCCCCGTACACCATACATAGTATTTCAGGAACTAAATTTGTATGACATATTATATTAACTGCTTGAAAATGATGCTACTTCAAGAACACTTCAAGATTTTTATAGAAAAATCTATCAGCTTGAATATTTAATAAAGGTTCTTTCTTGCCTTTCTTACCAAACTTAAAATTACTTTTCATTTCATGTGATTGACCATTATAAATTGCATGCACCGAAAATGTTTATGTTATATGCCCTTTGATTCCGGGTGGAAATGTACACTGCTGAACATGTAGTATTGTTGCAGTTAGGGAATGTAGTACTAACACTTCACATGGATTGTTCTGGGATCAATGAAGTACTGCATATTTGCGCACGGTAAGGAAACCACACTTTCTCCTCTTAATTTTCTATTTTTTCCTATTTTCTACTTTGATCCTTATATTGCAAGCTACACGCCCATTTTGAAGATAGAATTTCCTCATTTGTTTAACTCTTGTGTACTTGCGTCATTTACCCAAGCGGAATTGTGTTTTCTTTTCTCTAACCTTTACTCCAGTTTGAAAACAAGTGCCACAAAAACCTGCGATTTAATAGCTAAGTGCAACCTACATTTAACGTGTTAGTTAAATTAGTTTAATACTTGGATTAGTTTCTGATCTCTCTTATTCGAAAGTATACCCGCTGTAGTGAGTAAAACTCTTGTGCATAAAATGGGTCACTGTAGCAAATATAGATCACTGTAACACACAGAGACTTATATATATATATATATATATATATATATATATATATATATATATATATATATATATATAATGCATTGTGAATGCTATTTAAAGCGAGAACCATGCAAATGTCTTACAGAGGGACGTATGTACAAAATAACAGTAACGTTAACTTGATTGTATGATAATTTGCTGTGCAGTCTGGGTAATCTGTGCTCAGAGGGGCATCAAGCCTTTGTCATAATTTGTTTTTCATAGCTCCTTTCCAGTTTGTACCTTTCTAATATTGTGCCAACACAGCGCCACATTTGACATTATGGCTGTTCCTTTAGAGAACACCTCAATTGATAATCATAATAATAATGATAATAACAATGCAGCATGTCCTGTAATACAATCGAAGCGTTTTAATTTTATCAGTTCAGCCATTTAATAAGAGCCAGTTTCTATGTCGGTAAACTGCCTCAATCGTTTCATGCTTCATGCTCTCGTTATTTGAGGTCGTCGAGCTAGCCCGATTTGAATACCAGCGTGGAAATGTTTCATTTGGTTGCTCGATTTGCAAAATATCATGTGAACACGTGCCTAACTAGCACTATAACGATGGTAAGTATATTCGCTCGTTAAACGTGAATATTGCTACTAAACAGATGTCCGTAAAAGAGCGAAAACAACGCTCGCAAACGTCTCTATTAATAATAAAGTTATAATCATACATGTAGCTGCCATAGTGATTTCTCTTATTACGCTCAGTTTTTCTAAAACAATAATTAAAACAAACCAGAATACATTAATGGTGTCTCGCTTATTAAAATTCTTTAAGAAAAGAACATATTATGTATATGTCTCAAACTATATTTGGGAAATATTCACCATAAAATATGGATTCAGGTTAAGAA
Source organism: Sinohyriopsis cumingii (assembly GCA_028554795.2). NCBI lineage: Eukaryota > Metazoa > Mollusca > Bivalvia > Unionida > Unionidae > Sinohyriopsis > Sinohyriopsis cumingii. The sequence continues at coordinate 65,099,797 of CM068833.1, read as the reverse complement.
TCAATGAATGATATATTTATTTTGAAAATAATATCCGTAATAATCAGTCGAAATTATCCATTTTAAAGCCCAAAGTTATATTATTTACTAAAATCCCCACAAAAGCATGACTAATCAGAATAAATGACGTTTTACTGTTACAGACTGTACTAAATCATTTATTTAACTCTAGCTGGTATTTTATTTTGCCGAAATATCATTAAATTGAACGTTTTCTCGACTCACCGATAGAAAACCATTCCAATTCTGGACTTTCATACCAATATCTGTCTCCATATCTGAGGACTCTGAACTGCGCTCCAAGGATGCAGTTTAGTGTTGGACAGACGATGAGTTGGGACGGCAGTTCCTCAGTGACAAGACCAGTCCACAAGTCTATGTCCTTCTGTGATCTGCATGAGTCAAGTCAAAAATTAGCATGTTCAAAGGTATAAATAAAGATCAAACTATAATACGGAGAGATTATGTAACATATAAAGTATATCATGTAATATATATTTGTACATTAGAAAATGGTAAGATTCGCTAACATCTTTTGAGTGTGGGCCATTTTCTGCAACGTGTTTAAAATAAAATGCAACCTGTATCTTGTACCTCCTCCGCTAAGTGGAAGTTTGCCTATTTTCTGGTTAAGTGCAAGGCATATATATTTCTCAGATATATTACACTGTATTTCACAATGACCCATTGCATGGCTCTTGTGAATAACATTCCAGCCAATAGAGTTAGTGCTATCTACGCGGTTGACGCCGAGACAGATCTCTGACAGATATGGTTGGGTGAATTAGGTGGGTTGCTGATGTGCTTAATCAAAGAAAATATTAATATAAACGTTGACCTTAAAGCAAACTGACACATCAGTATGCACTCCACTCGTAGCTTTCCCCAGATACCAATAGCCGATACAGACAAATCTGTCTCTACATCATTATTAAATATCTGTGTATCTGGTGGTGGTGGAGGAGGGGATTTTGGGTTGTGCGCTAGTGGTCTAACAAGCCCAACTTTACAGACCACTCCCGGTTCATTTCTGTCCGCTTTAATTCCGGTCTGAGCTGGGCCAATGTGCGTAGGGGCGAATGTTTGCCAGTTGCTTCTCGAGGGTCGGTGCTTCTTCATGTGGTTTTCACAATGGTTCCTAAACCAAAAATCCTGGCCCCCATTTATAGCCTTTTATTTGCTGAAAATGGCGTTGAACCATACAACTAAACCAAAGCGTAAGTATAAGGGTAAAGAGCTCATAAGCATGTTTTAAGGATGATCAGATAAATAACTAGAAAAAAATATTTGTTTCGAAATTAGGAAATAAATCCCTCCTCCAATAATCATAAACATTTAATTCTTCAAGAGAGAGCATGAAGGTAAACATGTTAAATTGATGTAAAAGGATCTAATACTTAAATGATAATGGTAAAAGATAAACAACGCTTTATATTTATGATCAACTTTCGTTATATAAGCCGAATCCATTCAATATTTTTTATGGTGGTACATCATCACATGGTCCCAAAACAGAGCTAAAATAATATATATATGTGTGTGTGCGTGTGTGTGTGTGTGTGTGTTAGAGTGACATATATTTGCTAGTGACCCATTTTATGCACAGTGTTACTCATTATATATATATATATATATATATATATATATATATATATATATGTGTGTGTATGTGTGTGTGTGTGTGTGTGTGTGTCTGTGTGTCTGTGTGTGTTTGTGTGTGTAAGTGTGTGGTATGAAACGAATGTCAAATGTAAGGCTGTGAAATTTGTTTAGTGCGGAATGTGAACCTGAACTGATGATACAGTTTGTGTGATATTCCAATGTAGTTCAGACGATTTTTCCATGAGTTTAATTTCTGAGGTACAAATGGAGACTATCAATAGGATGTTGCAATGATAGTTGCATTGCTTCAAATCGTCTGTACACATGGCTGTAAGGCCACGATATCATGCAGACTTAAACGGAGTTGTGCTTCCAGAAGCGTTGTGGTGTCAGCAATGCCCTGGACTTTCACAGTCTTTGGATTTCTTTCTCTTGCTTCTATTTAGGGCAGTCTCACGAGTAAAAGAAGTGATCGCCCTTTTACAGGATTTTCTCTGTCAAAAACAATCCGTCGTGACCCTCCTGTCTATATATAAAGCTGATTGGTTCCATCTTGGAGCCATCTCTGTAGTGGCAGTATTTCAGGTGGTTAAAGTCCCGAAAAAGATTGGAGACGGTATTCAACGTGTCGCAGTTGAATGTCAAAATGTATTTCTGGGAATGAACTTGACGTTACTAAGAATGCTGATTTGTTTCGCATGGGAAACGTTATGAGATCTGAGGTCTTCAAGCATCTCAGTCTGGTTGCTGCCGTCCTTATCCTGATCTCTGGATGAATTGAGATATGTGTTTGAATATCGTAATGGTTGTCTCAAGGAACCGCTTTCAGTGAAGGAGATTATCAGAGTAAGCTGTAAAGATACACACGACACATAATTGGCCCGAGGTAAGGGCTTTGACATTATGTGGTTCTCCAGTCAAGCTCTGAAATGCATTTGGATCATTAAAGGTGATACGTTTTGTAGTTTTTGACCTTCGTCACCGGAATCAAGGATTCAAATTTCTTTGAAATAATGTATTTCCCTGGGAAAATTCTGTAAAAATGAATAAAAGAGAACTTACGGTTTCAACAATCAAATCCAAAATTAAGCCAAGCATAATCCACAAATTAAATTGCAAAAGTCCTAGTAATAAATGTTCTAATAATTTCAAGTTTGAATCGTAATGGAAAATCCAAGATGGATGACGATGACGTATGCTGTAGTCAATACTGTGCTTATATGCAGTTCCTTGTAGAAATACAAATAATGACACTCCGGTGTTAGAAATCCAAATTAAATTTGTAAGCAATGTCTTTCAAAATTTCTGTGTGAGCACTCCGGAAAATATTTCCAGAGGGAAAAAAAATAATTCTTTTCAAATCCAACTGATCTGATGAAAATTTTAGCTCAAAAGCTGGCTACAACAAAATAACGCATCTTTATTAAAACTAAAACTGCGCAGTAGTAGAAAAACCGGAATTGCGAAATCGAAAGGGGGGTCACGTGATCGTGTTATTTCTCCGAGTGCGCGTGTGTGTGTGTGGGTGGGTGGGTGGGTGTATGTATGTGTGTGTATTTTGCAGAACGGAACGCCTATTCATCTTACTGATATATACTCTTTATCAGTTCTATGGTGTTGACTTCGTGCCATGTCAGAGATGTCCAAGAGTCTGGATTAGCCAGGGATTCACCATATAATTGTGTCCGGTATTTTCAATAAGGAGCAATTCCGTTGTCTCTTCCTCTTTTTATTTTCAAAGCCGCCAGGTCGAAACTTACACCGTTCTTCACGAACAGCTTGTGCCTCGTTCCATCTTCCACGACTCTTTAAAATATATTATGTTTGTATGGTCATAGTTTTTCCAAGAAGGCGTTTGAGGAGAGACAATGTACCGTAAGCTCTTTAGTATATGATACTAATTGAAGATCTTAGAAAACAAATCAACAGATTTTGCACATAGCATAAAACAATAGTCATTTTATTGAGTACATGAAGGTGGAACTTGTTTGTCTTTGTTATATATGGCTCTGTGTAGGCCTTTATATATATTGAAATATTTTGCTTTCGATAGGTCACGCATATCAGTTTCTGCTGATAAATTCGGTGTCGACTAAATAAACGTCAAGTCCCGTATTTATAATGGAACGTCTTTCTTTCTTGAAATAGGAATGGCACTTAATGCTTAATACTTTCGATGTGTGTTGTTATGAATGAAACAAAAGTGAAATGAAGTAATTCATTTTATTCGAAAAATATGATTTTGTTACTGAAGCGTAAGTATCGAAATTGCTGTTCATGTCGCTCCATCACATTTCAGTACAGACTGATATTATTTGAAATAGGACACAATGTGCAGGTAGGAAGAATAAAAAAGGAATACAATGAAAATAAGAGCCGAAAGCATATATATAGCGATCAGTACTAGTTATTCTCTCCATTAGAATTGGCCATCAAACTATCTAACGAGAATGGATGGGGAAGGTTACATAAATTACATTTATTCATATGATTAAAATTATACACTCATGAATTTCAGAGGGGATGGAGAAGGTTTGCATGCGTGCATGCGTGCGCGAACGGGTGTTATTGATTTCATGAGTTTGCTGCTAGCAAAACGAGTTGAAATAATATAGTTTGTGTCACATACATAAGTTCCTGTGGTAACATTCTGTGTCTACTGAAAGCATTTTAACTCTTTTATTTTAGATGAAATGTCTTTTTAAATAGGTGTGACACGTACTGATTAGTACGTTCGATCAGTGTTCGATAAGTGCTGATATAAATGAAACAAGACTGAAGTGAAGTAATTTGTTTAATTAGACAAATGATTTCACTACTAAAGCACAAGTATTAAAACAGCAGTTAAAATTGCTACATCATATTCAAGTCCGATTGATAATATTTGAAATAACAGAATCTTCCGGTAGGACAAAAAATTATAAAACAAAATAAAGGGATAGAAAGGCTTCACAGAAATCACAGATATAACGACCAATAATAGTTATACACTATATTAAGTTACAATTGTCCTTGAAATTATCTACAAGGAAATGCATCTACAAGGAAATGCACAGACACATAGAAATCAATACAGACATAACCTGAAAAAATTATAAAATCATATTCATAAATTCTCATCATTCGTTTTCCTTTTTCTCTTCGCCATCCTTGTCAGCCTCTTCCTCTTTCGGTATTTTTAAGAGTAGGTGCTCCACCTTTATTCTTTGTTTAGCTATATCATAATTTTGCGTCGCTGTTGTACGCCAAGAGCTCAGATCCAGTTTTGGTATCGATGAGCAGGGTAGGGTCGGATTCCTGGAAATGTATTGGCATATAAGGATTATCTGCTTGGGTCTGTACTTGTGCGGTCTTTAGATTAACTGATTTCAAGAGAAAAATGGTAGTTTCGTGTTTGGTTTGATGATGTGTGATACACACATTTTGGTAGATGCTTTGTGGTCAGGGCAATGTCCACCTGCTACATGTTGGTTAGTGCAACCTGCATTTCACATTTTAATTACATTCGGACTAAGTTTAACACTTGGACTAAGTTCTGATCTTGCAAGTTAAATATGTATATGCGAATCCACTTCTCCATTTACTAATTTTTCTTCTGTGCAAAATGCAGTAACGGAAAGCAACCACTGTGCCTGTAGGATGTATTTTATGGAGTTATTTCCCCGTACACCATACATAGTATTTCAGGAACTAAATTTGTACGAAATATTATACTAAATGCTTGAAAATGATGCTACTTCAAGAACACTTCATGATTTTTATAGCAAAATCTATCAGCTTGAATATTTAATAAAGGTTCTTTCTTGCCTTTCTTACCAAACTTAAAATTACTTTTCATTTCATGTGTTTGACCATTATAAAGTGGATGCACCGAAAATGTTTGTTATATGCCATTTGATTCCGGGTGTAAGTGTACACTGCTGAACTTGTAGTTTTGTTGCAGTTAGGGAACGTAGTACTAACACTTCATAAGGATTGTTCTGGCATCAATGAAGTACTGCATATTTGCGCACGGTAAGGAAACCACACTTTCCCTTCTTAATTTTCTTTGTTTTCCTATTTTCAACTTTGATCCCTATATTGCAAGCTACACGCCCATATTAAAGATATAATTTCCTCATTTGTTTAACTCTTCTGTACTTGCGACATTTGCCTAAGCGAAATTGTGTTTTCTTTTCTCTTACCTTTACTCTAGTTTGAAAATAAGTGCCACAAAAACCTGCGATTTACTAGCTCAGTGCAACCTACATTTAACGTGTTAGTCAAATTAGTTTAATACTTGGATTAATTTCTGATATCTCTTATTCGAAAGTATACCGATTGTAGTGAGTAAAACTCTTGTGCAATCTGGGTAATCGGTGCTCAGAGGGGCATCAAGCCTTTGTCATAATTTGTTCTTCTTAGCTCCTTTCCAGTTTGATCCTTTCTACTACTGTGCCAACACAGCGCTACATTTGACATTATGGCTGTTCCTTTAGAGAACATATCAACTGATAATCATAATAATGATGATAATAACAATGCGGCATGTCCTATAAAAGATTCGATGCGTTTTAATTTTATCAGTTCAGCCATTTAATAAGAGCCAGTTTCTATATCGGGAGACTGCCTGAATCGCTTCATGCTTCATGCACTCGTTATTTGAGGTCGTCGAGCTAGCCCGATCTGAACACCAGCGTGGAAATGTTTCATTTGGTTGCTCGATTTACAAAATATCATGTGAACACGTGCCTAACTAGTACTATAACGATGGTAAGTATATTCGCTCGTTAAACGTGAATATTGCTACTAAACAGATGTCCGTAAAAGAGTGAAAACAACGGTCGTACACGTCTCTATTAATAATAAAGTATAATCATACATATAGCTGCCATAGTGATTTCTCTTATTACGCTCAGTTTTTCTGAAACAATAATTAAAACAAACCAGAATAAATTAATGGTGTCTCGCTTATTAAAATTCTTTAAGAAAAGAACATATTCTGTATATGTCTCAAAATATATTTGGGAAATATTCACCATAAAATATGGATTCAGGTTAAAAATCAGTGAATGATATATTTATTTTGAACATAATGTCCGTAATAATCAGTCGAAATTATCCATTTTAAAGCCCAAAGTTATATTATTTATTAAAACCCCCACAAAAGCATGACTAATCAGGATAAATGACGTTTTACTGTTACAGACTGTACTAAATCATTTATTTAACTCTAGCTGGTATTTTATTTTGCCTAAATATCATTAAATTGAACGTTTTCTCGACTCACCGATAGAAAACCATTCCAATTCCGGACTTTCTTACCAATATCTGTCTCCATATTTGAGGACACTGAACTGCGCTCCAAGGATGCAGTTTAGTGTTGGACAGACGATGAGTTGGGACGGCAGTTCCTCAGTGACAAGACCAGTCCACAAGTCTATGTCCTTCTGTGATCTGCATGAGTCAAGTCAGAAATTAGCATGTTCAAAGGTATAAACAAAGATCAAACTATAATACGGAGAGATTATGTAACATATAAAGTATATCATGTAATATATATTTGTACATTAGAAAATGGTAAGATTCGCTAACATCTTTTGAGTGTGGGCCATTTTCTGCAACGTGTTTAAAATAAAATGCAACCTGTATCTTGTACCTCCTCCGCTGAGTGGAAGTTTACCTATTTTCTGGCTAAATGCAAGTCATACATATTTCTCAGATATATTACACTGTATTTCACAATGACCCATTGCATGGCTCTTGCGAATAACATTCCAGCCAATAGAGTTAGTGCTATCTTTGCGGTTCACGCCCAAACATATTTGGGAAAGATATGGTTGGGTTAATTAGGTGGGTCGCTGATGTGCTTAATCAAAGAAAATATTGATATAAACATTGACCTTAAAGCAAATTGAGACAAAAGGATGCACTCCACTCGTAGCTTTCCTCAAATACCAACAGCCGATACAGACAAATATGTCTCTACATCATTATTAAATATCTGTGTATCTGATGGTGGTGGAGGCAGGGATTTTGGGTTGTGAGCTAGTGGTCTAGCAAGCCCAACTTTACAGACCACTCCCGGTTCATTTCTGTCCGCTTGAGTTCCGGTCTGAGCTGGGCCAATGTGGGTAGGGGCGAATGTTTGCCAGTTGCTTCTCGAGGGTCGGTGCTTCTTCATGTGGTTTTCACAATGGTTCCTAAACCAAAAAACCTGGCCCCCATTTATAGCCTTTAATTTGCTGAAAATGGCGTTGAACCACACAATTAAACCAAAGCGTAAGTATAAGGGTAAAGAGCTCATAAGCATGTTTTAAGGATGATCAGATAAATAACTAGAAAAAAAGGTTTGTTTTGAAAATCGGGAAAAAAATCCCTCCTCCAATAATCATAAAGATTTAATTCTTGAAGAGAGAGCATGAAGGTAAACATGTTAAATTGATGTAAAAAGATCTAATACTTAAATGATAATGGTAAAAGGTAAACAACGCTTTATATTTATGATCAACTTTCGTTATATAAGCCGAATCCATTCAATATTTGTTATGGTGGTACATCATCACATGGTCCCAAAACGGAACTAAAATAATATATATATATATATATATATATATATATATATATATATATATATATATATATATATATATATATATATATATATATATATATATATGTGTGTGTGTGTGTGTGTGTGTGTGTTAGAGTGACATATATTTGCTAGAGTAACCCATTTTATGCAGTGTTACTCACCATATATACATATATATAGATATATATATACATATATATATATATATATATATATATATATATATATATATATATATATATATATATATATATATATATGACGAAGCAAACATTATAAAGAGACGTTGGAATAAAAGAAAACAAAACTGATCTCCCAACATTCGATCTAATGCAATGTCTTATTAAGAGGACAATATAAAACTTTCTGAAGGACACACAAACATACAGAATGTCGTGTGTAGAAAAAATACATATTTACTTTTTGCCGGAGAAGAACAACAACTATTCATAATAACCAAGAGTCACAAACTAAACACAAATATATAACAATAAATAACAACAGGTCTTAAAGTTAGATAATATATACCTTTGTAGATTTGTTTTTTTATTTGAACTTGATCTGCAGGCTTGTGGATTACGGAGTGAAATTTAATTAAGGTTCAAAATATATAATGAGCCAACATGTGTATTCTTGTAAGCAAGGATTGGAATTGGATATGTGGGCGCACAAGTCGTGACTCTGATTACTCGGCCTATCTTTAATTTCAACAAAGATCACGAACGAAGTGTACAAGAGAAATAAAACAGACATTGAACGATTGAATTCACTTCGCGTGTGTGTAAGCTATTAGTAATTTGAAACATACGTCACCGCACAAGTTTACATTGGTCAGGGTAAGAAACGTGTGTATGTATCAATCGAAGCAACATATTATTTCTTAAGCAATCAGAAGACGTCAGCTTCTTTTGAATATCACAAAACTAAACTGGCCAATTCACTGTGACCGATTCTAGTCATTGTAACAATTATTACTTTGTATGTCTACTTGGATATTTGCTAACCTGTGGAGTATATCATTTATATTCTACATATAACAAAATTAAAACCTAAACAAAAAGTAAAATATTCATTCAGTCTAGCCTACTGGCATTTAAAGAGAGTGATAAAGCAAACATATATACTTTAACTGGGTCTCTTCTAGGAATACAAACTATTTTTAGAAAATATAACAGACCCTATGCAGATATTTTGATACCTTGCATCCAAGTTTGATCCTAATGAAATTAATGCAGTCTTGATGCATCGGAACGAATGGAAATATGGACCGATTTCATCAACAGTGTAGGGAAATCAAAGGAACATATAAGGTAATTAATTCATGTATTTATAACTTTGGAAGGAATCAACGTTCAATGGTTTTGCCTAAACATTCACGATTGCGCCAACTTTTTCATTTCTCATTATTCCTGGAGTTTATAAATTATATAATGACCAAGGGAGAAAAATATATCTACTAATTAACGATGTACATTAAATGGGGAAATATAACAAAACACATGAAACAATGAAGCTATATATTTTTGATAATGCTAAGCGAGAAGTTGAATTTTAGATTAAATGGATTCTATTACACACACACACACACATATCTATCATCTCTCTCTCTCTTTCTCTCTGTCTCTCTCTGTCTCTCTCTCTGTCTCTCTCTCTCTCTCTCTCTCTCTCTCTATATATATATATATATATATATATATATACACGACGGATAGATACGACAAGAGACAAGGTATATTATTGTAAAGGTGACTTTGAACTTGGTACGTGGGCGTTTAAATCTGAACTTTTTTTTTATGTATGTTTGCTTAATGGGTGATGAACTTTAAGCCTTTTTTTCGAGCAAGACGATGAGATTTTGCAGAAACAATGTCCATCAATCTGTCCGTCTGAGTTAACCATAATGTTTAAATTATGAAAGGAAAATATTTGCAAGGATCTATATCAAAATTGTAACGAAGCTGTCTCAGTTTAAATTGTTACTGTGTTAAAAAATAAATATTATAATAAAATATGTTATGCTGCATACTGTTAGCTCCATCCTGTGGTCATGTAAAGAAAGGTAGTGTGGAAAGATGCAAAATGACACAAATATGTGGCGAATACAGGTAGACATTCTCCTCAAAGAGAGAGGCATATTGAAGGGAATACACAAACAACTTAATTAGTGTGTGGATACCTTTAGAACGAGTCAAAGGACAGTGGTTTGGCCTAAACATTACGGTTATGACCACGTCTTTATTTCTTATTATTCTTGAAACAATACATTATATAAAGACAAGCAAAGCATGTCGTCATACTAGACTATTTGCGCTATTTTGGGAAATGTAACAAACAGATAAAACAATGAAGCTTGATATACTGGGTCATGCTAAGCATGATCATGACCTTTCCTAATTTTATATTGAATGGGTTATATCTGTCTCTCACACACACACACACACACACACACACACACACACACACACACATATATATATATATATATATATATATATATATATATATATATATATATATATATATATATATATATATATATATATATATGTGTGTGTGTGTGTGTGTGTATCTGTGTGTGTGTGTGTGTGTGTGACGAGAGACAAAATATATTTTGTAAAGATGACACTGAATTAGGTGCGTGGGCGTTGAAATTGTAACTTTTGTACTCGACAAATATTTACATTCAGCAACCGTCATGAAAATAGGACATTAGGATGAAAATGTTGGGATCGGATTCATATATTGCGTGCGAATAAACGATTAGTAAAATGAAACTTGTCGTAAAGTGTTCATGTACTTTACACGGGACAAAAAGAGTATGTATGTATGTATGTATGTATGTATGCATGTATGTGTTTAGTTCTATGTGACCCACAGTTATGCGTTGGGGTGGGATGCTCCCAATATTTATTTGAATTACTGTGGAATTCCCACCCGGTTCATTTTTGTAGGAAGTGAAATTAGTGATAGAGAGAGGTAAAGCTCCGAGCCCCCCAGTCAGCAATACCGACAATTAAATTATTAAGAACACAAAGGTGAAATTCAAAAGAATAACAATTTAATAAAAATTAAACGATTTTAATTTCTCAACCAATCTTCTTTCTCTCGACCATGTAACAACCTATTTCATCACGTGATTATAGTGTGAGATGGATTTCCCCTGTACTTGGTTTCTACTCATCTGTGTTCACTCCGCCAATTCCTTTCCTGCTTCCGGCGTTCTCCGTACTCCGATTATTCATATCCTCTTCCCCTTTTGTCTCCTTTTGTCCTCCTTCTCTCTCTCTTTCTCCAGCAACTAGGCTTGTTCTCGGCCTACTGCCTTGTTCTATCCTGTCTCTCTGACACTCGGGACTTGACTACCCGGTAGTTCTGTCCCCAAAAGCTTCCTACGAAAAACACAAGGACGTTAGCATTTGTGTTAGCCATCTCGCCTCACACTACATCAACAATCAATCAATCATCAGATCAAGGCTATCTACATCTTTGGTCACGTATTCGTGCACATCGAGAAACCCACACGTTCTTATAGAAACAACGTTGCAATAAGAGCGGTATCCTACTTACTTATCATACAGAAATCACTAAATTGCGTCACATCAATATATATATATATATATATATATATATATATATATATATATATATATATATATATATATATATATATATATATATATATATAATCTCATTATTCTCAACAATATCACAACAATCCGACGCATTTCTGTACATTACACTCCCACAAGTGTACACAAATATTCAAATATCCATATTATTTAAATTTACACACTGCAACCATTTCCAAAGTTACAGTTTAATTCAACAATTGCAAAATTTAGAATATCGCATAAATAAATACACTAGTTTACCACGAAGTAACTAAATAGCGAATTACAATATTAATTCTGGTGTATGGTTACATTTCATTAGTGACTGACCTCGGATAGTTTTGGAGCTGTCGTTAAATTTACATATTTTGCATTGATGATAAAAATAGATTTCAAACGGGGATTCAGTCTCATATTAACACAAAAAGGTTCTGAATAATAATACAATATATTTTATACTGTCACATTAGGGGAGAGTGAAAATTGTCCTGAAACATGTTTGCTACTACTACTGTAATTTCGAAATGGTAATGGACTTGTGTGTGTGTGTGTGTGTGTGCGTGTGTGCGTGCGTGCGTGCGTGCGTGCGTGTATGGATGGATGGATGGATGGATGGATGGATGAATGAATGAATGGATGGATGGATGGATGGATGGACGTATGTTTGCATATATGGCCCCTGGCAAATTTCATAACTTAAGGCTATGGTGTGACTTATTCAGCTATTATTGTTTACTATTGATAGATATGGATATATTTGTGAACTAGGTGTTTCGGACTTGTGTTGTTCTTGAAACTGATGTCAGGCATGTACACCTTCCATAGTTGCTCTGCAGTATGTTGATAGTGAAATACCAATAGTTGGCTAGGAAGTAGAGCTAGCCTCCCATAGCAGTAAACACATGGGTTCAAGGCAAATTGAATATCTCAGAAATGGCTTGGATGACAGCTATTCTGAATTGCATCAAGCTATTTAGTAGACAGTGTTTTTCACAATTTTCATCCAGTCGACCTAAGCAAAGACTGGGAAAAAGTCTGGAACATTATATATAAATGTCCACCCCTTAAGTAGTGCTGCAATTCAGAAACTTAAACGGACTGCAGTGGGTACAAGAATATATACGGAATGTTAGGTTAAACTGGCTTCGACTGGCTTGTGTTTGCACGGTGAGCACCACATGCTGTCAAAAATGGCTTTTGGATGTGAAAAATACATGTATTAAAATTGGGGCTTAGGTGCAAACACTTATTCTGCTATGAACCGCCATTTACTTATCTGGTCAAGTGGATAATATTATTATGCTTTGTTTTAATATAGGTATCTAAAAATATGGACCTTTTTGACCTCACTTGTGTATTTAATTTTTTATGATTTTTTTATACTAGGTCGCTGATTGCGGCATTAAATTTGTACATTAAAACTAGCCCCTGACCCCTTAATGCTGAGCGCCAAGCGAGGCAGCTGTTAGTACCATTTTTATAAGTCTTTGGTATGACTTGGCCGGTGAACTGGGACTTTTGATGAGACTAAAAGTAGTAGAAAAATTACAAAAACTGTTCCAAACGTTTGCGGAGACTGTGTATATTCCTAAAATAAACTTTAAAATGTTGCCTGGGCAAAAAGGATAGCAAAATTGCAAACGTGTAACGGACCTACGCAAAGACTGGGAAAAAGTCTGGAACATTATATATAAATATCCACCCCTTAAGTAGTGCTGCAATTCAGAAACTTAAACGGACTGCAGTGGGTACGAGCATATATACGGAATGTTAGGTTAAACTGGCTTCGACTAAACGTGATAGAATAATTAGGATGCTGTCTCAGAATTTAGAGGATACTGAAATAAACTAATTTGCCTCTGTTAAAGGAGACAAAATAATCCGAAAACAACGTTAACACTATGGCGAATTCTAATGATAATGCTCACATCCTTCAAATAATACGGAATTGGGTGGCGATTAAGCATACATACATTTAGCAATAACTGAAAAACGTCCTGACAACTTTGAAAATTGCATTTTGTTTTCAAATTGTAAATTATAAAAAAATGTGTTACAGTTTGTTTACACAACTTGTGAAACCTCTATACAAAAGGTAAACATTTATGCCGTTTCGAGTGATAAAAAACCCATTTAAGTATCCGATGTCAAGGCTAGGAACACACACACACACACACACACACACACAATGAGTCTCTCTCTCTCTCACTCTCTCTCTCGCTATCTCTCTCTCTCTCTCTCTCTCTCTCTCTCTCTCTCATGCACAGGCTATTTTCATTGACAAACTCATACACACTAATCAACAAATCGTGTTAAAATATTCACACACTACACGACGAGCACGCCATTTATAGTGACCAATACACACACTTCCCAACATACAGAAAATGTAGGAATACGCACATTTGATTGTAACAGTTTTGGTTAGAGACTTACAGCGATTCGTTTGAAAAATACACTCTCGAGAAGACTTTTAGGGAAATTCAATTCTATACGTTTTGAAATAAACGCAAAAATGCTGGTGATGTTTGTCAATAGAAAGGATATTGAACTCCAGACTATGCAGAACGTCAAATAAAATGAGTCTCAAAGACAGTTGGAAATAGAGACAAACGTAAAATTATCCGATATCATTGTCAAGAACAAAAAACATTGTTATACAAGTGTCACAAGGAAAAAGGAAAAGTAGGAAAAGTAGATTAAAATGAATATTCTGAAGAAGAAGAAGAAGAAGACGAAGAAGAACAAGAAGAAGAACAAGATGAAGATGAAGAAGAAGAAGATTGGTTGGCAAAAGCACTGTACGGCTCTATCGGGTTACCATAAAGATTATATGAAGAAGAAAAACATGTATGTATCAAAATGGGTCATTACCAAGGGTCGATAATAGTCCATAAACACAATATTAAGATACTTTGGATACTACATGCTGTTGTTGTTTTTGTTGTTGTTGTAGGGTTTAACGCCATTTTTCAGCACACGATAGGCTATACATGGCAGCCAATATTGATGGTGGAGGAAGAAATCGGGAAAACTCCGGAAAGAACCACCGACCCACGAGAAGTTACTGGCAAGCTTTCTCATATACCCACATTAGCCGAATTCGAGACTCCAACCCACGCAGACAGAGGTGAGATGGCAGTAATCCATAACGGAGAGTGCTTTAGACCACTAGGCCACTGGATACTATATGAAGGTACCCGATCATGGAGAGATGAATATGGTAAGCATAAATGGTGAATGTATAATATAAGCTAAATTAAGTGATTAACAGTACAGATGTTGGTTAATAATACTCCAAGTAAATATGGTTGTACAAAGGCTATAGTTTAGAATAAATGTTAACTTTATTCAAGAAACTAAAAATACAAAACGTTCCTTCATATTTTGAACATTGTAATAAGAATCGCATAGTCGTTGGAGATGGAAACAATTTATGATAAAGTGCTCCACGGTGAAAGGTTCATTGCAAGAATTTACATTCGGATGTTCCTTGATATGTAGGAGTGGATTATATAAGTACGGCCAATTCTAATTCTTGCAATGAATACCACTAGTGGTTCTGTAGGAACGAGACCATTAGCCGCATGGCGTTTGATACTTACAACACCATTCCAGGATGCCTGCTATTTACTGAACAAAATCAGTCTTTGCCATCTAAAATCAGATGGTTGTATATATATGGCTATTTGTAGATATACGGCTTTTTTAGCACCGGGATCCGCTTTTCAATACCTTTCATACCAACATGGCCATCTAACAAACACTATGTTATATTATGAAAATTGCAAATCACGGCATGTTTGTTGAGAATATTGGCTACTAATGCTTTTTTCTTCCCAATTTCCTATCGTGTAATGACTAAATTACTGGTAATGAATCGGAGAAGATGGTAGAGTTTAAAATATGTTTGGTTTTTATATATTACAGGGCAAAGGACAATTGGCTTGATTTCGTAGCACATATATACCACAAATTTTCCAGATGTGTCTCGTTATTTCATTAATACCTTTAGGCCAAAAAAAAACTTCCGGGATATTTTCAGTCTCCGCTAAAGTTCGTGACAGTTTCTTAAATATAATACTGCATGTAGTCTTAAAACTTATTTCTAATCATTTTTCTGGAATGTTATCAGTGTCCGCTAAAGTCTTGGAGAGTTATGAAATTCTTTTTCTACTACCTATCGTAAAATGTAAATTTAATCCAATGTTCCGGGTATTAGCTAGTCGCCGCTAAAGTCCGTAAAAAATTCGGATTTTTTTTTTTTGCTTGTATTCTCGGCCACCTTTTTTGAACGTTTAATCTGCGATTGTTTTAGCTTCCAAAAGTCTGATAAATTTCCGTAATTTCTCTACTACATTTAGCCTATGCCAATCGAATCTACTATTCCGCATATTTTCTACTCTCCGCTGAGTACGTTACAACTTCGGCATTTTAGGTCTACTTTTAATCTCTGGTCTTGCATTCGAAAAAGAAAAAAAAAGTGAATCAAATTCTTCTTATTCCTGAGTTTACTTAGCTTGCCTTCCTATATTTTCTGCATCACATGGGTTCATTTCATAAGCTAACTATAATATTACCCGTTCACTGTCGTATTAGTTTCCCATACGAGTATTTAGTTTCCTAGATAAAATATAATCGTATCTTTCCTGAAAATACCTGTATAAATTGCCATTTAACATCGGGATCAGATGCGTTGTTTATGATAATGGCTGCCTTCACTTTATCTCGCATTGAGCACATGGAAGACTACTATCTAACTGAAAATATCCTGGTGCCGAGTGATCCAAAGAAATAGGTGTATCATTTTACTGATTTAAAATATCATGATGCCGAGCGATCTAAACAAATAGGTGTTTCATTTTACTATCTGATTTAAAATATACTGGTGCCGAATGACGCAAACAAATAGGTGCATCATTTTACTTTCAAAAACACTGTTTATTAGCCGGTTGGAAGTGCAGAAAATTGTCAAGTCTGCATAATATGGGTGGGAAATTATTGGAGCGCCATATAAATTGTTTCTCCTCCGGATTTAGATTACGCCATATGTAAAAAAAATAAAAAAATAAAAAAATATTTTCTTGCCAATTTACATATAATATTCGTGGTCTTTGACTTTAAATTCACGGTACACCCTCACAACCCTAGTAGGATTGATAACTGTGTCATAATCCTAAAATTCCTTGTAAGTATTTCATCAGTAGTCTCCCTTATCTTTTCCAATCACTTAGGCATTCTATACTAGTTGTTCCACTTAACATGAACTGTTTATTATGAGTTCAAATTTAGAATCAAAGAGAATAGATTCCCAATACTACCTTTACTATTAACGTTGAGAATGTGTCCCTTTTCTATAGACAAGAAACATCTTTAATAGAGTACGTTTCATGCTGAATGCTTATACCTTTAAATCATCAATCCATATGAAAATCTTCCGCTTCCCTGTTATACCCTGTCCTTTAAAATGCAATATTCATATATTAATTATAGTTTGACCAGTTATGTTTGACAACCTATTAATTATGTGAAAAGAGCAGAAACCAGGCCAAAGGAGGTGAATGGAAGGAAAAAAAGGAACATTTTCAGTACAAGTAGAGGAAATAATATACACGTTACGCAAAAGCGAAGCATCGTCCTTTAGAGGGTATTAATTTAAGCATGGAAATCAAATTAATGTTGAAATTTGGTATTCATTCACCTGGATGATGGCTAGGTAGCTACCAATATAAGATGCGAAGACAGAGTTGTCAGAAAGACGTACCTATAAAGAGACTAGCAACGATGGCTATGGGAATATCATGGGCTTAACTAAAACGTTCCTGTCGATATAACCACGTAACTTTAAGGTGACAATTCACTGACCAATCATCACCAGCGAGAACCTCGGCAAGTCTCCATTGTGTCATTATGACCCCATTTTTCACACAGTAACGAACAGATGCTTGTCTTCTTTAGCTTCGCGGGGCCCCGAGTAGCCGAGTGGTCTGACGCGTTCTCCGTTACGGATCACTGCCATCTCACCTCTGTCTGCGTGGGTTCGAGTCTAGGATTCAGCCAATGTGGGTATGTGAGAAAGCTTGCCAGTAGCTTCTCGTGGGTCGGTGGTTCTTTCCGGGGTTTTCCCGGGTTCTTCCTCCACCATTAATACTGGCCGCCATGTATAGCCTATCGTGTGCTGAAAAATGGCGTTAAACCCTACAACAACAACAACAAAATCCTTTAAGCTTCGCTAATTGGCATCTGACACAGTAGGAGATCTCAGGATCTTATTCGCATTTCTCATAACCATGATTCATTGTATTGATCATTTTATTAGAATTTTGTGTCTTTTATTGTAACAATGGATTAGTTATGCAAATATTATAGTATTTTTGAGTACTAAATTCTTGACTAAGTTTTTTTCTAAAGATATTATACGCCAAAAATTGCAATTTGAGACTCACATTTATAGATATGGCAAATAGATCTCGCACGTTATGACACCATATTAGCATAACACCATTTTGTTTTAGTCTTAGCATCGTCTGAAGTTCTTGGTAAATTAATTTAGATGAATAAATTACTAATTAAAGTCCGGGTTTATTGAAATACTATATTACTTTAATATTGAATATATTACTTTCTCCATAATATGTGTTCAGGCAATTCAGAAGTAAAGCATTTTGTTGTAAGCATATCTTATCGTGGAATGTCACAAATAAGTAGGTTTTGACGCGCTATGAAATAGTGACGCCGAGAAACAGGTTACGGACATAGACCGCCTGATTTTTAGTTATATCCTGGTCTACTTTGTATTAGGCCTGACTTAAGCTGTAAAGCTATCCCAAAAATAAAACAAAACGGATAAAGAAACTCAAGTCAGATGTTATGTAATAATCAAAAGCAGACTAAAAGAAGGTACAGAACATATATAATATTCCTCCTAATACAATATAGTAATCACACTAGAATGAATATCTATTATAAATTAATATACCATGAAGAATACCATTAATACCTACAAGGTATAAGGAAAAAAAAAACACTTATTGGATTTCACCTAAGATGCAAAGGTATTTGAAGCTGATATTATTTAAATGAAATATATTTATCTAAGTTAGCTATCAGACATACATTGTTTCCAGTCCTAATATAGGCTCGAAATCATAATATTGATAACTGAGTTATATGGGCAAATCGCTCTAATCAGCATACATGTGAACCAAAGATTTAGGTTCAAATTAGTTTTCCGCCTAAACTTTTGTGCTTATACATAAATACTACCACACTGACCAATCATATCGACATAATAAAGCAGATAAGAAAACACTAAACGGCAAGCTTAAACAATTAAAAATAAATTGTAATGTTAAACGAAATAAACCGGATAAAGTATCAAAGTGCTGGTATTGAGCAAAGCACAAGAAACCAGAGCCTTGCAACACCATACAGATAAAAACAACTATATATGATTATTATCTTAAGATGGGTCTACGACAAGACCCGTGAAGTGTTTCCAGCGGCTCCCTCACTTCTTCTCATATACTATTTGAGATTAGACAATGATCATTTAGATCCCATGAGGTGATCTTCACCATAACAACAGGTCGATAGACGAATTTAGTCTCGATAACCATGTTATCGGGAAAAAACTGGTGAGAGGTCTTGGAAAACCTACGGATATGGTAAAAATTCCATAACCCACATTAGGATTTCGAATGTATTTTATCCTCGTTTAGACAACAATGATCGCGGATGATGGCAGATGATGTTACACAATACGTTTACGTAAATATGATGACAGATGATGGAAGATGACGCTACACAATAATTTTACACAATATGATGACATATGATGGCAGATGACGCTACACAATAATTTTACACAATATGATGGCATATGATGGCAGATGACGCTACACAGTAATTTTACACAAATATAATGACAGATGATGGCAGATAATACTAGCTTAGCTTATATAATTATTTTAAGCAAAAATGATAGCTAGCGTATAACAGTTACCTCCCTTGCCTTCATTTTATTGTGGGATAATAACGTGAAGTATTTCCCTCTCTATCATATTATTTTAATTAAATCCATTGCTTGCGTCCAACTTTTAGGCGTTCAAGCGTAACTTCCCTGGCCGCAATCGGCTTTTAGCAGAACAAAATATTGCTTATGCATATCTATAACTTTTGTAATATTTATTCATGACTAATTTTGAGTGATTATCTATAGCTTAATTTGGTGTACGCATAACTTCCTTTTTAAAGCAGAATTAATAAATATATGCTTACTTTACATGTTTAAGGTTAATACTAATTATAACAGCTGTAGTATGCATGTTGACAAAGTGTTATGCTGTTTAACATTTGACAGGTTTGTCAGCTAGGTTCATTAAATAGGTTAGTGCATGTGGATTCGTTTACGATATTGAAGATTTTGCCGTGCACGTTTACGTGCAAAATTAATGATTTACAAAATACACCTGTATATAAATGGCTATGCTTGGAGTATTCTTCTGCCTTATTTCGTATGTTCTTATTGTAACATTGGTCTTCGAACGTATTTAATGTTGTGTTTAGATATTTTTGAAGAGGAAACATATGTTTCGATAATTCATTGGAAGTATAAAGTCATATTTGGAATAAAATATTATTCTGTGACTATTATACATTATTTAGTGGAGTTTTTGACAGAGTTATATTGATACACCAGGACAGTTGGCAGACCAGTGCATTAGAGGATCTGAAATTCATTCGGAACATTCGATTCCTTTTGGACTTGAATATAATTGTTAGGATTATTTTGGTTTCACTTCATAATACTGTAAGTTCCTCTTACATTTTCATTGTCTAACATTGGTCATGAAATGATTTGCAAAGTTTACACAACCTGTTGGTTTGGCTTCTTTATGTTCCTTAGCATATGACAATAGAGTCGTACACATACATACATACATACATACATACATGCATACATACATACATGAATACATACATACATGCAACTTAATCTGGTTAAATCGCGTTAATTGTATTATTCCAAACAAATAAACGAAGACACAACATATATCATGTAAACAACAAGCTCAAATTAAAACAAAAATAAAGAATAAAATAACGCTTAATTTTAACAAATCAGATCGCTGTCTAGATCATGCAGGGTCTTGTGATAAATCACGTGACACATCTTAAATTCAGTTTTCCAGAGCCAGCTAAATCAGCACCCACTCACAGCACGATTTTGGGGTGATGGTGAAGCCAATTTCTATTTTATAAAGTTAATTGACGGTACACTTGTGCACGGGATCACATGATTGCTAGAAAAGGAAAGAGAGCGTTTCTTACAGAAGTCGATTCCTTTAAGAATGAAAGTTGTTTCCGTAGTGCATCTAACTATATTTACTGATGCATCTTGTATCGTAATTTTAAAGGGCTAGACGACAAAAAGTGTAACAATTTAGGCTTTGAAAAGGTCATTTCGAAATGTTCGTATTTCTGCAAAGAACATATCTTTGAAGATGGCACTTAGAGTGACATTTGTTTAGCTTAACCATAAAGACCATGCCGCTTTACGTTTATTCTACCGTCTATGAAGATTAAAAATAGGTATGCTGACATGTACGTCCTAAGCTTCGATGAGTCAAGCCAATATAAAAAGATACATGAAGAATCGAAGAATGCATAGCAACTGACAGCTGTTTTATCTGATGTAGGCTTAAATAAATATCCTGGCGAAGATCATTATGGTTGACCTATATTTAAAGTTAGCCAGCATGAGCCAATTTAATTAAAGTAGGATTCTTAACTGGGCGTCACGATTGACGTTACTAACATAAGGGTAACACATTAATCACGCACATATTCATCATTGAGAACTGGTGGTCCATGTCAAACGCTGAATCAGGTACAATATAAACATTTGATTATATTTATTAGTGTCTGTGGTTTTTGTCACATTAATCGTGACAGTCTATCCTTGATTAATGCGAATGCTTTACTAGGAACATAACCAATACCTTTATCACGAACAACGTCACTAACTTTCATTGATAATTGTTTTGCGATCGATATTACTTTTGGGTCTATCCTTCTGAATGGACCCTGAACAACATCACCGAGTACATCACTGTAGATTGCTTTGTATGTTGGTAATGGTGAATTTATCGCCCTGACTATTACACGTTGAGCATTATGTATGATCATTTTATTTTCTTGTCACTGATCTAATTGTATGCCTCAATCACTGTGATAATTTCCATCGATGAGGGACCAATAAATATTAATGTCTATGATACCGCCCTGTACAAAATGGTCGACAAATATCAGCTGCTTCATTAATAATTTCTGTGGAATTATTACCGGCGCGTTTTCTTCCAATGAGGATTTCTAATCTATAAACATCAGCAATAACGTTATTGGGATATGGAGTAATAAGACCACGCCCCCATGTATCTATACCATTGCCACTTCCAGTGGCATTGGGGGCAAAACTAGCATCTTCTTAAATTGTTATCTGGGCTGGTTGTTGTGGTCATTGTTGTTGTAACTGTAGTTGTCGTTATTGTAACAGTGTAAAATATTTATATATTCCATGGATAAATTCAATATATTTTGTATCATTTTTTCGGGCCTGATCAACTCCGTAGTGTAAGCGAAATATCCATTCGTACCAGTTATCACGACCGACAGTATCATTGACGTACTGGGGTTTCAAGACATTTTTTCTTTGATCAAAACTACGCACGGCATACGCAGATAATATTTCCACGCCGTCATTTTTTAATGTGGGTAATACTCTCTTCGGTAAATGTATAATTTATATCGATTTCGGCTTGTGCTTGTTCTGGTTCTGTTTCCGGTTCTGATTCTGGTATCGATACTTTATATCAGCTACTTCAGGACGAAGCTGGTCAATACCCTCAAGTATTTCTTGTGTTTTTGGTTGATAAGTTGCACCAGCTATTTCATCTGGAAGTTCTCTTAGAATCTTTTATGTTTTTTAGTTCTTTCTTTTATTTTTCCAATTGCTTTAGCGGTTTACTCATTTGCTTTAGCGGTTTGCTCCAACATGGGAATTAGACCCACGGAAGCTTTCGCAATCAGTTTGAAAACACCAGGACAAAGATAAAGTAACAAAATGAGCTAACCCAATTAGAGAAAATCTCGGTCGGTTAGAGGCTTCGGTTTGATGTTATTGACCTTATATTTTCATTTTTTCGGAGGAAGCTTCATTTTTAATGAAGACTTGCTCCAAACTTGGTATGTTCGCCCTGTCTGCTGCTGTTTCCAGTCATCAAAATAGGTTAAAAATAATATTATCGATTAGTAATCGATATATGTAAACCGCTCGAAGTGTAATATTATCGATAACTAATCGATATATGTAAACCGCTCGAAGTGTCATTATTGTAAACTAAACATTTAGGTTCGAAATGGTTTTCCACCTAGATTTTGTGTATATGCAATAAGTGCCTCCACGCTGGCTAACGACAGCCACATAAAAAGCAGATAAGCAAGCACTACACTTGAAGCCAACACAGTACAACATATATTGCCAGGTTATCGCTAAACGACATACAAATGCGCTGGAACTGTCCTGATTTTGAGCAAAGTACAATATATCATAACCTGGCAACAATATATATATATATATATATATATATATATATATATATATATATATATATATATATATATATATATATATATATATATATATATACATATATATATGAGGTAAGCGTCGCCATAATCAAAGGTCCAGAAACGAATTAGTCTGCATAACAATCTTGGCGGAAAATGGTCTTACGCAAATATCATCAGCGTTAGTATAAGTGTGCAATTAAACAGAGAGGCTCAACCCGGGATGAGTCCCGGGTTGTACAATAGGACCATAGCGTCCTCAATTTCTCTTTACGTATTTCTTTGTTCCTTGTATAACCCGAGTTGCACCTACAATCTAATTTTTTGCTATCCTTTTTCAATCTCTGAAGACCTTTTTTTTTTAGAAGGCTTTGGCTTCAAGGGGAAAACCAGGAGGTATCTTTATCTTTGTTTGCAGGTTATGCTATCAGTTTCTCCGTGCTACTTATAATGTGTCCCCTTTTAGGGATCCGTGGTGGGCGAGTGAGCACAGGTGATGAATATATAACAAAACACGATGAAAAATGAAAATAAAATCAGGTAAAGAAAACAAATCTTTCTCTTACGATGAATCGCGCAGCATGTAATCATTCTCACGCTTCATGGTCATTCCGGTGAAAAATGCTTCACTACCACTTGCCGTACTTTCCCCATTTCAAGTAAAAAGACAATAAATGGGTTTAAGGGTTAACACACCATACAAGCGTGGGAAAGTTAAAATCGGGTTGTTAGCTTGTGTGGTCTCAGCGACCAGGGACATTCGGAAAACGTCAAAGAAAATAATAAGACCTTTTTTGATATTTCAGATTCCATACCCACTGCGCTCACCTGATTCATATATGGGTGTGATTTGCTGTTGCAAATTGGCAAGATCAGCAACACTAACATCATTAAAGGACTGAAGAACCAATGGATCCTTACAATTCGTCAAATTCGTATCAAACTTGGAGTACATTTGCAGGACAGCAATACCATCATATTTTCCTTCAACAAACCAATATTACCTAAAGTATCAAATTTCGATTTTTACAGGTGAAAGTTGAGGAGTATATGCCAAATCCACTGCGATGTTTCAAGTGTCAAATATACGGTCTTCACGACGACAGATGATCATGGGGCCCAATGCATTGCCGATTCGACGACTCTTCTCATCTGACAGTAGAGTGCAAAGCCATTCCACATTGAGAAAACTGTGGCAAGAATCACAATGCTAACTTGAAAGATTGCAAAACCTGGGGACTAGAAAACGGAAATCAAAGCATCAACTAAACCTCAAGCATCCCATTTTTAGAGGCCAGAAAGATAGCAGAATCTAGGACCCATCGTCATTACCCAGCCTTCTCAACCGTATCAAAGATCAGCAACATTAGCAAGTGTTCCAAACTCTACACCTAAAATATAACAATCTACACACGTACAACATTCAATAAAGAATCAACACCAAAAGTAATTCAAACAAAGAAACAGAAACATATCAGGCAGCACAAGGGGTCTGATGATCCTATAAACCTGCATAATTGGTTTGCGAACACGGATGCAGGAGAAACTGCTCCATGCGCTCAAGATGGCTCCAGACTGAAGAACAAAACATTCAAGCTCTTACTTCTGTCGAATCAATGAGAGTATAGAAGATTTCCAGCGCTAACCTAATTTGTGCACCATCTCCACCTTTAATTCCTAAAGAACATCATGGTACAGTGGAACTGTTATTTGTCTTCTTTTACGTGAACAGTATCCTGCCGTGCTACGTCTGCAGGAGATCTCTATTAAAATACGGAAAACGATACTGTTAATCGTTACTCATTTTTTATCACACAGTCGACAAATATTAACAAGGCCATAGGAGGAACTGCCATTGTTGTGAACAATAAGGCTGATCATAGTTCAATTCCTTTAAATAGAAATGTAAAGCCTTTGCTGTAACTATCATTCTCCATCGATTCTTTTTGTATACCACCAACCAACAAATGACTATCAAATCAATTAGAGAATCTCGTTCAACTTTCTGCCAGCTCAATTTGTTCTACATAGGGGTTTAAATTCCAATAATATTGTATGACTAGTCCAAAGTACATAAATAACAGAGGCACAGAAGATTTCATTTTTAGACACGACTTGTGTCTATATATACATATCTCGGAACGGGTATATGTATGTGCATGGACCTGCATTTGTTCTCTTTCGTTGCTTTTGGATTATAATTGGAAGGTCGCTTATGACATTGACAGCAGTGATCACTTCCCAAGCTCTATAAAATAGGATCAACATCATCAAACAATGACCAAATTCCAGTCTGGTATTTAAAAAAAGTTTACTTGGCCAAGTGTGGAACATTTTAGTAAGCTAGACTTAACAGAGTTAGATTTTATTACCACAAATCGATGATGTTGATTATATTACCACCAATGATCATGTTGATTATATTACCACAAATGATCATGTTGATTATATTACCACCAATGATCATGTTGATCACATTACCACCAATGATCACGTTGATTATATTACCACAAATGATCATGTTGATCACATTACAACCAATGATCATGTTGATCACATTACCAAAAATGATCATGTTGATTACATTACAAGCAATGATCATGTCGATCACATTACCACCAATGACCCTGTTGATCACATTACCACCAATGATCCTGTTGATCACATTACTACCAATGATCCTGTTGATCACATTACCACCAATGCTCCTGTTGATCACATTACTACCAATGATCCTGTTGATCACACTACTACCAATGATCCTGTTGATCACATTACTACCAATGATCCTGTTGATCACATTACTACCAAGGATCCTGTTGATCACATTACTACCAATGATCCTGTTGATCACATTACCACCAAAGACCCTGCTGATCACATTACTACCAATGATCATGTTGATCACATTGCCAACAATGACCCTGTTGATCACATTACTACCAATGATCCTGTTGATCACATTACTACCGATGATCATGTTGATCAGATTGCCAACAATGACCCTGTTGATCACATTACTCCCAATGATCCTGTTGATCACATTGCCAACAATGATCATGTTGATCACATTACCACCAATGACCCTGTTGATCACATTGCCAACAATGACCCTGTTGATCACATTACTACCAATGATCCTGTTGATCACATTACATCTATTTCACTCCATAATGTAGACGTATCCATCATAAGTCCTCACTTAACCGCCAAATGAACCCCAAAGCCATGAAAGACCACAAGACTAGCATTGTAAAAAACCGTCCGACGACAGAAATATTAAGTAGGTACGGCATATTCAGGGCTTCCCGATATATCCAATGCATAAAGAGCCGCATAAAGCTGAGCAACACAAAAAGTCTTGAGTAAAAGTTATCATTGTGCAGAAACACGATCACCCAAATAGATGCAGTCTCTCTCCTGTGGGTAGGCTGTTTCTTTAAAATGATAATCCACATAGGGCAGGCTTAAATTGGTCAATTTCTAATAGGCATTTAATACTTATCTGCATTAATCGTATAGTTAATATGATTCATAAAGTGCTGAAATAATAAAACGGGGACATGACTGAGGGTGAGTGGGGATAGTTTCTTACCTATTTTCTCGGCTTTTATCCATTGCCATGTTGAAGACCAGTGGCATTGGGCTAACTAAACAAAAAGTTGAGAACTAGGGTATACTTTCCAAGTTAGATTCTTGGGTCAAATTTGTGCGAAAATATTTTGAATTTTACTTTTTAGTCAACGTTGTGCAAAATTAAAATAAAATTATTAAATAAATCCACTGAAAGGTAAACGAAATGCTTAAGGGAATTAATTGTTGGCCGGGGATTGGGTCAATAGTGTTTCAGAATTAAAATTGTTAGTTGTTTTGCCCAGGACGTAACGGTATTATATTACCTTTGTTATACACATTCCTGTCTGTAAACTGGAAGAAAACATTTCGAATCATTGAAGAGTGGAGGCAAAAAAGCAGGCACGGCCTTATGTAAACGGTCCTGTGCACGAGATAAACAGCCGGTAATACAGACACTTACAGAAGCAAGCATAACTGCTAACGTTGTCATATTTCATGGGTCTTGTCATTTGTTTTCATCCAGCAATGAACGAAAACACTAATATTCCATTTCGAATTATGCTCCCTCAAATCATTCAACTCCTCTCATTATTATTCTTCTCAATACAACAGGCGTCATTATTTCTATGTCAGGAAGGCTGTATCGTCAGCATTATTTAACTAATCCCGTTCGCAATTAATCAGCGTTCGCCACGTCTATTATCAGTTCTCTTAAGTGAGAAAGCTACTTATTGTATCTGTACTGAGAAAAATTTCGGACAATTGAATGATGAAGAAGAACCGATGTCTCTACGTGAAGCTGAAGACGAGATTAAAACAGAGTTCATGATATTACCGAGAAGGCTGATGTTTCGGGTGATAAATGTCAGTCTTGTGATAGAGAGTTGAAGGAATGAGAATTAATTCGGACTTTGGTATAATTTGATTTCTATCTTAATATAATCAAAGACAAATAGACAAAGAGGTATTGATGGCTATAATGAATTTCACTGTTATGGTCAACGCATTCCAAACTATATGAACAACGATTTAGATGTAGATAGATAGATAGATAGATAGATAGATAGATATTGGAAATAATTATTTTCATGGTATTGTTTGGTTAAAGTTTGTTAAGTTCCTTGGTTCTCGTAGAAAGATCTGTTTCTTGCTTATTTTGGCTCCATTGGTGACATGTGAATTATATACTTGATTATGATACTTCTTAGTTTTATACCTCGATGAAAATATTCAATTTATTTAGCAGGGCGATGTCTTAGTTACAGGCGATCTTCATAATCGAATAAGTCAGTGGGCCAGGCTTTATAGAAACGCATACTGGCGCTAATAATGAAGAAACAGACAATGAAGTTAATGTGACCATAAGAGCAATCACATAGGTCACAGCTCGTTTATTATGGGGTTGTTACAAGATAGATGAGAATGTAACCATGTTATATAGAGATTCTTTTATGACAATATGGATGATTTTATTATTTATGCCGCTTGTTACTTTGTTCCACCATACAGATACTTTTGAAATCTATCAGTGACTTTTCGGATCCTAACTAATTATCCTTTCATTAGTACTTGGTTCAGTTTTGTATCGCTGCAGCGTTATAATATGAACAGTATACTGTTGAAGCTAAGTCATTAATTAAGATTGTTTTAATTAAATTGACTTTCGTATTGATAAATTACTTTGGTTTATGCTAAAACTTTGATCGAAATAAGTTACATCAAAAATGCTTTTGCTTTAATTATTTGTTGGTAACGATCTGATATATTTAATACAGCATGACATCAATATTCAACAAGTTAGCAAGTTGTCAATATGAAATGGATTTAAACAGCATCATGCTAACGACATTTGCTAAATTTATTTTAGAATCGGAGGCCTGTTTCTGATTATATTAAAATCCTTTTTTAACAATTTCTTTCGTTTAGCTTTAACAATATTTCCGACCCAATGTCATTGAGAACTCGTCTTGTATCGGTCTCAGCCATAAAGACACACGAAAGAGGAAATTAATGTACTTATTTTATTATTCCTTTCTTTACGAGACGGTTATATTTTTTCTGACACAAAAATATGAAAAAGAAATTAGAAATTATTTGAAATTTGCAGCATTACACAGAAAAGTCGTATTACTTTCCAATAAAGATTTAATATATTTTCCAAACAAATGTCTTATCACGTTCAGTAAGGATTTAATATAATTTTAAGTTCATTAAAATCCTGCCTAATGGAGAATTAAGACTAATCAACGTTAAATCTTGGTTTAAATTCGTAGTGTTTATGGGATAGCAGGAATGCAATTTTCCATGACCAGATAAAGATTGGTAAGGACAGCTATTAGAACATATCAGAACGTGCTTTTACTGGACAAATTAAAGCCAAAGACGCGAGAGAAAATTTAAGCTCTAATGTTAAAACTATAATTACCTTTATTAATATCTCTTTGTGCTATGGTAAGTTTAGTTCATACATTACTGACATGGGGTATCAGCATTTAAAATGTCTATGATGGAGTGGGATGGGTGGGTTAAAATTTTGCTTAGAAGTGGGTAATTGTCGATAATTTCCACCTGAAGCTCTCTTCCTTTTTATCAACACGAGTTCTCACGAGGATAGTAAACGGAGCTTTGCCGTTGATGAACATATGCACTATAATCTTCATACTAAAAACAAAAGCTCAGTGGGGAAGGGTCTTCTATACTTGTGCCGGGGGACGTGCATTTCTTTTTAAAGACATACGGTGCATCATTATGCATCTCTTCCTATGAACTTATATTTACTGCGGTGTATATTGGGCTATCTTTTAAGGACCCTATGCTGCTGTACAAAAATGATATTGTTTAGGTAATTAGAGCAATGGTATATGACAGGATATATTGTATGCAGCCTGGGATGGGGGTGCTGTTCTTAACATCATAATGTTTAGGAAACCTCATATATTATTCATAACATGATTAAAACCTTGGACTGTGGTACATGACTGGATATATTTCAGGGACCCTTGGGAGTTGTATATGTTACGATCTATTTTAACGAACCTTTGCTGCTGTACATAACATTGTAGTGACCAAATGCAGTGGTAAATGTTAACCTTGTTTAGGGTGGTTGGATTGTTGCATGATACAGAATGTATGTATTTTAAGGAACCTGAGCTATTAGACATGGAAGGATATTTGTTGCAGACCATGGGTGCGGTACATATTACTATGTCATATACATCGCTATTGACCCTGGAATAAGCACCACTATCAAAATTACTACGGAATCTGGAATCATCAGACACAAGAAGATGACGGATACTGCAATTCTGTTACAAAAACATGCAGCGTGTCTCATTTAGAACGGTCACATTCATTAAACTATTTTAATCACTGAACGGTTTATTCAGCACGAAGACCACGGATTTTTTTTTGGTCCGTCAATTGTCACGAGGCGTTTGAGAAATTAAAGGACATATTTAAAAGTGCACCATTTCTTTCAGCTTCAGATTTGAACAATGGTTTATGACGAATGTTGATATAAGTGACGTAAGGGTTGGTAGCGCATTAATTCAAGAAGATAAAAATGGCGCGGATCTTCCAGTGTGCTACTATCAGACTATTTGAATAAGCACAAGAGAAATTATTCCACTATTGAGAAGTAGTGCTTGGGAATTATTTTTGGCCTTACACCATATTGAAGTGTGTTTTAAATCAGCTCCTCTGATTATTGTATTCAGTCATCACAATCGCCTTATTTTCATCCAAAAATTGAAAATTTTCAATCAAACTTTGCTGAGATAGAGTTGATGTTGGAAGAATTCAACAGTGACATTCAGCATATCGAGGAAAAATAAAATTTAACCGCAGATGCACTTACGTGTGTATTGGAGTTTCGTATTGCTTTGACTTTTTTAATACATTTTTGTACATTCATTATACGTCTTCCAGATTTGTTTCATGATGATTATCATTTGTGTGTTTTATTAATATGGTAATTAACAAAGTTTTATTACATATGTATTTCTTTTCCAGCAGAGCTGTTTATGTATATCTATATTTTTGTAACTCCTGGAACATGATTTTTTTCTAGGTTTTGCAAGTTTAAGTAATGACTGCATATTTTAGTATTATCCACGCAAGATTTGGCCTAGGTCATTGGGTCTATTATAATATATTAAAGAAAGTAGAATTGTATAGGATCTATAAATAAATGCTTTTGTACATCTTGACAGTTACTAATAATTAAACTATTAGTAAATATGTTTACTACATTCGCTTTTTTCAAATTGAACAGATCGATAGTTTGTATTTTAGAAGAATTGAGTTAATTTCCATTGGATGGGTTAGGTCAAGTAAAGAGGTATTTTGAAATATTAGTTTGAGTAGTAGGGTATGTCAAGCGGAGGATTTTAAAAGATTTAGTGCTAAAAGACTCTTGAATGTGTATATAAAGAGACAGCTGTTCAATCAGATTGATTTCTATGTTGGCGTAATTCTTATTTTTGTGTTCTTGTTGTAACATCAAGTCTGCAGACGTATTTTATGTTGTACTTATATATTTTTCAGAAGAAACAAACATTTGCTCTGATTGTTCAGTGGAAATAGAAACTGACGATACTATTATTCGGAACATTAGTAAATTATTCAAAGGAGTTCTGGACAACGCATTTTGACAAAGTCACGTTTCTTGGAGGACCAGTTAATTACGGTATTAAAGTTTATACAGAGCGTTTCTTTTGTTTGGTCCTTAATGGAACTTTTTCAGGATTTTACTGGATTCGCTTCTACAAGTTTCTCTTCCATTTTATAACTTGAAACATACAGTATTTGTTAAGTTCTACAAAATTAGTTGATTTTGCTCTTCCTTTTGCTTAAATTGTGACCATAGAGTCGTAACAATACATACATACATACAGATATACATGCATGTATGCATACATACATATGTATATACGTACATACATACAACCATACAACAATACATACCTATATAAATACGTGCAAGTCTGCTTACTTGTTAACTTACATAGAATATATATGGGCAGATGGAGAAAGAAAGAAATAGACACATGGAAAAAGAAGAAATAGATAAAAACAACGCCTTGTGAAAACATGGTTTGTTAAAACTGATTTTGTTATATTTTTATATATTAAGGGTCAAACCGTTACATAGAGTTGTTATGAAAAGATATAAAACAAAACTATTAGAGGATCACTTCCTATCTCTTTGGATGATTTATAATCAAACTCTCTTCCATTCTTTAATAACAGATATGTCAGATATTACATATAACACACCATGTGGTACTCTAAAACATCGTGATATCGATTTTAATAATCGACCTTAATATCAGCAGAATTCGAATACATTGGTCTTGTAAATACATTTGAACTTTGGACGAACACAAAGCAAGAAAAAAGCGTGGGGATGCAAAATAAAGTCCGCTCTCGACGCTTTTTTCACGCAGGTCATTGTGAGTAGAATTGGTGTGATGCTATTTTTCACTGGTTCACACCTCAAACTTAAAGAAATTGTTTTTCAAATTATTTCGTAAACCCATGTTTCCATGGCGACAGATATGGTCAATATACGCCTAAATATGGGCAATTATCATGTTCATGCGAGTAGAAATGTCGAAACCGAAAGTAGTTCCTCAAAATATACCTCAAAGTTTTGGGTGTGATAAAATGGACATCACCTACATAACAAACTCAAATGAGAACAGAAAGAAAGCAATACTGATATTTTCCTATGAATGGAGAAAAATTATCTTAAGACCACCTTGAGAGTCGTTACAAATCAGGCGATAACGTTACATGTACAATCCGCGTGATACATTCAGAAATTATATGACACATTTTACTCCTTGTCTTTCGAGGCTAGCTTAATCAATTCTTGCAAAATTTCAGACAGTGATGATTGACCGTCCATGTTGCTTTGTCCAGTTTGGAGGTTTCGCTGCTGGTTTTCACGCCTGTAACCACCGTTTGGAGGTCGTTTGCCAGGTGTCGGTGTCCATTTTGTAAAGTCTATGGATGGCACATTAGTGCAACGCACCAAGGGATTGCTTTAAAAAGAAAGAAAGTATTTATTAAAAAAGACGATTCCTTAAAGACTGAAAGTTGTTGTTTCTTTAGTGCATCGTACTGTCATTTATGTCATATATTATATGCATATTTAAATAAGCTAGTCCAAGGAACGACCAACAATTTCGACATCATTAGTGTCGCTGAAATGTTTATAGTTCCATAAAGATCGTATCTTTCAGGAAACGTACCTAGTTTGGCATTAGTTTAGATACCCATGAAGACCTTACAGTTTGACCTTTCATTAGAATCGTTTAAGGTTCTGTCTAGATGACAAATAGGTGCACTGGCATGCATGGCTTTAGCATGATTGTTATGGATAAGTTATGCATATGTTAATAACCGATCATGCAAAACGAAAATATATCCAATGATCCATATGTTATCTGTCATAAGTTCAAATGAATATTCTGGTGAAAGGACTAAATGTCAGATAATTATGGCTAACCTATACTCAGAATGAAATGAACAAGGATAAAATTAATTATCGTGGTTTGATGAACTGGCTGCCATGAATGGTATCTTACCTACATGTTTAAATTATATATGATATTATTGCAATTGATGATCTACATTCATCGTCTGATTTCTGCCAGAGCAAAGTTTTATAATTCAAAGTGGTTATCCCAGAACATAATTAAATACGTAAACATATACACTAGTTCATCAGAACAAATGTTTCTAGTGTTCGAAATGTAACTGTTTCAATCGCGAGTATAAATACACCGCAACAGCACTCAAACGTATTTTTCAAGAGTAAAAACCTAATGGCAAACAACATTGTTTCTCTTGCCTTCGCGCTGAAATGTATATCTCAGAGATATATAGGTAGGCAGGCGAGGAGGTAGGTAAGGTAAAATCACTAATGAACTAACCTGATTCCTGGTAGTCGGAAGGCATCACTTTGTATACGTGTCAAATCAAGGTTGGCACAAAGTACGGCTGATAGCGATGTTTTCCTAATCTCATTCAACTGCACTGTAATAAACAAACATTAGAAACCAAAACTAACTATAAACGAGGGCAATTTTCAATACTGTTAAGTCCAAAAAAAAATCTGCCATCGACGGACACCGTATATGGTTATATCCCGCTCCTTAACGTAGGTTCCTACCTCAAAGTATGATTGAAATGTGAAGTTTTACACCATATTTATTGTCCTTCAATTTCAACTGATTTTTAGAAACAACCAGAGTAACACTTTATATAGCGCTAGATCTATACGATATACGAACACATTTAAAACATTTCACCTTTTTATACATGTAGAAACCAATACTCCACCTGCTTGACCAATTTTTGTACTATAACTTACCTTCCAGGCCAACTAGTTTGTAATCCAAAGTAAACACAGCATAAAGAAAACAAAAGGGACGTTACATCATATGAGCATTACTATATTTTATTGTCTGACGAAGACTGACTATAGGATCAGGTTTGTTTGACTGATTAAAGCATTTTCATTAGGAAGTGAATCAAAGTCTGTCTCATTTTTTGTAGGTGAGTGGAGAGGTTAAACATTCTAAATTTGGACTTAGACAATGGGTAAGTTGATTTTATATAACGCTATTACAGCAGGTTAAAACAAAGAGTCTTTAAACGGGTTTCCTTGTAAAACTAAAGTAATTTAGGCAAACATCGGCAGGTCTAACAAAGATGCACGCATACAGTGTGTTACGAATCTAGTTCATAAAATACAAACAGAAAGAAGTGAAACCAACAATTTAAATAAAATCAACACGTTATTTATGTATCTAAAACAAAATTAAAACTCGATTTATCTTACAGCAGTGTGAATTAAATTCAGAATAAGCTTAAATGCTTTTGACAAGTCCTATAATAGATTGTTCCGAAAATATAGAACGTTTCCGAATAATTTCCAGTAGTCTTAAATGTCTCATAAACATAATGATGCTATCCAAAATGTTTTGGAATGAATTCACTATAACTCCCAAATAGTGTATACCAAATCTAAAAGGTGAATGAACGCTTTAGTAATTCGAGTTATTTTAAATAAATAATTCCTCTCGAGTTATACCTGACTGGTACAAATCAACTAGGATTCCCAGTCTGTTTTAAACCAGGAATGAATTATTTGTTTATCAAGAACCTTTGTATATTCAGTTTCACTTTACCTATAACGTAATAGAATGTGAAGCTTTGAAACGGAAAAGTCTAGTCTAACTGTAAACAAGATAGACAACTCTTGCTACCTAAACATGTTGTTTACAACTTATCGGCAGGGACAAACGTTAGCCATATAACATTTCTCTTAACTACTTACAAACATTGAGAAAAGTTCAGCACACAGTATATACATATACATAACAAATGGTGGCAAAATGTAGTATCAAAAGACGGTAGATTTTGTTCTGTTCCTTAACTTAAAGAGTAATGTCTTTCGCAACTTCATACAAGAAAGGTTTGCCATAACATCAGAATGTATCACATATTTTAAACTGGGAAAGGCCAAACGATCGCTGATCAAGTCGTATAGAATTATCGCTGAACAGGATGTTCACCACGAAGTGGACAACTATTGGCAAATGGTCAGGGGAGCACGTATACTTTTGTATATGCAGTCAACAAAATTTGTTGGGTGAATGAACAAAAGTAGGTCACAGGGACCAACTTCTCGAAGTGAAGTGAACACATGCACTCTTTGTGCATGGTCATTGGAGTTGTTGGGTGTGTTAACGTTTGACATCATCATAGGCAAAAAGATTATCTGTAAACAAAGGTGAATTATCAAGTTCATTGCATATTGACATATTTGCCAGGTGAAAATGAGGCAGAAGGTAAATTTATATATAAAGAACACAAGTGAACTTTCATACCTCGATTGAATGTGTGCATTATTTTTTTCTTCATATTCTCTATATTCTTATAACTAAGGCCATTTTGCATCATTAGGCATGAAACTTGGTGTGTACATTTACTTTGACCAATTTCGTTAGCACCCATGAAAAGTAAGTTTTTAAAGGGCACAATGTTCTTGCTAAACTGACTATGCTAAGTTTGTGGATTATGCACTGTACCAGAAAAGTTGGCCAGACAAAGCACAACATTTCCTGCAGGCACATTCTGGTTACATACGGTCAGATTTGCATCAACTTATAAGTTCAACGAAAAGAAATATCTTTCATGCTGCATTAATGGTAAAACACGATATAAATGGTCTTCCATGTTGTAATAGTGGAATAACACGATATAAATTGTCTTTCACGCAATTATTAACACGCATGTTCTCTTAGTACTTTCCCCGAAAGGCAATTTTATTCTTGTAACTACACTATCCTAAATTTACCTAGTGGAAATCCCTGAGGTTTTGGTCGTTCGTACCAATAGGAGTCCCCCTCCTTGAGATTCTGGAATTCCCTTCCCAGAATGCAACTTAGAGTAGGCCCAAGATTTGATCCGGGAATCGCTCTTTCCGTAAGCAGCCCCGTGAAAAGGTCAATGTCGCGAGGGTCACTAATAAAAATGTTTATCCATTAATCATGCTGTCTCAAATCACTTGCATACAAACTTATATCAAATAAAACCTGTTATTTGTTATTAAAAACACGTGCTACATATTTGACACATTTTACAGATTTTACAGATTATATACTCACACTTGTAAGAAATTTGGATGAAATCAGGTAACGGGAATATAAACTTGTACATGTTGGATAAAAGACGACAAAGGTACAGAAATGTGAAATTGCATATGATAAATAATAAATCTACAAAGACATCTGAGTAAATATATTTAAGACCTTTAAAAAGCTTAAAGATTAATGGGTAATGATTTATACATGGTCGGTAGTACATGTACTATATAGCTAGGCAACATTGCTATAATTTATACATGGTTAGAAGCACATGTGCTATTTACCTAGCTAATATAGCTATAATTATTACATAGCTAGCAGTACATGTATTATTTAGCTGGCCAACATCGCTATAATTATTACATCGTCAGCATTACATATACTATTTAGCAAGATAACATCGCTATAGTTATTTTATTGTTAGCAATACGTGTATTATTTAGCTAGCTAGCATCTCTAAAACTATTACATTGTTAGCAGTATATTTACTGTTTAGCTATATTACATCGCTTTAATTATTAAATTGTTAGCAACAAATGTACCATTTGCTATATAACATGGATATAATTTATAATGTAGACTTTCAAGACCTTGAATAAACCATTTTTACACTATTAACGAGAGCACGATAGAATGGTACATCTCGTTCACCTAATAAGAGATAAGGAAATTCAAATATGTAATAATTGTTTGACACAAAATCATGTAGATGTAAAATAACAATAATATGAAATGCATATGCAAATTTAAATATTCGATGTGCGAAATGTACCGCCCTCAGCGAAGTGTTCAAGTACGAACAAGAAACCGATGAATCGAAGCCTCTCATGACAATAAGATTAATATATATATATATATATATATATATATATATATATATATATATATATATATATATATATATATATATATATATTATAACAACTCTTTGAAAAATCAAGATACAAGAAGAAAAGAAGAAGAACAACAGTTACAACAACTATTGGTTGTCATCAGAATGCATTGTCAAAACAATATCCATATCATAATGTTACTGCTTATCATATTCATTAGTTTAAGAAGCCAATTAAAATTATACTGCAAACTTTGTATTTGGGTCCATCAAAATCAACGTGTTGGCGTGTATGAGTGTGGAGGATGAGGCTAAGGTAAGCGAAATTACGTAGACACCAATTCTCGAATAAGCATGATAACATAAAGTTCCGTGATATTTCTTTTTTTTCGAAATATCTAGCTATCAAGTCGACACACATGTATCGATCGTCCAGATGTGATTTTATTGTTGTGGTCGTTACCATGCTGTTTAAATTCAGCTTCATTTCTCAAACTGTTGCATGAATCTATTCTAGAGGAATCGTACTTAATGCTTAAGTAGGTCACTGTGTAATTTTATTTGAGCTCTATCTCCTTTCGTTATTTCATGTATAATCGATACTAACTGCTAAAGTCACGGTGACGTACATTTCACGCTCAGTGATAATTTAAGTATTTTTTATTTAAATATTTTTCTCTGACAATGTTGACTGGTTGTCACACCGAATGACTATATTTATTTCCCCGCCTTATGTTCACTCATTGAATAAGTTATTTTAACATACCTTCTCTAGTCCAAACCGCAATATTGTGGGGTTTTGAAGAATGCAGCACCGAGGCAGAAAAGACAGAATTATATATATATATATATATATATATATATATATATATATATATATATATATATATATATATATATATATATATATATATATATGTATATATATATATATATCTTACTCAAACATCTACTGTATAAATTAAATCTATAAAGTCGTCAACGGACCATAGTTCGAAAGATACTAACTCGTAAACTTGACGGAGCAGATTCACTTCTGCTGTTTTGTGATCAACAAGACTGTTCCAGTTACTAGTAAGAGCGGACAACCTACAGCTGACTCGATAGTCACCATATGGCGGCACACCGTGATCTCGTCCCCTGTTGATGTTTAATGCGACAAGGTCAAAGCTCGCCCTTGTAGAAGAATTCTCAAAAAGTCTATTTCTGACCGAATCTTCTACTAATCTGCAATGGAGTTATTATTGTTATTATTATTATTATTATTACGGCAAACCATTTAAGCAAGATAAGCACAACTGGCATTTTTGATTTTATCATGCATCTAATCTGAAGCATTTTTAATGTTATTTTGAGTCTTTCTAAACAAAACTTTATCGCGACACATTTAAAATATTAATTGTCCACGTGCTATTGGCGAGATATATTTATCCTGTTACGTGTTTAGGCTCTTTCAAACATTATCAAGAAAAGTGTGACGACAACAAGCTTTGTAAAATTTAACAAATAATTTATTTCCCAAGTAAAACAAGGTAAAAATGAGACAAATCTTACGGTTTTACGAATCAAATCCAAAAATAATTCAAGAATTATCCAAGAATTAAGAAATAGAAGTCCTAATAATAAAAAAGTCCTAATGAAACTGAGTTCGAATCCTGATGGAAGCCAAAATGGAAGGCGATGACGTATGCTGTGGTCAGTGTTGTACTGACGTGTCAACATTTCTCTGTTGAATCACAGAAAATAACATTCCAATTTGAATTCTTTATAAATTTCGATAACTGTCATTGTCCAAGAATTAATTTAGAACACAAGTATTTTCAGGGAAAACAATCTTGAAATCCAAATAATTTGAAGAAAATAAAATACATAGCCCTAAAACTGGTCACAACATAAAACACTTTAACTTCCCAAGGCTTAAAGCACTAACGACTATCCCATCCTATCTCAAAACATCAATACGGCAAGCTAAAACGCAAAACAGATGCCAGGATGTGGGTCGATACCCCGGGAAAAAACAGAGTTTGAAACAACTGCTACATGTTATTTGTAACGTACTCCAAGTATGGCATATAGTCCACTTCATGAATCTTACTCTGATAAAGAATTTTAAAAAAATTAAAAAATTGTTTACCACAACTCTTGCGCAAGAAGCTCATATCTGCTACTTTCAATGCTCATTTTACGTCGTTTGCATGGACTGTGCAAAACAGTAATGAAAATTATATTAATGATAAATTCTTAACCAGCAATCATAGCAAGATAATTACCTACATTTCATCTTTTTCACCACGAATGTTAAGCGTAAAGGGCAGAAATAACAACGCCAAAACTAGGCTGTCCGAGTCGTAGTACATTCTGATCTGTGTTTGCGCTACTCTGGCCATGGTTGCGGTCATGTAACGTTTGCTGTTGCAATCATATATTAATCTGGGTTACTCTCGATGTTGAACAAGTACACAAATCGTGGATAGGGAAACTCGCCATCACATAATCAATGTCATGAAAAAAAAGTTAACCGTTCAATAAATTAATACTTTTAATGAAATATTATTTTCTGGATAGAACAGAAACATACGAGTTTCAGGTAGAAATTAATTTGTGAAAATTGTATTCCTAAATACGTCGACCAAAGTTGTGTCCGCTCACCAAGAGGCTTACACTTCGGGTTATAAAAGTTCGGTCACATGAGATTCATTTTGAAAATACCGGCTATATGCAATGCTATTCAGGCAGTGCCGTTTGTTACCTACGTCACTGTGTTGCGGTTGATGTGAATTTAGACAGCACCTACCTGTCTGTTTCTGGGGAAGCTTCGCTTGTCATCCATTTTAGAAGTGCCGGACATCCCTTGTTCCCATTAAGAAATGTGAGATGTGGGTTAAAGAACGTCTTCACCAAATCAAAGGGACCCTTCTCAGGACCTGACAGTCTGGAATTGAGATCACTGTAGAGATCTTGATATGT
The DNA here is from genome assembly GCA_028554795.2 of Sinohyriopsis cumingii. Lineage (NCBI taxonomy): Eukaryota > Metazoa > Mollusca > Bivalvia > Unionida > Unionidae > Sinohyriopsis > Sinohyriopsis cumingii. Next base: position 65,059,342 of record CM068833.1, on the reverse strand, counting down.
TGGTATCCATGTATGTCCCATCCTGCGAAAAAAAAAAGAAAGATGAGTGCGACCTTATTTCTCGCCAAAAAAACAAACTTACTCTCAGAAAATTAACATCGCACAGTGAGAAATTCTCATTCCTTCTCTCTCTCTCTCTCGAGATCAGGGGAGTGCACGTGTAGTGAATAGAAAATGATAAGTAAGATATAAGATACTACGTGCAGTCGTAGGTTAAGCTGGGACCAAACGGTCAACTTTTATCCCGTTTTTGCTTGATGTTTCAGCGTTAGACTGACGCGCGTGCTTAGTTTGTCATCTGCTCGAACTTTACTTAATCAAAACCTAACTTCCCGTATTAGCTGCTATTGTTCGGAGTGCTAACGTTGTTGTAATGTCGCCTCCCTTTGATACCGTAGCAATGTTGCCAGCAGGTTTATAATAGTAAAAAAAAAAATTCCTTCTATTTTGTAGTAATTTCCTACCAACAAAGAGTGTGCTTAATTTATGTGAAAATCTTATTATATGTTCTCCGAATTCGACAACTGGTTCTTTCTTATTGTGTTTCAGAGCCAAAACTTTCGTTGAAATAAAACTGAATTTTTCGTTTGTTTTGTAAAGATGAAAGTTATAAAAGAAGTCAGCTCGATGAGTTTATATATATATATATATATATATATATATATATATATATATATATATATATATATATATCAACAAACCCAAATAAAAAAGCTATTTTGTAAAAACGGATGGAATGTGGTCAAAGTAAGCAAGCATTAGTAGCTGGAAATCTAAGTCTTGGAATGCCATGTAACCGAAAACACGGACAGGATTAATGTTAACATTGAGACCAGTTACCATTAGATTGGAATAGATTATTCAGATGAATGGTTGTACCAATAGCTAGGCAATTTAAAACACCAGCCTTTATTGTAAGACACGAACCGTCTTCAGTGAGTAGCGCATACAGTGATGTCCTATTGCCACAACAACAATTGACCATTATAAATAATTTGATGGACCGTCAAAATACAATCTACATGTTTATGACATGTGACATATTATTTTTCTTTACATATCCAGTATATAATTAGCGTCTTGTGACTTTCTCTTGGAGCATTTCTTTTGAGGATAAAGAGCCATCCGTTTTCTAAGACAAATCAAACTGCCTCTTTAGTAAACGATAAATCTCACGTCTAGTCCATCCAATCCCAAATACCAAACTTTTTTCGATCGTTGTACCATCGATTCGTAATTCTTTCCTACTTAGATGCATCTAAAACCAGTCTTATCGCTACTATTAAACTCCCTATTCCCAAATTACTACCTTAGTTGTTAAACCACATCCATTTATTATTATTTGCTCGTTGACATTATAAAAATCCAAGAGATTTCAGAATAGGGTCCCTAAAATCATACAGCCCTATCTCGAAGACCGCTCCGGTGGCCTATTGGTTCGAGGGTACGCGGCAGATGCGGGAGGTCGTGGATTCGTACCACGGCTTGTAAAAATGGCACTAACAAGTGCCTCGCTAGGCGCTCAGCATTAGGAGGTTTGCGTTAGGACTAGTCGGCCTGGTGTCAGGGTAATGTGACTGGGTAGGACATCATGCTACATGTCTGCGGCGTAACACCCAGTGCTAGACATCGCTATAAACTATCACACTGCAGAGATCTTAGCGATTTGAGTGCAAAATTGTTAAGCTACGTTAAAATCCAAATCACACATATACAGTCCTATCGTGCCTGTTTATTCCATTTTACAGACAGTTCCAAGGATCAAAACAAAGGTTGTTGCTATCTTTTAACACCCCACAGCAACATTTCTATCCGGTTGCATGATCAATTCTCCAGTTTCACGGCAGACATTATACCCATGCTCGTGTTATTTAACTACATTCAAGCTTCTCAAAAAGCACATGTTAATTTCACCGACCTTAAGAGCGATGATTACTCATAAATCACGGAAAGGTAATATGTACCGTTATCTGCCTTATCTAACGGTACTAAGGACAATGAAATGGAATAAAGTAGCCAAAGCTGCTCTACCGACACCAGTTTCCGAATGGATTCCAGATAGAGAGGGGTCCCGAGTGGCCGAGTGGTCTAAACCGCTTTCCGTCACGGATCACTGCCATCTCACCTCTGTCTGCGTAGGTTCGAGTCTCGGGCTCGGTCAATGTGGATATGTGAGAAAGCTTGCCGGTAGCTTCTTGTGGATCGGTGGTTCTTTCCGGGTGTTTTCCGGGTTCTTCCTCCACCATTAATACTGGCCGCCATGTATAGCCTATCTTGTGCTGAAAAATGGCGTTAAACCCTACAACAACAACAACAACCAGATAGAGACTTCACATTTTACACAAATCGACACGTACACTTGACATAGTAAAATAAGGTAACGAAAAATAGTCAAGCTTTGGACCCTCAAAACCAATATCGGAAAATGCCATCAGGCAAACAAAACATATTGCAAATGTGAGATGGGATAATACAGTCTAACCTGTGACGCAGATGTTAGTTTGCGTGAAGTCGCATAAGACGCTATCCAAAGATGTCCCACCAAAGAATTTTTCAACGAAGGTGGTTTATGTATTAACTTTTTAACGGACACTGTAGGGATTTATTTTTTCCCTTTATTCTTAGTTTTGTGCCTTTTAATCAAATATAAAGTGGTAATTGGTACCTTTTATTATTTTATGTCGATGTGGTACATATATATATATATATATATATATATATATATATATATATATATATATATATATATATATATATATATGTGTGTGTGTGTGTGTGTGTGTGTGTGTGCGTGTGTGTGAGGAAAGATTTGCCTTCCTAATTTATTTTGCAACTTATTACCCTCCTGGGAACTTAACTTTAACTCGGGACCGTATATTTTTATTTGTGCTGACGTGCCGTTACACTACATGCACACCCATATATGTGCACTTCTGACAATAAACAATTAGTTGGTGCCGTTTAGCCTCAACCCACTTCTGGCCGCACACTGCTAAATATAACGCAAACACCTGCTTCGTATATCAAGATATGTTCTCTTTGATACCATGGTGCTCAAGATTATCATTCAATTATACTTTGTTCTGATATTTTAAATATTTACAACAGTTCAGAGTTCCTATTCCTAATATCTATGTTTTGATGATACTTAATCATTTGCATCTACTTCTGACACCAAATTGTTCTACACATCAACTTCTGACACCAACGTTTCAAAGACAATGTCTTATACATACTTATTTGTAAAACCAAAGTGCTTGAATTATAGTCAGACGTAACTAGTATTTTCACTCCAATATGTCCGCATGATAAGTGAAATATCACTTAAGTCAGTAATAGTTTAAAAACGATTTTCCACTTTTAAATACTGAAGTCTTTCATTTAAAAGAGACTAAGTTTAACAAAACAATAAATGGCATATAGTAACCATTTTAGAGCGATCCAGCCCTAAAAAGTAATCTCTTCCAACACGAAAAGTTTCAAGAGCAGTAGCAACTCTGGGCATCAATTTTTTTTAAAACTTGATCACCATTTCACGGCAATAGTTGACAAATAAGAAAGAAACCGAAGTTGTACTAATTACTTTCTCCACATGCCGGGAATGGATAGCGAATCCGCTGCTGCAGAGATAGGAGACATGAACAAACCTGTAGGCTATTCCAAATTCATTTGAGACAGTGGCATCTCGCTTCTGGTCATAACTGAAACTGTAACCATTGTTGAGGCTAAGCAGGTTGTAGGTTGTCATAGTGTCCTGAGACAGAAAGGCGTTTAGGAATCCATTGTACACGATGTGTTGTATCTCAGCGATGTTGATCTTTCTCGCCTCCTGGAACAGCTTTTCCACAGTCCAGCCGAGATTTAAGGCCTTAAGTGCGTTCACGATTCGGTTGTGTTCCATCACGAATAGTGTATGGTAAGAAGCGAGCGAGGGCAATGCATCCACTCTCGCTTCACCTGTGGAAAGAAATCAAACTTCACTGTTTGCTAACTTTATTTAAAGATCGGATATCCTTTGTGCATTACCCAAACGTCTTTATCCTCAGATCTGATATACTTGACTCAGCTGGTGTGTGTGTGAGTATGAGTGTGTGTGTGTCTGTCTGTCTGTCTTGAGAGGGGTGAGTGTTATGATGCATTCACGTGGAAAAAATCACAATGGGGTTCCACAAGGGATGTTGGACCTTTGCTGCGTTCCAGTCAGGTTTTGACACCCCATTACAGATTGACACATTCAGTTAAAATGCCAATAACTCGTGAAAAGATTGTTAAAACAGCAGTCAAATCTATAGGAATGATAACAGAGAAATTAATGTTTTCGCCTTAATTGTCTTACCTCGTATTGTCTCATCTCTTTCATCTCCGGTTCCAATATATCGTGTGAAAAGATGTTCTTCTATTAATTTTTGCACAGATACAGAGAAAGGAATTCTTATCCAACATCTTTTTTTGTGGGTAAAATAAAGCAATGTTGCAGACAGATCTTGAACTTCTAGTCCTGACTGTCTGAACATACATACGACCACTGATATCGTTATATCAGTGAGTGATCCACCCCATCAACAGCAGAATGGTTTGAAAGCGGCAGCAAAGGCAGGCTATTTCTAGATATGATTCCGGAAAAGATAGTTGGCCCATCTGCTGCGGCTGGAATCTGACAGTCAGACACTCTATAACAAATTTATATTGGACCTCCAACAACTTTAATCACGAGCTGAATGTGAATAATTTCCTATTTGCATTTTTATGGTAATATTTTAGTGGCTAAGAGAAGAAGGCAAATACAGGATTTACAATAAAACGTACACAATTTCAAATTTGAACAATATGGTCAGAACATACCTATTAATGTCAAACAATGAACATTTTTTTCAAAAATGAAACAAGAAAACACCACTATGTTTACAGGAAAAGATATGATAACGAGAAGGTACAGTATTGTACTTTTCTTAATGCGGAAGGTCTATTTAGCAGTGAAGTTGGCCATCAGAGCAAGGCACGATACATAGGTTTTTGGGTGTCCATTTCCACAAAACAAATAATAGTTGTTAACAATGTAAGTGTGTTTGCGCTCATTTGCAGGTAAATTACTATTTTCTGCATGTGTACTATTTGAATCACGGTATTATAACACAATAAGTATACAAGGTAATATATATATATATATATATATATATATATATATATATATATATATATATATATATATATATAAGGCATTTTTTCCTTTGCAAGGATAGACATGTAGTTAGATTGATGGATGGATAAAATACACGCATATCTACATACGTGCACACGGTAAGTATTATATATAGTTCTGAATACTAGCGCGCTGTACAATAAAGTTCTTTATAAGTGAACAGTACGTCAGAAAATCCCCTCAAAGTACCATCCATGCCCCTCTACACACTTAACCATTTCTTAAAGGCCAGTTTGTGTTCGCTTACTGGTATGCTGTTCATACGCTGAAAAAATTAATATCCAACCACATGGCGGCGTTTAACCTTTCTCCACTACCACGTCTTTGATAAAGTGATGCGGCCAAAAATCACTTAGAGCTACATCAGGACAATATGGGAGATGTGAAAACGTTTTGATGCTGTGCTTCTTCAGGCAGTCCGTCAAGACGGCTTTCGTTATTGAGCGTTATTTTGTCTATTGATCGGCGTTCAGTTAATTCATAGGTTCAGTGAACCCAAAAGGGCATAATAAAATACTCAGAACATCTCAAATACCACCCATAAATAGATATAAACTTGCACATACATACATATATACAGACAAACATAAATACGTACAAACATACATACATTCGTCGTCTGATAAACACATACGATTCTGAAAGTCCGCAAAGGGCAAATTTAGGACGACTTTTCCAATAATCCGATAAACCCCGAGTACGTCATCTTGTTAATCTAAAACTTTGTTTATCTGTGTTATCGGTTACCGTGAACAATATGGTTTCACACACATCGCATTGACTTTGTACAAGTCAAACTGGTTCATCAGTTTTTTGCGAAAGGCTTTTAGTATGTCCACTGAGGTAATCAATATTAACGAGATTCCACTTTTACAATACAACAACTGTACCTGCAAGATGACAGAATTCTCCATCGTGATCAATGTTACAGCGACCGTTGGGATTTGGGGGCAAGTTGTTTCCACGGCTCGTCTTCATGTACTCTAAAATGTTAGAATAATAGATAAAACACATACATATTTAGAGAGACAAATTAAGAGCGACAGGGCGGAAAACTATCCATATACATGTAAGCGAATATATATATACAAATCATTTGACGAGTTACAGTCCTTTGAAGTGCACTGGATTCAGCATTGGGTCACGTGTGTCAGTGAATAAATGCAATAAACTGACAACGAACAGTGCAAAAGTAGTTTCTATTTAACCTGAGAATAGTTTCGTATTTTAACACCTCCCTAATTTTTAAGGTAGGAGGCATAAGCCTAATTATCATAAGCTTAGAGTTTATAAATACATTCTAAATCTGTAATGTGGTTTACATTTACTTTGAGTTAGGCTTGAAAATGCGTTGACTCATTTGGTGACTGCCTGTCAACGTTCGACTAGCATTGGAGATCTAATGCTAATTTGGGCTGCAAATGAAAAGCCGAATTGGCTTACGTAATCACGTATGTCTGATACAGAAGTAAATATGTAAAAATTGAGATGGCTGAGGGGTGATGAAAGGCATCCTAATTTGTTACTTTTCTAGTGAACTTTAACCATGCACCCGGCAGATACCGATTCCTTTCGCCTGCTTGTCACAGGAAAATATTCAAAACGGTTCATTGTTGTAAAACACTTAACGTAAACAAGAGGGGTTGGTGGCAGTGTCGGTTCAATAACAAAGTCACCAGTTGTGTAAGGAAGTTACCTCAATACCTCGGGCAAAATTTCACAAACATACAAAAATCATTAGTTAGTTTTTAATTGTATCTTTAATGTAGAACTATTCTCGTTTTTCTGTCATAGGTCATTGTCGGATGAAAATTCAAACAAAAAAATAAAATAAAAAACACAGAAAAACAGGGAAAAACAACAACAACAACAACAACAACAACAAAAATCTAGTGAGATCGGAGAGTTTTCGACTCTAAATAAATCGTTTTCAAAGACAAATACAAAACTAAGACAAGACATCATGCAGAAAAAATTCTGAGGTTACAAAACATTACATGAATATTTCTACAGTAATAAAATCATGATTTTTTTTTATTTCAACTAGTTTACTTCAACTTGATGCTGATGCTAAACACTTTTTTATATTGACAAAGAAATGGATGAGCTATATCGCCATCTCTTATTTTTTGTACATTTATTGAACTGCAAATTATATCCCGGACATTTCATTGTTATGGTAGTAATTTCAGGTTATTATGTGAGTAATAAGCTAATTAAAAAAATTATTTAAAAGAAAATGTGCCGGTTGCATAAAGATTGTATTTGTGCCGGCTGTATATATTTGGCACTGTAATAGTCAAGAAGGTACGAATGAATGATTTATATATTAAATATTATAATTTAAGTAGAAGCTATTTTAGGAATCAACTGCATTCTTGCCTACATTTGCATCAAAGCCAATATTGTGTGTCCCTAGATGGCAGATCGCAAAGTGTACTTTTGAATTTCTAGACTGGTTGTTTGACGGATAATACTTTACTGACAATCAATCGGTTTAAAACAGGGAATCTCAAGGTCAATATTTAATAGACACCATCTGAAGGTTTGATAATTTAGTGTGTTAGATTTTCCAGGTATCCCTACCGCCATCTCTCAATGCCGTCAACTCATTGTCGGTCGAGCCATACACACTGGAGCCGTCGATATAGGAAGTGAGACGGTTCAGCTGCTGACGGAATCCTGAATAATAATAATAATAATAATAATAATTATAAACATATTTGACTGATAAAATATGCTGTTTTATTCGAATATATCTGATAACATAAGCATTCATTAAAGTATAGAGACGGACGGACGGGCAGCATGAATGAGGATCACACAAGCAGAAGGAAGAAAGCACTAACAAACGAACGCTCAAACATCTATCCAATCGTACTTGCATCACTTGGAGCGGTTTGTTCTAACCATTTGAATCTTTTCATGTTTATACTGCTACCGATTCAACGGTGAGTACATCTTTTGAAACCTTTGCTCCAAACCATGGCCATAATAGAACTTGAAACTGATATGCAGGTAAATATGTAAATATTAAAGTCGAATGCTCGGCACTTAATGATGGAAACATTTATGGTTTTAAAGAAATCCATTCTCGTTTAGCAATGTAGTATTTTACAGTAAAATGAGCAAGCGCAATGAACTCTGGGAGTGTTTTTTTGTGTTCCTCTATGTGACAGAAAGGATTAAAGACGTCCCCATTGTATATGACATCCAGCAAATAATATTTTTTATCGTCATTAAATTATTTTACGGGCAGAGAAACAATGAGGCTGGTACCTGGTGTGCAGTCGGGATTTGCAGCTGCCGATCGAATAACAGGCAAGCAAGTCCCGTCGGTAAAATAAGAGTCTCCTGCAGGGATTTTGATTGAAATGCATTTTGGCCTGTGGAAATACAAAATTACCAATATAGAAACAATAATACACAAAATAGTTAACGTTCGTTTTCATCAATTAAATATCGAATATAAGCATGGTCTTCCCAGGGGTTAATATTTTAATTGTGCTAAGTGCTTAGGACTGACGATCTCTCTCTCTCTCTCTCTCTCATTAATATTTATTTATTTATTTAGTTATTTATAATACCTACCGAGTCTTATCTTCGCAGGTTCTTTTGCATCCACCTTCAACTGAATCCAAAAAATGTTAAACTGCAGTTATTTGTAACGAAGCTATAGTTGACGAAATGTTTGTAGTGACAGGAATATTTGATTTCTTTGACAAGTTTCATAACGTTATTAACATGAGTTGGATGAAAGTATAGACAGTAATGAGCACGTGTTGCAATGTGCCAATAATGAGCACGCGTTGTAATGTGCCAATAATGTGGCATTATGGTAACAAAAAGATATGTCAATTACGTCGAGAAATTCAATGCATGTACAAGTTTAACACTAATAAGCATATGCAAAGAATTGTTTCGTTTATTTTCCTCCTCCTCACTCTTCTTCTTCTTCTTTTTCAAATGCATGAACGTTCGTTCTCGAAAGCTAATCTCTCAAATACACATTTGGTAAACTGAGTTATGGATTTTTTTCCCCTTCTTTTTCTTCAATCGTGTGCATTACTTTCCACGAAAACTAAAGATAGAATTCATCGATTCGTAATACTCATTACACCAATAAGAAATGTGTTTGCAAACTACTGTATTCACTAAGAAAATCATATATTTTTTTACATCGTTTTCTTCAAGAGATTTTCCAAATTTTGAAGAATGTTACTTTCTTTCAATGGAAAGCAGACTTAAGGCGTAACCATCTCAGGGGTCATTAATCCGGTTCCTGAAAGGTCACTTACACTTAACTTCTCTGAATGTACTGGCTGAACTTTCCACAAGAGGGATTGTATCTAAATTTTACTATTTTCTCTTTAATTCTTTCTTTCGCTTGTTCCCTTGTGATATTTTATAAATATCATCCGTTGAAGAAAACTAACGTTGGAAACGAAATAGAAAACTTTGTCAGATATATTAATCTATTTTCGAAGAAAATATCCAGACTTTCAACCTGTCTTTGCGTGCACTTGTTTGCTAGTGTCTACGTGTGGTAATTATACCGTGCTATCCCTTCTGCACTGCTTAATCTTTGAAATTTATCTAACATGGCCGAGATAGTTTCTCGTACCTGTTTCAGTAGGTGTAAAGATGATATCGTGGTCAAGAAATTGGCCCATTTGGAACGTGTGTAGAGAGATGGTACCGTTGGTCGTAACACCATTTTTATTGCTATGGACGACATTGCTGACCGTTCGTGGGTTGGGTAACGGCCTACCAGTAACACCAGTAACACGCGGCCCTCCAACAGTACCTGTAATAATAATAATAGTAATAATAATAATACTAATAATAACCGAACCCTGTCATGACTATGTGTCAAATCCGAGTAAATATTTTAGTTGTCCAATCTTTCAAATGAGTGTAGTCCTAATTAATGTCTATTGTGAACATTCCCTTATCCACCCCGACATGTAAACGCACCAAAACGATGACAATTTTTGAAATTTTGAAATATTACTGAAACGAGAAAGTTACCTTAGTAATCTTTTCGTTTGCGTTACTGACCTTTTTCGTAGGCAGGGCCGATAACTCTTCGCTGGGCCACGAAGCATTTCCCCCATTCGGGATAGTCAAGGTTGTTACATGATCCATCGATCGTTCTGTACGGAGTTGATGCGTTACATCTGTATATGGTGGGCGATTTACATACTCCTCTTAAAACGAGGGCATCTTTTATCGCGGATGCCACGGAGTCACTTGTTACTTTTTCAATGGTAAATCCTCTGAGAAAAAAAGAGAGAAACTAATGAAAATAAATTTAAAGAAAAACGATGTTATTAACTCAATGGAAAAATACGAAAGAAACTAATATGAAAAGGAAAGCTAAAAGAAAGAACGGAAGGATTAAAAAAAAGAAAGAAGAAAGGAAGGGATGAGGGAGAATGCGTACAGAATGTAGGGGAGTAGGATTAAAAATAATGTCACAATATAAAGGAAAAAAATATTCATAGATGAATTAATAACTCGTTTATTCGTATATATATGTATTCATGCGTCCTATACTTCTGTTAAGCCATGAAAGCAGACGAAGCAGCAGATAAAGAAGTTCAAGACTTGAGCCGAGGACTTTTCATACCGAAACTACTTTTACTTCTGTTAAATCGAGACGCACATAATTCGATTTCCATCGACACTTAACACATATAAATCTGCCAAGCTAACCTTTGAGGACCTTAATCGATCATACTTTACTTTATTATTGTAACAGAATCAAGTGGGGTGAACTCAAATGCATAATATATATATATATATATATATATATATATATATATATATATATATATATATATATATATATATATATATATAATCTGACACAAAAAAATCAGTTACCGAGCATGATTGGCAAGATACAGATTTATCCAGATACTTAGTTAACAGTTGATATCATCAAAACACTTATTCAAAACGGTAAAAGGTTTCATGTTAAATATACATCCTTCTGTCTCAGCTTCTTAGTATCCTTATTTGCAGGGTTATTATTATGAAATCGAGACATCGTAGCGCTCATTTTGAAACAGAGCTCGACTTTTGTTCCGTGTGTCATTGTATTGAGCACTTAAATTAATTTAACGACAGGACTTGTGTCGTCAAAATTTTTCCCGAGTAAAGTCCAGATAAACGGTACCTGTTGATGAACCCTTCTGTGTACTTAAAATCCTTATTCGAAAAACAAAATATATGATACACCAGGATTAAAAGTAATCCCACTTGAAACGGATAATAATTCATTTACATTAAGAGACTGAGTGTTGGAAATCTTACTCCTCCAAAAGTCGTTGCGTCATGTATAATATTTGGTTTGCACTATTGCTTATTTCTTGAGTCTCGGGTATGTAGCCGTAACTCTTTTGTAACAGATTTTCATATCTACGTCCTGAAAGTCCTCTTGCATCTGAAATAAATAAATAAATAATAAATAGATAAATAAATAAGGTTTTGTGTCGATAACTTCGCGAGGTAGCGTGACTGTGCTGATTTCACTTAAGTCAATGGTTAAGGAATGAACTAAAATGGATTATTCATCAGACATAGAATAAATGCAGATTTCCCAGGCAAACTGAGGTATTGAGGTATTGCTATGTTTAAATGAGCGTACGACGTCATATTATCATTATTTGTTAAACCAACACTAATTGAACAGACCCGCTTACCCTAGGTTAATCCCGCTCAGGTTTCTTTAAATTTTTCGTTCAAGCAAATGATAGCTTGACTGCAGTCGTTGGTGGCAGTAACCTTGCAAGAATAACAAGGGCGCCTTCTGGAAATTTTACAAGCGAATTTTAATATCAGGTTCTAATCGGCTGGAAGCTGTTACAGACATATGGATTTTTTTTTAGTACGTATTGATAAAATTATAGCACATTAATAAACTTATCGATTACCATCTTCTTTTACTGTAGGCTGCACGTCTTGTTCCTCAGCTAGGTCTCTGCCTTCACCCCATAAGGCATCATATTTATAAGGTGGGGGACTCAGAGCCGTAACACCACATATGACCAACACCGCCACCAACAGGAGCTCAAAAGATGGCAACGCCATCTATAATAATAATGATAATAATAATAATGTGAAAGGATTAAATGTACAAAATCAAGTGGTCTCATAATTGTGCAGAATCAACACAACTCTGTGTTTTCTAAAAGACGCGTTTTGATGTCAAATGGACCGGACGCACCTGAGTTGGGATTATAATCTGTGAATGTACGATATAACTTCTGCCCGGAACAACCCAGATTAACACCTGCTTTACATTACAAAAGGTCGCAAGATCCTTTGCACAACAAGGGCTTCAGTTTTAAACAAACTGCTTTACGAAGTTTGCAATCTCGACTCTAACATATTATTTATATCCTAAAATGGCAAATTCATACAAGATTGAACAATGTCAAGGCCATATAAGACCAATTACCGAGAACAGCTACATCATCTTATAATCAGGTTAATTTATGTATACATTCCCACCCCTCACGTACTCCTTGTATTTACATTACGAAACTACCATACATAAACATGCCGGTCGAATGCGATACCGGGCGTGCCGTCTTAGTACAACCTAATTCTGTATGTGTGTGTGTGTGTGTGTGTGTGTATGCTACTTAAAATCTTCTTTCAACTTTGTAAAATTCCTTTAAATTGTCAACATGTAGAATTTGCTAATCAACAACTATTACAGCTAGTATAATAACATCTAACTATGACCTTACTAACTCATCTCTCACTGACAAAGATCTTATATTCTTTGCTGATGTGATTTTAGTCCATTTTTCGGACTTCTTTGCATTTAAACATTTACCAGTTATCTCTTTATATATCCTGCCTGCTACACCTAATTTAACTCTTTTTCGTATTTTGTTTTCAAGGGATGTATTTTTTATCTTTTGTATCTGCTATTTTTATCTTCCTTGAAATCTAATTCTCTTTCAAGTTCTTATAATCACTTTAAACAGTGTACAGTTGCAGACGGTCAAAAAGTCATCTTTACTTTGTTGATGACGTCGATGAACATGTTTTAAATTCAATGATTGAAATTGCTCAAGTGATAATTATTTGTACAATGAGGGATTTACAGCTTCTATTACAACAACCTTAGAAGGTGAATTCACATAATCATGGAGACAGGTTTCTAATATAGATGGCGCAATATTAATTAATCAAGATTCACCTAAACAGTATTGTGAAATATTGTATTGCAATGAAGACAACGGAAATTCACACAAATTTCTAAACATTATAATCCAAATTATATATTAACACCTACCTCTACATGTGTCAGTAACGTGTTGACGGATCTTAACAACAGCTGTCAAAACACGCTTTGAAGCAAAAGTAGATAATAAGAGTTCGCAATGAAACAGGCATGCAAACGCTCACCACAAATGACACTAAACAACTCACAAGTTAGAGAAGTAGTAAGTATATATACGAAGAACATAACATGCTTTGTGCACACGAACCGGAATTGAAAAGTATGTTTTATTGGTCAAATGGGAACAATATACTGATTTTCTTGTTTGCAGCCAATGGCATTCAAGCAAAATCCCCCACACATTCCAAGCAATTGTTCGTGTCCAAAAAACGCGAAATGTATATCCCATTTCACCATGACACAAAATGAGAACTATGTAAAATTCCTTGGAGAAGATAGAGATGGTCAACTCAAGTGGAAGAATACGCCACTAAAATTGGCTTTTAATGATTTTAATAGGTCATAGGGCAAGCAAAATAAACACCCGTGCTCTAGATATTAGTGTAGTAAGATGTATGACATTTGTGTGATACGTAAGACTATGTTGTAACGTTTGAAAATGTGTATTTTCTTCCTATATACAGTTTTATCGTCTTTTAATCTAATGTTGTCGTTTGCATTGTGCATGCTTTGAAAATATAATTGCTGTATTTATAACTTAACGTTTTAAATGTAATCTTTCCGGTGATGTGTCATGTATGCTTCACCTTTTCTAAAATTTTGTATGTTGTATACTACTGTATTATTTTTGAATCTATTGTTATCACGGTCAAGTTTTTTTTATAGATGTGTATTGTCTCATTATAGATATCTACTGTCTGTGTACTTGTCCGTTCAATCGTATATATGAATGTATATATGCATCCAACAAAATAAGATACTTTCGTTATGTTATATCGGTAAAATAGCTGGTCTGGAGGTACGTTAGGTAAACTTGCTTATATTCTGTATCTTGTGAGCCCTTGATAATGAGCATTTTTTTTTTTTTGATTTGCCGACTCGGCTTTTTTCATGAAATAAGATCATGGCGCCGTAACTTGAATCAATGAGGAAAAGCTATAATTAACCACGTAAATACAATCATAAAGAATTACAACATTTGTCATGATAGGGCAGAGGTCAAACCTAGCTTAAATGTTCTCAGCTTTCGTGGAAGAAAAAATCAATACTGAACCCACTGTTATTGCGAGTACATGAAAGTAAACGTTGCTCATAAACTACTCACGGCCTGAATCTGGTCGAGTGCAAACGTTGAGAAGTATGGTTGCGTGAAGCCAAAGTTTCCTTGCCTCGAGATGCAAGGCACCGTATTTTTCTGCCCTGATTACAACGAGAAAATTCGAAGAGAAGAACTTGCACCTGCACAGCATGGACCAGTTACTCCAAAAAATGAAAGAGAATAAAGAGAGGTTGGGTCAATGAAGTAACAGTTGTCAATTGAAAAGTATAACATATTAAGTCTAACATTGTAACACATAGAAAAGTAAAATAAAAATATATCATCGAAGAAACAGATGTAACACATAATATTTGCAAACAGTTGAAAAGAAACAAAATAGCCATGATAGTTGGAAACGATCGATCTGGAATGGAAGTTTAGAGGCAGAACTTAAAACGTTGTGAAATAGTTAAACAATGGCAAGAGAAGAGTGGGTATGACGGTAAATTTTGCGTTTTCGATTTGGAGAGCGCGTTCTTCATATGCAGCTCAATAGCTGTCGGTGCAAGGGCAGTCTAAACAACAGCGAAAGCCTGAGGATCCGATGGTACAACAATCACTGAATGTGCTTGCAGCAACTACCCTGACCCCTATCACATGGACTTGTAGTTTTTATTGCAATTGTGGTTAAAAACAAAAATTTGTTAATCGCTAAACTCTGGTGCAAGATGTCCACGCTATCATAAGCCAAGGAACTCAAAATCTTTCGCCATTGTGCAGAACTTGACGGACTTAATGTTGGGTATTCGATGATTGGCCACCCGTTGTTAAAAATGAAACCGCACTACCGTAACCGTGTAGATTTCGACCACGAAGCAAAGGTACTGCCCATATAGAATCAGGACAAACTAATTAAACAAGGTATCAAATCCAGCTAGTGTCATCAGGCCAGTCCAATGACCTTTCTTGTTCTCTTCATCGGTGAGGTACTTGTTAATGTCTTAGCATTCACTGTTTCAAAACATTCCTCTTCTCTGTACTAAGACCAAAAGATGCAAAACATGTACGCATCCGCAACGACACGGATCTGAAAAAAAAAACGCAATTGGACATTAATAAATACATGTTTGGAAGCACATTGTTTCATTCCTTCATCTGTTTTTAAAATAATGGCAGTCATTTAAAAAGTGTATCACTGCATATTAAGCTTGCAAAGAAACAATGTTTTAAAGGAATAGATTTTTTGAAGGAATAACTCTCATACAGAATTTGCAACAATGCTAAATACACTTGACGTATTTATTCTTATCTTTCTTTGTGTCTCGTTTTATCTGTATATTTTTGTATTTATCTTTTTATTTAGCTAAGTGTTTCATTTGTATTCATCATTCCAGAAATTGTCTTTTGTATCGATTCCAACCATTATTACGACTTCCGTATTTTGGATACCTCGGATGTTATACTATAATTCACATTATGGATGCAAGTGAATAAACTCAAAGCAAATGCTCTTTATAGCATGAAATGTTTTTATTGTTGAATAGATATTATGAAAGAAGTTTTGAAGATGAATTATGCAAATCCAGGTTCAAAGGAATATGACGATTTAACTAACATAGTAAATTTACTCTTTTAGTGTGCACTAGGCTTGTGTAAAATATATCCTGACATTTGTGATGTTTCGTTTACTTTGCTCTTTTAGCAGAGTTCAAAAGATCGGAGAGCATTACGCCCGAGACCCATTTAAATGTAAATCGGGTCCCTCCGATATTCTAAATGAGCTGACAGTCTGGCCCGCACAAAATAAACTTGTCTAATTTGCGCAGTAGAAACTTAGAGTCAGCTGACAGATTTTACATCCGGGCAATTCGTTCTTGGCCTGTGCACAAAAAAAATACTTTGAGTACTGTAAGCATAACTTAGCATGTTGGTTAATTTTTCAAACATTCGTTGGTTTATCCCCATCTCTAATAATAGATAACAACAACGTCGAACCCAGTAGATCCTTAACACCCATGATACCCAACTTAACACATAATTAAAAGAAATAAATGATGAGAGGTGCCATTTATGCTGAAGGTTTTTTCCCCCCACAAAATGAGACGCAAAGAAGGTACAAGAACCATGCGTATTATGACAGTCTCCAGAGCAGGGGGTATGAGAGTAGTGAAGTGGGGCACTATAGGGCAAATGAGAACAAAAGAAGGAAAACACCCTGGTTACGTTTAGGGCAAAGATTTATAGGGCATATGAGAACAAAGAAAGAAAAAATCCCTGGGTACGTTTAGGGCAAAGATTTATAGGGCATATGAGAACAAAGAAGGAAAAACACCCTGGATACGTTTAGGGCAAAGATTTACAGGATACATGAGAACAAAGAAGGAGAAACACCCTGGAATTGTTTAGAGCAATGATTTATAGGGCAAAGGAGAACAAAGAAGGAAAAACATCTTGGGCCTGTATAGGGCACAAGGGGAATTGAACATGGGAGATATTGGGTCTGTTTACGGACAAGGGAAAGTGGAGTCTCATTAGCGTCTGACGTCACGGTATGGGAGATTGGTAACAATTTTGCAACAATGGTAGGAACAGGTATGCACCGGACTGACCTCAGTCGGGAAGATAGAGGGGACTTAGATTTATATAACACATACAGTAGCCAACATACAGTTACAAACACTTATACAACACTGAACATTCTTTTTTGAGACAAGAAAACAATTCTTTTCAATGCATATGTGTGGCCCTGAACAGTGCCTTTGGGTTTATGTTAACATTATTCCGTTAAAATAGAGGGCATCGCATAGGTCTTCTTCTCTTCCTCAAACTTCTTCTCACTTCTGGGCCGTAAATCAGAACTCTCTTCAAGCAGCCTTGTCTCTCCACATAAATTCTTCTTTTCCAAGTGCTCGTGTCCGTGATCCTAATAATTGTCATTGATGAGTTCACATACATTGGTACGTCCGTACGGAACAGCACTGACGATACGAGAGTAGATGATTCTACTATGTTGACACCTCTTAGTCTCATCCCATCACATTTAATTGGTTAAGACTTAGAAGTGACACCCTGGTTTTCTAATGATTTTTTTTGCTTTGTGTATCCCTGTCCACCCATAATGTGTTACAAGTCTGTTTGTCTCCAAGACAAATAAAGATACAAATTTGGTCAGGGTTAGTCTAAGTTTTGTTCATCATATGATAGAGTTTAAATTATCCCAATAAAGTTTGGTCGGTTGTACTCCCTTCCCTATACCTGGACTGGCATTGGGCCTGGTTTCTATCCTTCCTTACTTCGAACATAGGGGAGTACTATCCACCCTGCGGACTATTTAAGTCCCGGGGTAGTTTTCCTTCCCTTTCCCCTGTTTTAATATTGAGTAGTGACTCTGCCAGAGTCATTTTAGTCCAATGTGATGTGTGCTTATGTGTGTTCTGTTGTATTATGTCCCCTTTTTCGTGTATGGACGGCTGTATCTTGGTCAAATCTTCTATGGTTTATTTTCTTTTCTAATCCTGTCTGTGTATAATGTTGAATCGTATCCAAAAATATGTGTTAAAAATAATAAAGTGTCTATATGCATATTATCTTTGTACCATGAGTGTATGAGTTGCATTTTGTTATTTGTATCTAGTTTTTCTATATACCGTAGCATATTGTTGTCCAATTATTTTTGTACTGTTGCACCTTAGTACCTGAAAGAGGATTGAAATCTTCCATCAAGCGGACGTGATGGAAAACATTGTTTTGTGCTTTAAGCTTTTACTTGAAAATGCCTTAGCACCTGATGTAAGGGATTGAAGTTTTCTGTGTTAGTCCTACATTTATCTCTAATAATTTCTCTTTAGAGTGCACGTTTATGATTGCATACTTATCAAGAGAGAGTTATTATTTTGTTAGTTACAATTACGATTTAGTACAATTATCAGGAGAGAGTTATTCTTTTGTTAGTTACAATTATGATTTAGTAAAGTTGTATAATTTTCTGGTGTATGTTTCAAGTCATTTCATAGTTACTTTTGAAATACCTTGGCATCCCAAAGCGGATCGAAAATCTCTATCACACGGACGTGATAGAAAACATGTAGGTAGTATGTTGAAGTCCTTAGTTCTGTTGTGGAAGTACCTAAGCACTTATGTAGGGATTGAAAATCAATATCACGCGAGCGTGATTTAAACATCATATTTTATTCCGATTTGTATCATTGCATTTTGTCATTGAATAATATCATATCTATATATGAGGTTATATAAAGAGGATTATTAATTTTATTGGGAAGATGAGCTGCATTCAATGCTGTTATGTGTAGAGATGATTTTACGTTGGTCCACATCTTGTGACGAGAATAGGTGAAGGGAATGCAATGAACTGCGGTTATTTATAGGGGAAGAGAGGATCGAAACGGATTGAGTTTATTCACCAATCCAAACAAGCGTTACAAAACTACGTTACAACACAGAGTCAGTCTTCCAATCCGAAGAGAGCGGACTGTGACGTCACATTCCCTATATAGATGCGCTAGCGTCTGTGCATAGTCAATCCATGCGACACAGTTTTCAGTCATGACGGAACCTAAGAAGACAATGAATTTGGTGTACCGGCTGTGGAGAAGACAAGTGATGGTATAGCAGCGGCTACTCAAGTTAACACAAGTCTGCTTTAAGAAGAGGTTGATTTTAATTGGGATTTTGTCGATTTTCTTTCTTCTTCGCAAGAATTTGTTCCGGTACCAGTACCTTCGCCACTTTCTCCTTCATTACCACACGTGGATTATTTTAAACAGCGACTGAAAGAAGAATTGGAGAAATTTGTACAGCAGCAAAAGGAAGCAGAACAAACTTTACTTCTTCAACAACAGCGATAAGAA
This sequence comes from Sinohyriopsis cumingii, assembly GCA_028554795.2. Lineage (NCBI taxonomy): Eukaryota > Metazoa > Mollusca > Bivalvia > Unionida > Unionidae > Sinohyriopsis > Sinohyriopsis cumingii. Next base: position 65,039,810 of record CM068833.1, on the reverse strand, counting down.
GAAGCAAGAAGGAAACAACATGAAGAAGAAGCAGAAAAAGCAAGGTCTAATAGAGAAGGATAATAATGAAAGTCAAACGGCCACGGTACTCTAATACATTTTAGCAGAGTTAAGGAGTCTGAAACAAATGTATTAGACTTCTTTATTATGACCGAATAGAAAAAGACCCTCCCGAGCTAAACAACCCAACCCTGTTACTACGCCTGCCATACCACCCTTAGTTATTTCTATCTAATCATCACCGACAGGAGTCAGTTCAGAAGTAGGCTCGGTAGTGGCAAAGGCGTAAGACAGTTAAAGTTGATTACGTCCCATTCCTGAGTTGTTTTTTAGCAAACAAATACACAAAGGTCCTTTTCAGGGCCTCCCACTTCACTCGAAAAGAGATAGTATATCAATTGCCAAAATCATTTAAAACTCAAAAGAGCCATATTTTATCCATCATGTACGTACGTGAATGTTTGAGTGAGTGCGTGAGTGTAGGTTCTTATTCTAAAAATCAAAATCAAGAGACAATTACGTTTCATGTCTGGTCTACTTTAGTACGAATTTTACAATCCATTTCACAACACATTCAAATGTTCATAGGCTTCTTCTGTCTCTGTCTTCACTCTCTCTGTTTTTTTAAAAATACTTTCTTCACTTTCACAAGTTTTACCTCCACATTTTCCTCACTTTCTCCGCGTCTTCCTTTCTTCTCATGTGTAACTTTCTGCACATATATGGGTACTTCCTTTGGGGAGGGTACGTCGTCTTCTTCTTCCTATTTCGGAACCCCTCTCCTCTTGCTCTTGTTGTTTCTTAGGGCATTCTGAAGACCAATATCCTTTTTCTTGACAATGATAACAGGTATCATGACTTTTGTCTTTTTTAGCACCTGATTTGCTCTTTTGACGTCTGGACACTGAAGGCCAATAACTTTCTTCTTACAGTATCCTGACACATCTCGAAAGGAGGATGAGTAGTCCGTCGGCTTGTCTAAAGAACATTTTCTTATGACACCTCGCAAAGCTCTGATCATAGGTTCGGACTGAGTGGGCTGTTCCATCGTTCTTCTCGGTTTGAGATGACATGAATATTGGAAGAGAAGTCACACACCCTTTATATATACGCTGGTCTGCCATGAATTTACGGTAACCCATGGTGTTTAAAATGTAGTCATTTGACCTTTCCACTGTCAAGATGAAACAATCGCACCAATTAGTGAAGAAAGATGAAGAAAGTAAGAGATAGAAACGTAATTTATCCCCTCGTACAGTGCTGAAGTCTTGGCACAATTAATGCCAGTGATTTTTGAAGATGACATGAGTAAACTAGAATCAAGACTCAGCGATTATACACCCAGTCAATGTTAAACCACCATTAGTAAACCCTGAAAATTACTATTACATTCGAGAGACGGAAAAGCGCTCCTCTAGAAAACTTAGAAATACGGCTTACACGTACACAGTGACGCTTAAAGATTTCAAGTCCAACGTACCGCTGAAGAAAGCAGAGGGCTTCATCACCGAGGTGTTGGATTTTTTGTTAACCACTCTGAAACGCCAATCTGAAGCCAAAGAAAACGATCGCTTGAGAGTTTTTATTCATCACGAAAGTCTGAAATCCCCCGTTTGGATCGAGTTTAGCAGCTCAGCAGAATTGACACCTTCCAAAGTCATCGACAAGATTCAAGACGTGCAACAATCCAACGACAAATTTCACATCATCGATGGAAAAGCCACACTGTTCATGACCCACCTCTCTCCCCAAAGGGACTGGACGCAAGGTGTGATTAGTTGACCACCTTCGTAGCACCAAAAAGAGTCTCGTCCAAATTAACAATCCTCAAGACCAGATGTGTTTAGCCAAGGCTATCGTGGTGGGACGAACGTATGCCAAAAAGAACGACACAGTAGAATGGAAAAGAGACTGAGAGAACATCCGGAAATCGAACCAAACCAAACAGAGAATTGAAGTTTAACTCCTGTTACAGCAAGCAGGGCTATCCAAAGACACACCCTGTGGCATTCCTGAAATGTAAAAATTGCAAGATGTTTTGGCTCCACGTTCCACCGTGAAAATGTACCCTCAAGAAATGAGCGGAGCTTTGTTGTTTCGAGGCAATGATTTCCAAGACGGAAATATATTCATGTCTATCATCAGGATGAACATTTCGATGTCATTACCAGTATCACTGCACTTATGGGATACATCTATAATTGCGAGAAATATGACTATGGATATAACAATCGAGAGCAACACAAACATTGTTGATCAAAATGCTTAGGATGTTTGGCTTCTCAGCCCTGTTTGTCAGCGCACTTTTGTCAGTCCAACCTGTTACCAACAAAATCTGAAGACGCAAGGTTTAAAGTGCTTGTCAACTGCTTAGATTGTGCCCTACTTGTGGACAAGCCATACATGCCAATGATTCCAAGGCACACGTATATTCAGGAAAGAAACGATGTCACATTTGTCACCAAATCGTGGACTTGGAACACCAATGCTATATTCAAAAATATCAACCACAACAAGAGAAAGATGATGCCCACAAGATAAAAGGGAATTTCATCTTTTTCGATTTCGAATGCATGCAAGAGACTGGCATTCACATTTCTAATTTCTGCATAGCTCATCGAGGAGTGTGCGAGAAGTTCATCCAAAAACCTATCTTTAGTCATTGTCCTCACTGCAGCAAGATTTCAGGAAGAGGTGAAAAATTTATTCGGGGACCGAACACGTTGGCCGATTCCGTCCAATGGATCCTAGACCCCATCGACGAGACGTGGAGCCTAGAGTACATCGAACGTTACGGTGATTGTCATCGCCATGCCACAGAGATGGCTCACAATTTCTCGGTATACGATGGACAGTTTCTTTTAAGATACCACACTGAACAAGGCAACGAACGTCATAAAGTAATTTTGCACGGAGCCAAAATCTTTTCCGTGCAAGTGGGACACGTACATTTTAAAGATTTGATGAGCTATTTAGCCATGCCTTTGAGTGGAATGCCTAAAACGTTTGGAATGACAGAAATGGCTAAAGGGTATTTTCCTCATTTTTTCAATACCCGAGCCAGTCAACACGCCGTTCTACCCCATTTGCCTGCGCTCACGACTACGACCCCGATAACATGCGTAGCGAACAACGAGTAGCTTTCTACGATTTGTTGCAGGCTCGCGCCTCAGACCCCTTCGACTTTCAGGAAGAAATGTTAAAGTAGTGTGGTTCTGACGTAGATATTTTACGGCGTTGCTGTGGAAAATTTCGAGAACTATTCACGAAACACGGAGGGGTCGATCCTTTGAAAGAAGCCTGTACCATTGCCAAAGCCTGTTCCTTAGTGTACCGCCAACGATTCATGCACGAAAACACACTGGCTGTCATAAGTCAACAAACAACTAACTTTGTCATACGTCAATAATCGGTAAAAGCCCTACACTGGTTACATTACTTGTGCGACTAGGAAGACAAATGGATTCAGCACGCCCGCAACGGAGGGGGCGTAAAGACCATCGGAACGTATTCGGTAGATGGCTGAGACTTAGAAAACACCAAGATAGTGTACGAGTTTAACGGTTGCTTATTTCACAGATGAACGTGGCACTAAACATCAGTTTTTACAACGAACCATGGAAGACTTGTATCAGGCCACTTGTCAGCGACGCGTGAAGTTAGAACAGTAAGGATACCAAGAGGTGGAAATGTGGGAACACGAATACGATCACCGTCTGAAAACCGATCCCGAGTTTAAACGCATCATATAAAGTTTCAAGTTGGACCCCCTGAACCCGAGAGATAGTTTGTACGGAGGACGGACAAATGCCACCTGTTTGCTGTACCACGCTAATGAAGAGAAAGGAGAAAAAATCAAATACTTGGACGTGTGTTCACATATTGTCGCTTTCCTACTGGGCACCAGGAATTGCTGATGGAGCACATCGATCTGGACCAAATTCGACAATACAAAAGCTTCATCAGCGGCAAAGTCTTGCCTCCCACCCACTTGTACCATACCGTGTTACCTCACCATTGCCAAGGAAAACTGATGTTTCCCTTGTGCCGTACTTGTGCCGAAATATGCAACCAAGACCAACCTTGTCAGCACACCCAGGAAGAACGCGAATTGACGGGAACTTGGGTCAGCGTGGAATTGTTCAATTGTCTGGACCTGCTATACCAACTGTTAGAAGTATACGAGATTTACCACTTTCCAAGGACACAGAAATAGCACAAGGGTGACCAAACTCAGAAAGGCATTTTTGCAAACTGCGTGGATGCCTTTGTGAAACTGAAACAAGAAGCCTGGATCGATCCTTCCTGGTGTCACACTCCTGAAGACCAAAAGACATTCAAAGAGATATACCGGTAGCAAGAGGGTATCACTTTATACCACATTGAGAAAAACAAATGCAGGCGATTGGTTGCCAAAGTGATATTAAATTGCTTGTGAAGTAAAATGGCACAACGATCGTGTTTACCTAAGACGGAATATTTGACAGAACCTTCTCGGTACTTCCAGATGGTTCACGACAAAACCAAATACATGAAATACGTGGACGTCGTTCGTGAGGATTTGATCTTAGTCAGTTACTATGTACAAGCCGACGAATTTGGAAATGTCATCATTGCGGCTTACGTCACAGCCCATGATCGCGTCAAACTGTACGCAGCTTTAGAACTGTTAAGGGATCGCGTCCTGTACTTTGACATGGACAGCTGCATCTACATCGATCGCCCGGTTCAACGTTACCGTGACATCGAAGGAGACCATTTAGGAGTCTGGACAGACGAACACCCCGACAAGAAGATTTTACGTTTTTCTAGTGGCGGTCCTAAAATTTACGGCTACGAATACCGAGACAAACAAGGAGAAGTGTACGCCGAGTGCAGAGTGAAAGGATTGACTCTCAATTATCGCACCGGTCGAGAGTTAAACTTTGGAGTATTGAAAGAAGCCTTGTAGTCTGGAGAGAATGGAATCTTTAAAGTGACCACCTACCAACCGAGCAAGATTGTACGTTTACCCACTCACCAAATCGTCAGTTGACCCTTGGAAAAAGTATATCAAGTCGTGTACCAGAAGCGAGTGGGTCTTACCAATCACTTCACTTTGCCGTATCGGCATGTTGGTTTAACGAATTGGTTGTAAGAGGATAACCACCAACAAGAATGATGACTTCACCACAGTGAGAATCGAATGAGAAACCCAATGAGAACTCCAGGTTCAAACCCTACCATTTTCCGGTCTTCTTGCCTGACTATTGCGATTGTGCCCGTCGATTGGAAACGTTTCAAAATTTGCCCACGGATAGGGAATGATTGCCTGCTTCGAATGTACCTACTACTTCGGCCACAAAGGTAAACGAGGCTATTGGCCACGAACCAGTGATTCTAAAAGGAGTATATACTTATGGATGCTTTAAAAGAGGACATTTTGGGCTTGTCTGAGGAGTTGAGAGAACCGTTTTACCGAGAACTGGTCAAAATTCAAGTGAAACGTAAATAACAATTGCATCCGTTCCGTCACCGATGTTTAAACCACTGGTACCTGAATGATATAAAAGGACATATTCAGATGAAAGTGTTCCAGTGGTCAGACATTGTTAAACTACACGTGGTCGAGAAGGATTGGTTTGTTACTCCTGTTTGTATGTACTACAAGGTACACTTACTGCAACGAATTTCAGAGGAAGAGTTAGAGAGTTACCAAAATATTATACACAACGTCAATTTAGTGGAAGAGGAGACTTCTGAACGGTGTCTTTTGATGTGCAAATTAGTGACTTAACTATTTAGATTCGCTACTGGAGTAAAATCATCTCTGTGCACTTTTTATTGCTTCAGACGAAAAGAGGTATTGAAACACACTACCATGCCACAAATTTTATCAGAAGGGATTCAACAGATTTCGTGGAAGGAAATCAATGATACTATTCAGACAGTGGAAGATTACGAACACTTATTACGATAAGTATGTGTGTGTGTGTGCTTATGAGCTCACGTACGTTTGTGTGGATCCTAAAATATTGGGGTTTGTAAGCGCTTACGTACGTTTGTGTGGATAGTAGAGTGTGTGGTTGTTTAACTTTCCTTCTGTGTGGATAGTATACTTGTCGTTTTGTTTGGCTTCTTCGCATATGTGGATAGTATATTGTGGTTATGTTTTGCTTCTTCCCGTGTGTGGATAGTAGATTGTGGTTATGTTTTTGCTTCTTCGCGTGTGTGGATAGTAGATTTTGGGTTTAAGTTTGCTTCTTTCGCGTGTGTGGATAGTATATTTTGGTTAAAGAGAGAAAGGAATGAGACAATAAAAAAAAGAAGGGTTTGAGAGGCTAAACTGAATGAAAGTCTATGAAAAATTCAGTCATTGGCCATCCTGACTGGATGCCAGAAAATGAAGAAAAGAAGAAGATAGGAATATTTGTAAAGATTAGAAGATGGTGGAACAACTGGAGGAAGTAGAAGAAGAAGAAGAAGCAAAAGAAGTCAAAGACACTTTTCAGGGCCATTCACATGTCTCGAATAGAGTTGCTTTCTTGTCTCCCATTTTTTTAAAAATATTGTTTAAGTGTTTGTCTCTTGTCTGTGTTATCTCTGTACATCCGCTCTTTGCTCAGTACTGTGACGTTACCTCCCCTACTTGCAGCGTTGTTACCAATCTACCCTACCGTGACGTCAGACGCTACAATACCCCACTTTCCTTTGTCCCTGTACAAACCCAATAGTCCCATGTTCAATTTCTCTTTGTCGCTATAGTGGCCTAGGGTATACTAAAATGTGCTTATCGCTAAACAGGCCCAATGGGTCTTGTAATGCTAATTCACACTGTGGCTATAACTCTTTCGCTAGGCCCGGGGGTGGGTGGTCTGTAATGTATTTTTCCATTGTCGCTGAATCGTCCCACTTCACTACTCATACCTGTTCCTACCATTGTTGCAACAGTGTTACCAATCTCCCATACTGTGACGTCAGACGCTATACAGACTCCACTTTCCTTTGTCTGTAAACAGACCCAATATTTCACATTCCGAGTGGCCGAGTGGTCTAAAGCTCTCTCCGTTATGGATCACTGCCATCTTACTTCTGTCTGCGTGGGTTCGAGTCTCGGATTCAGCCAATGTGGGTATGTGAGAAAGCTAATTTGCCAGTAGCTTCTCGTGGGTCGGTGGTTCTTTCCGGGGTTTTCCAGGGTTATTCCTCCACCAGTTATACTGGTCGCCATGTATAGCCTATCTTGTGCTGAAAATGGCGTTACACCCTAGAACAACAACCACATTTTCAATTCCCCTTGTGCCACATACATGCCTAGGGTGGTTTTCCTTCTTGTTCTTATTTGCCTTATAAATCTTTGAACTAAACAAGCCCAGGGTGTTTGTCCTTTGTTCTCATATGCCCTATAAATATTTGCCCTAAACGTACCCAGGGTTTTTCCTTCTTTGTTCTCATTTGCCCTATTGGACCCTACTTCACTACGTATGAGACATGTTCATCCAGGGCGCGGGCCAGATACATTATACTGATTTGTACCATGTAAGTTAGCAGATAAAACCAGGCGCATTGCCCGCTTAGCCCACTCCTGCTCTACAGTGATTAACGTTGAGAAGCCGTAAACTGTGCCAAATCAAGTGTATCTCAAAACAATTAATTGCCAGAGTTTCTGTTTGCTCATGTATAAATGTATTCTTCAGGGATGTTCGAAACTGAATGAAATGCATTGATTTGATTTCCATTCAATTTTCACATTCTCTGATATAGCAAGCAGTTTTCGCATTCTATCTAAATTGTGAAAGTTTTGGATGACTTTGCATAAATTCAATTTAAATATGATACCTGTAACTAATTCCATACAACATCCTGTAATGAATTTTATGCCACAATGAACTGGCGCTGTCATAAATTAAAGCGTCGAAGTTTGCTCTATTCCTTCCTTATTTATATCTTTTAATCAGATGACAGCTGTGTCATCTCTCTCGACACTACACCTGCCTCTCCGTTACCGCTCTACCTCTCAATGATCGTCACTCTACCAGTAATACTATAATAGCAAAGAATTTATCAGTAGAACCCAGACATTCAGTTTCTAAGGTTTTTATATATTCTTTTATGAGAGTGTCGCCTTGGACATCGTACAAATTAATCAGTATAGTGTTCATGCATATATCACAATCAATGACGCTAACTTTTCACATGGATTTTGAATAATATATTTTGCTAAATTAAATAATACGGAATCGAAAGCTCATGATACTGACTGTTACATTGTTTTATTTTTGAAAGCATTTTCCGATACACTGACTTCACTTCTTTTTCTCTTCATAGCTAAAGTTGAACAAATCTTTTATGATATACATAAAGGCCTGCCTACCGCCTAAATTATGTAATTTGAGTTCACATTCTTCTTCGTTTCCTTTGTGCAGGACGGTATTCATAACAAATATGTTTTAAAATCCCTGTCACTATGTTTCTATAGCTTACGGCTACATTTAGAGATCATATACACAATTACACCTCTTCTTCCCCGCCTCCATATAACCGTGCAACTTCAGTAATCTTTCCTGGTCTTAGCAAACGTTGAAAAATTCGATTATGTTATGCTATACATACTTGGCGCACCTGCCACCTGACGTATAAGATTTTCAGTTCACATTCTTCATGATCATTGTTGCAGGGAAGTACTCATATCAATTATGTTAATTTTAATTAAAAAAATGCTGTTGTGTTTTCAAAGCTTAGAACGAAATTTGGAGATCATATATCTAATTACACCTCCTCTTTTCCGCCTAGGTATAACCATACAGCATACTGTACAAATGGATGTACCCAAATTAACCTGATTTAAATACTGGAAATGTGCAACCGCTTGCCTTCCTTTAAAGCCGACCTCCAAATATTCACATCATGGTGTTTACTTTAATTCGTATCTTTAACTTGTCAGACACATGCCTTCTTAAAACGATCGACTAAATGTAATTGCTTTTTCCTAGTTCATACTGCATGAGTAAGAAATTGAAACGTAAAAAATGATAATTAGGAAAGACTCCAAACACTTTAAATTAAAAGATATATATATATATATATATATATATATATATATATATATATATATATATATATATATTATAGAAGCTAAAACAGTTATGTGCTAAGTTATCATTCATTGTTTTCGCAAAGAAGCACACTTTATTTTTTGAAATAGAATATGGTTAATTCTCCAACTGCAATATTGATATTTTAGTCCATTATGGAAAAAAAAAAAAAATATATATATATATATATATATATATATATATATATATATATATATATATATATATATATATATATATATATATATATATATAGATATATATATATATAGATATATATATATATATATATATATATATATATATATATATATATATATATATATATATATATATATATATATATATTAGAGTCAGATTATTTGTTAAAGACGATTGACCAAATATCGTGTTGACTAAGTAATCCTCAACGCAAAATTCGGATAACAAGATATACAAACACCTGACAAGATAAAACGACAACGGAACGCATTCAAATAGAGCATTTTAGAAAAGTGACAAATCATTAGAACTAATTTACGTGTGACCAAGCAACGCATGATGAAATATTTAGTTTGGAATATGTCATTGTCATTATAAGTTTTAAAAATGTAAACTTCTTTTGAAAATTAAGTATTTAAAATGATTGATTAAATACATCCATTCATTTAAAAACGGAACACAGCAATAGGACTGATTCCGTTTCGGCTGTTAAGAAAAGGATGAATAATTTGTCAAGTAAATAACATTGATATAAAAAGTTAAGGCACAATAATAAAGCAAGGATGTAGGTCAGTCACCACTCTAAAACATTCTTAGCTGTCAACAAGTTTAGGAATCTCCTAGTGAAATCCCATTATCCTACATTAAGATAGAAGTATACATGTTTACCTCCATTAATAATGATCTTAATATTTAATCTAACATCATAGGCGAATAATAGCTATGAATTATTTTGTTTACAAAAAAAATGCGACTGGTCAGGTACACCATTACCTTGATTATGGAAAGGTCAGTTAAAATATACAGATATACATGACATATAATCATTGAAGAAAGCCAACAAGCAATATAAAATACATATACATAACATTTATATAAGGAAACAGTTTCGAATTTTGTTATGAGATGGCTTGGATACTTCTTTATAAATTATCGCTTATGGGGAGGGACATATTAGTACTAGTGTAACTAGTATATAGCGATTAAGCAGTGATTTGTGCAGACATTGATAGGAGCAGAGAGACACCAGTGTTACCAAACTGTAACGTGACATTTCTTAAAGGACTTTAGAACTTGCACTTTCCTTATTGTTCCACTCAACCAGATATGTTATTAATATGAAGTAATAAATTATTATGCAAGGGTGAAAACAATAACGGTTCTCTTATTATTTTATCAGTCGTTAGATCACCTGGCCGTATGCGCATGCGGGATCATCATATGAACATATATTCATCGTTTGTCTCACGTTATGCTTCCGTTCATCTGCAATTGCGTGTTACCATTCTGGAGTCGAAATACTGGTCCTTGAAATATGGGTATCTCATAAACGAGGTCATTCTAATGAGGTGATCTGCATGTAATCGGCCCGTAGAAATAATATTTCTGATCTGTTTTTTATCAGCTAGGAATATATGCTTGCATCGATAAGTTTTAATAATGGATACAATTCATACATAATAATGAGATAACAATGCATCTGACGGGTTATCACTCTAGAGGTCACATTTCTAATTAGATCTTGATGAAAATTCAGAATATATGCTCCGACGAGTTTCATAATGAGCGAACGTTAAGGTGATCTTGCTTCTGATTGGCTCACCTGCTTGCGCCTCAAGAAGCCATATCTCTGCGATACGTTTATCAAACTTTAGATACGGGTTTGTATTATTACGATCATGCCTCGGTTTGATAATATTAATGAGATGACCTAACATTCTGGTGGTCAGATTTCTGATCCAGTTTTAATCACATATTAAATATACATTTATGTCACGAAGATCTCAAACCAGCTCAACGAGATCTATGCATATTAATGAGGTGATCGAGCATATGAATAACTGACAGTGTAGCCATTCTGGAGGCCAGCATTCTGATCCTCTTTGCAATATTTACATACGTCAACACGATCTCAGAATAGTACGGCGAGGTCTATGTATATTAACGAGACGATATTGTCTCTGATTGCCAGAGCTTTATACCAATATGGGAACCATATTTACTTCTGGTCTTATTTTGGTCATACTTGAAATGTATGCTTATATCAAGATGTTTGACGAGTTCGACAATGAGCGAGATCCGCGCATAGTAATTGTGTAAACATTGATCTAAGTTGCTTAACTTGTTACTCCTCTGGAAGATATATTTGTGATCACAGTTTGGCCAGAACTTTGATATTGTGCTTATGTCAGCAAGATCTTGGACTTTATAATTATCAGGTAATTTCACATGCGACTTTTATCAGCCTGAAGCCCATGAATTTAATCCGAATTTGATGAACATTTGAATATAGACGTATATAGCAAGCTCTTGCACTGTTTTTAAAGCAGGTGGGATCCACATGTATCAGTGAGATTACTTTGCATGTGATTGACTGATCGTGTTACCAAGCTTTGTCTAGCAGATTTATTCTTACCAAAATCTGGACGACTTCGATTGTGTTCAAGGAAATGGGCGTATTAATTATGCATTCTTTTTTGGACATTACCTGTCAGGATAAAGTAAAATAGGCAAACAAAATATGATAGAAGATTTGGAATAGTTCACATGGGATGTTTTGCTGCATAGGTCTGCTTTGTGAAATGATTAGTAACTTATGTACTTCCAGTGATGTTGTCAACAGCACCCATGGTAAGGCTAATCCAACTTTAAGAATTGTTTACCTCCCGTTCACTCACGATGTCTGCATTGCACCATCACGGAACCTATCCCGAACCTCGAAAGAGGAAATATGATCACAATGACATACTTTTTTTGGTGAACATGAGCGAATAGCCAAAAATGCATTGTATAAATTTATTGATGAAACTAGATCAGAGGTTCGTTGTCAAAACTGTCATCGCCATCCATGGAAGATAAATAACACCTATTTGTTGTCTTCAGTTTAACATGGATGCTAATGTTTATATTTTCCTGGAATAACCTTACAGTTGAAGGCATTGTGCTTCATGAAACCGGCATAGGTGTCCGTTGAAAAATTATAAACCTTGAACTTTAGCATACATTACGGTGACCTATTTTCAAGTATATTTATTACTTTATTTTTCAACGATTATCATTAGTGTTAGGTAGTGTATGTTCGCTTGCATAATTTAAGGCTTTGGCCTTGTAGATTTAATCCAAGTGTTCTTAGCATGATTATCAAAACGCAAATGGAAGGACACTAACTCTTACCACTATTTTTACACTAATTGCAATACTGCTAACATGTTAAACTGAACAGTCGTGTAAGTATTCTCAAATAACTTCACCTATAGACAAGTCAACTTTCTGGAACTTGGTGAGAGTGTTTTTAGGGTCAAACTTAAGTTCCTGGCACTAGCTCATTTAGACTTGCAATTAACTAGTTTTCGCTCATTCCAAGTATTATACAAAACAATATTAAAATACATTTCAGACATCAGACTCAACTAGTAAAATTTGTTTTTGTTTATTTTCTGCAAAACTTTGAAAATGTAGAAACTATTTTATCTGATCAATGGCATTATTTTAGGTTCTTTTTATACCTACATTTTAAGAATTTGGCGGCAGTCGTTTTAAATCAACGTTACCAGTGTTTTATATTTCTGTCAGTTTGCACACAGTGCGAATCAGCTTGAAACTATAATTGCACCACCACCACCACCACCATCGCTCATGATGTTCATAAGCGTAATCAGTCTTTACCTGATGAGAAAATGGAAGGTGAATTATTAAATCTAACAAGACATAATGCCCCATGATGATTAAAATGTAACTCATTACATAATATGTTCCGAAAACATGGCAAAATGATGAATATGCAGTTTATGTATAGTACAATTACTGATCTGTATGTGTGTGTGTGTCTGTCTCTCTGTGTATATGTCTGTCTGTCTCTTTATATATATATATATATATATATATATATATATGGTATTGTGTTTTGGATGTTATTCATTTATGGTTTAATGCTATGTACATTTACTTTTTCTATTGTGATTGACCTTTGATTAGATTTTAAATACATTATTACTTGAAGGAAAACATGATTGCTTGAATCTGAGTTCGGGATATTGGTTATTTCTCCTGGGAAAATCTTTTAAATCTAATAATTTGCATGCTCTTGACTAAATTTCGGCCCAGTTTACAACACCGAATTTTCTGGAAATGAATTTGACGGGACAATCGTCATGGTTTATTAGTTGTGTCTTTGTTTTTGCATACAAAGGTAGTGATGAATATAATTAGTCATTCCTATCTGTGGCGTGCGGGTGTATTTTTTATTACATTTTAATGGTTTGTGATCGATGACAAAGTGATGATCGACATCCGTATTATAGCCTGGACCGAGCGAATACAAAACATATTAGAGCAGAGATCTGAACAGAGATATATAATAAAACAACACGTACCCCCGTATACAAAATATAACAATTTATTCATTTAGGTAAACAACATAAAATTGTACAAACCATCTTTGAGATTGGCATCAACTAGATAATACATTAATTCATTATATTAAACTGCAATTTAGTTTTGTTTACTTAGATACGGAAAAGTTTCAACACGAAACAGTGAGCGTTTCGAACTAATTGTCCAGTATGTATACATATTCTGATCCGGCTACTAACCACTCTCCAGATTCAACGAAGCTTGTCGGTTACAGTCGACTTGTACAGCATCACCTGTTCCTTTTGGACTTTGCTCTTCGTTGAGATTCTTTATTCCGCCAGGGTGCTTTACTATTTAATGTAGAAACTTTCCATTCGAAGTTCTGAAGTGGAATTTCTTACATGCGAACGTTTTGATGTGGAGTATATTTTTCTGGTCCATTTTTCTGATATATACAATACGCACGCTAAATTTCTATTTGGCATAACCACCCGAATGAATACATCTCTCTCTCTCTTTGTCTCTCTCTCTCTCTCTCTCTGGCTTACTAGTTAACTTCAGAGTTAGACATGTCGTACTTCAAAACAGACACTAACTAATAATACGGTTTCAGATCACAACCTGATATCGTATTTGCCTACATTCACGAGCAAAGTGTTTTTGTTTTCTTCTAATAGACAGAGTAACATATAACAGGGAAATTAAAGTATTTATTTAACAGTTGTATTTGCCATCACTAATTGATCATTATCATAGACTGTTTTCACCTAATAACGACTTACGTCCTTGCAGTGGGAACTATTGAAGACAATTAAATTCATGTAATTATTTTAATACTCATATAAACATAATGTATGAAATTAAGACAAATAAATTCCAGCAATTAATTTCAGACTCATGTCAAAGACAAATTGAATGAAATTAAGACCTTGTGCTTCTGTGATTCTCTTTCTTCCCACTTTAGAAGAGCCGTCTCTTTACTGATTCCTCTGTGTCTCTCTCGGACTTCTAGCTACACTTTCCTTGGAATAATTAGTACTACTTTCTACCTTCGGAGCCAAGATCCTTAATTTCTTGCAAAGCTTTGACTAATATTGCGGTGTGGGATCTTTGCAAAACATGCGACTTCGCAAGGATGGAAACTTCCACAATGCGTCAACTTATCCCGTCGAAATATAGGTATATCAAACGCCATTATGACATAGGTTTGGTAAATTAAACAATCTTCCCCTCTTTCCTTAATACTCTGCAAATTTTCATCTTATGACAAATATTGCAGCAAGTGCAAACGCTGTTTCTGCAATATTTAAACCGTATATACCTTTGACGAATACAACCATTTCACCCTCTCGTGATCAGTGTCCTGACACGGTTATGAAACAGGACTCTGATACCAATCCATCATAACCCCACCAGAGAAATTAGTGTACCCTACGCCATATATTTAATTTTGTGTCAAATCGAATACAGTAATTTGTGTATATGTGTGTGTGCGGTGTTTATTTTAAACGTAAATTTAACAATTTAAGTCATATCGCAAGGATGTCTACATTGTGGCAGTTTATAGTGATGTCTAGCACCGGTGCGTCATGCCGAAAACATGTTCATCATGTCCCGCCGAGTCACATTATCCTGACACGGCGAGTCCTATCACTAACATCTAAATGATGAGTGCCAAACGTTGCAGCTGTTAGTGCCATTTATATAAATCTTTGGTATGAGTTGGCCGTGGTCCGAACTCACAACCTCCCACACCAGAGGCGGACGCTCTAACCACTGCGACCACCGGAGCGGTTAATACATTCATTTAAAATTGCCATGTGCACCATGACAATTGCACATTTACAGCCATCTGGAATATTCATACTCTTACACTATCCACCATCAATATGTACACGAATCGATTTTTGCTGCTTTCAGTTTTAATATGAAATTTTTTTTAATTTAAATTATTAATTGGAACTACAAAGTGCTCCTTAATACTTTCCTACAAAGTGACTAATTTCGGAGTATTCTGAACTCAATAAAGGACATTCTGGAATATATGATTGTGATACAGCAATAATTTTAACACATGGCCACATTCCAGGCTACTGGAACATTAGCTCATTTAAATTGGATTTTAATCGGAACACCAATGTGAGTAGTGAATGGGGACACCCTACGGACTAGGGGACTTCCATGTTAAAAAGGGTATATCCACTCTGGGGACTATGTACAATTTAACATAGGAGAAAAAAATATCTATTCTAGGGACAAGGGGAATTTAACATGGGAATAGAGTTTGGGCCTGTCTAGGGACAAGGGGAATGGAACATGAGAATACTGTGTGGGCCTATCTAGGGACAAGGGGAAATGGATGGAACAGGGTCGGGACCCTATTTTAATACGGTCCCGACCTGATGGGTCTATGGAAAGGGAATAGGCAAAAAATTGAAACAGGGAGGGGGTCTCTATTTTTTTAAAATAAAAAATAAAAAAAATAAAAATACAAAATGGGCTAGGCAATTGAAAGTCAAGATCTTTTCGAGACCTATGAGTGGTCCTGAAAAGGGCCTTTGGGTTTATGTTAATATGCCCTTAACATAAAGGGCATCTGCGACATCTTCTTCGTCTTAGGCTTCGTCTAATGGTAGGTCCATAGACTAAAACTCTTTTGAGGCATCCTTGCCTCTCCACGTAAATCCTACGTATCCATAGGCTGGTGTCGGTCCTATGGACAACTGTCCACTTGGATCGGGCATACATCGGTATGTCCGTCCTGAACATCATCGAGGACACAAGCGTAGAAGATTGAACGTCGGTCCACATGTTGAGGCGCCGAGAACAGGTGAATCAATGCAGTGAACTGCGCTTATTTATAGGTAGAGGAAGGATCGAAACGGATTGAGTTCATTCACCAATCCAAACACGCGTTACAAAATTCAGTCAGCCCACGTCCAATCGGAAGAGAGCAGTCTGTGACGTCACGTGGCCTATACAGATTCGCTAGCGCCTGTGTGTAGTCAATCCATGTGACAGTTTTTCAACATGACGGAAACTCAGAAAACGATCAATTGGGGTGCACCAGCAGTGGAGACCGCCCAAGGGAACCCGGACTTACTTTCAGAAGAGGTGAACTGGGATTTTGTGGATTTTCTTGCCTCGCAAGAATTTGTTCCGAAACCTTCGTCTCCTTCATTACCGCACGTGGAGAAATTTAGACAGAGACAGAAAGAAGAATTGGAGAAATTTATACAACAGCAAAAGGAAGCGGAACAAGCTTTTCTCATACAGCAACAACAGCAAGAAGAAAAGGTAAGAAAAAAACAAGAAGAAGCAGCAGCAGCAAAGAAACAAGGGTGTGAAAATCAAACGGTCACGGTACTGTTAGACATTTTAGCGGAGTTAAGAAGTCTGAAACAAATGTATCAGACTTCTTTATTACGACCGAAGAGAATACGACCTTCCCGAGCTAAACACGCCAACCCTGTGACTAAGCCTACCGTGCCACCCTTAGTGATTTCAACCAAATCATCATCATCATCAACAGTACGCAGTCCAGAAGTAGGCCTTGGTCGTGGCAAAGGCTTAAGACAGTTAAAGTTGATTGCTTAAACTCACCCCTACACCAAAAAAGGCCCTTTTCAGGACCACCCACGTCTCTCCAAAAGAGATAGACTTTCAATTGCCAACATCGAATCAAACTAAAAACTAAGAAAAAAAAAGAGAATTTTTTTTTTTACCCCTATAGTACCTGTTTATGAGTGTGTGAGTGTAAGTTCTTATTTTAAAATCAAAACCCAAAGACACTTACCTTATATAATTAATTTATTCTTTTATGAATATTTACAATCCAATTCACAATTCACAACATAGCACTTCAAAAAGTTCATAGACTTCTTCTCTTTCCTTGTTTACTCTCTCTGTTTTTTCAATGTCTTCACCGTCACAGTCTTTTCCTCCTCTTCATCCTCACTTTTTTCCCTTCTTCTTTTCTTCTCCTGTTTCTTTTTCTTCACCTGTCTACTTTCTTCCTCTTCTTCTTCCTCTCCAGAATCTCTCACTTCTTGCTCCTCTTGTTTCTCAGGGCAATCTGAAAAACAATGTCCTTTTTCTTGACAATAATAACAGGTATCTTGACTTTTGTCTTTTCTAACCCCTTTTTTTCTTTTTTGACGGTCTGGACACTCTGAAGACCAATGCCCTTTCTTCTGACATGTATTGCAATCATCTTCACTTTTATCTCGAAAGGAAGGAGAGTAGTCCGTCGGCTGGTCTGAAGAAAATTTTCTAATGACCCCTCGCAACGCTCTGATGAAACGTTCGATCTGGGTAGTCTCTTCCATCGTTGTGCTCGGTTTGAGAGTGAAATGAATAGTGAAAGGACAAGACACATACCCTTTATATACGCTGGTCTGCCATGACTATAAACTAGTCCATGGTGTTTAAATTTTAGTCATTTGACTTTTTGCTATCAAGATGAAACGATCCAATTCATTTGAGAAGAAAGAAGAAAGTAAGAGGCAGAAACGTGATCTATCGCCTCGTACCAGAGCTGAAGTCTTGGCACAAATTCATGCCAGTGATTTTGAAGAGGACATGAGTGAACCAGAATCCGAACCCTCTAAACAAAGTTCACCACCCTTAGTTAACCCTGAAAAATACTATTCCATTCGAGAGACATAAAAGCGCTTCTCTAGAAAATTTAGAACCACGGCTTACAAATACACGGTGAAGTTTAAAGATTTCAAGTCCGAGGTACCCTTAGAGAAAGCAGAAGGGTTCATCACCGGGGTGTGGGATTCTTTGCTTACCACACTCAAGCGACAATGTCAACCCAAAGAAGACGATCGCTTGAGACTTTCCATACAACACGACGGTTTGAAATCCCCTGTTTGGATCGAGTTTAGCAGCCCTGCAGAATTGACCGCTTTCAAAGTCATGGACATGATTCAACACGTACAACAATCCAATGACTAGTTTGACATCACCGATGGAAAAGCCACACTGGACATGACCCACGTCTCTCCTCCTCAAGGGACTGGCCGCAAAAAGGTCTTATTGATGGATGGCCTTTGTAACACCAAAACAAGCCTCGTCCGAATTAACAACCCTCAAGACCAGGGCTATCGTGGTGGGACGAACCTATGCCAACAAGAACGACACGGTGGAATGGAAAAGAGACTGGGAGAACATTCGAAAATCGAACCGAGCCAAACAACGAAACGAAGCAGAACTTCTGTTGGAACAAACAGGCCTTCCAAAGACTCACCCTGTGGCATTCCTGAGATGCAAAAGTTGCAAGATGCCCTAGCTCCACGATACACCTTGAAAGTGCACCCTCAAGAACTGCGCGGACCTCTGTTGTTTCGATGCCAAGACTTTAAGGACGGAAAATACATTCACCTCTATCATCACGATGACCATTTCGATACCATTGCCAGTATCACCGGATTAGTGGGATACAAATATTACTGTGAGAAATGTGACCATGGTTATAATAATCGAGAGCAACACAAACATTGCGGATCGAAATGCTCAGGATGTTTGGCCTCTCAACCCTGTCTGAGCGAAGGGCAAGAACCAGTGCATTGTCCTGCTTGTCTGCGTACGTTTGTCAGCCCTGCCTGTTACCAACAACATTTGAAGACGCAAGGTTCACAGAAGAAATGTGCTTGTCAACTGCTGAGATTGTGCCCTACGTGTGGACAAGGCATACGTACCAATAGTGCCAAGGCACACGTATGTTCAGGAAAGAAAAAATCTTACATTTGTCACCACATCGTGGACCTGGAACACCAATGTTGCGTGCAAAAATACCAACCCCAACCAGAGAAAGAGGACGGTCACAAGAAGAAAGACAATTTCATCTTTTTCGATTTCGAATGCATGCAAGAGACCGGTATTTACATTCCTAATTTCTGCGTGGCTCATCGAGCGTGCGAGAAGTGCATTCAAGAACCTATCTTGAGTCATTGCCCTCATTGCAGCAAGATTCCTGGAGGGCGTGAAAAAATCTTTCGAGGACCGAACACGCTAGCCGATTTCGCCCGATGGGTCTTAGACCCCATCGACAAGACGTGGAGCCAAGAGGACATCGAACGTTACGGAGATTGTCATCGTCATGCCACGGTGATGGCTCACAATTACTCCGGATACGATGGACAGTTTCTTCTCAGATACTATACGGAACATGGTACCGAGCGTCCTAAAGTGACTTTGAACGGAGCCAAAATCATTTTCATGCAAGTGGGACAAGTACAGTTTAAAGATTCGATGAGCTACTTGGCCATGCCTTTGAGCCGAATGCCTAAAACATTTGGAATGACAGAAATGGCTAAAGGGTATTTTCCTCACTTTTTCAATACGGAAGCCAATCAACACGCCGTTCTATTACATTTGCCTGAGGCTCACTATTACAACCCCGACAACATGCGTACCGAGCAACGAGAAGCTTTCTTTGCTTGGTACCAGGCTCACGCCTCGGATCCTTTCGACTTTCAGGAAGAAATGCTAAAATATTGTCGTTCCGACGTGGACATTTTACGGCGTTGCTGTGGAAAATTTCGAGAACTGTTCATGGAACACGGAGGGGTCGATCCTTTGAAAGAAGCTTGCACCATTGCCAAAGCGTGTTCCTTAGTGTACCGGCAACGATTCATGCCTGAAAACACCGTGGCTGTCATCAATCCTCAAACGACCAACTATGTCAAACGTCAATACTCGGTCAAAGCCCTACGTTGGTTACATTACTTGTGTGACAAGGAAGACAAATGGATTCAGCATGCCCTCAACGGAGGGGGCGAAAAGACCATCGGAAAGCATTCGGTCGATGGCTGGGACTTAGAAAACCCCAAGATCGTGTACGAGTTTAACGGTTGCTAATTTCACGGATGCCCCGTCTGTTACCCTGACCGTGGCACTAAAGATCAGTTTTTACAACGAACCATGGAAGACTTGTACCATGCCACTTGTCAGCGACGCCTTAAGTTAGAACAGGAAGGATACGAAGTGGTGGAAATGTGGGAACACGAATACGATCACCGTTTGAAAACCGATCCCGAATTTAAACGCCTCGTGGAAAGTTACCAGTTCATGGACCCCCTGAACCCATGGGATAGTTTGTACGGAGGAACGACCAATGCCACCTGTTTGCTGTACCAAGCCGACGAAGAGAAAGGAGAAGAAATGAAATACTTGGACGTGTGTTCGCTGTATCCCTACGTGTGCAAATATTGTCGCTTTCCTGCAGGGCACCCACAATTGTTGACGGAACACATCGACCTGAAAAACATTCGACAATACGAAGGTTTGATCAAGTGCAAAGTTTTGCCTCCCACCGACTTGTACCATCCCGTGTTACCTCACCATTGTCAAGGCAAATTGATGCTTCCTTTGTGCCGTACTTGTGCCGAAACGTGCAACCAAGACCAACCTTGTCAGCACACCCAGGAAGAACGCGCCTTGACGGGGACGTGGGTCAGAGTAGAATTGTTCAAAGCTCTGGACATGGGATACCAACTGTTAGAAGTGTACGAAATTTGCCACTTTCCCAAGACACAACAATACCACAAGGGTGACCCCACGCAGAAAGGCATTTTCGCAGACTACGTGGATACCTTTTTGAAACTGAAGCAAGAAACCAGTAGCTATCCTTCCTGGTGTCACATTCCCGAAGACCAAAAGGCATTCAAAGAGAAATACTGGGCACAAGAAGGCATCACTTTAGATCACATGAAGAAAAACGAAGGCAGGCGATCGTTTGCCAAAGTGATGTTAAATTGCTTGTTGGGTAAAATGGCACAACGCCCGTGTTTACCCAAGACGGAATATTTGACAGAACCTTCCCGCTACTTCCAGATGATTCACGACAAAACCAAATTCATCAAACACGTGGACATCGTTCGCGAGAATTTGATCTTGGTCAATTACGAAGAAGATCTGGAATTTGTACAAGACGACTCCTTTGGAAATGTCATCATTGCGGCTTACGTGACAGCTCATGCCCGTTTAAAATTGTACGAAGCTTTAGAACTGTTAGCTGAACGCGTCCTGTACTTTGACACGGACAGTTGCATCTACATCCATCACCCGAGTCAACAGCACCCTGACATCGAAGGAGACCGTTTAGGAGCCTGGACAGACGAGCACCCCGACGACAAGATTCTAAGTTTCGCCACTGGCGGTCCTAAAAATTACGGCTACGAATACCGGGCAAACAAGGAGAAGTGCACACGACGTGTAAAGTGAAAGGATTGACTCTGAATTATCGTACCAGTCGAGTGGTGAACTTTGATGTATTGAAAGAAGCCTTGCAGTCTGGAAAAGATCAACACTTTAAAGTGACCACCTATCAACCCAACAAGAATGTACGTTGACCGACTCACCACATCGTCAGTCGACCCTTGGAAAAAGTCTATCAAATCGTGTATCAGAAGCGATTGCGACTTCCCAACCACTTTACTTTGCCGTATGGACACGTTGGTATAAAACATTGGTTGTAAGTGGATAGTCACCCACCAGAAGCATGACTTCGCCACAGCAAGAATCGAGTGAGAAACCCGTTGAGAACTCCAAGTTCAAACCCTACCCTTTTCCAGTCTTCTTATCTGACTATTGTGATTGTGCCCGTCGATTGGACACGTTTCAGAAATGGCCTACGGATAGGGAAGGATTGCCTACTTCGCATGTTTTAGCTAGAACAGGATTTGTCAACTTGGGACCTGAGTCAGGATTGGGATACGAAGTACAGTGTTTCGCTTGCGGACTGAAGTTACGAATGGATCTATGTATCTACAAAGATTCAGCTATTCTGGAACATACTCGATGGTCTCCGCACTGTCCTTACCTTTCTATGGCCTTTCCACCCATGACACTACGGTACAATTATGACGGCACCTTAGAGACGGTACCTTCCAAAACTAGAGATAAAAAACATAAAAAAGGAACGATGTACAAGCTTGAGACTGCATTGCGACTAGTATAAAAAGGGGCTATGGTCAAGATCGATAGTTCATTGTGACTACCAAGACCAAGCGAACAAGATGAATACTTTCAGAGAAACTCAAAACAAGTTCAGACAGGCGCACTTCAAGTGTGGGGCTTCTGAAGTAGAATGCGATTGTGAGCCTTGCGATGGGAACGATGCTGTACGCTGTGACCTTAGCGATGCCGTAAAGCATCATGGGAACTTTGTTTTCACTACCCCTATCATGGAAAGTGATGCTGTGCGTGTCAAACCTGAGGGATGCGAAAGCGATGCCCTCGTTCTCTTGGACACTTTACTGGGTTTCATTTTAAAGGTGGATGTCAACCTTCACGTTTACCCCCCTACGGATGTCATCCAGCCCTGAGCAAACTCCTGTCCATGTCACCCAACACTCATCGAAACGAAGCTGTGAAAGACGAATATTCGTTTCCTGTGCGTTTGTCGGAATACTGCGACTTTGAAAATCGTCTTCAATCGTTCAAAGGAAAATGGCCTAAGTATCTTGGAGGACCGACCCCCGAAGAATTAGCCAGAGCCGGATTGTTCTACTTGGGCGAAGGGGATAAAGTCAAGTGCTTCAGTTGCGGTGTGTCACTTCACCACTGGGAACCACAAGATTCAGCCTACGTAGAACATGCTCGATGGTCACCGAATTGTCATTACTTACCCTTAGTGGGACCGAGACATTGAAGTAACTTACCATGGTGTTGAAGAAGAAGAAACCAGATTGGTTAGGAATCAAATGTTGGAGATCACCGAGACCAGTATTTAAAGTCCATTTCAAAAACGATATTGAATCATTACCTAAAGAACTGCAAGAGAAGATTTACAAGGAAGTTTGGCAGGGACTTGCCAGAGTGAAATCTCAATGGGTAACTGTAGAACTTTTATGCCGAGAAATTCACAAGAGGAAAGTGAAAAAATTAATCAATGTGTTAGATTTCTCTGGGTCAAGTGTGCATTCGTCCTATTATATCATTCTAGACCGTTTACATCAAAAGAGTTCAGTGAGATTCTTGGACGTTACCCAGAATGGCAGGGGTCAGAAATTACTTACTATGTGGATTACTTTTGCTCTAGGAGAAGATTGTGAATTGTACGGACTGACCTGTTTATGGATACTTTACAAGAGAACATTCGTGCTTTGCCTGTGGAGTTGAGAGAAAGGATTTACCGAGAGCTGGTCAAAATACAAGTGAAACGTAAAGAACAGTTGCATCCGTTACGTCACCAGATTTTTAACCACTGGTACCTTAATGGTATAAAAGAACTGATTCGTTACAAATTGTTTCAGTGGTCAGACCTTGTTCAACACTTTGAGTTAGTGAATGAACGAAATGTTCATCATTTGGGTTACTTCGAGATTCACCTAGAGCAACGCATTGAGGAAGACAAGTTAAAGTATTACCAACATATTTTACGTGGAATCTGCTTAGCGGAAGAGGAAACATCTAAACAAACTCTGAAGTGTAGGTTACAGTATGCAATATTTGAAGAATGAAGATGTCTAGTTAGAAAGTATCTTTATTGCTTCCGAAATAAAGAGAGTATAAAAACAGGAATCCATGCCACGACTTATGCCACATGTGATTGAACAGATGCCGTGGAAGGAACTCAATGACCATATTCAAACCGTGGATCATTACCATCGATTATTACAAGAACTGTATCCATTCAATTTGGGTCGACAAGTGGTGTGTGTCTTAGTGACTTGTTTTCTAGGATTTCGTTTACCAGCCGATTCCTTGTGGACTCTTTACGATCAGTAATTACCACCCAATGGCCTTAAATGGTCACGAAAGACTCCTTTTGCTCAAAGCCTTGTGTTTTCATCTGGATACTTCTCGACCTCTACGGGAAAGAAAGATTCGTCAACTTTTAGCTACCCAAGACGTGTTTGACGATGTGTGTGTAGCTTGTGACTTACACCCCCATTGGACAGATGTCCGTGCCTGGAAAGAATGGGATTTTGAGGCTTGGACCCAAGAAGTGGCCCAGTATGCACGAGAGTTGTTCAAGGAAAAAAGTCACTTTTCAACCTGTGTTAGTGACGGTGCCAGAAGAAGAACTCGTCACCCAGGACAGGACTGTTGTGGACATGCCTGAAAGACCCTTTCGGGAGGACACTTGTGTGACCTTACCCCCTATAGAACTGGTCAGAACCTTACCCAAAACATGTTGTACAGACACTTGTTTCTATTCCACATTGATAATTTCGATGTGCTTTTTATCGTTGTACTTAAGCCTTTGGCATTTATGTATTTTTGTCTTTCGTATTCATGTTTAAAACATTCAATAAACGTATCCTGAAAAAAGTATATAAACTCTTGTCTTGTTTGTTTTCGTGTCACAAGTGACATTCCTAACACTATGGCTACTTCTGCTGTCTCTGCTCCCTCTTCCTCTACTGTCAAAGTCATCGACAAACACTTAGATCGTGCCAGCTGGGAGGCTTTGTATCTTCGCCATCCCTTTAACATGCTCATTGCTGGACCTAGCGGTTCAGGCAAAACCGAATTCGTCAAACGTTTGATCGAACATAAACATCATTTGATCGATCGTCCACCCCAACGCATCGTGTGGTGTTACAAAGAGTGGCAATCGGCGTACAGTCTCTTGCGAGAAAGTCAAGGCGATTCCATCGTGTTTGTGGAAGGCATTCCTAAAGAAGACGATGGCATCGTCTCTGACTCCCGTCAAACCCATTTGGTCATTTTTGACGACATGTTAGGAGAAGACGAAGAAGAAATTAAACTGTGGTTTACGCGCAAAGGGCATCACCGTAATGTCAGTGTCGTTTACATCACTCAAAATTTGTTTCAACAAAGTAAAGCCCATCGCACCATCAGTCTCAATGCGCATTACGTGGTCTTGTTTAAAAGCCCTCGAGATAAATCGCAAGTGCAAGTCTTAGCCAAACAGTTAGGAACGCCCTGGCTGACTCAGGCGTACGACGATGTCACCCAAACTCCACACGCCTATTTTCTCGTCGATTTGAAACCTACGACCCCCGATGATTTGCGATTTCGTACCCACTTGTTTCACCACTGGTGCCAAGACGGAGGGCCTGTCCTGTACACGTCTCCGTCTTCGACTTAATTTCACTCCAAAAAAATCTATAAAAGCCTCAGACACTTTTCGTCTGTCCCACACAGTTTGAACATGACGTCCCTTCAATCACATCTTCCCGTCAAATTGATTCGTACCTTGTATGTCATCAATCCACAAATACGAGCTCGTGTCTTAGAAGCTAGTCTCAAAGAAGTCCTACGATGGTTCACAGTGACAGCACGTCAATTACTGCAAGGGATCATTCAGATTCCTCATCAAACCAAACGCTTTTTTGATCGAAACAAAGTCGCTTTGACCGAACTGGCTGATCCCCGCATCGACACTCAAACCAAAAAACAAATCATTTTGAAACCTGGAGGGAGCGGTACTCTAGGAGGGGTCATCATTCGTTCTCTCTTAAGATGGAATCCTAATGCTCCCAAACTTCTTCCCAAGAAAAAAGAAGTCAAACGAAGCTCGAGGAAGAAGAAAAAGAGCCACGGTGGCAAGACCAGGTCCCCAAGGAGAAACGTGTCTCCAAGAACTTCTCCAGTGGCGGGACCCTCCTCTTACCAGACACCACCCCGCAAAAAGAAAAGCCCACAGAAGAAAACTAGTCGCAGGAGAGGCACTTCAACCAGGACGCAACCTTACACTCGCAAACCACGACCTGTCACGAGGGTGACCGCGTCTCCGGTAGCCTCAGGTTCAGTCAGTTCTCCGTTGATGACACCAAGACCTGAAAAGTACATGGAGACGTTGATGACACCAAGAACGTCTCCATTGATGACCCCAAGAACTTCCCCAGTGGCAGGACCCTCCAGTTTAGCGGCAGTGACCGCGGATCACAAAGTACCTGCTCCCAAAATCAAAGTCCAAGAGAGATCGGGCATGTTACAAAGTTTACTGGATTTGTCCAAGCAAGAACTGGCTCGATTTAGTCCGTTGCGTACCCCTGCACGACGTGTCATGCCTGTCCTCAAGTTGATACGACGTAAAGACAATCAGTGGCGACGCGTTCCAGTATATAAAAGGTATGTGACTAAGTAGGGGTATCAGTGTTTTTGGTGCTGAAGACTCAAAGATGTGACCCTCCAGAAAACATCCCTCTTCTAAAACCCAAGGAAAGAAAAGGAAAGGACTGCCTCCTCGTTTAGTCAAACATGGGGACATGTTATCTGTCCTGTCCAAAGCTTCTCCACCCCTACGAAAAAACTCATTCAATCAGCCTCCAAAGAGGTCATCGATACCGTGTGCGAATGTTGTTTGAACGTCTTGAAAGGCACGATCCCTTTGTCCAAACACCAGAAACAATGCTTAGGCAAGCATCGTCACGTTCTGCGCCAAATGGTTCACAAGAAAATTCCCATTCGTCAAAAGAAGAAGATGTTGGTCCAACGTGGAGGAATTTTACGCCTCTTGCTAGGCAACTTACTGAAAGGAGTCTTGGGAACCATGTTGGGAGGACTGGTGGGAGCAAGATAAAAAGGATCTCTGAAGTCCCAAGATCTCAGAATCTACCCCTGAATCCCATGGAAGGACGAAAACTAGCTTTAGTGCCTTACAAACGATGGATGGAATACCATCGTTTGCAAGAACAACGCACCCCACATTTACCTCCCAATCCCAATTTGAGTGAAATGTCCCAGTTACAACACGAACTGCAGTCCTTGATGGATCGCCAAGATTTGTCCGAAACAGAAAAATCGCAAAAGTACGGTCAACTCTTGCAACGACTGCAACTCTTTCACCAGAAAGCTTTTGACGAAACCGCTCTACCCACTATGAAAGATTTTAAGACCTTGATGAAAAGTCCAGCACCTTCATCACTACCGCCACCACCACCACTACTACCATCCCCAGGGGTCACCAGAGATGCTACCCCACGAAGACCTGAGGAAGAAGAGATACGAGAAGTGTTTCAAACACCGTCAGCAGCTCCCCTTTCTAGTAAGATTGCAGCATCCTTGTTGACCCCATCCCCCACACACCAACGAGAAGAAATGAAAGCTTGGGTTAAAAAGATGATGTCCACTCCTCCTTCGACAGAAGTGAAAAAGAAAGAAGGGAAACCAGAAGTGAAAAAAGAAAAGAAGACCAAAGCCATTCCATTGCCTCCTCCACCACCACCAATACCTTCGACTTCTGCTCCGGAAGCCAATCGTTTCCAAACCACCCTTTCCTCCCACCCAAAGTAGCATCCTCGATGAGTGGGTGCCTTATTAACAAACCAACAAAATGGATAAGGTGTTAGGCAGCATTTACTACGATCCCTCCCATCCTGAAAGGTTACTCAGGAGTTCAAAAATTGTATCGTGCTGCCAAAACGCGACTGAAAAGTCTCCGCTTACCTCAAGTGCAACGATGGTTACAAGAACAATCTACCTACACTTTACACAAGCCCATTCGACGCACGTTTTCCAGAAGTCGCACCCGAGCGGAAGGCATCGATCATCAGTGGCAAGCCTCTCATTTGGCCAGCTACAATCGCGGCTGCAAATATTTGTTTTGTGTCATCGACGTCTTTTCCAAATTTGCCTGGGTCGTGCCCTTGACTTCAAATCGAGCAGCGAGTTAGTGCGAGCGCTGCAACGGGTGTTGAAACAAAGCGGTCGTCACCCTCTTCGATGGCAAGCGGACAAAGGTACCGAATTTCTGAACCAAGCTTTCCAAAAAGAATTAAAGAAACGTGACATTATTTATTTTTACCACCGAGAATCCCGAAACCAAAGCCAGCATCTTGGAACGTTTTCAACGCACTTTGAAAGAACGCATGTGGAAATATTTTACGCATCACCACACTCTGAAGTACATCGACATCTTACCGCACCTGGTGCAAGCGTACAACCAATCTTACCATCGAAGCATTGGACGTGCCCCGTAAGAAGTGACTCCCGACAACGAAGTGATGGTGTTTGAGCACCTGTTTGGTACGTACCCGACGAGGGCTGTCCCCAAGAAAAGTGAAGTGTTTTCCATTGGAGATTGGGTGCGCATTGGCAAAACCAAACGCACTTTCGACAAAGGATACTTACCTAACTGGACGACCGAATTGTTTCGTGTCACTGGACGAGTGCATGGCCGTCATCCTGCCGTCTGTAAATTGGAAGACATGAACGGAGAAGTGCTCAAAGGAACGTTTTATTTGCCCGAGTTACAACGTGTCACCAAAAAAGAAGACGACGTGTACGACATCGAAAGCATTCTCGAACGCAGAACCCGTAAAGTGTGCAAACGACGTGTCAAGGAAGTCAAAGTACGTTGGAAAGGATATCCACCCAGTTTCGATTCTTGGATCGACGCTTCGCAAGTCATCGACTATAAAAAGAAGTGAGCATCATGCCCTTTCACACAGACACAGCTACGTCAACCACTCCTTCACCCAGTTCTTCTCTTCAAGATTTACAGAAACATCCCTTGTGGGTGTGGTGTGGAGAACGTGTGCCTAAAACGCAAATCGTCTTTTTCTGCCAAATCTTCGTGGTGTATTGTGTCATCGGAGCAGCCATTGCCAATTTGAGTTTGCAACAAGGAGACAAACAATTGTGGACCATTTTATTGAGCAGTTGCATCGGTTACCTGCTTCCTAATCCCTCCCTGAAATTCACCTCGAACGGGAACCACGGGAACCTTGTGTCCAGTGTCAGTGCCAGTCACCACTCCAATAACAACAATAACCCCATTTTGGGCGGAGACCCACCTCTGACGTCCAGTAACCCCTAGGATAGCCACAGAACTCTGGAATTATGAGCAAGAACAACCAATTTTACTTAACCTTACCCAGTGACAGTTCCATGGAGGTGTTTCCCAAGAACGCATTGTGCTGTTACACGGCCAAATTACCTCAGGTCATCCCATTAGATCACGAAGCCCATTGGGAAGTGGCTTTAGTGGAAATCATTCACCCGACCCAAGTCCTCAATGTCTTTCCTAATCAAAATTTTTTTACGGTGGAAGTTCATGACGAGCCAATGCAAAAGTACTTGAATACCCATGTCAAATATGATCACAAAACCTATGATGAGAAAACTCAAAAGTGGTCCTACCACTTGTTCATTCTCTCAGGCTATTATTTTAGTGGTCAACATTTGGTCAGCACCATTACCTCCAGATTTAATGTCGTGTTTCTGAAAGCTTTGGAAAGTGTCAAAAAATGTGTCACCATGGAGGACCACAAAGCAGCTCGTCGCTTCCTGATGAAATTTGACGGGGGTAAAATCGTGTCCATTTTATTTTGTCCTGAATTGTTTGACATGTTGGGCGGAGACATGGACATGAGAATGGCCATGATCAAGAAAAACGAATTACCAATCATTTACGACAACGAGTCTTTTAGCAAGTTATTTCGTTCCCCGGTAGAACTGAACCAAGGACTGAATCTGATGTTTGTGTACTCCGATGTGGTGGAGTATAACGTGGTGGGACACACCTCCGTGCCGTTACTGCGTGTCATTCCTTTCAAAGTGGATTCTGCCACGGCCACTGACGAGGAAGGTGGAAACACTTATCACGTTCACCGCGAATTTGTACATCCTCACTATTTGCCTGTCAGCAAGTCTTATTTGGACACGGTCAACATTGCTATAAAAGGAGATCTGGGACAAAATATTCCATTCACCAAAGGGAAAGTCACAGTGAAACTCCATTTTCGAAAACGGTTCTCTCACGACTCGTAAGTCATGTATCCAGTGTACCGAGGGGTTGCTCGACAGCGAGGACACGGTTTAGGAGATATGTTAAAATCGGCTTTTCGTTCGGTGGCTCCGGTGTTGAAACCGATGGTGACACGCGGATTGCACGCCTTGAAAGATGCGGCATTGACACAAGGCAAAGAATTTCTCCAAAATGTCATCATCGACAAACAAAACCCCAAAGACGCTTTCTTGAGGGCAGGCAAAAATGTCTTGCTGCAAACGGGTAAAGACCTTTTGGGTCGACGAGAAACACCTATAAATGCCCTGCACGCTACCAAGTCAGTCATTCAGCAAGGACAAGGCAGAAAGAGACGACGAAGAAAACACCCTTTCACCAGACTTCACACTTCTAAAGCTAGAAAGACAAAGAAAAGAAGAACCGTTCGAGACTTAGACGTTTTCGATTATTAAAATATTGAGACACAGAGAAAAAATGATGCACTGAGAGTCTTGCGCTTGTTCCAAGTCGGAACTGGATCTGTTTGCCATGCCACCGACCATGATGACGACGCAAAAATCCCAGTAGGTGGAATTTCATCCCGTCTCCTCTTTGACGGATTCTGCTCCCATCGAGTTTGACATCAAAGGTCAACCCGAAGATTACATCGATCTGAATAGCAGTTACCTGTATTTGAAAGTCAAAGTGATCAAAACGGACAACACCAATCCTGGAGCCAATGATAGGGTAGCGCGGGTCAACAATTTCATGCATTCCTTGTTCAGCGAAGTGGACTTGTTCTTGAATAACAAACTGGTCAGCAGCAGCATGGATACTTACCCGTATCGCGCCTACCTGGAAAATCTCTTGACGTACGGAAAAGAAGCCAAGAATACTCATCTGGATGCTTGCGTGGTATGGAAACCTGACACAGCGGGTGATAACACGTTTAACGATACAGCCCTCACAGCAGATGACGATCCTCACAATGTGGGGTTTAACACACGTAGAAATAAAATTCTGCAAGGACGTAGTTTAGAACTGATGGATTTGGACATGTGGTTACAAGAAAATTATTTACTGAACGGAGTGGATATTCGCCTGAGACTGAATCGTAGCAGTACCGCTTTCCATTTGTTGGCCCATGCTAACGAGTACAAAACCATCATCCAAGAAACCAGGCTCTACGTGCGACGCGTGGAAGTGTTACCCAAAGTGGGAAACGACATCAGTCAAACGTTGAGCAGAACCACCTCCAAGTATCCCATACGACGCGTGGAAGTAAAAACGTTCACCATTCCTGCTGGACAGCGATCCATGATCGAAGATCATCTGTTCCAAGGTCAGTTACCCAAGCGTTTGATCCTTGGTATCGTCAAGAATTCAGCCTTCAACGGAGTCCACAACGAACATCCTTTCTTGTTTCATCATTACAACGTAGCCAAGATCGAAGTCAGTCGCGATGGCAAGACACTGTGTACCCGACCGTTTGAGCCTAAGTTTGGTGAGAGAAATTACTTGAGGTCGTACTTGTCCCTGTACGAAGCCACCGGACAGTTAGGAACCAACACCAGTCACGGCATATCGTACGAGGATTATACAGGAGGCTACGCTTTGTGGGCGTTTGATTTCACTCCAGACCAAGGCAGCGACGAGGGACATTTCCACCCTATAAAATCCGGCCAGATTCGTGTGGAACTTCAGTTTACTAATCCTCTACCTGACACAGTGAACGTCCTCCTGTATGCAGAATTTGACAATACCATAGAAATCAACAGTTTGAGAGAAGTCATTCTAGATTATTAGAAGCCATGGAAGACTGTTATCCCTCTTTACCTAGTGGAGAAACTTTGGACATGGAATGTGAGGAGACCGTGGAAGAAGAAGAATCCCAAGACAAAGACGAAGAAGTTATCATGATGAAGTCAAGATGGCCAGAACAAGAAGCCCATTTAGTCTCCTGTTTTGCCAAACACTTAGTCGAAAAAATTACGGAACTGATCAAGAAAAATTGCTATGGATGTCAAAACGATCATCCCAGTCAAATTCAACACAATAAATGCCTAATGCTGAGTCAAGAAGAAAAATTGGACGAGTATCTGGACGAAGCTTGGAGTCTCATCTCGGACGAAGTCGTGTTGCACCAGTGGTATAAAGACTTGCGTGAACATTCTTGTCCACCATTAACCACTCAAGAGATCCATCCTATCGAAGCTCTCCTGAATCAGAGTGAGGAGACGAAGCGAAGAAACGGTTATTTGTCAGACATTTTCAAGCAAAAAGTCAGGATCTAATTGATGACTTATCATTACCTGTGAAGAAACAAACAACACAAAACATGGATACTTGGGAACTTTATTACCTTTTGAACCACAGTTCGTACACTGCTTCTTGGAATCCTGTCGTCTGTGCTAAAGATGAACTCCCTCATCGCAAACCTCAAGGCCATCAAGCTTATGTGGTCAACACGGACAACAGTCATCTCCCATGAACCCACTGGGTAGCCGTCTACTTTCCTCAAGAAGGATGTGTGGAATATTTCGATTCGTATGGATTGCCTCCTTTGGAAGACGATATCATTAACTTTATGAGAAGAAATTCTCAGATCACCCGATTCAATAATGTGAAATTACAAGGCACAGATTCCTTGGTGTGTGGACAATATTGCGTGTATTTTCTGCATCATCGCAGTCAGGGCTATACCTTTGAAGATTTAGTGAATCAGTTTGATCCTCGTTCTTCTTCTAGAAACGATGGGAAAGTAGACCGATGGCTTTGTGACCATTATGCTTATCTTTTGTCTCAAGCTAGGAAACTTAGTGTCCATCAATGGCCTAATGACTTCCAATAGTGGAAATCACAATTTCATTCACAACGTTGTCAGCCCTGTCCAAAATAATGTGTGAGTTGAAAAAATGTTTGTAATTTGAAAAAAATGTTTGATGTTATATTGTTGGATTATTGTTAAAAATTTTAGAGTTGTTTGTTAGTGTTAGGTAATTTTGAATAAAAATGTTGTGTTGTGAAAAATATGCCTTTGTCTTTTATTTGACTATAAGAATCTTGATTCATGCTCTTTGACTTCTTACTATCCCTCTCATGACACCCATTGAACGTTCCGGCTCGAAAACCGTGGAGGGATGTTTTCCTTTACATCCGCGCTTTGACTTTAAGAACCGGGGTAGTTTCCAGTCTAACTATCCATTGTCGACTCATCCTCCTACGAAGATGTGCTCCAAACTAGCTAAGCTAAACGAAGCCTACGTGAATTTGCATAGGGTCAGACACAGTCTGATACCGAAGCCTGAAGAGATAGAGAATGTGAGAATGTTAAAAGTCACTGAAGACCTGATAGAAGAGCTCTTCAGAGAAGAAATGAACAGGGAAAAAGAAGAATGGACAGAGAAGTACAGACTTCAGAGACAGCAACAACAACAACAACAGCAGCAGCAACCTGAAGCTGACAGAGGCTTTGTCGATTGTCGTATCGACACCAAAGAGTTCTTCTTCTCTTTCCGAAGAAGCAGACCTATCGCCAGAAAGTCTATCCTCAGAGGACATCGCATTCTTAGAAACTAAAAAGAATGCCATAGCAAACAAAAAACAACCCTTTTCAGGGCTACCCAGTACTCTAGAAAAGAAATGACAATCGATTTGCCAATGTGTGTAGGTAGAGTAGTGTGAATATAAACACTGACTCTTTTCTGGTGTGATTGTATGTGTTTGTGTTTGTAAGCATTCACGTACGTTTGTGTGGATAGTAGATAATGTTTTTTGATGTTTGACATGTGGGAATAGTAGGTTTGGGGTTTGTTTATTGCTGCTCCGCGGATGTGGATATTATATTATTTTTAATGAAAATTGTTAAAATAGTAATGGGTAGTAAAAAAGTGAGCGAGTGTTTCTTTTAGGTCCGCGCGTTGTTTGGTCATGATCTAGGTAATATAAATTTTGTTTTAGGGGGATGTTTTCCTTCACGTCCGCGCTTTTAGTATAAATTGAAACTCGCTCTGCAGTCTAGCTACCCTTGTTGATTGATCAACACTAGAATGAACACCAGACTAGCTAAATTTCTAGAATTCCAGATGCACCTGGAATATGCCAGGCGCATACTAAATGAACTGGCCGCGGAGGCCATCGTCGAAGAGGGAAGGATGAAAGAGGAGGAAAGAAGAAAAAAAGATAAGGAGGAAAAGGAGAGAGGAAATTTCAGAATACCAGAGACAGAAGATTGGGATTCTGAAGCCACTTATCCCGCCTCTGCACTCCCAAGAAAAAAAATGAAAGGAGACTGGGGAAGAAGATGTGTGTGTGGTGCCAGGCCTGGAAGGTGCCATCTTTAACCAGGTGTCACTGGAGTTCAAAAACAAACAGCCCTTTTCAGGGCTACCCAAACCTTTAGAAAAGAAATAGTAATCGATTTGCCAATATGTGTATGTAGAGTAGTGTGAATATAAACACTGACTCTTTTTTCCTAGTGTGAGTGTATGTGTTTGTGTTTGTAAGAGCTCACTTACGTTAGTGAGGATAGTAGATTAATGGGTTCTGTAAGAGCTTAAGTTGATTTGTGTGGATAGCAGATTTGGGTTTCATTTTAATGCTTTGCGTGTGTGGATAGTAGATTTGTGGTTTGTTTATTGATGCTTCACGTATGTGGATAGTAGATAATATGAAATGAGAAAAGTAGGGGATGTTTTCCTTCACGTCCGCGCGTTGTTTGGTCATGATCTAGGTAATATAAATTTTGTTTTAGGGGATGTTTTCCTTCACGTCCGCACTTTAACTATAAGAACCCACAAAGTTCGTCATTCACACCATTCTGCAAAGAATAAAAAAGATGGCTTCGAACCACCTTGATAAAATGAAAAAATTGCAAGACGTCCTGGACAATTTGGGCATGATGGAGCAAATGTTAGTTAGGCTAAACGAGGATCACTATTCTTATAGTCCCCATCGAGTGAAGATGGAGATTAACAACTTACGAAAACTAAAGGAAATCATAAGTGATCTGTTGAAAGAAATAAAGGCGGAGAAGGAGGATGAAGAGAAAAGGATAAGGATGAGAGCATGGAACGAAAAAATTGAAAAAGAAGAAGAAAATGAGAAGAGGAAGAAAGAAGAGGTCGAGAAGCAGAAAGAAGAAAAAAAAAGAAGAAAAAAGGAGGAAGAAAAGTAAGAAAAGAATAGAAAAAGTGTAGGACAGAAAATAAGAAGCTGGTCGAGAAATAGAAGAAATTAGAAGAAGAAACCCAAAGGCCCTTTTCAGGGCCACTCATAGGTCTCGAAAAGATCTTGATTTTCAATTGCCTAGCCCATTTTGTATTTTTATGTTTTTTATTTTTTTATTTAAAAAAATAGAGACCCCCTCCCTGTTTCAATTTTTTGCCTGTTCCCTTTCCATAGACCGATCAGGTCTGGACCGTATTAAAATAGGGTCCCGACCCTATTCCATTTCCCCTTGTCCCTAGATAGCCCCACACAGTATTCTCATGTTCCATTCCCCTTGTCCCTAGACAGGCCCAAACTCTATTCCCATGTTAAATTCCCCTTGTCCCTAGAATGGATATTTTTTTTCTCCCATGTTAAATTACATAGTCCCCAGAGTGGATATTTTTTTCTCCTATGTTAAATTTTACATAGTCCCCAGAGTGGATATACCCTTTTTAACATGGAAGTCCCCTAGTCCCTAGGGTGTCCCCATTCACTACTACTGTGATTCATTGGGAACAATATACGTTTCGACTTGTTATAAAAATTTTAGGATTATTGGGGATTTTGTTCACTAAACTAAGCTCAATTTAAATTTTCTTTCTTTATTCTATTAAAATAAATTACTTTTGGTCCGGAATACTTTTAGATCCTGTGGATCATTTTAAATTTTCACTGTACAACGTGGAGGCGGGAAGAGTGTTTATATGCGAACTGGTTAATCGTTACAGCAACTGATAAATTTTGTAAATTAATTATTTTTTTATAAATGAAAATGATAATTTTCGGAATAAATAAGTACAAAAAGTCATAAACAACTTTGTTTTATCATATTTTGACTAAAAAAGGTGCAAGATGGGAAGTAGTAGTAAAGTGGGGCACATTAGGGACAATGGGACTTAGCATTATAAAGACCCCTGGGTCAGATTAGGGACAATGGAAATTTAACATGGAGAGAAATCGTGGGTCACTTTAGGGACAATGGGAATTTAACATAGAGTTTGGGTCTGTCTAGGGACAAGGGAAATTAACATTGGGAATAGAGTTTGGGCTTTTGGGATTTTTTTTAAAAAAAATTTTAATTTAAATTTAAATTTAAATGTAAATTTAAATTTAAATTTAAAAAAAAGGGGTAGGCAATGGAAAGGCTATCTCTTTTCGAGAAATATGGCTGGCCCTGAAAAGGGCCTTTGGGTTTCTTCTTCTTCTTCTAACTCCTTAACTTCTTCCACCAAGTCCTCACTTTTTCCATTATTCCTTTCTTCTTCTTTTTCTCCTCTGGCATCCAGTCTGGATGGCCCAAGGCTCTAAACTTTTCCTGGACTTTGATCCAATTCTCATTCATCCTCTCAAACTCTGTCTGTTTCTTTTTGCTTTCCACATCTTTTCTTTCTTCCCTCCATTTCACTTTAATCTTCTCTACTTCTTCCTCCATTACTTTTCTCATCAGATCTTCCCCTTTCTTCACCTTTTCCAATCCCCATTTTACATTTCTCCACTCTGTCCAGTACAATATTTTTTCTAGGAAGCACCGGACTTGGATGACATGATCCAGTGCTTCCTTCAGACTTCCCACTCTGAAGTAAGGTGGGTTAATGAAGCCTCTTGACTTACTGACTTCTTCTTCAATCATCTCTGCTATGATATCTCTTGCTGTCTTTAGGCCTTGAACTTGACTCGTTACAAAGTCTTTCATATCTCCATGCCTCCATTCCTCTTCTATTCTTCCTAAAACATATTCTACATCCATTATCCAGAAATAGATATCTCTCAATAAATTAAATAGAACTGATACTTGAGTCATTTTTGTCTCAGTTATTCCTTAGAATGGTTCCAACATCAAACTTTGTGGGTTCTTATAGTGAAAGCGCGGACGTGATGGAAAACATCCCCCTAAAACATAAAATTGATATTACCTAGATCATGACCTAACATCGTGCAGACGTGAAAGAAAACATCCCTACTTTTCTCATTTCATATAATATACTATCCACATAAGTGAAGCAACAATAAACAAACCCCAAATCTACTATTTACACACGCAAATCATTAAAACAAAATCCATAATCTACTATCCACACAATCGTACGTGAGCGCTTACAAAACCCAAACTATACTCTCCACATACGCTAAGAAACAATAAACAAAATCCATAATCTACTATCCACACAATCGTACGTGAGCGCTTACAAAACCCTAACTATACTCTCCACGTACGCTAAAAAACAATAAACAAAATCCATAATCTACTATCCACACAATCATACGTGAGCGCTTACAGAACCCTAACTATACTCTTCACCTACGCTAAGAAACAATAAAGAAACCCAGAATCTACTATTCCCACAAACATACCTTAGCTCTTACAAGCACCAACACACAAACACATACCCTCACACTATCTTAAAAAAGAGTTAGTGTTTATAATCACACTACTCTACCTACACACATTGGCAAATCGATCGTTATTTCTTTTCTAGAGTATTGGGTAGCCCTGAAAAGGGCTGTTTTTTTTGAACTTCATGGACACCTGGTTAATGGTGGCACCTTCCAGGCCTGGCGCCACATACACATCTTGTCCCCCAGTTACTTTTTACCTTTTTGGGGGAGAGAGCAGAGTCAGGATATGTCGCTTCAGAATCCCAATTTTCGCTCTCTGGGATTCGGAAATTTCTTCTTCTTCTCTCCTTTTCCTCCTCCTCCTCTTCTTTGTATCTTCTCTCCTCCTCTTTGTATCTTCTTTCCTCTTCTTCTTTATATCTTCTCTCCTCCTCTTCTTTGTTTCTTCTTTCCTCCTCCTCTCTTATCCTTCCCTCCTCCACAATGGCTTCCGCGGCCAGTTCATTTAATATGCGCCTGGCATATTCCAGATGCACATGAAGTTCCAACAGTTTCTCCAGTCTCGTGTTCATTTTTGGTGTTGATCAATCAACAAGGGTAGCTGGACTGCCGAAAGAGTTTCAATTTATAGTCAAAGCGCGGACGTGAACGAAAACATCCCCTAAAAAACATAAAATTGATCTTACCTAGATCATGACCATAAAACAACACGCCGACCTAAAAGAAACACTCACTCACTTTTTTATGCTACCCATCACTATTTTAAAATTTTTTATAAATCACTTCAATAGACTATCCACATACGCAAAGCAATCCAATCTAACCCCAAATATACACCTCAAACACCAAAAAAGACATCATTTTAATCTACTATCCATACCAACTTTCTTAACCACTAACAAACACAAACACACAAACACATACCCTCATATTTTTTTAAAAAAGAGTTAGTGTTTATTTTCACACTACTCTACCTACACACATTGGCAAATCGATCGTTATTTCTTTTCTAGAGTATTGGGTAGCCCTGAAAAGGGCTGTTTTTTTTTGTTTGCTATGGCATTCTTTTTAGTTTCTAAGAATGCGATGTCCTCTGAGGATAGACTTTCTGGCGATAGGTCTGCTTCTTCGG
Source organism: Sinohyriopsis cumingii (assembly GCA_028554795.2). Lineage (NCBI taxonomy): Eukaryota > Metazoa > Mollusca > Bivalvia > Unionida > Unionidae > Sinohyriopsis > Sinohyriopsis cumingii. The sequence continues at coordinate 65,000,848 of CM068833.1, read as the reverse complement.
AAAGAGAAGAAGAACTCTTTGGTGTCGATACGACAATCGACAAAGCCTCTGTCAGGTTCAGGTTGCTGCTGCTCTTGTTGTTGTTGTTGCTGCTGTCTCTGAAGTCTGTACTTCTCTGTCCATTCTTCTTTTTCCCTGTTCATTTCTTCTCTGAAGAGCTCTTCTATCAGGTCTTCAGTGATTTTTAACATTCTCACATTCTCTATTTCTTCTGGCTTCGGTATCAGACTGTGTCTGACCCTATGCAAATTCACGTAGGCTTCGTTGAGTTTAGCTAGTTTGGAGCACATCTTCTTAGGAGGATGAGTCGACAATGGATGGTTAGACTGGAAACAACCCGGTTCTTAAAGTCAAAGCGCGGACGTGAAGGAAAACATCCCCCACACGGTTTTTGAGTCGCAACGTTTAGTGAGTGTCATGAGAGGGATAGTAAGAAATGAAAGAGCATCAATCCAACATTCTTATAGCTAAACAAAAGACAAAGGCATTTTTTTCAAAACACAACATTTTTTATTCAAAAATCACTTAACACTAAACAACAACTCTAACATTTTTAACAATAATCCAACATGATAACATCAAACAATTTTTTTCAAAACACAACATTTTTTATTCAAAAATCACTTAACACTAAACAACAACTCTAACATTTTTAACAATAATCCAACATCATAACATCAAACAATTTTTTTTTCAAAACACAACATTTTTTCCACAGTCTCCTCACATTCCATCTTTAAAGTTTCTCCACTAGGTAAAGAGGGATAACAGTCTTCCATGGTTTCTAGTAATCTAGGATGACTTCTCTCAAACTGTTGATTTCTATGGTATTATCGAATTCTGCATACAGGATGACGTTCACCGTTTCATCAGGGTCTCGGTCTTTAAACTGAATTTCCACACGAATCTGGCCGGATTTTATAGGCTGGAAATGTCCCTCGTCGCTGCCTTGGTCTGGAGTGAAATCGAAAGCCCAAAAAGCGTAGCCTCCTGCATAATCCTCGTACGTAATACCGTGACTGGTATTGGTTCCTAACTGTCCGGTGGCTTCGTACAGGGACAAGTACGATCTCAAGTAATTCTTCTTGGTAAAGTCAGGTTCGAAAGGTCGGGTACACAAGGTCTTGCCATCGCGACTGACTTCGATTTTGGACACGCCAAAGTGTTGAAAGTAGAAAGGATTTTTTTCGGCAGCTCCGTTGAAGGCTGTATTCTCGACGATACCAACGATCAAACGTTTGGGTAACTGTCCTTGGAACAGATGATCTTCGATCATGGATCGCTGTCCCTTGGGAATGGTGAAGGTTTTCACTTCCACGCGTCGTATGGGATACTTGGCGGTCGTTCTGCTCAACGTCTGACTGATGTCGTTTCCCACTTTAGGTAACACTTCCACACGGCGTACGTAGAGTCTGGCTTCTAGGATTTTGGTTTTGTAACCGTCACTATCAGCCATCAGATGGAAAGCGGCACTGCTACGATTCAGTCTCAGGCGGACGTCCACCCCGTTCAGCAAATACTTTTCTTGCAACCACATGTCCAAATGCAAACGATCCATCAGTTCTAAACTTGTGTCGGCTCCCGTGATTCTCTTTCTTCGTTCTACAAATCCATCATTGTTGTCTTTCTTTTCATCAGTTTCCAATATTTCAAACTTGGTAGGTTCGTCAGCTTCCCATACCACACAGGCATTGAGATGAGTGTTCTTGGCATCTATTCCGTACGTCAAGAGATTTTCCAGGTAGGCACGATAAGGGTAAGTATCCATGCTGCTACTGACCAGTTTGTTATTCAAGTACAAGTCCACTCCACTGAACAAGGAATGCATGAAATTGTTGACGGGAGCTACTGCTTCATCGTCTATAGCACCTTCAGTCTTATCTAGAATTTTGACTTTCAGGTACAAGTAACTGCTATTCAGATCGATGTAATCTTCGGGCTGTCCTTTGATTTCAAACTCGATGGGAGCGGAATCGGTCAGTGAGGAGACGGGGTGAAATTCCACCCACTGGGATTCTTGCATCGTCATCATCGTTGGGGGCATGGCAAACAGATCCAGTTCCGTCTTGGAACAAGCGCAAGATTCTCGGTGCATCATTTTTTTGTCTCTTTTCTCAATAATCGAAAACGTCTAAGTCTCGAACGGTTCTTCTTTTCTTGGCCTTTCTCGCTTGAAATCTGGTGAAAGGGTGTTTTCTTCGTCGTCTCTTTCTGCCTTGTCCTTGCTGAATGCCTGACTCGGTTGCGTGCAGGGCATTTATAGGTGTTTCTCGTTGGCCTAAAATGTCTTTGCCCGTTTGCAGCAAGACATTTTTGCCTGCCCTCATGAAGGCTTCTTTAGGGTTTTGTTTGTCGATGATGACATTTTGGAGAAATTCTTTGCCTTGCGTCAGTGCCGCATCTTTCAAGGCGTGCAATCCGCGTGTCACCATCGGTTTCAACACCGGGGCCACCGAACGAAAGGCCTATTTTAACATATCTCCTAAGCCGTGTCCTCGCTGTCGAGCAACCCCTCGGTACACTGGATACATGACTTACGAGTCGTGAGAAAACCGTTTTCGAAAATGGAGTTTCACCGTGACTTTTCCTTTGGTGAATGGAATATTTTGTCCCAAATCTCCTTTTATTGTAATGTTGACCGTGTCCAAATACGACTTACTGACAGGGAAATAGTGAGGATGTACAAATTCGCGGTGGACGTGGTAAGTGTTTCCACCTTCCTCGTCAGTGTTCGTGGCAGAATCCACTTTGAAAGGAATGACACGCAGTAACGGCACGGAGGTGTGTCCCACCACGTTATACTCCACCACATCGGAGTACACAAACATCAAATTCAGTCCTTGGTTCAGTTCTACCGGGGCACGAAATAACTTGCTAAAAGACTCGTTGTCGAAAACGATGGGTAATTCGCTTTTCTTCATCATGCTCATTCTCAGGTTCATGTCTCCGCCCAACATGTCATACAATTCAGGACAAAATAAAATGGACAGGATTTTACTCCGTTCAAATTTCATCAAGAAGCGACGAGCTGTTTTGTGGTACTCCATGGTGACACTTTTGTCAACATGCTCCAAAGCTTTCAGAAACACGGCATTAAACCTGGAGGCTATGGTGCTGACCAAATGTTGACCACTAAAATAATAGCCTGGGGAAATGAACAAGTGATAAGTGGTGTACTTTTGTGTACGGGTTTTCTTGTCATATTTGACATTGCTATCCATCCACTGTTGCAATTGTTCGTCATGAACTTCCACATCAAAAAAATTTTGATTGGGAAGGACATTGAGGACTTGGGTCGGGTGAATCATTTCTACTAAAGCCACTTCCCAATGGGCTTCGTGATCTAAGGGGATGGCTTGAGGTAATTTGGCCGTGTAACAGCACAACGTGTTCTTGGGAAACACCTCCATGGAACTGTCACTGGGTAAGGTTAAGTAAAATTGGTTTTGGTGACTCATAATTCCAGAGTTCTGTGGCTGTCCGAGGGGTTAGTGGACGTCAGAGGCGTGTCTCCGCCCAAAATGGGGTTCTGGTTGTGGTTGGAGTGGTGACTGGCACTGGCACTGGACACAAGGTTCCCGTGGTTCCCGTTCGAGGTGAATTTCAGGGAGGGATTAGGAAGCAGGTAACCGATGCAACTGCTCAATAAAATGGTCCACAATTGTTTGTCTCCTTGTTGCAAACTCAAATTGGCGATGGCTGCCCCGATGACACAATACACCACGAAGATTTGGCAGAAAAAGACGATTTGCGTTTTAGGCACACGTTCTCCACACCACACCCACAAGGGTTGTTTTTGTAAATCTTGCACAGAAGAACTAGGGGAAGGAGGAGTGGTCGACGTAGCTGCGTCTGTGTGAAAAGGCATGATGGTCACTTCTTTTTATAGTCGATGACTTGCGAAGCGTCGATCCAAGAATCAAAACTGGGTGGATATCCTTTCCAACGTACTTTGACTTCTTTGACACGTCGTTTGCCCACTTTACGGGTTCTGCGTTCGAGAATGCTTTCGATGTCGTACACGTCGTCTTCTTTTTTGGTGACACGTTGTAACTCGGGCAAATAAAACGTTCCTTTGAGCACTTCTCCGTTCATGTCTTCCAATTTATAGACGGCAGGATGACGGCCATGCACTCGTCCAGTGACGCGAAACAATTCGGTCGTCCAGTTAGGTAAGTAACCTTTGTCGAAAGTGCGTTTGGTTTTGCCAATGCGCACCCAATCTCCTACGGCCAACTCTCCACTTTTCTTGGGGACAGCCCTCGTCGGGGACGTACCAAACAGGCGCTCAAACACCAACACTTCGTTGTCGGGAGTCACGTCTTGCGGGGCACGTCCAATGCTTCGATGGTAAGATTGGTTGTACGCTTGCACCAGGTGCGGTAAGATGTCGATGTACTTCAGAGTGTGGTGATGCGTAAAATATTTCCACATGCGTTCTTTCAAAGTGCGTTGAAAACGTTCCACGATGCTGGCTTTGGTTTCGGGATTCTCGGTGGTAAAAAAATGAATGTCACGTATCTTTAATTCTTTTTGGAAAGCTTGGTTCAGAAATTCGGTGCCTTTGTCCGTTTGCCATCGAAGAGGGTGACGACCGCTTTGTTTCAGCACTCGTTGCAGGGCTCGCACTAACTCGCTGCTCGATTTGGAAGTCAAGGGTACGACCCAAGCAAATTTGGAAAAGACGTCGATGACACAAAACAAATATTTGTAGCCACGATTGTAGCTGGCCAAATGAGAGACATCGGCTAAATCGGCTTGCCATTGATGATCGATGCCTTCCACTCGGGTGCGACTTCTGGCAAACTTGCGTCGAATGGGTTTGTGTAAAGTGTAGGTAGCTTGTTCTTGTAACCATCGTTGCACTTGAAGTAAACGGAGACTTTTCAGTCGCGTTTTGGCAGCACGATACAATTTTTGAACTCCTGCGTAACCTGCAGGATGGGAGGGATCGTAGTAAATGCTGGCTAAGACTTTTTCCATATTTTTGTGTTGGTTGGTGTGTTAATAAGGCACCCACTCTTGGAGGATGCTACTCTTTTTCTCTTGGGGTATTTTCTTATATTGCAATGCTTTGCGTGTGCGACCGGCAATAGGTGTTGAAGAGGAGGAGGATGTCTGAGCGGGGGATATCGGTTCTTGTTTCACTTCTGTCTTCACTTCTGTCTTCACTTTCTTTTTCTCTTGTGATGAAGAAGGGGTGGTCATCATCTTTTTAATCCATCCAATTCTGGAGGTAGGTGTTGTTGTTAACTTGCGTACTTTTTCTGGTGGAGTTTGAAACCCTTCTTCTTCTTCTTCTTTTCCTTTTTCTGTCTTGGTCACTGGTACTGGTACTGGTACTGGTGATGGTGCTGGACTTTTCATCAAGGTCTTAAAATCTTTCAGAGTGGGTAGAGCTGTTTCGTCTAAAGCTTTCTGGTGAAAGAGTTGCAGTCGTTGCAAGAGTTGACCGTACTTTTGCGATTTTTCTGTTTCGGACAAATCTTGGCGATCCATCAAGGACTGCAATTCGTGTTGTAACTGGGACATCTCGCTCAAATGGGGATTGGGAGGTAAATGCGGGGTGTGTTGTTCTTGCCACCGATGGTATTCCATCCATCGTTTGTAAGGCACTAAAGCTAGTTTTCGTCCTTCCATGGGGTTGTCAGGGGTCGATTCTGAGATCTTGGAACTTCCGAGGCCTTTTTATCTTGCTCCTACCAGTCCTCCCAACATGGTTCGCAAGACTCCTTTCAGTATGGGGCCTAACAAGAGAGGTAAAATGCCTCCACGTTGCACTAACATCTTCTTTTTTTGACGAATGGGAATTTTCTTTTGAACCATTTGGCGAAGAACGTGACGATGTTTGCCTAAGCATTGTTTCTGGTGTTTGGACAAAGGGATCGTGCCTTTCAACACGTTCAAACAACATTCGCACACGGTATCGATGACCTCTTTGGAGGCTGTTTGAATGAGTTTTTTTCGTAGGGGTGGAGAAGCTTTGGACAGGACAGATAACATGTCCCCATGTTTGGCTAAACGTGGTGGCAGTCCTTTCCTTTTCTTTCCTTGGGGTTTTCTGGAGGGTGACATCTTTGAGTCTTCAGGAGCACCAAAAAACACTGATACCCGACTTGGTCACAGGCCTTTTTTATACTGGAACGCGTCGCCACTGATTGTCTTTCCGTCGTATCAGTTTGAGGACAGGCATGACACGTCGTGCAGGGGTACGTAACGGACTAAATCGAGCCAGTTCTTGCTTGGACAAATCCAGTAAACTTTGTAACATGCCCGATCTTTCTTGGACTTTGATTTTGGGAGAAGGTACTTTGTGAGCAGCAGCCACTGCCACTAAATTGGAAGGTCCTGCCACTGGGGAAGTTCTTTTGGGGGTCATCAACGGAGAAGTTCTTGGTGTGATCAACGTCTCCAAGTACTCTTCAGTTCTGGGTGTCATTAACGGAGAAGTGGACAAACGTGAAGCTGCCGGAGACGCAGTCACCGCCGTGGCAGGTCGTGGTTTGCGAGTGTAAGGTTGCGTCCTGGCCGAAGTGCCTCTCTTGCGACTATTTTTCTGTCGACTTTTCTTTTTCTGGAGCTTCTTTTCTTTTTCCGGGGTGGTGGTGGTGTCTGGTCAGAGGAGGGTCCTGCCACTGGAGAAGTTCTCCTTGGGGACCTGGTCTTTTTCTTCTTGGGGCTTCGTTGGACTTTTGTCTTGGGTATAACTTTGGGGGCATTAGGATCCCATCTTAAGAGTGAGCGAATGATGACCCCTCCTAGAGTACCGCTCCCTCCAGGTTTCAAAATGATTTGTTTTTTGGTTTGAGTGTCGATGCGGGGATCGGCCAGTTGGACCAAAGCGACTTTGTTTCGATCGAAAAAGCGTTTGGTTTGATGAGGAATCTGAATGATTCCTTGGAGTAATTGACGTGCCGTCACCGTGAACCATCGTAAGACTTCTTTGAGACTAGCTTCTAAGACACGAGCTAGTGTGTGTGGATCTTTTTCTCGACTGATGCCATACAAGGCACGAATCAATTTGACGGGAAGATGCGACTGAAGGGACGTCATGTTCGCACTGTGTGAGACAGACGAAAAAGGGTCTGAGGTTTTTATAGATTTTTTTATGGGGAGTGAAATGAAGTCGAGGACGGAGACGTGTACAGGACAGGCCCTCCGTCTTGGCACCAGTGGTGAAACAAGTGGGTACGAAATCGCAAATCCTCGGGAGTCGTAGGTTTCAAATCGACGAGTAAATAGGCGTGTGGAGTTTGAGTGGCATCGTCGTACGCCTGAGTCAGCCAAGGCGTTCCTAACTGTTTGGCTAAGACTTGCACTTGCGATTTATCTCGAGGGCTTTTAAACAAGACCACGTAATGCGCATTGAGACTGATGGTGCGATGGGCTTTACTTTGTTGAAACAAATTTTGGGTGATGTAAACGACACTGGCATTACGGTGATGCCCTTTGCGCGTGAACCACAGTTTAATTTCTTCTTCGTCTTCTCCTAACATGTCGTCGAAAATGACCAAATGGGTTTGACGGGAGTCAGAGACGATGCCATCGTCTTCTTTAGGAATGCCTTCCACAAACACGATGGAATCGCCTTGACTTTCTCGCAAGAGGCTGTACGCCGATTGCCACTCTTTGTAACACCACACGATTCGTTGAGGGGGTCGATCGATCAAATGATGTTTATGTTCGATCAAACGTTTGACGAATTCGGTTTTGCCTGAACCGCTAGGTCCAGCAATGAGCATGTTAAAGGGATGGCGAAGATACAAAGCCTCCCAACTGGCACGATCTAAGTGTTCGTCGATGACTTTGACAGTAGAGGAAGAGGGAGCAGAGACAGCAGAGGTAGCCATGGTGTGAGAAATGTCACTTGTGACACGAAAAACAAACAAGACAAGAGTTTATATACTTTTTCAGAACACGTTTATTGAATGTTTTTTTTCAGACATGAATACGAAAGACAAAAATACATAAAAGCCAAAGGCTTAAGTACAAGAATAAAAGGCACATGATAACCATGAACGTGGAATAAACACAAGTGTCTGTACAACATGTTTTGGGTAAAGTTCTGATCAGTTCTATAGTAGGGGTAAGGTCACACAAGTGTCCTCCCGAAAGGGTCTTTCAGGCCTGTCCACGACAGTCCTGTCCTAGGTGACGGGTTCTTCTGGCACCGTCACTAACACAGGTTGAAAAGTAACTTTTTTCCTTGAATAACTCTCGTGCATACTGGGCCACCTCTTGTGTCCAAGCCTCAAAACCCTGGTCTCGGTGATGTCCAACATTTGACTCCTAACCAATCTGGTTTCTTCTTCGTCAACGACATGGTAAGTTACTTCAATGAACAATGAACTATCGATCTTGCCTAGGGTTCCTTTTTATATACAGACCAATACCGACGTGACCGTACGGCAACGTAAAGTGATTGGGAAGTCGCACTCGCTTCTGGGATACAATTTTATAGACTTTTTCCAAGGGTCGACTGACGATGTGGTGAGTGGGTAAACGTACAATCTTGTTCGGTTGATAGGTGGTCACTTTAAAGTTTCCATCCTCTCCCGATTGCAAGGCTTCTTTCAATACCCCAAAGTTGACCACTCGACTGGTACGATGATTCAGAGTCAGTCCTTTCACTTTGCACGTCGTGTGCACTTCTCCTTGTTTGTCCCGGTATTCGTAGCCATAATTTTTGGGACCACCACTGACGAAACTTAGAATCTTGTCGTCGGGATGCTCGTCTGTCCAGGCTCCTAAACGGTCTCCTTCGATGTCAGGGTGCTGTTGAATCGGGTGATGGATGTAAATGCAACTGTCCGTGTCAAAGTACAGGACGCGTTCTTCTAACAGTTCTAAAGCTTCGTACAATTTTAAGCGAGCATGAGCTGTCACGTAAGCCGCAATGATGACATTTCCAAAAGGGTCGTCTTGTACAAAGTCCAGATCTTCTTCGTAATTGACCAAGATCAAATCCTCTCGAACGACGTCCACGTGTTTCATGTATTTGGTTTTGTCGTGAATCATCTGGAAGTAGCGGGAAGGTTCTGTCAAATATTCCGTCTTGGGTAAACGCGGTCGTTGTGCCATTTTACCCCACAAGCAATTTAACATCACTTTGGCATTCGATCGCCTGCCTTCGTTTTTTTCGATGTGGTCTAAAGAGGTGCCTTCTTGTGCGTAGTATTTCTCTTTGAACTGTATTTGGTCTTCGGGAGTGTGACACCAGGAAGGATAGCCGCTGGCGTCTTGTTTCAGTTTCAAAAAGGCATCCACGTAGTCGGCGAAAATGCCTTTCTGAGTAGGGTCACCCTTGTGGTACTGTTGTGTCTTGGGAAAGTGGCAAATTTCGTACACTTCTAACAGTTGGTATCCCATGTCCAGAGCTTTGAACAATTCCACGCTGACCCAGGTTCCCGTCAAGGCCCGTTCTTCCTGGCTGTGATGGCAAGGTTGGTCTTGGTTGCACGTTTCGGCACAAGTACGGCACAAGGGAAACATCAGTTTGCCTTGACAATGGTGAGGTAAGACGGGATGGTACAGGTTCGTGGGAGGGAAAACTTTACACTTGATCAAGCCTTCGTATTGTCGAATGTTTTTCAGGTCGATGTGTTCCGTCAACAATTGCGGGTGCCCTACAGGAAAGCGACAATATTTGCACACGTAGGGATACAGCGAACACACGTCCAAGTATTTGATTTCTTCTCCTTTCTCTTCGTCGGCTTGGTACAGCAAACAGGTGGCATTGGTCCTTCCTCCGTACAAACTATCCCTCGGGTTCAGCGGGTCCATGAACTGGTAACTTTCCACGAGGCGTTTAAACTCGGGATCGGTTTTCAAACGGTGATCGTACTCGTGTTCCCACATTTCCACCACTTGGTATCCTTGCTGTTCTAACTTTAGGCGTCGCTGACAAGTGTCCTGGTACAAGTCTTCTATGGTTCGTTGCAAAAACTGATTTTTAGTGTCACGGTCAGGGTAACAGACGGGACATCCGTGAAATAAGCAACCGTTAAACTCGTACACGATCTTGGGGTTTTCTAAGTCCCAGCCATCTACCGAATACGTTCCGATGGTTTTTTCGCCTCCTCCGTTGCGGGCATGCTGAATCCATTTGTCTTCCTTGTCGCACAAGTAATGTAACCAACGTAGGGCTTTGACCGAGTATTGACGCTTGACATAGTGGGTCGTTTGAGGACTGATGACAGCCACGGTGTTTTCAGGCATGAATCGTCATCGGTACACTAAGGAACACTCTTTGGCAATGGTGCAAGCTTCTTTCAAAGGATCGACCCCTCCGTGTTCCATGAACAGTTCTCGAAATTTTCCACAGCAACGTCGTAAAATGTCCACGTCGGAACGACAATACTTTAACATTTCTTCCTGAAAGTCGAAGGGGTCAGAGGCATGAGCCTGGTACCAAGCGTAGAAAGCTTCTCGTTGTTCGGTACGCATGTTGTCGGGGTCGTAAGAGTGAGCCTCAGGTAAATGGGGTAGAACGGCATGTTGATTGGCTTCCGTATTGAAAAAGTGAGGAAAGTACCCTTTAGCCATTTCTGTCATTCCAAACGTTTTAGGCATTCGACTCAAAGGCATGGCCAAGTAACTCATCGAATCTTTAAACTGCACTTGTCCCACTTGCATGAAAATGATTTTGGCTCCGTTCAAAGTCACTTTAGGACGCTCGGTGCCTTGTTCCGTATAGTATCTCAAAAGAAACTGTCCATCGTATCTGGAGAAATTGTGAGCCATCACCGTGGCATGACGATGACAATCTCCGTAACGTTCGATGTCCTCTTGGCTCCACGTCTTGTCGATGGGGTCTAAAAGCCATTGGGCAAAATCGGCTAACGTGTTCGGTCCCCGAAAATTTTTTTCACGCCCTCCAGGAATCTTGCTGCAGTGAGGGCAATGACTGAAGATAGGTTCTTGAATGCACTTCTCGCACGCTCGATGAGCCACGCAGAAATTAGGAATGTGAATGCCGGTCTCTTGCATATATTCGAATCGAAAAAGATGAAATTGCCTTTCTTCTTGTGACCGTCCTCTTTCTCTGGTGGGGGTTGGTATTTTTGCACGTAGCATTGGTGTTCCAAGTCCACGATGTGGTGACAAATGTGACATTTTTTCTTTCCTCGACATACGTGTGCCTTGGCATTATTGGTAAGTATGCCTTGTCCACAGGTAGGGCACAATCTCAGGAGTTGACAAGCACATTTCTTTTGTGAACCTTGTGTTTTCAAATGTTGTTGGTAACAGGTAGGGCTGACAAACGTGCGCAGACAAGTCGAACAAGGCACTGGTTCTTCGCTCAGACAGGGTGGAGAGGCCAAACATCCTGAGCATTTCATTCCAAAATGCTTGTGTTGCTCTCGATTGTTATAACCATAGTCACATTTCTCACAATAATAAGCATATCCCAGGAATCCAGTGATACTGGTAATGGTATCGAAATGGTCATCGTGATGATAAACATGAATGTATTTTCCGTCCTTAAAATGTTGGCCTCGAAACAACAGAGGCCCGCGCATTTCTTGAGGGTGCACTTTCAAGGTGTAGCGTGGAGCTAGGGCATCTTGCAATTTTTGCATCTCAGGAATGCCACAGGGTGAGTCTTTGGAAGGCCTGTTTGTTCCAACAGAAGTTCTGCTTCGTTTCGTTGTTTGGCTCGGTTCGATTTTCGAATGTTCTCCCAGGTTCTTTTCCATTCTACCGTGTCGTTCTTGTTGGCATAGGTTCGTCCCACCACGATGGCACGGGCTAAGCACATCTGGTCTTGAGGGTTCTTAATTCGGACGAGACTCTTTTTGGTGTTGCGAAGGTCGTTCACCAGTAGGACCTTTTTGCGTCCTGTCCCTTGAGGAAGAGAGACGTGAGCCATTTTCAGTGTGGCTTTACCATCGGTGATGTCAAACTGGTCATTAGATTGTTGTACGTGTTGAATCTTGTCCATGACTTTGGAAGGGGTTAGTTCTGCGGGTCCGCTAAACTCGATCCAAACAGGGGATTTCAAACCGTCGTGATCTATGGATAGTGTCAAGCGATCGCCTTCTTTGGGTTGACATTGTCGCTTGAGTGAGGTGAGCAAAGAATCCCACATCTCGGTGATAAACCCTTCTGCTTTCTCCAAGGGTACGTCGGCCTTGAAATCTTTAAACTTCACCGTGTAGGTGTAAGCCGTGGTTCTAAATTTTCTAGAGGAGCGCTTTTCCGTCTCTCGAATGGAATAGTACTTTTCAGGGTTGACTAAGGGTGGTGAACTTGGTTTAGAGGGTTCGGATTCTGGTTCACTCATGTCCTCTTCAAAATCACTGGCATGAATTTGTGCCAAGATTTCAGCCCTGGTACGAGGCGATAGATCACGTTTCTGCCTCTTACTTTCTTCTTCTTCTTTCTTCTCGAATGAATAGGATCGTTTCATCTTGAGTGCAAAACGTCAAATGACTCAAGTTCAAACACCATAGACTAATTTATAGTCATGGCAAAACAGCGTATATAAAAAGGGTGTGTCTTGTCCTTTCACTATTCATTTCACTCTCAAACCGAGGAGAACGATGGAAGAGACTACCCAGATGGAACGTTTCGTCAAAGCTTTGCGAGGGGTCATTAGAAAATTCTCTTCAGACCAGCCGACGGACTACTCTCCTTCCTTTCGAGATAAGAGTCAGGATACTTGCTATATCTGTCAGAAGAAAGGGCATTGGTCTTCAGAGTGTCCAAACCGTCAAAAAAGAACAAAAACAGGGGCTAAAAAAGACAAAAGTCAAGATACCTGTTATTATTGTAAAGAAAAAGGACATTGGTCTCCAGATTGCCCAAAAAAGAAACAAGAGGAGTCAGAAGAAAAGAAGGATTCTTCAGAAGAAGAGAGGGATTCTTCGAAAGAAGAGAGGGATTCTTCAGAGGAAGAAAGAAGACAATTCTATTTAAAAGAAGCAAAGAAACAGGAGAAGAAAAGAAGAAGGGAAGAAAATGAGGAAAAAACGGTGAAGAAATTAAAAAAACAGAGAGACTAAACAAGGAGAAAGAAGAAGTCAATGAACTTTTAATTAAAGTGTTCTGTGGTGAATTGTGAATTGGATTTTAAAAAATGGATCAAAGAATACATGAATGATATAAGGTAAGTGTCTTTGAGTTTTGATTTTAAAATAAGAAGCTACACTCACGCACTCATACACAGACACGTACTATAAGGGTAAAATGGGTGGGGTTTATTTTGAGTTATTGGCAAACTGAAATTGTATTTCTTTTCGAGAAATGTGGGTGGCCCTGAAAAGGGCCTTTTTATTTTGGTGTAGGGGTGAGTTTAACCAATCAACTTTAACTGCCTTAAGCCTTTGCCACGGCCAAGGCCTACTTCTGATGATTGGGTTGAAATCACTAAGGGTGGTACGACAGGCTTAGTCACAGGGTTGGCGTGTTTAGCTCGGGAAGGTCGTATTCTCTTCGGTCGTGATAAAGAAGTCTGATACATTTGTTTCAGACTTCTTAACTCCGCTAAAATGTCCAACAGTACCGTAGCCGTTTGATTTTCACCCTCTTGTTTCTTTGCTGCTACTTCTTCTTGCTGTTGTTGCTGTTGTTTTTTTCTTACCTCTTCTTGTTGCTGTTGCTGTTGCTGTAGGAGAAAAGCTTGTTCCGCTTCCTTTTGTCGTTGCATAAATTTCTCCAATTCTTCTTTCTGTCTCTGTCTAAAATTCTCCACTTGCGGTAATGAAGAAGGTAACGAAGGTTCCGGAACAAATTCTTGCGAGGTAAGAAAATCCACAAAATCCCAGTGTACCTCTTCTGAAAGTAAGTCCGGGTTCCCTTGGGCAGTCTCCCCTGCTGGTGCACCCCAATGGATCGTTTTCTGAGTTTCCGTCATGTTGAATCACTGTCGCATAGATTGACTGCACACAAGCGCTAGCGAATCTATATAGACCAACTGACGTCACAGACTACTCTCTTCGGATTGGATGCGGGCTGACTGAATTTTGTAACGCGTGTTTGGATTGGTGAATGAACTCAATCCGTTTCAATCCTGCCTCTACCTATAAATAAGCGCAGTTCAGTGCATTGATTCACTTGTTCTCGTCGCTTCAAGATGTGGACCGATGTGCAATCTTCTACGCTTGTGTCTTCCATGATGTTCCGGACGGACATACCCATGTATGTCCGATCCAAGTGGACCGTTGTCCACAGGACAAACACCAGTCTTTGGATACGTAGGATCTACGTAGAAAGACAAGGATGCCTCAAAAGAGTCCTGATTTACGGTCCTACAGTGAAACGCAGCCTAAGGACAAGAAGAAGACCAATGCGGTACCCTTTATGTTAATGAAGACATTAACATAAACCCAAAGGCCCTTTTCAGGGCCAGCCATGTTTCTCGAAAAGAGATAGCCTTTCCATTGCCTACCCCTTTTTTTAAATTTAAATTTAAATTTAAATTTAAATTTTAAAATTTTTTTAAAAAATCCCAAAAGCCCAAACTCTATTCCCCATGTTAATTTCCCTTGTCCCTAGACAGACCCAAGCTCTATGTTAAATTCCCATTGTCCCTAAAGTGACCCACGATTTCTCTCCATGTTAAATTTCCATTGTCCCTAATCTGACCCAGGGGTCTTTTTAATGCTAAGTCCCATTGTCCCTAATGTGCCCCACTTTACTACTATGGGATTATTGCATCAACAGAAGTTTCAACGTTTCTTGCATACAAAGTATCACTAAATAATTTAATTTATTTATGATATGCTTATGTTTAAAATACAGTTAACCACTGGCAAAATCTTTTCATCATTCTTTCATTCTTATGTTTTCATTGGTGATGGATGTATCCATATATTACTGAGCCAACATAAAGTATATCTGCTGCAAGAAATACGAGCAGTTTGTGAGTTAGGTCAAATAAATGTAAGCATTAATGACATGACAATTACTTCTACCGGACGAAATCTGACACGACTCCATTCGCATCTATCTGAAGCAACGTATCCGTATTATCGTAAGAGAAATGATACACTACCTATGACGCATTGCTTATTCTGAGTCCCTTTTTAGTCAGATAAGGCCAAGTTATTTACAGTCTCAAAAATTTAATTTACTGCAATAATTTAGGTAATCCCAATGATACCGCTCGCTTATGTTACTGATAGTTGTATGATTCAGACATGAATAGGGTTGGTTGAATGAAAGACACATTTACAACAGTTTTTGGACTAGAGGTGGGGTAGGGTGATGTGCTGACGAGTGTGTCCATTCTCACTATATATATATATATATATATATATATATATATATATATATATATATATATATATATATATATATATATATATATATATATATATACATATATGTATATATATATACATATATATATATATATATATACATATATATATATATATATATATATATATATATATATATATATATATATATATATATATATATATAAAATCGAAAAACAACACAAACATCGATAAATCTGGACAAAGTGAAAGACAACGGGACAGAAAGACAGATAAATATATAGATGGGCAGATATATAGATTTGAAAATTGTTCATTTAAATATATATATATATATATATATATATATATATATATATATATATATATATATATATATATATCCTTAATAGCAAAAATAAGTGATATTTCTCATTTGAATAATAGCATAAAATGCATCTGTATGCAATGGATACAATTAAGAACGTTTTCTCTAGAACATTAATGATATATATATCTATATATATATATATATATATATATATATATATATATATATATATATATATATATATATATATATATATATATATATGTGTGTGTGTGTGTGTGTGTGTGTGTCTGTGTCTGTGTCTGTGTGTCTGTGCGTCTGTCCCAAAGGTCAATTTATCTTTCGATGAAATAGATCAACCATTTGGGTACATTGTGTTGATATATAACTGGAATGCTGTATATCTTGACGATAGATGCAAATTTTGGGAGAAAAGCAAATATAAATATTTAGAAATTAAACATTTGACAGATACTATTTACACTTCAACATTTGACAAACGTTATTTGCCCTTAACATTTTAGCTTTTCCATCTCTAATATGTTAATTAAGTGTTAAATGATACAGCATATAGACTTATGATCATTTGGCTAACATATAGAATATTGACAATGATGTACTTTCTTCTCACACCAGATCAGGATACGTACACATTGCCATCTCACCTCTGTGTGCGTTCGAGTCTCGGATTCGACCAATGTTTGTATGTGAGAAGGCTTGTCAGTAGCTTCTCGTGGGTCGGTGGTTCTTTCCGGTGTTTTCCCAGGTTCTTCCTCCACCATTAATACTGGCCGCCATGCATAGCCTATCGTGTGCTGAAAAAAGGCGTTAACCCCCATAATAACAACAACAACAATAACGTACACACCATAATCAATGTTCTTGCTAGAGTGCTAGAACATTTCTCTGTTAGTTTGACCGGTTGTTAGCATATGCATTAGGATCGATTCAAGAATAGTGTTCGGTATGGTTGTATGTGCTGCTATGTCAGGTCTAAATTATGGATTATTATTCAAACGTGTTTTGATAGGCATCGTATGTATTCAGCCATTGCAGACTGACACATGATAGAGAGGAGGGAATAGTGGCAGGTTTGAACTATGCAATGACAACCGTACGGATTATCAATGGCAAACCATAGAAGTTGGTGTAATTAGTGCTGACTTTGTAGCAGTTGTTTCGTGTTGTTGTTATTAATGTTAATTTAGTTGATGTTCAAAATTTTAAAGTGACAAGGATTTTACACAAATGGAACATACAGGGATCTTCAGTTAAATATGTTGGCTGAGATAGGAGTAAAGAGCATGATCATAAAACGACAAAGCTGGCTTTCCAGTGGTGCTGGTGCTACGATGCCATTCCATCCATCTACTGGACTCTCAATCCCGTGTAGATCATTCCCTTCATGGCTAGAAATAAAAAATATTTTCAGTGCCGTTTTGTCCGCGAGTAAAACTTCATTCTTTCTGAGAGAACCGCCCTCACATTGAAACACACTGACCCCCACCCACCCACCACACACACTCCAGGGATCTAAAACTGATCATGTAGATTTACGAATATAAAACAAAGATTAAATAATCTACATAGATACTTCTGAGAACACAGGATATAATTAGGGGGCCTTGAAAGACCAATGTGAGTACTACTCACTCAAACATGCTTGAATTCAAGCAGGTTGGCCACAGGCCGAAGGATTGTAACAACAAGCCCATGGCAGCAACTTTTGCATCTAAGACTGGAAATAACATAATGAACCTAAGTGCAGACAATAATGAAGGCCTACTAGAAGAAACTGGAAACCTCCTAACATGGAAGCTCCAAATAACAACAATGAGAGCATAGAGACGGTAGACATACAATGCACACCAGGGACTAATGATATGCACGACAAACAAGAGACAAACGTAATGCATTGTAATGCAACGAAAGAAAATACAACTAACGACCACGTGTCTATCTACTCGAAGTATTTATACTACCCAATAAACGTACCCAAAATTAAAACGATTATCAAATTTCAAGTGACAAGTGACTGTACATTTGTGTGTGTACCCTACTTTAGAATAGTATCCGGAGACCCTAAAAATACTCCCTCCCCCATCCAGCTCTGGAATTAGTTCTCCTTTAATTCAGGTATTTACTATTTGACGGGTTTCCTATTATTTCCTTTCCATACAACTTTGCAAAACCTCAGTGATCTTCTCTCCGTAGGTCTTGCTATTTATGTAAAGTTTTATAGTTGTGTTCTGTATTTTACTTTGAGTAGCTGTTATGGTCAAATTTCTTGACTTGTATTTATTTTTATATTTCATTTATTTACAGTGAGTGCATGAGTGCTTCTCTCTCTCTCTCTCTCTCTCTCTTACCAATTTTTCCATATACATAAATGTATTTCTTTCAGGATTTCGAATTCCTTGATGGCTAGTCTTTTTTGATGCTGTTGGAAAGTGCTATTTAGGACCTGTGGGTCTCTTGTTTTCCAGTTGCTCGTTTCCTTCTCAGTTCTTTTCAATTTGCACTTGTTCTCTTTGTATCTCCTCTACTCCGTTACTAATTCATTGATCATAGTTTTCCATATTTACTGTTTCTCTTTGTGCAGCGTTTGTATTTATTTTCTCTATTGCGAGTCTTATCGCTTGCATCTTGTCCCTATCAATTCTTTTTACATAAAGGAAGGGCAGTATTTCATCAAACGTTTTTTAATGGTCTGGCTCCACGGTCGAGAGGTCAATCGCCTGTGTTCCCGCGTACCAGCCGGACACGAGAATCTTTTCCTTATCGGATTCGGTTTAATAATTTTCTGTGTAAAATAAATGTTGCAAAACTGACATTTTGATGTATTTTTTGCTTGTTTTCATTGATTAAATGTAGAGAAATTATTATCCCAATCAATAGTTTCAAAGTATTTGATATAGTCAAATGTTCACTTGTTTAAATCCCCATCCACTAAAGATGGTGAGTTTGGTAGTAGTCAGATTGTAATTCAGAATGATTTCTATTCACATCGATTCCGTAGGCTTGCGCCGTACTTGTCATTGCCAAACCTTTCTCTCTGATCGCAACGGTTATTTCTGAACGTCTGCTTCAACATACAGTTAATACGCAGAGCCTGTTGTAACGTATTTTGCCGTACCGGCTTTTTGCTGGTCTGGAGGCCATCCGGAAGGCGGATAGTTTCATGTCACAACATTTTGCATGGATAATAATGGATTGCCGCCTAATCATCATTGTTTTATTATTCAGTATATAGCTCAATATGCACTTTTACGAGTTTAACTGTTTTAAAGTAATAATTTTCAATGAACAAATATAAAATTGTATTAAAAATATAAAACAGAAGCTTGACGTGTTCAAGATGTATTTATTTATTTTTTTATTTACCCTAATTTTAATACACTAGAATTAATTAAGAGTTCATATCATTCTGCTATGAATTATTATCAAATGTTTACCGTGGGAAGTTGACTCGTTCAGAAAATGGAAGCAACCTATACTATGCTGGAAGAGTCTAACGACACCTGTGACATTTTTTTAAGTACTATTGACGTCATCAGTTTGCTAAAATTTATCTGATAGCATGTTTTACATTTGGATAGGTAGAAAATGCATGGAAGCCTAACCTACATACTTAGATTCAATGTTCAGTTTTCAATGGCTGTATATAGTTGACTTAATAATACCTATTCTAACTCACATTTTAAGCACCAGGCTTCTAAGCAATATACTCCTATGCAAAGAAAGTTTTCTTTAAACAACAAGGCTTGCCAAGTAGAAATGAAGCAGTAAGGGGGCGGGGTGGTGGTGTGGCGCCACCTAGATTTTTCTCCTTTTTTCTTTGCCAACGAATCTGGGTGCATCCGAGCGCTCGTTTTCCACCTTTCTTTATCAACTGGGGCACCTCGGGGTATTTTTTGTAATTTTCCCTTTATCAAACGGACAAAAAAAGGCGGGGGTGAAACCATTTGTATATCATAGTAATAAACATCACCCTCTCGTAAAGGGTATATAAATTTAACTCAAACTACTAATCACCCTTCACATGCAATAAAAATTCTTCACTCAATTTATATCATGTAGCAATCCAGCACCACACGAGATTGTACAAACACCTATTATTCTGTATCTTCCCTATGTAAAGCCCATGTAATCGCGCGAAACAACCAGCAGCAAGTGACATATAGTAGCCCAGACTAAACCTTACCTTTGTTTATGTTGAATGCTATACCGCTTTTACGTTTGAACATATTTTAAAACCTTCGGTTGCTCCAATATATCGCTGGAGGTGAGTTAACTAGCTGGGCAACAATCTGATCGAACTGTCCGCAATGAGATTGGAAACATCATTTAAAAACTCGGGTCCGTTTGCCCGGGCAAGTGGAATGCATCCGCTGCCAGGTTATTTAGTCGTTGTGCTACAGCGCCATTGATAATGGTTTGGAAAATCGCTTGTATTTCTGCCTTACTTGGCATCATCATTGATACGCTGACTTTGTGATAACCAGCGAATAGGTCGTGTGGTCGTTTAATCACCGCGTTTGAGTATTCTTCAAACGATATTTAACAGCAACTGAGTCTTACTACACCCGGTCGGGACTATGATTATCGTCGGACACTGTTTGGCAAGGTCTCGTTGTGTTTGACCAGCGCGAGTTGTTTTGTTTTTATGTTAAACTCTTTGGGATGATGTGGTCGTTCAATTTATCTACTACTATGCTTTTAAAATGTCCATATGTCTATATTGTCTGCGCTGGTGCAGTACATGAGGGCGAATCAGTGACAGAAAGTAAACGTCTTTCAATCGCAGGAGTGTGTTCGATGTGTGTACGAAACAATATAAATATGTATCAATTACACATGTAGTCCACCTGAGGTTGGTTCAGGGATAGCCAGCGATCCACGGAGGTGATATCATATCGTTGGGAGCGATTCCATCACCGCCGTGGGTAACATACCTGCCAGAGAAATAATTACATGGGTATAAATACTTTGGCCCTGGGACTCGACTGGATATAACTAGATCCCAGTAATGTTAGGAGACTCGGTGAGAATCCAGTCAACGAGATAGATCTCCCAGGTTACCGACATGATCTTGCATACCGTAATTATGTTTTACCTGTGCTATCCATAACCATTCGTGTAATCATAGACGCGTTTAGCAAGATCAAGTCACCAAACACTCGAGAAAATCTTGCACGATGGTTAATATCATTTGCGATGCAGGCCAAGTTAGGAAAGGGTTTCTTATCAGTCAGCATGGTCGTTAGGTCATACCGTCCTCCAATACCATCTCCTTTATTTGTGGGTGTATGAATTATACTGTTTGGCAATCTTTATACTTCGTTTATTCGTTTTGATTGTTTTTCGATTGTGGTCGATTCATGCCCAGAGTGTTACTCCGTCCATCTCAGGGATTCTTCCTGAGCTTCCTTACTCCAAGTATGACGTTCTTGATATTTTGTTTACACTTCACGCTCAAATTCCTCACACTCTTTATCTGCTTCCCTAACCTAATTAAACCTTTGCCGATATGCCCACTTGTCAGCTGATGTCTTCTTGGAACAAACCGCATGACTTTGCCAGATTGTTGACGGGCCAAGCCCGTTAAATATTACAGCACGTGGTAACTTTTACTTGTATTGGCATGGTGTCTTCTTCTTAGACCTATGGACCTACTGGGCTCACTCGTAATTATTTTAATAGTCTCCGCTTCTGTTCCTGTTGGCGCTTATACTTTTGTACGCTGTTGTCTGCAGCGGTCTTCTCTTGCAGTTTGCGGCCTCTGAAACATTTGGAATCAGTCGGACTGTTCACGAGCGACATGACGTTTTTTTTATACGCTTCTATGACATCACTGGCAGACATTGCATATGATTGTTAAATTGATGCTATGAAACGCATATGCAAGTTCCAGTCAAATCATTGGTGAAAGAACTTTAACTGATTATTAGTAATCTGTGCAAACATGTCACAAAATTCACCGCATGTTTGGTTGGAGGTACACCAAATCCCAAGAATATGCCCAAGACCATGCGTGTCAATGAAGCGGAATATCAACATGTAATGTTGTCTCGGATCAATTTAGGCATATGTGCGTATCGGTGAGTCAAAAAGATTGCATCGGAGAATTTGTGCTGACCTCGTGCAAATATTTCATCGTGAATGACTTGCTTCTCAAGCATCTAATCGTCGCAGACGATAAAATTGTTTTCGTTTGCATCCAAATCATCAAATGTAGGTGCTTCATCGATAGTGGAAAGAAGATCAATGGTCATGTTACCACAGTTTCTCAACGATATTTTATCGCTCAACGCATTTTGAAAGTCTTTTAAAACATCATAGCACGGCTGATATCCGGTGGTACAATCACGTGCAACCGATCCCACTTTAGCCATCGTAAAGTCAAATGAAACAACAGTTGAATTTTACCTGATTCAGCGGGGCCAATGATTAGTGCACGAACTCAGTTTGGAAACATGTCAGCGTGCTTGGATGGTTTGGGTGTTACCTATGCAGAAAAGTCAATTATTCTGGAATCTTTGTTTCTGCTGAAAGCAGGTATCTATTTTCGTTTTCATGATGGCATTGAATAATATAGAATATCAATATAATACAATAATGTCTACACATTGTGTACATTGTTGCGCTAAACAAATACCGCAAATCTATCTGAACTCCAAACATGTAAAGGACGAGCAGCGATTACTGTAACTTATGTTTGATATGGAGTAAAGATTTACGTTTTTGGAGAGCAAGCCCGATCGTGGACGCAAACGTCCAGGGTTTGGTTTAGAAAATGTCGTCGGTGATATCACTGCTGCATTAGTACAACTACCGGGAACACCATGGAGTTATGATACCTGTGAAAGTTCTTTCCTGGATCCGATCACTGTTATCCTGGTACATGATGTCATATACGATTTCATTCTAGTAACCAACCAACGCCTGTTGAAACACCTGTGAATCTTGTGCAGGCTGCATGTTACCGACATGATCTTGCCTATAAAGCATACAACGATATATGTGGACGTCAACGCGTCAAAGTGGACTTCTTCCATTACCTGAATGCAATTTCAGGACCACGTGCTTGAGAAAAAAATCGCGATAAGAGTTGTATGAGGCATGAAGGTAAGATTGCACGTGGAGGCTCTCATTAAAGGCAAATACTACTGATGAACAAATAAGAAACACAAAGAGTCGGACATTATAAAAATATATTACAGTTCGATTGAATATTTCAGATGTGAAATCGACGTGGAAAAATTAGCAAGTGTGGTGAAGTTCACACGTGTTGTTGCTCGAACAAGATTGGGAAACATGCGTTGTGGTAAATTTACTTGGCAGCACCTAGAAAGATTTCACGTGGTTGATTTGATGTCCGAACATGAAATGAGGTTCGTAAGGCAGATTGATCGTTTCTTCCAGATGATTGTACCATTGAACGACAGGGTCATTTCCCTCACCTACAAGAACGCATTAACCATTGTCATGTTTCAGGCAGATACAAGGACGTGAAGTCGTCGACGCCAACATATTATGTATGTGTCTCATGCACAACCGAATGTATCTGTAAACATTAACCACTAACATGGTCAAGATTATTACAAGTGGACCTTGGTACAGAATTTCTCGTATCTCTTTCTGACTTGTTGACCAAACACCGTGCGAGTTCGGGCGGTACATGCAACATTCATGCTATTGTGTAACAATTTAATCGCACACCTGCGGAACGGTTATAGGGATATCAATGCGCGCGGAAATTGTTTTTGAGGTCGGTCTCGGAGTGTCAAACAATCTCGAACCGCAGTGCGATTTCACGAATGAGTAGCACTTCTTACATTAGACATAGCAGCAATAAAAATGAAATCACGTGAAATATTTGATTAAAACCAGCCAATGCGATTCGACAAAAGATTTGCACATCAACTCAGCAAATTATCTCAAACTCGGCACCATTACAACCACGCGGAGACATGTTTGTGTGATGTCCGTAAGTATCAGCAGAATAGAATGTGGACAACATTGTGCTACTGACCTAGTATTGTATGTAGATGTATTTACGATTTCAGAATGGATTGAGACTCTACGACAACAAACATTATCGTTTGGGGCCGTCAACTAGCAGACATCTTCCACGAAAGGTAAATCGTCCCAGCTGACTAATCGTAAATCGTTCCAGCGAATACGGAAATGATTTATCGGAGAGTATCCATCGTTTGGTATTCAGCAGAGATAAATTCACTGTAGTGCAGTAAACACCCATGAAATGTTTCTGGCACAGCATCATATTTGCAGTGTGTTGAAAGTCATGTCAGTCTCGAGAACATACCGAGGACAGTTTGTGTTTGAGGTTCGTTTCCACATTAACCCTTTGAAGACCTTTTCCTAACTTCTTTTTTTTTTTGGAGGCTTGTTGACCATACACATTCGAATACATTTTAGATCGCAGCCCCACATTGCTTTAGACTGACTTTTTATCCGATCATTCGTCTTTAAACTTACAAACAACCTCTCTATAGATGCTACTAAACAACGAATATTCTTTCAGATATCTGCTGGTATCAAATTCATATCCTTGTACATATCGTTGGTTGACATATGCATCAGCAGTGAGTCATTGTCAGAGTACAGCATCTTGATCCGATCCTGGTAAAATGGTTTGTCTTGTCATATTATAACTTATACATTAGAAGCCTTAACAAGCCCAACTAATGAAGAACCGACATAGATTGGTTTTGTTAGCTTCAGGTTGTTTTTTTCACCATTAAATATATTTCTAGTTTCAAATACAAAGTCACCGATGAACCTTCTAAATTTGTCCTGTTCATTCTCACGGACAAGATAGACTCGAATCTGTTTGCACAGATTCTTCCCAGTTTTTCGGAACACAGAACTGTTCATGAGCTAGTAAAAGTCCTTCTCAAACTTGTCCGTGACCTTTGTTGTCAGATCCGCATTCATCTGGAAATAAGGCGCCAACCAAGCTTCCTGGCAAAATTCAATTCTTGATGGATCGTGGTGACACACATACCCAGTTGCAGATACAACTTGAGCTTTCACACATGCAGTACCTAACTGTGTATGGTTCTAGGAATTGGTACTAATTTAGTGCATTCAGTGTATTTGTGGCTGGATTCATCACCGATCTGCACTTAGACGGGGATAACCACGCACCACGCATATAATAATTGCTGTGCGCATCAAATTAATGGTAACGGTATTCTAGATCAACTTCAAAGAAGTATCCGTGGTTACTTTTGACGTTGAGATAGTTTATCTGTGTAAGAAGCAAAGCTTCCTTGGGATGAATGCAGTGCAGCCTACACAATGGCAGCTGTTGCGTCATAGAGTTTATTTATATTTAGAATTTTAATGTAACTGTTCGGGGCAGGGTGGTCATAATGGTCCACGTTTGGGGTGATGGCGCTTGCATATATGTGACTCTCCATTGAATCCCGCCACGAAGAGTTCGCTCAATGAACAGATGCTGGTCAAAGTAGCTGAGCAGTTTCAGCTTGATTTGGTTTCAAACGACAATGCATTCAAACCCATTCAGGGTGATGACAAGTAATGTACCGTACCTATCTTGTACACGTGCATAGCCGTATGTAGATAATTCTCAAATTTTATAAGGAACAATACATCGGTGCGCAGATAATGGTCGTGATAGTCATCCATGTTTTGCATTCGAATGAAGAACAAACCTTGTTTACAATGTCATAATCTTCATCTGAGATGCTTCCATTGACTATGATGAATTAAACGCTTCAATGGGTGTCAACTGAGTTTCGGCAACCTTGTCCCAGTAGCTCATGTACTCCTATGGACACATACCTTTTCTCATCTCCAGTGTCTTTTTATTTTAGTACAAAAACCCATAGTGGCCGCCAACAGTAACAAAAACTTGTAAACAGCCTCTATGAAATAAATAAATATGTCTATTTCAGGGACCTCATAGCTAAATTCCTTTGCGGTAATAGCTAAAATGTCCTTCAGAAATAAAGTCCTCGTACATAACCTCAGATGATCATCACTGAATACGATGCCTACAAAACTGTGTCAGACTGTCGTACGAACCCAATAATGTTAATGGTATTATAAATTTCATCAATGCAATCGGGTTGTTCATGTTCGACAACAGCCATTACTAATTTTATTTTAAGTTCGCGACTGTTCTCTTCTGCGTCTTATTATTTTGTAAACATTTTTTTTTAATATTCTATTCCTACATAGTTTAATTAATCTGTTCTTGGATATTTTCATCATTACAGCTAGGATATTCCCTAAAATCGTACCACATTTCGGACTCTTCAGATACCGTAAGCGATTTAGTCAGATATCCTATTTTTTCCTGTCCTATCTGATGTAAATTGTTTTCTTCTTGTTTTCTTCATAAGCCTGACCTAGTTTATTCCTTCCCATTTCAAAGGTCACTCACAAGTTAATCAATTTATCAATGTGTTCAGCTTTCGTCTCTAAAAACGTATATAACAAATATTGGTCCTCTTTGATAAATCGATATGGTCATTCAAACGATAAAAGCGATTGTCGCTTCTCGTTGGAAGTTTGATACCATTTCTGATTACCTCTACTAACACCTTCAAAATAATATTAGCGTCAATCCGATTATGTCATTATAAGCCACGTTACTTATTTAATATGAGAGTAAACCTGTCTATCTAATATGTGCTTTCTGAACCAGTTCTTTGAAATATTGGCACGAGACTAGTTGTAAGCATGTCAAGGTTTTCAGTCAACTAATGTATGCTGTCAATGTCACTTTCAGAAACGATTCAAAGATTACTTGTGCCACATATACAATATAGAAAACGACTTACAATCATCTAATTTGCATTCGCACGTCACACTTTTCCAGATAGACTAGGTAGTCTTCTTACCCATAAACTTGAATTCGAATCAGATATCTTGCCACTGAAGTGAAAAAGCGCTTGAAAATATGTGGTGAGCCCCTCCGTTTATGAGCTAATATCGATATATACGACACTATTATCCATGCATCCCGTATCGGTAAGCATTGCTAATAATTGTAGGCCGACCGGATATTTCTACCCCCTTCGCCAGAAATATTTCAACTATTTTTCCATATTAGCAATATTTGTTCTAATTTGGTGCTGATTAAATCAAAATAGATCATCCCTCGCTGAATTTTAAGGCACGTAAGATTGATCGTTTTGATAATATCTTCATCAGTTGTGGATTATGTTATCAAACAGCTATTTTTATGGCCTGATAAACACTGATCTACCACTGTCTTCCATGTAACAGCACACAGTCTAAAGAACGTGTCTGCGTTTTGAAAATTGTCATGGATTATTAATGCTAAAGATCGTGTCTTTGTTTCGTTTATTATTGCTTAACATCCACGGATCGCACATTGTACTTCGCTTTCTTGTCATATCATAGTCGGGTAAAGGCTGTGGCGTTGGGTCAGGACCCAAAGGAGAATAAAGCCACTGTCTGACACTACTGTTTGTATTATGTGCAACAAAAATAGTTATTTTATCTTTCTGTTATATACTGCATCCTTTTTGGCATAAAGTTGCAATGTTGAGTCACGTTAAAAAACAAAATGCTACTTATTAAAGCTGTCTCACTCTCTCTTTTCTTTGTTCAACATTACCGCCTAAAATTCCTTACCAATAGCTGATGAAAAGTGTTCTACCGTGTCACAAATGCAATTGCATTCTAACAAAATCCGTTTACTATAAAAACAAATAATTACAATGTCTTTTAAGTTGCGACTGTATTAAGTATCTGTTTTGTGTATGCGAAATTGTATTTGGTGTAAATAGAAGATATTCTTTAAATTATAAATCAACGTACTGAAGACACACTTCCAACCAAGTACGTTCTCGGTTAGAAAAAGGGTCAAATCTTGTTTCTACGTACAAATTTGCCCAGAAATGTGCAAAAAGCATGATTTGTAGAAAGGTCTTCGCTTTCACAATTGATGTTTTTTTGCGATTATGTAACGTGTCTGTCTTATCCGAGGCCTCGATTCCCCTGTAGAAAGCGCATAAAGAGATTTTTAATATCAAAATACATGTTTGAAAAAAATACTATCTGTTTAGAACCAAACATTACAAAATACAGCTGAATAAGAAGACACGTGTTTTCATGTAATTCTCCCTCGTACTTTCATTAGTATTTCAGACACGTATGTCAATAGTGATAACAAACTCAAGATCATGATGTACATGTCCAAAACAAACAAATCATTCCAGTTGTCTTCATAGGAAATAAATACATAAAATTGCCATTGAAAATATGTACAAATTCCTTGACGAGTTGCATCAACATTGCATAAATATCCTATCTGAATTTAAGGTCAAAACGCTCTGTTTGAAGTGAGGTTTATCACATGTAAATCTATTCAGTAGAAGCCATTTAAATATACCATCATTCAATGAACTATATCCGGCCCTTTTATATTAAACGTATTAGTTAAAACAGGAGACAAAATTAATAGAACTCAACACAGAGCCTGCTATAGTGACCTCGTATTACGACAAGCCTAATTTGGAACCTATTTGAATATTTATTAAATAGAAAGATAAATAAAGTTTTACACAAAATGCCATCTGGGAATCGGAAGAATGTTTAATAAAATGTCTTCTCGCCCCTGTACAAAAGCACAAAGCATCTTTGCGAGGTACTTTACGTTTCTAAAAGGTACAGTTTAGTGAGCTGTAAGAGCATTTTGTTAAAACAATGCATTTTTCTCGTTATTCACGAGAAAACATTACAATTTTTAAACTTTAATATCGATTCATGTTCACAAAGTACTTTTTAAATCTTGAAAAAAGAAACTATGTTAATAAGATAATAAAGGAATTTATTTTAGATGATGGGACAAATATATCTGACCAAATAGATATTTTAGAAGCACAAAAACAGTTTTATATGAATTGTTCAAAAGTAGAATTGCTCAGCTTGATGACGAGGCTACTCAAGAAACTCGAAATAGATTTTTTTATCACAATGTTAAACTTAGTCGAGATGAAAGAGAATCATGTGAGGGTCTGCTTACAATTAATGAATTCGGTATGTCTATAAACGGATGGAAAATGGAAAAAGTCCTGGCTCGGATGGATTCACTGTAGAGTTCTATAAATTCTTTTGGAAGTCTCTGGGGGGATTTATATGTAGATCAATAAATTACGGATATACTGTAGGAAAACTTTCAGATTTTCAGACTCAAGGAGTCATCACATGTCTACCAAAGGAGGAAAAAGACAGAAGATATTTTAAAAACTGGAGACCTATATCACTTTTAAATACTGATTATAAGATTGCTTCGGGAGCAATTGTAGCTAGGATTAAAAAGATTCTTCCATCAATAATCAGCGATACTCAGAAAGGATATATGAAGGGTAGATTCACTGGAGAAAACACCAGAATATTATATGATATCGTGGACCAACTTGAGAATGAAAACAGATATGGTTTATTATTGTTAATAGATTTCGAAAAAGCCTTTCACTCAATTAACTGGATCTTTGTGGAAGAAGCTCTACAATCTTTAAACTTATTTGATTCCGTTTGTAAGTGGTTTAAACTGTTTTGTAATGATTCTAATAGTTGTGTTATAAATAATGGACATATGTCATCTTTTTTTAGACTTGAAAGAGGATGTCGTCAAGGAGATCCCCTTGCACCTTATTTGTTTATCATTGGGGTTGAGATTTTAGCTATAACATTAAAGCAAAACGTGGATGTACGGGGAGTAATCTTTGACGCCAGTGAATATAAATTGGGTCAGTATGCCGATGACGCTTTTATTCTTCTTGATGGATCTAGTTTTTCTCTTGAAGCAACTATGAATATCTTGCAAGGTTTTTCTCTATTATCGGGACTTAAATGTAACATAACAAAAACAAAAGCTATTTGGATTGGAAACAGGAAATTTTCTAATGAAAGAATATGTCCCGAAATGGGCCTAATTTGGTCCTCTTCTAACTTTACACTCCTTGGCATAGAATTTTCTCCAGATTTACAACAGATGGTGGAAATTAATTACATGAAGAAACTAACAAAGGCAAAACGAAATACTAGCACGCTGGAGTCAAAGACATCTGTCAATAGTTGGTAAAGTAATTGTTGTAAAGACTCTTGTTCTGCCCATATTCATACATCTTTTTTCAGCACTTCCTAACCCATCAGCAAAAGTTGAAGCAGAACTAAATCGCACGTTATTTAAATTTGTATGGGGTGGAAAAGTAGAGAGAATAAAACGTGATATACTAGTTTCCCCAGAAAACGAGGGAGGACTAAATATGATACACATATTTTCATTCATTAGGTATATTAAGATAAGATGGGTTAAAAGATTGCTGGAAAAGGAAAATGGAACGTGGCAGAACTTAGTCAATACAACTATACTCTGAAATAAAAAGGATATTTGGAATTTAGGGAGAAGGAAATCAGAAGAATTTAGTAAGTTCATTAAAAACAGTTTTTGGAGATATGTAATTTTGGCAGTATCTAAATGGAAAGAAGAACCGCAAAGTCCTAACGAGTATCTATCTATGAGTATTTTAAATTTTGTCCCCCCTAAAATGGTATATCAATACAAATCCTGGACAGAAGCTGGTTTTGAAATTCTGAACGATCTAGTAGATGATCACGGTAATTTAATACCTTTTGAGATAATAAAACAAAAACTTGGAAGCGATGATTTCTTGAAATACTTCTCCTTAATATCCAGAATTCCTAAAGCATGGAAAGATGCCATAAAAAACCACCTAGTACATAATAATTTTGATAAGCAGGAGGATAAAATAACGAACTTGCGAAAACAAGATTCACTCAAGTTTGTTTACAAAGATCTTTTACAGGAAGCTAAAAGGCAAAACACTGCGAAG
Organism: Sinohyriopsis cumingii; assembly: GCA_028554795.2. Taxonomy (NCBI): domain Eukaryota; kingdom Metazoa; phylum Mollusca; class Bivalvia; order Unionida; family Unionidae; genus Sinohyriopsis; species Sinohyriopsis cumingii. Next base: position 64,970,426 of record CM068833.1, on the reverse strand, counting down.
CAAGAAACTTGGATGCAAGTATTTAATAAAAATATAAGTAGTGAGGAGTGGTCTGATATATATAGCCGGGCAAAATGCTATGCCAAGGATACCAAGTTGATCTCTTTTAACTTTAAATTAATCCATAGAATAATCGCTACTAATGATTTTCTTAAAAGAATTAACATATTTGATGACAACAATTGTACTTTCTGTAAGAGTGAAACTGAAAGTATTGAGCATCTCTTTTATGACTGCAGTATTACTTCACAGTTTTGGTACCGTTTTATTGAAGTTTTTGCACCTTTTTGCACAAATATTGTACATCTGTCCAAAAAATAAACATTTTTAGGAAGTGAACAACTGGACAGTTTGGGTAATTTTCTGCTTATTTTGGCAAAATATTATATTTATACTTGCAGATTCAATATAAAAAATCCTTCTGTTTTTGCTTTTAAGCAAATAGTTGCAATGCATAAGAACATTGAAAAATACACTGCTAAGGTAAATAAAAAAGAGGACCAATTTCTTCAAAAATGGACCTCAACAATGAACATTTAACTTGTCTCTGACTTGATGGTAAACAGGAACAAAATACTGTAATATCACAAAGGCCATGTCACCTAGATTGTGTGCCATATGCATGTGTATATGCTTGTGTGTGTGTGTTTTCTTTTGTACTTTCTCTGTAGATTATATTTATTATCCCTAGCTTATCTGATAACCAGAAATGTTTGATTGTAAGGTGACCCTGGGATGGTTCCCCGACCCATTGGTCAACCTATTACGGGGTTAATAAAAAAGTGACTTTTTAAAAAAAAATAATAAAAAGATAAAAATTAAAAACATGTTCACAATTAACCAGGCATACGATTTGAATAGAACGTGAAAGAATGAAGACAAATTTAAGTGTACCAGAAACGGCCTAGATATTCGTGTATCATAAATGGCTATCGAAATTTGCCAAGAGAATCGATGCAGCAATAAAGTATCATAGTCTTTTTCACCATTCAGAGGGTCTGTATTAGTTTGTGTCAAGAAAACATAATTTGTTTAATTTTAATTGGTTTGCAAGATAAATTCATTTAAAAAGTGTCCTTCAAAGATAACAATCAATACTTTGCTCAGATTTCTGATTAGACCGTGGTTTATTCAGCAATGCATTTGTTTTTGCGTGTGACAATAGTTTAAGCGGAATGGATAGCTCATAAGACTGGATCAGTTGCTGTAATTTAAGATAATCAGATCTTTCGAGGACATAGCTGGTAACATTATACCTGCAAGAAAGCCGCGATTTATTAAGAAAGGTATTTGAATGTACATGTGTTAGCAAGCACATGTGTTCTATCCCCCTGTGTAAAGGCATGTAGCTACAGTGCAGATGGAGAAAAGCAATCCCCTCAACTGAAATAAGCAATTTATTTAGCAAGTTCATGATGACAGAACCGGATAAGTGAGCAATAAATTGGCATACAACTTTTACGGAAAAATGAATTTCTCTTTTTTGTAACCAATGTATATTTCAATAAACGATTATTATGACATGCACAATTAAAGTAACAACAACGGGAGATTATGCATGAATGCTTATTTCAATTGAAATCTGTGAACAACAAGCAGAATCACTAAAGCCTCGTAAAAGGTTTGAACTATCTAACGTCTCTTATAAAACCAGAAGAATACACTGAAATGTAAGATTATGCAATATGTATCACATGACAAAAGTGACAATGTTACTCACTAAAGGCGGTCAAATAGAACAAAGCTGACTTAAAATTATATTGGGAAACATTAGTCATTATTATGTCGTTTTGTCGTTAGTTATGGCACTACCGTAACCGTGTATATTTCGACCACGAAGCAAAGGTACTGCCCATATAAAATCAGGACAAACTAATTAAACAAGGTATCAAATCCAGCTAGTGTCATCAGGCCAGTCCAATGACCTTTCTTGTTCTCTTCATCAGTGAGGTACTTGTTAATGTCTTAGCATTCACTGTTTCAAAACATTCCTCTTCTCTGTACTAAGACCAAAAGATGCAAAACAAGTACGCGTCCGCAACGATACGGCTCTGAGAAAAAACGCAATTGGAGATTAATAAATACATTTTTGGAAGCACATTGTTTCATCCCTTCATCTATTGTTAAAATAATGGCAGTCATTTAAAAAAGTGTCTAGCGATATCACTACATATTAAGCTTGCAAAGAAACAATGTTTTAAAGGAATAGATTATTTGAAGGAATAACTCTCATACAGAATTTGCAACAATGCTAAATACACTTGACGTATTTATTCTTATCTTTCTTTGTGTCTCGTTTTATCTGTTTATTTTTGTATTTATCTTTTTATTTAGCTAAGTGTTTCATTTGTATTCATCATTCCAGAAATTGTCTTTTGTATCGATTCCAACCATTATTACGACTTCCGTATTTGGGATACCTCGGATGTTATACTATAATTCACATTATGGATGCAAGTGAATAAACTCAAAGCAAATGCTCTTTATAGCATGAAATGTTTTTATTGTTGAATAGATATTATGAAAGAAGTTTTGAAGATGAATTGTGCAAAGCCAGGTTCAAAGGAATATGACGATTTAACTAACATAGTAAATTTACTCTTTTAGTGTGCACTAGGCTTGTGCAAAATATATCCTGAAATTTGTGATGTTTCGTTTACTTTGCTCTTTTAGCAGAGTTCAAAAGATCGGAGAGCATTACGCCCGAGACCCATTTAAATGTAAATCGGGTCCCTCCGATATTCTAAATGAGCTGACAGTCTGGCCCGCACAAAATAAACTTGTCTAATTTGCGCAGTAGAAACTTAGAGCCAGCTGACAGATTTTACATCCGGGCAATTCGTTCTTGGCCTGTGCACAAAAATAAAATACTTTGAGTACTGTAAGCATAACTTAGCATGTTGGTTAATTTTTCAAACATTCGTTGGTTTATCCCCATCTCTAATAATAGATAACAACAACGTCGAACCCAGTAGATTCTTAACACCCATGATACCCAACTTAACACATAATTAAAAGAAATAAATGATGAGAGGTGCCATTTATGCTGAAGGTTTCCCCCCCCCCCCCCACAAAATGACACGCAAAGAAGGTACAAGAACCATGCGTATTATGACAGTCTCCAGAGCAGGGGGTATGAGAGTAGTGAAGTGGGGCACTATAGGGCAAATGAGAACAAAAGAAGGAAAACACCCTGGTTACGTTTAGGGCAAAGATTTATAGGGCATATGAGAACAAAGAAAGAAAAAATCCCTGGGTACGTTTAGGGCAAAGATTTATAGGGCATATGAGAACAAAGAAGGAAAAACACCCTGGATACGTTTAGGGCAAAGATTTACAGGATACATGAGAACAAAGAAGGAGAAACACCCTGGACTTGTTTAGAGCAATGATTTATAGGGCAAAGGAGAACAAAGAAGGAAAAACATCTTGGGCCTGTATAGGGCACAAGGGGAATTGAACACGGGGGTATTGGGTCTGTTTACGGACAAGGGAAAGTGGAGTCTCATTAGCGTCTGACGTCACGGCATGGGAGATTGGTAACAATTTTGCAACAATGGTAGGAACAGGTATGCACCGGACTGACCTCAGTCGGGAAGATAGAGGGGACTTAGATTTATATAACACATACAGTAGCCAACATACAGTTACAAACACTTATACAACACTAAACATTCTTTTTTGAGACAAGAAAACAATTCTTTTCAATGCATATGTGTGGCCCTGAACAGTGCCTTTGGGTTTATGTTAATATTATTTCGTTAAAATAGAGGGCATATCATAGGTTTTCTTCTCTTCCTCAAACTTCTTCTCACTTCTGGGCCGTAAATCAGAACCCTCTTCAAGCAGCCTTGTCTCTCCACATAAATTCTTCTTTTCCAAGTGCTCGTGTCCGTGATCCTAATAATTGTCATTGATGAGTTCACATACATTGGTACGTCCGTACGGAACAGCACTGACGATACCTGAGTAGAGGATTCTACTATGTTGACACCTCTTAGTCTCATCCCGTCCCATTTAATTGGTTAAGACTTAGAAGTGACACCCTGGTTTTCTAATGATGTTTTATGCTTTGTGTATCCCTGCCCACCCATAATGTGTTACAAGTCTGTTTGTCTCCAAGACAAATAAAGATACAAATTTGGTCAGGGTTAGTCTAAGTTTTGTTCATCATATGATAGAGTTTAAATTATCCCAATAAAGTCTGGTCGGTTGTACTCCCTTCCCTATACCTGGGCTGGCATTGGGCCTGGTTTCTATCCTTCCTTACTTCGAACATAGGGGAGTACTATCCACCCTGCGGACTATTTAAGTCCCGGGGTAATTTTCCTTCCCTTTCCCCTGTTTTAATATTGAGTAGTGACTCTGCCAGAGTCATTTTAGTCCAATGTGATGTGTGCTTATGTGTGTTCTGTTGTATTATGTCCCGTTTTTCGTGTATGGACGGCTGTATCTTGGTCAAATCTTCTATGGTTTATTTTCTTATCTAATCCTGTCTGTGTATAATGTTGAATCGTATCCAAAAATATGTGTTAAAAATAATAAAGTGTCTATATGCATATTATCTTTGTACCATGAGTGTATGAGTTGCATTTTGTTATTTGTATCTAGTTTTTCTATATACCGTAGCATATTGTTGTCCAATTATTTTTGTACTGTTGCACCTTAGTACCTGAAAGAGGATTGAAATCTTCCATCAAGCGGACGTGATGGAAAACATTGTTTTGTGCTTTAAGCTTTTACTTGAAAATGCCTTAGCACCTGATATAAGGGATTGAAGTTTTCTGTGTTAGTCCTACATTTATCTCTAATAATTTCTCTTTAGAGTGCACGTTTATGATTGCATACTTATCAAGAGAGAGTTATTATTTTGTTAGTTACAATTATGATTTAGTACAATTATCAGGAGAGAGTTATTCTTTTGTTAGTTACAGTTATGATTTAGTAAAGTTGTATAATTTTCTGGTGTATGTTTCAAGTCATTTCATAGTTACTTTTGAAATACCTTAGCATCCAAAAACGGTCGAAAACCTCTATCACAAGGACGTGATAGAAAACATGTATATAATGTGTTTAAGTCTTTAGTTCTGTTGTGGAAGAACCTAAGCACTTATGTAGGGATTGAAAATCAACATCACGCGAGCGTGATTTAAACATCATATTTTATTCCGATTTGTATCATTGCTTTTTGTCATTGAATAATATCATATCTATATATGAGGTTATATAAAGAGGATTATTAATTATATTAGGGATATTCTTTTTATTATTGGGAAGATGAGCTGCATTCAATGCTGTTGTGTGTAGAGATGATTCTACGTTCGTCCACATCTTGTGACGAGAATAGGTGAAGGGAATGCAATGAACTGCGGTTATTTATAGGGGAAGAAAGGATCGAAACGGATTGAATTTATTCACCAATCCAAACAAGCGTTACAAAATTAAGTCACAACACAGAGTCAGTCTTCCAATCCGAAGAGAGCGGACTGTGACGTCACATTCCCTATATAGATGCGCTAGCGTCTGTGCATAGTCAATCCATGCGACACAGTTTTCAGTCATGACGGAACCTAAGAAGACAATGAACTGGGTGCACCGGCTGTGGAGAAGACAAGTGATGGTATAGCAGCGGCTACTCAAGTTAACACAAGTCTACTTGCAGAAGAGGTTGATTTTAATCGGGATTTTGTCGATTTTCTTTCTTCTTCGCAAGAATTTGTTCCGGTACCAGTACCTTCACCACTTTTCCTTCTTTACCACACGTGGATAATTTTAAACAGCGACAGAAAGAAGAATTGGAGAAATTTGTACAGCAGCAAAAGGAAGCAGAACAAACTTTACTTCTTCAACAACAGCGATAAGAAGAAGCAAGAAGGAAACGACAGGAAGAAGAAGCAGAAAAAACAAGGTCCAATAGAGAAGGATAATAAGTCAAACGGCCACGGTACTCTAATACATTTTAGCAGAGTTAAGGAGTCTGAAACAAATGTATTAGACTTCTTTATTATGACCGAATAGAAAATAAGCATCCCTAGCTAAACAACCCAACCCTGTTACTACGCCTGCCATACCGCCCTTAGTTATTTCTACGTAATCATCACCGACAGGAGTCAGTTAAGAAGTAGGCTCGGTAGTGGCAAAGGCTTAAGACAGTTAAAGTTGATTACGTCCCATTCCTGAGTTGTTTTTTTAGCCACCCACTTCACTAGAAAAGAGATAGTATATCAATTGCCAAAATCATTTAAAACTCAAAAGAGCCATATTTTATCCATCATGTACGTACGTGAATGTTTGAGTGAGTGCGTGAGTGTAGGTTCTTATTCTAAAAATCAAAATCAAGAGACAATTACGTTTCATGCCTGGTCTACTCTAGTACGAATTTTACAATCCAGTTCACAACACATTAAAAACTTCATAGGCTTCTTCTGTCTCTGTCTTCACTCTCTCTGGTTTTCTTATACTTTCTTCACTTTCCCAATTTTTACCTCCACATTTTCCTCACTTTCTCCGCATCTTCCTTTCTTCTCATGTGTAACTTTCTGCACATATATGGGTCCTTCCTTTGGGGAGGGTGAGTCTTCTTTTTCCTTTTTCGGAACCCCTCTCCTCTTGCTCCTGTTGTTTCTTAGGGCATTCTGAAGACCAATATCCTTTTTCTTGACAATGATAACAGGTATCATGACTTTTGTCTTTTTTAGCACCTGATTTACTTTTTTGACGGTCTGGACACTCTGAAGGCCAATAACTTTCTTCAGATATAGCAAGTATCTTGACATATCTCGAAAGGAGGATGAGTAGTCCGTCGGCTTGTCTAAAGAACATTTTCTTATGACACCTCGCAAAGCTCTGATCATAGGTTCGGACTGAGTGGGCTCTTCCATCGTTCTTCTCGGTTTGAGAGTGACATGAATATTGGAAGAGAATTCACACACCCTTTATATATTCGCTGGTCTGCTATGGATTTACGGTGACCCATGGTGTTTAAAATGTAGTCATTTGACTTTCCACAGTCAAGATGAAACAATCGCACAAATTAGTGAAGAAAGATGAAGAAAGTAAGAGGTAGAAACGTACTTTATCCCCTCGTACAGTGCTGAAGTCTTGGCACAATTCATGCCAGTGATTTTAAAGATGACATGAGTAGACTAGAATCAAGACTCAGCGATTATTCACCCAATCAAAGTTAAACCACCATTAGTAAACCCTGAAAATTACTATTACATTCGAGAGACAGAAAAACGCTCCTCTAGAAAACTTAGAACTACGGCTTACACGTACACAGTGACGCTTAAAGATTTCAAGTCCAACGTACCGCTGAAGAAAGCAGAGGGCTTCATCACCGAGGTGTGGGATTTTTTGTTAACCACTCTGAAACGCCAATCTGAAGCCAAAGAAAACGATCGCATGAGACTTTTCATTCATCACGAAAGTCTGAAATCCCCCGTTTGGATCGAGTTTAGCAACTCAGCAGAATTGAAACCTTCCAAAGTCATCGACAAGATTCAAGACGTGTAACAATCCAACGACAAATTTCACATCATCGATGGAAAAGCCACACTGTTCATGACCCACCTCTCTCCCCAAAGGGACCGGACGCAAGGTGTGATTAGTTGACCACCTTCGTATCACCAAAAAGAGTCTCTCGTCCAAATTAACAATTCTCAAGACCAGATGTGTTTAGCCAAGGCTATCGTGGTGGGACGAACGTATGCCAACAAGAACGACACAGTAGAATGGAAAAGAGACTGAGAGAACATTCCTAACTTCTGCGTAGCTCATCGAGGAGTGTGCAAAAAATTCATCCAAGAACCTATCTTTAGTCATTGCCCTCACTGCAGCAAGATTTCTGGAAGAGGTGAAAAACTTATTCGGGGACCGAACACGTTGGCCGATTTCGTCCAATGGATTCTCGACCCCATCGACGAGACGTGGAGCCTAGAGTACATCGAACGTTACGGTGATTGTCATCGCCATGCCACAGTGATGGCTCACAATTTCTCGGGATATGATGGACAGTTTCTTTTGAGATACCATACTGAACAAGGCAACGAACGTCCTAAAGTAACTTTGCACGGGGCCAAAATCATTTCCGTGCAAGTGGGACAAGTACAGTTTAAAGATTCGATGAGCTATTTAGCCATGCCTTTGGGTGGAATGCCTAAAACGTTTGGAATGACAGAAATGGCCAAAGGTTATTTTCCTCATTTTTTCAATACCCGAGCCAATCACCACGCCGTTCTACCCCATTTGCCTGCGCTCACGACCACGACCCCGATAACATGCGTAGCGAACAACGAGTAGCTTTCTACGCTTTGTTGCAGGATCGCGCCTCAGACCCCTTCGACTTTCAGGAAGAAATGTTAAAGTAGTGTCGTTCTGACGTGGATATTTTACGGCGTTGCTGTGGAAACGTTCGAGAACTATTCATGAAACACGGAGGGGTCGATCCTTTGAAAGAAGCCTGTACCATTGCCAAAGCATGTTCCTTAGTGTACCGCCAACGATTCATGCACGAAAACACCCGGGCTGTCATAAGTCCACAAACAACTAACTTTGTCATACGTCAATAATCGGTAAAAGCCCTACACTGGTTACATTACTTGTGCGACTAGGAAGACAAATAGATTCAGCACGCCCGCAACGGAGGGGGCGCAAAGACCATCGGAACGTATTCGGTAGATGGCTGAGACTTAGAAAACCCAAAGATAGTGTACAAGTTTAACGGTTGCTTATTTCACGGATGTCCCGTCTGTTACCCTGAACGTGGCACTAAAAATCAGTTTTTACAGCGAACCATGGAAGACTTGTACCAGGCCACTTGTCAGCGACGCTTGAAGTTAGAACAGTAAGGATACCAAGTGGTGGAAATGTGGGAACACGAATACGATCACCGTCTGAAAACCGATCCCGAGTTTAAACACATCGTAGAAAGTTTCAAGCTGGTGGACCCCCTGAACCCGAGAGATAGTTTGTACGGAGGACGGACAAATGCCACCTGTTTGCTGTACCACGTTAATGAAGAGAAAGGAGAAAAAATTAAATACGTGGACGTGTGTTCACATATTGTCGCTTTCCTACTGGGCACCAGCAATTGCTGATGGAGCACATCGATCTGGACCAAATTCGACAATACAAAAGCTTCATCAGCGGCAAAGTCTTGCCTCGCACCCACTTGTACCATACCGTGTTACCTCACCATTGCCAAGGAAAACTGATGTTTTCCTTGTGCCATACTTGTGCCGAAATGTGCAACCAAGATCAGCCTTGCAAGCACACCCAGGAAGAACGCTCCTTGACGGGAACGTGGGTCAGCGCAGAATTGTACAATTGTCTGGACCTGCTATAGCAACTGTTAGAAGCATACGAAATTTACCACTTTCCAAGGGCACAGAAATACCACAAGGGTGACCAAACTCAGAAAGGCATTTTTGCAGACTGCGTGGATGCCTTTGTGAAACTGAAACAAGAAGCCAGTAGCTATCCTTCCTGATGTCACACTCCCGAAGACCAAAAGACATTCAAAGAGATATACCGGTAGCAAGAGGGCATCACTTTATACCACACTGAGAAAAACGAATACAGGCGATCGTTTGCCAAAGTGATGTTAAATTGCTTGTGAAGTAAAATGGCACAACGATCGGGTTTACCTAAGACGGAATATTTGACATAACCTTCTCGGTACTTCCAGATGGTTCACGACAAAACCAAATACATGAAATACGTGGACGTCGTTCGTGAGGATTTGATCTTAGTCAGTTACTATGTATAAGCCGACGAATTTGGAAATGTCATCATTGCGGCTTACGTCACAGCCCCTGCTCGCTTGAAACTGTACGCAGCTTTAAAACTGTTAGGGGATCGCGTCCGTACTTTGACACGGACAGCTGTATCTACATCGATCGCCCGGTTCAACTTCACCGTGACATCGAAGGAGACCATTTAGGAGCCTGGACAGACGAACACCCCGACAAGAAGATTTTAAGTTTTGCTAGTGACGGTCCTAAACTTTACGGCTACGAATACCGAGACAAACAAGGAGAAGTGTACGCCGAGTGTAGAGTGAAAGGATTGACTCTCAATTATCGCACCGGTAGAGTGGTAAACTTTGGAGTATTGAAAGAAGCCTTGTAGTCTGGAGAGGATGGAATCTTTAAAGTGACCACCTACCATCCGAACAAGATTGTATGTTTACCCACTCACCAAATCGTGAGTTGACTCTTGGAAAAAGTCTATCAAGTCGTGTACCAGAAGCGAGTGGGTCTTACCAATCACTTCACTTTGCCGTATGGACATGTCGGTTTAACGAATTGGTTGTAAGAGGATAACCACCAACAAGAAGGATGACTTCACCACAGCGAGAATCGAATGAGAAACCCAATGAGAACTCCAGGTTCAAACCCTACCATTTTCCGGTCTTCTTGCCTGACTATTGCGATTGTGCCCGTCGATTGGAAACGTTTCAGAAATTGCCCACGGATAGATATTGATTGCCTGCTTCGAATGTACCTACTACTTCGGTCACAAAGGTAAACGAGGCTATTGGCCATGAACCAGTGATTCCAAAAGGAACATATACTTATGGATACTTTACAAGAGGACATTTTGGGCTTGTCTGAGGAGTTGAGAGAACGGTTTTACCGAGAACTGGTCAAAATTCAAGTGAAACGTAAAGAACAATTGTATCCGTTACGTAACCGATGTTTAAACCACTGGTACCTGAATGATATAAAAGGACATATTCAGATGAAAGTGTTCCAGTGGTCAGACATTGTTAAACTACACGTGGTCGAGAAGGATTGGTTTGTTACTCCTGTTTGTATATACTACAAGGTACACTTACTGCAACGAATTTCAGAGGAAGAGTTAGAGAGTTACCAAAATATTATACACAACGTCAATTTAGTGGAAGAGGAGACTTCTGAACGGTGTCTTTTGATGTGCAAGTTAGTGACTTAACTATTTAGATTCGCATCTGGAGTAAAATCATCTCTGTGCAAAAAGTGCACTTATTGATTCAGACAAAAAGAGGTATTAAAACACACTACCATGCCACAAATTTTATCAGAAGGGATTCAACAGGTTTCGTGGAAGGAAATAAATGACACTAGTCAGACAGTGGAAGATTACGAACACTTATTACGATAAGTATGTGTGTGTGTGTGCTTATGAGCTCACGTACGTTTGTGTGGATCGTAAAATATTGGGGCTTGTAAGCGCTCACGTACGTTTGTGTGGATAGTAGAGTGTGTGGTTGTTTAACTTTCCTTCTGTGTGGATAGTATAATTGTCGTTTTGTTTGGCTTCTTCGCATGTGTAGATAGTATATTGTGGTTATGTTTTGCTTCTTCCCGTGTGTGGATAGTAGATCTTGTTGTTATGTTTTTGCTTCTTCGCGTGTGTGGATAGTAGATTTTGGGTTTAAGTTTGCTTCTTTCGCGTGTGTGGATAGCATATTTTGGTTAAAGAGAGAGAGGAATGAGACAATAAAAAAGAAGGGTTTGAGAGGCTAGACTGAATGAAAGTCTATGAAAAATTCAGAGTCATTGGCCATCCTGACTGGATGCCAGAAAATGAAGAAAAGAAGAAGATAGGAATATTTGTAAAGATTAGAAGATGGTGGAATAACTGGAGGAAGTAGAAGAAGAAGAAGCAAAAGAAGTCAAAGACCCTTTTCAGGGCCATTCACATGCCTCGAATAGAGTTGCTTTCTTGTCTCCCATTTTTTTAAAAAATGTTGTTTAAGTGTTTGTCTCTTGTCTGTGTTATCTTTGTACACCCGCTCTTTGCTCAGTACTGTGACGTCACCTCCCCTACTTGCAGCGTTGTTACCAGTCTACCCTACCGTGACGTCAGACGCTATAATACCCCACTTTCCTTTGTCCCTGTACAAACCCAATAGTCCCATGTTCAATTTCTCTTTGTCGCTATAGTGGCCTAGGGTATGCTAAAAAGTACTTATCGCTAAACAGGCCCAATGGGTCTTGTAATGCTAATTCACATTGTGGCTATAACTCTTTTCTCTAGGCCCGGGGGTGGGTGGTCTGTAATGCATTTTTCCATTGTCGCTGAATCGTCCCACTTCACTACTCATACCTGTTCCTACCATTGTTGCAACAGTGTTACCAATCTCCCATACCGTGACGTCAGACGCTATACAGACTCCACTTTCCTTTGTCTGTAAACAGACCCAATATTTCACATTCCGAGTGGCCGAGTGGTCTAAAGCTCTCTCCGTTATGGATCACTGCCATCTTACTTCTGTCTGCGTGGGTTCGAGTCTCGGATTCAGCCAATGTGGGTATGTGAGAAAGCTAATTTGCCAGTAGCTTCTCGTGGGTCGGTGGTTCTTTCCGGGGTTTTCCAGGGTTATTCCTCCACCAGTTATACTGGCCGCCATGTATAGCCTATCTTGTGCTGAAAATGGCGTTACACCCTAGAACAACAACCACATTTTCAATTCCCCTTGTGCCACATACATGCCTAGGGTGGTTTTCCTTCTTGTTCTCCTTTGCCTTATAAATCATTGCCCTAAACAAGCCCAGGGTGTTTGTCCTTTGTTCTCATATGCCCTATAAATCTTTGCCCTAAACGTACCCAGGGTTTTTCCTTCTTTGTTCTCATTTGCCCTATAGGGCCCTACTTCACTACTTATGAGTCATGTTCATCCAGGGCGCGGGCCAGATACATTGTACTGATTTGTACCGTATAAGTTAGCGGATAAAACCAGGTGCATTGCCCGCTTAGCCCACTCCTGCTCTGCAGTGATTAACGTCGAGAAGCCGTAAACTGTGCCAAATCAAGTGTATCTCAAAACAGTTAATTGCCAGAGTTCCTATTTGCTCATGTATAAATGTATTCTTCAGGGACGTTGGAAACTGAATAAAATGCATTGATTTGATTTCCATTCAATTTTCACATTTTCTGATATAGCAAGCAGTTTTCGCATTCTATCTAAATTGTGAAAGTTTTGGATGACTTTGCATAAATTCAATTTAAATATGATACGTGTAACTAATTCCATACAACATCCTGTAATGAATTTTATGCCACAATGATCTGGCGCTGTCATGAATCAAAGCGTCGAAATTTGCTCTATTCCTTCCTTATTTGTATCATTTAATCAGATGACAGCTGTGTAATATCTCTCGACACGACACCTGCCTCTCCGTTATCGCTCTACCTCCCGATGATCGTCACTCTACCAGTAATACTATAATAGCATAGAATTTATCAGTAGAACCCAGACATTCAGTTTCTAAGGTTTTATATATTCTTTTATGCGAGTATCGCCTTGGACATCGTGCAAATTAATCAGTATAGTGTTCATGCATATATCACAGTCAATGACGCTCACTTTTCACATGGATTTTGAATAATATATTTTGCTAAATTAAATAACACGGAATCGAAAGCTCATGATACTGACTGTTGCATTGTTTTATTTTTGAAAGCATTTTCCGATACACTGACTTAACTTCTTTTTCTCTTCATAGCTAAAGTTGAACAAATCTTTTATGATATACATAAAGGCGTACCTACCGCCTAAATTATGTAATATGAGTCCACATTCTTCTTCGTTTCCTTTGTGCAGGACGGTATTCATAACAAATATGTTTTAAAATCCCTGTCACTATGTTTCTATAGCTTACGGCTACATTTAGAGATCATATAAACAATTACACCTCTTCTTCCCCGCCTGCATATAACCGTGCAACTTCATTAATCTTTCCTGGTCTTAGCAAACTTTGAAAAATTCGATTATGTTATGCTATACATACTTGGCGCACCTGCCACCTGACGTATAAGATTTTTAATTCACATTCTTCTTGACCATTGTTGCAGGGAAGTACTCATATCAATTATGTTAATTTTAATTCAAAAAATGCTGTTGTGTTTTCAGAGCTTAGAACGAAATTTGGATTTCATATATCTAATTACACCTCCTCTTTTCCGCCTAGGTATAACCATACAGCATACTGTACAAATGGATGTACCCAAATTAACCTGATTTAAATACTGGAAATGTGCAACCGCTTGCCTTCCTTTAAAGCCGACCTCCAAATATTCACATCATGGTGTTTACTTTAATTCGTATTTTTAACTTGTCAGACACATGCCTTCTTAAAACGATCGACTAAATGTAATTCCTTTTCTCTAATTCATACTGCATGAGTAAGAAATTGAAACGTAAAAAATTATAATCAGGAAAGACTCCAAACACTTTAAATTAATATATATATATATATATATATATATATATATATATATATATATATATTATAGAAGCTAAAACAGTCATGTGCTAAGTTATCATTCATTGTTTTCTCAAACAAGCACACTTTATTTTCTGAAATAGAATATGGTTAATTCTCCAACTGCAATATTGATATTATAGTCCATTATGGAAAAATAGAGTGTATAAATATATATATATATATATATATATATATATATATATATATATATATATATATATATATATATATATATATATATATATATATATATATATATATACATATATATATATATATATACATATATATATATATATATATATATATATATATATATATATATATATATATATATATATATATATATATATATATATATATATTAGAGTCAGATTATGTATTACAGACGAATGACCAAATATCGTGTTGACTAAGTAATCCTCAACGCAAAATTCGGATAACAACATATACAAACACCTGACAAGATGAAACGACAACGGAACGCATTCAAATAAAGCATTTTAGAAAAGTGACAAATCATTAGAACTAATTTACGTGCGACCAAGCAACGCATTATGAAAGATTTAGTTTGGAATATGTCATTGTCATTATAAGTTTTAAAAATGTAAACTTCTTCCGAAAATTAAATTTTTCAATGATTTTGTTTAAATTTATAAGTATTTAAAATGATTGATTAAATACATCCATTCATTTAAAAACAGAACACAGCAATAGGACTGATTCCGTTTCGGCTGTTAAGAAAAGGATGAATAATTTGTCAAGTAAATAACATTGATATAAAAAGTTAAGGCACAATAATAAAGCAAGGTTGTAGGTCAGTCACCGCTCTAAAACATTCTTAGCTGTCAACAAGTTTAGGAATCTCCTAGTGAAATCCCAATATCCTACATTAAGATAGAAGTATACATGTTTACCTCCATTAATAATGATCTTAATATTTAATCTAACATCATAGACGAATATTAGCTATGAATTATTTTGTTTACAAAATAAATGCGACTGGTCAGGTACACCATTAACTTGATTTTGTAGAAAGGTCAGTTACAAAATACAGATATACATGACATATAATCATTGAAGAAAGCCCAGAAACAATATAAAATACATATACATAACATTTATATAAGGAAAAAGTTTCGAATTTTGTTATGAGATGGCTTGGATACTTCTTTATAAATTATCGCTTATGGGGAGGGACATATTAGTACTAGTGTGACTAGCATGTAGTGATTAAGCAGTGATTTGTCAGACATTGATAGGAGCAGAGAGTCACCAGTGTTACCAAACTGTAACGTGTGTGACATTTCTTAAAGGACTTTACAACTTGCACTTTCCTTATTGTTCCACTCAACCCGAGATGTTATTAATATGAAGTAATAAACTATTATGCAAGGGTGAAAACAATAAGGGTTCTCTTATTATTTTATCAGTCGTTAGATCACCTGGCCGTATGCGCATGCGGGATCATCATATGAACATATATTCATCGTTTGTCTCAGGTCATGCTTCCGTTCATTTACAATTGCGTGTTACCATTCTGGAGTCGAAATACTGGTTCTTGAAATATGGGTATCTCATAAACGAGGTCATTCTAATGAGGTGATCTGCATGTAATCGGCCCGTAGAAATAAGATTTCTGATCTGTTTTTTAATCAGCTAGGAATATATGCTTGCATCGATAAGTTTTAATAATGGATAAAATTCATACATAATAATGAGATAACAATGCATCTGACGGGTTATCACTCTAGAGGTCACATTCCTAATAAGATCTTGATGAAAACTCAGAATATATGCTCCGACGAGTTTCATAATGAGCGAACGTTAAGGTGATCATTCTTCTGATTAGCTCACCTGCTTGCGCCTCAAGAAGCCATATTTCTGCGATACGTTTATCAAACTTTAGATACGGGTTTGTGATATTACGATCTTGCCTCGGTTTGATAATATTAACGAGATGACCTAACATTCTGGTGGTCAGATTTCTGATCCAATTTTAATCATATATTGAATATACATTTATGTCACGAAGATCTCAAACCAGTTCAACGAGATCTATGCATGTTAATGAGGTGATCGAGCATATGAATAACTGACAGTGTAGCCATTCTGGAGGCCAGCATTCTGATCCTCTTTGCAATATTTACATACGTCAACACGATCTCGGAATAGTACGGCGAGGTCTATACATATTAACGAGACGATATTGTCTCTGATTGCCAGAGCTTTATACCAATATGGCAACCATATTTACTTCTGGTCTTATTTTGGTCATACTTGAAACGTCGGCTTATATCAAGATCTTTGATGGGTTCGACAATGAGCGAGATCCGCTCATAGCAATTGTGTAAACATTGATCTAAGTTGCTTAACTTGTTACTCCTCTGTGATCCGAGTTTGACCAGAACTTTAATAGTATGCTTATGTCAGCAAGATATTGGACTGTATAATTATCAGGTGATTTTATGTGCGACTTTTATTAGCCTGAAGCCCATGATTTTAATCCGAATTTGATGAACATTTGAATATGGACGTATAGAGCAAGCCCTTGCTCAGTTTTTAAAGCAAGCGGGGTTCACATATATCAAAGAGATTACTTTGCATGTGATTGACTGATCGTGTTATCACTCTTTGTCTAGCAAATGTATTATTACCAAAATCTGGACGAATTCGATTGTGTTCAAGGGAATGGGCGTATTAATTATGCATGCATTTTTGGACAATACCTGTCAGGATAAAGTAAAATAGGCAAACACTATATGATAGAAGATTTGGAATAGTTCACATAGGATGTTTTGCTGCATAGGCCTGCTTTGTCAAATGATTAATATATTATGTACTTCCACTGATGTTGTCAACAGCAACCATAGTAAGTCTAATCCAACTATAAGAATTGTTTACCTCCCGTTCACTCACGATTTCTGCATCGCACCTTCACGGAACCTATCCAGAACCTCGAAAGAGGAAATATGATCACAGTGACCTATTTTTCTTGGTTAACATGAGCTAATAGCCAAAATTACAGTGTATAAATTTATTGATGAAGCTAGATCAGAGGTTCGTTGTCAAAACTTTCATCGCCATCTATGGAAGATAAATCACACCTATTTGTTGTCTTCAGTTTAACATGGAAGATAAATCACACCTATTTGTTGTCTTCAGTTTAACATGGAAGATAAATCACACCTATTTGTTGTCTTCAGTTTAACATGGATGCTAATGTTTATATTTTCCTGGAATAACTTCACAACTGAAGGTATTATGCTTCATGTAACTGGCAAAGGTGTTCTTTGAACCATTATAAACCATAAACTAAAGCATACATTACGGCGACCTACTTTCTAGTAAGTTTATTACTTTATTTTTTCACGATTATCGTTAGTGTTAGGTAGTGTATATTTCCTTGCATAATTTAAGGTTTTGGCCTTGTAGATTCACTCAGAGTGTTCTTTGCATGATTATCGAAACGCAAATGGAAGGACACTAACAGTTACCACTATTCTTACACTAATTGTAATATTGTTAAAATGTTAAACCGAACATTCGTGTAAGTATCATCAAATAATTTGACCAATAGACATGTCAACTTTGTGGAACTTGGTGAGAGTGTTTTGTGGGTCAAACTTACGTTTCTGGCATTAGCTCATTTAGTCTTGCAATTAACTAGTCTTTGCTCATTCCAAGTATTATACGAAACAATATTAAAATACATTTCAGACATCACTCTCAATTATGAATATTTCTTTATTCATTTTTTGATTTTATGCAAAACTTTGAAAATGTAGAAACTATTTTATCTGATTAATGGCATTATTTTAGGTTATATTTATACCTACATTTTAAGAATATGGCGGTAGTCGTTTTAAATCAACGTTGCCAGCGTTTATTTCCTGCCAGTTTGCACACAAACAGGATGCCGAAGTAAACAAGTTTAAAACATATTTCGACAGTGCGTATCATCTTGAAACTATAATTGTACCACCAGCAACGCTTATTATGTTCATAAGCGTAATCAGTCTTTACTTGATGAGAAATGGAAGGTGGATTAATAAATCTAACGCAAATAAAAGTCCCATGATGATTCAAATGTAACTCATTACATAATATATTCCGAAAACATGACAAAATGATGAATATGCAGTTGATGTATCATACAATTACTGATCTGTCTGTCTGTGTGTCTGTGAGTCTGTCTCTTTATATATATATATATATATATATATATATATATATATATATATATATATATATATATATATATATATATATATATATATATATATATATATATATATATATATATTTGGTATTGTGTTTTGGATATTGTTCATGAGTTAATGCTATGTATATTTACTTTTTATATTGTGATTGACCTTTCATTATATTTTGAGATCATTATTGCTTGAAGGAAAACATGTTTGCTTGAATCTGAGTTCAGGACAATGGTATCTTCTCCTGGGAAAAACCTGTTAAATCTAATAATTTGTACGCTCTTGAATAAATTTCGACCTTGTTTACAACACAGAATGTTCTGGAAATCATCTTGACGGGACACTCATCTTGGTTTATTAGTTGTGTCTTTGTTTTTGTATACAAAGGTAGTCATGAATATAATTATTCATTCCTATCTGTGGCGTGCGGGTGTTTTTGTTATTACATTGTAATGGCTTATTATCGACGACAAAGTGATGATCGACATCCGTATTATAGCCCGGATCGAGCGAATATAAAATATATTAATTGATGGAATGAGTAGAGCTATGAACAGAGATATAGAATAGAACAACATGTACCCACGTTAACAAAATATTACAATTTAATCATTATGGTAAACAACATAAAATTGTACAAGCCCATCTGTGAGATTGGCCTCAACTAGATAATAAATTAATTCATTATATTAAACTGCAATTTAGTGTTGTTTACTTAGATACGGAAAAGTTTCAACACAAATCGAGTGTTTCGAACTAATTGTTCAGCATGTCTGCATATTCTGATCCAGCTGTTAACCACTCTCTAGATTCAACGAAGCTTGTCGTTAAAGTCGACTTGTACAGCCTCACTCTGTTCCCTTTGGCCTTTGCTCTTCGTTCGGATTCGTTAATCCGCCAGGGGCCTTACTATTTAATGTAGAAACTTTCCATTCGAAGTTCTGAAGTGGAATTTCTTACGTGCGAACGTTTTGATGTGGAGTATATTTTTCTGGTATATTGTTCTGATAAATGCAATACGCACGCTAAATTTATATTCGGCATAAGCACCCGAATGAATACATCTCTCTCTCTCTCTCTCTGTCTCATCTTATCGATCTCTGTCTCTCTGTGTTTCTCTGCCTCTCACTCTATCTCTCTGTCTGTCACTCTCTCTGTCTGTCTCGTTTACTAGTTAACTTCAGAGATAGCCACATTGTATTTTAAAACAGACACTAACTGATAATACGGTTTCAGATCACAACCTGATGTCGTATTTGCCTACATTCACGAGCTAAGTGTTTTATTGTTCTGATAGACAGAGTAACATATAACAAGGAAATGAAAGCATTTATTTAACAGTTCTATTTTTCATCACTAATTGATCTTTAACATAGTCTGTTCTCACCTAATAAATACTTACGTCCTTGCAGTGTGAACTATTGAAGACAATTAAATTCAGGTCATTATTTTAAGACTCATATAAACATAATGTATGAAATTAAGACTAATAAATTCCAACAATTATTTTCAGACTCATATCAAAGACAAATTGAATGAAATTAAGACCTTGTACTTCCGTGATTCGCTTCCTCCCCACTTTAGCAGAGCCGTCCCTTTACCGATTCCTCTGTGTCTCTCTCAGACTTCTAACTACACTTTTCTTGGAAAAATTAGTACTACTTACTACCTTCGGAGCCAAGATCCTTTAATCTCTTGCAAAGCTTTGACTAATATTGCGGTGCAGGATCTTTGTAAAACATGAGACTTCGCAAGGATGGAAACACACCACAATGCGTTAACTTATCCAGTCGAAATATAGGTTTATCAAACGCCATTATAACACAGGTTTGGAAAGTTTAACATTCTTCTCTCTTTCCTTAATAATCTGCAAATTTTCATCTTATGGCAAATATTGCAGCAAGTGCAAACGCTGTTTCTGCAATATTTAAACCGTAGATACTTTTGACGAATAAAACCATTTCACCCCCTCGTGATCTGTGCTCTGACAGTTACCAAACAGAACTCTGATAACAATCCATCATAACCTCACCAGAGAAATTAGTGTACGCTACGCCATAGATTTAATTCTGTGTCAAATCGAATACATTAATTTGCGTGTATGTTTGTGTGTGTGTGGTGTTTATTTTTAACGTAAATTTAACAATTTAAGTCATATCGCAACGATGTCTGCAGTGTGGCAGTTTCGGAACAAATAAGTACAAAAAGTCATACACAACTTTGTTGTATCATATTTTGACTAGAAAAGGTGGAAGCTGGGATTACTGCATCAACAGAAGTTTCAACGTTTCTTGCATAAAAAGTATCACTAAATAGCATACAATTACTTGAATTAATTTATGATATGCTTATGTTTGAAATACAGTTAACCACTGGCAAAATAATTTTCATCATTCTTTCATTCTTATATTTCCATTGGTGAAGAATGCATCCATATATTACTGCGCCAACAGAAAGTATACCTGCAACAAGAAATACGAGCGCTTTGTGACTTAGGTCAAATAAATGTGTGCATTAATGAC
The DNA here is from genome assembly GCA_028554795.2 of Sinohyriopsis cumingii. Classification (NCBI taxonomy): domain Eukaryota; kingdom Metazoa; phylum Mollusca; class Bivalvia; order Unionida; family Unionidae; genus Sinohyriopsis; species Sinohyriopsis cumingii. The sequence goes on along the minus strand of CM068833.1, from coordinate 64,949,435 downwards.
ATGAAAATTACTTCAACCGGACGAAATCTGACACGTCGCCATTCGCATCTATTTGAAGTTACGTCTCCGTATTATCGTAAGAGAAATGATACACTACCTATGACGCATTGCTGAATCTGAGTCCCTTTTTAGTCAGATATAGGCCAAGTAATTTACAAAGTCTCAAAAATTTAATTTACTGCAATTGATTAGGTAATCCCAAATCCTACCGCTCTCTAATGTTACTGACAGTTGCATGATTCACACACGAATAGGGTTGGTTGAATGAAAGATAAATTTACAACAGTTTTTGAACTAGAGGTGGGGTAGGGTGATGAACTGACGAGTGTGTTCAGTCTCACTATATATATATATATATATATATATATATATATATATATATATATATATATATATATATATCCTTAATCGCAAAAAAGTGATATTTCTCATTTGAATAATAGTATAAAATGCATCTGTAAGCAATGGATAAAATTAAGAACTTTATTCTCCATAAACATTGATGTTATTGAATATATATATATATATATATATATATATATATATATATATATATATATATATATATGGTGTGTGTGTGTGTGTGTCCCCAAAAGTCAATTTATCTTTCCATGAAATATATCAAACTTTGGGAGGACAGCAAATATAAATATTTAGAAATTAAACATTTGCCAGATATTAATTACACTTCAACATTTGACAAACGTTATTTGCCCTTTAACATTTTAGCTTTTCCATCTCTAAGAGGTTAATTAAGTGTTAAATGATACAGCATCGGCTTATGATACATTTGGCTAACATATAGAATATTGATAATGATGTACTTTCTTCTCATACCAGATCAGGGTACGTACACACTGCCATCTCACCTCTGTATGCGTGGGTTCGAGTCTAGGATTCGGCCAATGTGGGTATGTGATAAAGCTTGCCAGTAGCTTCTCGTGGGTCGATGGTTCTTCCCGGGATTTTCCCAGGTTCTTCCTCCACCATTAATACCTGCCGCCATGCATAGCCTATCGTGTGCTGAAAAATGGCTTTAAACCCCATAACAACAACAACAACAAGAACGTACACACCAGAATCAATGTTCTTGCGAGAGTGCTAGAACATTTCTCTGCTAGTTTGATCTGTTGTTAGCATATGGATTAGGATCGATTCAAAGGGAGTGTTCGGTATGGTTGTATGTGCTGCTATGTCAGGTCTAAATTATGGATTTTATTCATATTGAAACTAACTTCTTGTATTATGAGTATTCCCTAGCTTACCTTTAATGATACTCCGACCTACATCCATATTGTATCGAGTACTTATCCAATAAATGTAGTTTGTTGAACGTATTTTGATAGGCATCGTATGTATTCAGCCAATGGAGATGGACACTTGGTTTGTCTTGGGGTGGGTATAAGTACCAGTGAGAGGAGGGAATTGTGGCAGGTTTGAAATATGCAATGGAAACCGTACAGATGATCAATGGCAAACCATAGAAATTGATGTAATTAGTGCTGATTTTGTAGCAGTTGTTTCGTGTTGTTGTTATTAATGTTGATTTAGTTGATGTGCACAAATGGAACATATAGGGATCGTCAGTTAAATATGTTGGCTGAGATATGAGTGAAGAGCATGATCATAAAACGACAAAGCTGGCTTTCCAGTGGTGCTGGTGCTACGATGCCATCCCATCCATCTACTGGAATATTAACCCCGTCTAGATCACTCCCCTCAAGGCTAGAAATGAAAAATCTTTTCAGTGCCGTTTTGTCCGCGAGTAAAACTTCATTCTTTCTGAGAGAACCGCCCTAACATCGAAACACACAGACCCCCACCCACCCACCCACCCCCACACACATACTCCAGGGATCCAAAGCTGATCATGTAGATTTACGAATATAAAACAAAGATGTTAATGCATGATATTACATCTATGGTTGTATCACCCGTGCACGTTCCAAACTTTGGTCATACTTAAGTTATTGTTTTATATAAATCTAAATTGTCGTTTTAGGAAAATGTACAAAAATGAAAATTATTTTACATTCACAAAACTTGGTCGTGTTAGTCAAGGCTATTTGAAAATGTAATTATTGTTTAGTATGTTTTCATTTGTAGCTTTTGAATTAGTGTACAAATCGTAATCAAATATCACGTAAGAAAAAGAAAAATGTATAGATTTAGCATGATATGCAGGTTACTAGTATTTTGGACGGAGTGAAAGAGAACGAGACATAAAGACAGATAGATAAATAGATAGGTAGGTAGATCTAATGATTTTAAAATTTAAATTGGTAAAATTGAATGAATACAAAAACAAACTTATATTTATAAATAGCCCAAAAGGTAACGACATATTTCTCAGTGAGATGTTCCCCGTTATTTTGGACATAAAGCGTGAGTATTACAAAGTATACAGGAAAGTTAGCACGAGAAAGATAAAAAAAATTTCCCAACCAAATTACAGACTTATTTCTTTATTTAGCTGTGTAAGCAAAATCAAGGAAAGGGTCAGTTGTAAACATGTATACAATTACTTGCATGAAAATGATCTTATTTTAAGTTCAAGAAAAGTTTAATAGGAAAAGCCACAAATAGCTGAGAATAATTTAATCATCCGAGAAATGTGGTGTAAACAAGCATATTGAAACACACACACACACACACACACACACACACACACACACACACACAGTAGATTACAAATTATAGCGGTTTAGAGGGGAAAATTTCACCGACCGACAAACCCAGTATAGCCTTAACACCAGCCGAGCGCTCTACACTTGCGATATCCGAGCAGACACCCCCAGTCCTATCCGTTACACCTTTAATCTGCCTTCAGAGACATGTCTCTGAGTAGAGACAAGTCTCTGAGTAGAGACAAGTCCCTGAGTATAGACAAGTCTCTGAGTCTCAAGATCTAGTTTCCACCTAACTGCATCCTCCCTATTCGGTTTTATATGCATATGCGAAATCTTGCTCACAGGGCCAAATACAGCAGGGAGAAACGCAAGATCAGACCGGGGATCTAACCTGGGACCTACCTAACTATAACCAGCGTTCTATCCACTTGAGCTATCCTAGCCGACAGACCCAGTCCTACCCAATGAAGTAGTCAAATGATTGCCATTACCGTTTAGGTGATGAAAATCACATTGTGAAGGATCATATTCATTAAATATACCTTACACTACTATGCTGGAGAGACTAACTTCGATAACAACAATCTGGGTATGATTTAGACCATAATCCGTGATAAGCAAGTGCATGCATGCACACATACATATGTTAGAGAATGGAAGAGTATTCATGGATAATATTTATTTAAGAATTATCTAAGCAGCAAATAACATGAGTAACTCGATAACTTACTCCTGTAATTATTGTTGATCCCTAAAGCTGCAATGTATTCCAGAAGATTAAGCCGTGTTGAAGTACACATCTATGAAACTAACCTCACTTGAGTAGGCTCATGAGTATAAACGCAGTCAAAATACTCAATAATACTACTCATTTGTATCTAGTTACAGGGCAAATCAGCAAAATATCTTAAGATTATAAGGAATAAAGGAGACCTTAACTTGAACTTGGCCTATGGTTAGAGCGTCCGCCTCGGAAGCGGGAGGTTGTGGGTTCGATGCCCGGCCGAGTCATACCAAATACTTACAAAAATGGTACTTACAGCTGCCTCGCTTGGCGCTCAGCATTACGAGGTTAGTGTTAGGACTGGTCGGCATGGTGTCAGGATAATGTGACTGGGTGGGACATCATGCTGCATGTCTGTGGCATGATGCCCAAGTGCTAGGCACCACTATAAAATGCCGCACTGCAGACATCGTAGCGATATGACAGCAATTTTTTTAAAGCTACGTTTAAAATCCAAATCACACACACACACAGACACATTTGAACGTACAGAAGAATGGCTGTTGAAGCACATTATCGACTGCATATTCTGGTCTATATGCTTCCCATTAATAAAGAGGTACAAGGTAAATAACAAAATACAAATGTGAATACAACCAAGCTAATAGAGAAACTACATGAAAGAACTAAACAAGCACAAGGAATCTGGGTGGCCAAGTTGTCTAAAGCCATCTTGCCTCTGTCCGCTTGGTTTCGTTTCTCAGGCTCAGACAGTGTGGGTATGTGAGAAAGTTTGCCAGTGGCTTCCCGTGGGTCGGTTGTTCTTCTTCGGGGTTTTCCCGGGTTATTCCTCCAGGAATTATTCTGTCCGCAATGTATAGCCTATCATTCGCTGAAAGATGGTGCTAAACCCCAAACAACAGCAAGAAAAGGAAAAATACCCCTTCTTGAGAAGTAAAGTCTCTTTTATCATCGGCAATGGCACGTTCAAAGTAAACCCTTAGAGAGCTCATAGACAATAGGTAATCTTCTATACATTATACACTCTTGAAAGTGTTGGGTGTTATATAACACCTAGCACTATTTCAGGAATTTTTTTTTTATTTCTAAACTTTGTCAATTTTCAATTTTGATTTCTTTTTTCATTTATGTATTTTTGCATAGTCATATTTTGCATTTTGAACTGAATTTTTCGATTAATATAGACTTCCCCTGATAATATGTTGTGGAAAGCAAATTTTGGGTGGTTTTAAACTGTGTAGATTAAATAATCTACATAGATACTTTTAAGGACACAGGATATAATTAGGGGGCCTGGAAAGACCAACGTGAGTACTACTCACCCAAACCTGTTTAAATGCCAGTGCTCTAATTACACAACAATGTCGGCTCAGCCGGTGCAGTCAACCGGAACTAAGCTTAACGCATTTTTCATGACCAAACTAGAGAGAAGTGAGATAGCGAAAAGACTAGTAGCATACCACCACCACCCCTAGGGTGCCAGATAATAGATTTTGGGGATACAACACAGTGCCCAAGACAATCGGAGAGCCTTAAGACTCTGAAAACCCAGGGGATAGAAGAAAAAAAAAACAGTACTGACGGTCAGCAAAATGGAGGGATCAATAAGTACATAATCTATCCAAAGGTCATTGAAACTCCAATTCTGAAAACAAATGAATTAGACGTCAAAGGGGTGAAAGCAAAAATCACAACTGCTACCCCTATAATCACAGAGGTAGAGCCCAGACTAACAGACATCTTTGTCTCAGTTCTCCCTCTCGAGATAGGCACTAGTGAAATAATCCACAAAATTGAAACTAAACTCAAATCACAAGTGAGAGCAAATAAAATGGCAACCGTTTGAGGGTTCCAAAATGTAAAAACGGGGGTCAGGATCCTAAAAGAGGAGGCTAAAAAGACCCTAGCCTACTTCTACGTCACGGGATGTCTTCTCAAGACGTGATATAGGGATTGTGAGATTGATATATTATGCCCTCGGTACAAGCAGGTTGGCTACAGGCAAAAGGATTGTAATAACCAGCCCATGGCAGCAACTTATGCAGCTAAGACTGCAAATAACGTAACAGCAGAGAGGGTGAACAGACCATAAAATTCCGACAAAACAAATAAAACAAACAAAATAAAATCATCTCGTAGAAAGGTCCAGATTTTTACAAATTAACGTTTCCTTGAGATGTTTTATTTCTGTAATGGCCGATTATACTAATAAAACCTCAGTTCGAAATAGTAGCTGAAAAATAAAGTACTCTACGTGTTTATTTATTTTTTTGTTTATTTTTTGGACGACCAACGTTGGTAGGTACCCTCTCTGCTGCTATTAATTTATGTAAATTTACCACCATACCAAGTTTGATGAATATTTCTTAACGCGTTCTCCTCATCTTTTTCATCTTTATTTGTTCTATGTTTCAAGTAATATTCAAGTTCTGATGGTGGTTTTTCTATTTTTGGATTTATGTTCTTTCTGTGTTTATAATATATCAACAAACGTCTGTATCGATCTCCACCGCAATTTTTGCAAATCTGATATAATCCTCTAACGCCGTTGTTACATCCAACATCCAACACAACTTCGTGGACCAGCATGAGGATTTTTCTTTATAAGATAATTATGTTTTTTGCAATATTCTCCACGACATTTTTTATCACATTTGTTAGTGGTTCCTTGACGCAGCCACGCACAATTGTTCATTATATGAATGATATCTTTTTAATTAAATTTATTAATTTATCCAAATATTTTATCAAGACCCACACGATATCTTGTTCTTGGATCATGTAAATTTATTGTTATAAATCCATGTGGAGTAGCTTGCGCTCGTGAGAAGAAATTTTTGAATTTAATTATATCCATGTCACCACCACTCCAAGTTTGATGAATATTTCTAAGTGTGTGTGTGTCTACGCCATTAAACACAACTAAAATGTTGCAGTTGTCTCTAATCACCTTCGGAATTTGTGTGAGTAACATAGATCACGTCTGTATTTTTATGTCTACCGCGGGAAAATATTCTGGCTGTATTTGATTGTTTATCTAGCATCACATCGTCGTATACAACTAAATTATTAATAAATCCGTCTAAAACATCTACGGATGGTGCTTCATCAATATCGGTTATAAACTCTATAACATCATTACCTTCATCCAGTAATCGCGCGTTTTCATTGAAATCTTTAAGTACATCATAACATCGTTGATCATCAGCGGATGGTGCTACTAAATACAATTTATCCCATTTCAACCATCTCATTATCAGATTAAGTAATAACTGCGTCTTACCCGATCCAGATGGTCCTATGATAATCATTCTGATGGAATTTGGTAACGCAGGGTGGTGTTTAACTGGCTCTCATTTTCTTGTTGCTGAGAAGTCAATTATATCCATTTATATTATGTCATGAATTTATATTGCTTACGCTGTAGAGTTAAAACTCCAACTACTGATTTAGCTACGGTTACAACAAAAAATAAAAAAATAGCGTATGGTGGAAAATGTTCTGTATGCGGTAGAAAGAAATTTTCGTTTTTACCTAATAAGCGCGGTGGTGATATTGCTAAAATGATGTCAAACTTTCCAGGTGCTCCATGGGCTAAATACAGCGGAGAAAAACATCTACCAGGATATAATTATTGAGGTCCTGGTACCAAACTTGATATCAGGCTCGATAATCAAGATCAACCAAAACCAGGCGAGGAACCAATAAACGCTATTGATCGAGCTTGTCACGCTCATGATGTAGCTTATAAAAGTAAAAATCTACAAGATAGACATATTGCAGATGTGAAATTAATTCACGCGTTAAATTCCATAAAAAATAAAAATATTAGAGAATCATTAGCTAATTGGTTAGTAAGATCCGCGATGAAAGGTAAATTAGCGCTTGGGGCTGGTAATTAATAATGGAATCGATTTATTATTCACCAAGAGGATACTGGAGAGGCAAAGCAGCAATTGGTAAACTTGCTGATGCAGCAGCGGTTAAACATTCTACTGCTAAAACGTAGTTATCCAAACAAACAATATGGCAAATTTATCTACCACCACCGAAACGAATTCAGTACGCGTATTTCGATGTCAGTGTTCCTAATAAAGTTCATCAAGCTGATATTCTGTTTTTACCGCATGATACTGTGCGTAGAAAAACACACAAATACGCGTTAACCGTAGTTGATGTTGCAAGTAGATACAAAGAAGCAGAGCCGCTATCAGCGAAAACATCATCTGAAGTAGCCGATGCGTTTGAACGAATTTATCAACGAGGACCATTACGATGGCCACAGCTACTACAGGTTGATCCTGGTAAGGAATTTCTTGGTCCAGTATCATCGTTGATGAAACAACATAATACAAAAATACGACGAGGTCATGCTGCAATTCACCGTGATCAGGCAATTGTTGAGCGATTTAATCGAACACTTGCTGAGCGGTTATTTGGATATCAATACGCGAGGGAATTTATTCAGGATAAAAGATCTCGCGAGTGGGTTGCAAGATTGCCAAGCGTGATAGCTGAATTAAATAATGGGATTACACGAACAACCAACATGAAACCCATTAATGCAATTCCAAAAAAAATATACCAACACAACGAAAAGATGTTGAAAAACAAAAAATATTGGGTGATGTTACAGTTAGATATTTATATGAGCCTGGTGAACTTGAAGGTGGTAGCGCGAGAGCGACTGATCCTATTTGGAGTGTTACCACACACAAAATATCCACCGTGACAAGATCCTCAGGTAGACCTGCAATCTACAGATTAGATTCGGTTGCTCCTCAACGTGGATTTACACGTGAACAACTACAAATAATCCCCGAGGATACACAACTACCACCGCGATTACTTGACTAGCACCCCGACGTCGATTACACTCAAGACAGGTCAACATGGTATTTTCTCGTGTATGACCGCGACTATTATCTTTTCTATCTACGGTAAATTGTCTTGAATCATTACTCGAATACCTCCACAGCATTATACAATTGCAACTTGCGCAATGATTATTCTGCTGCTGTTTTAACTCAATAATAAATTCAACATCAAGATCAAAGTCACGTTTATTTTTCTTATCAGATTGTTTGTATCCGATTAATTTTTTTCTTATTATATCATCATCGATGATGTTAAATTTATCAACGATTTCAGGAATTATAATTCTACGTAATTGAGATATTTTTCTGATCCTCGATACCGCTAAATAAACTAAATTTGACCACTCGATACGATCGTCTACAATCCACACTCGTGTATCAGAAATAGTTAATCCCTGGGACGAGTGGATCGTCATAGCGTATCCCAACACCCATGGAGATTTGTCAGCGCGTAATGCATCTTCGACCACACTGATATCAACGGCGACAATATCATTTAATACGAGACTCTGTTTTTCAGTCTGTCCTGGAATATCAACATTAATATTCTGTTTTCGTGTATCTGATGGTCTATAACACAACGGTATGGGTAATTCTGAGTATTTTTCTTTATGTAGTTGAAATAACTGCTGTTGTAAATCGTCTCTGATTATTTTTCTGCTTGCTACTATCAAATCGGTGGGTCTCCATAAATTTAAAAAATCACTCATTGAGGTTTCTGAGATCACTCCACGTATTATTTCACACTGAATTTTGTTTGATTGTAATCTGATTATTTTTTTAAACTCCTTTAAATTTGCATCGAGAGCTCTATGATCATCATCTATTTCTTTGTAATAATCAACGAAATTTTTTAACCAATCATGTGGAGATGGTCCAACAAAAGGCGGCGGTTGACCATGATCGCCACACATTATTATAGCGGTATTTTTCGTCAACAACCAATCAAGAAAGGTTTTTAATGTATCCAATGACACCGTACATATCTCGTCCCAAATAATTATTTTAGGTATATATTTTTCTCCCATTCGTTCAGGAGTCCATGTATCCCCACACCACCGAAAGAAACTACGATACGTACACGATTGTACTTGCCGCTGTTTCATTTCGCGTGCAAGTCTATGTGTGGGTGTCAGCACGATCATATCTGAATTTCTAAAAACATTAATTGCTCGAGTCGTCTTTCCGCATCCACCAGGTCCATTGAGATATACTGTCTTATATCTAGTTATTGGATCACTCAATGATGGCGCTTTCGACATTTCTGATATTTTATTACCCTTACGATAAAAATCTCTCATTGGAACATCTGCTGATTCTGTATAATTGTGTAATAATTCTTTTTTTATTCTCCACGAACCCAATCGTTCATCATTACTTGTAAATTTCATAACAGATTCTAAATATTTACTTGAAATATAAAATGAGTCTGTTGCGACTCTGACTGCGGTCTCAGGAAATCTATTAATCATCGATAATAAATTTATAGAAACATAAGCCAACATGGAAGATCTTAGATGAGTATATTGCGGGGAGACGTCATTTATGTAACTAACGATCGTACCCAATTTTGTTCCGTCGGATAAATAAACACTTTCTCGATTTACAAATATATTTCTCGCTGTTGTATCAGCGATTATAAAATCGTACTCGGCATCATCTAGAATTAATCGTGCGTGATGTCTTTTATCATCATATGCACCACCTTGAGTAAATTTACCTATAATTTTTCTACCGAGATCTTTTGCGGTTTTGAGCTTATTCTCGAGAATTTTAGGAATATCATCTTCGGAAACATCAGGATATGTTTCCTTAAACTCGCTAATAACTTCATCGAGATTGATAGAATCTGACATGGGCAACCAAACTTTCGTCTGTGCATGATATGATATAATTGCCTCACTAACCACCAACGATGTCAGTATCGCACAATCTAGCATATATCGTAATAAAACTATAGGTGCCCAACGTTTTTCACAAAAATGTCTACCAAACCAAACATAACAAATCTTGTGAAGATTTTCGTTAAACTCGAATGATTCAATACAGGCGAATCCAGTCAGATCAAAATCAGGTAATGGTCCATTAATTGCCACTCTCGTCATCTCGTTTGTAGGGTGACCAAATCTTTTAAAGTATACAGAACAATCTCCGTATCCTAGAAAACTTCCTGGATGACATGCAACCATATCAACCGAAATAACATCATTGTAATTATATTTGGTATTCCATAATCCACCGTGTCCGTATTCGACGCAACTTGCGCGTACGTCCTCGAGTAAATCAAATCGTGTTGGTTTCCATGAATTTTTTTCTCTAGCAAAATGAGCCGCAACAGATGGAACGGTAAAACAATTAGTTAGTAATTTGTCAGTATTTTCCGCGTGCTTGCACTCTAAAAACTTCTCCGCGAGATTTTTCATCTCGTCATGGAGGGATTCTGTTCGATATATTTCACCATTTGGTCTGACAAACTGATCAAATTCACCTTCCTCATTACTTTTAAATAACCATACTGATACAGGATCGTTTTTACTTATTTCGTTAATAAAATCAAACATTCTCATATCTGAGGGGTAAAATCTAACAGTTCGATCACGTGGAAATATGGTTACTGCGCTAGTCCATGCGTGCGCGTTATGATCAATAATATTTATTGGAGTTCCTTTCGATTTATATTTAGATTCGTACAGTACCTCTCACGTTATTGTCGCTACGGTTATTGGAAATTTTCATAGTTTTCCTAACTCAGCAACATCTTTTATTGTAGCACCGGTATCCTTAACTGAATCAGCCCACGAGTTTATTTTTTCACGCCTTAAATCAGTTAATCCATTTCCACGCATCGCGTTTGTAAAGTGTTCTATTACTCGTTCGGCTACACAATTTAACCTTGAAAATTTCATGGGTGCCAGTTTATCAACGTTGGGTTTTTTATTTATCTCATAGATTCCATAAATAACCGCTGTTACAGGATACGCTCGCTCATAATACGGTTTGTCAATACCAGTCAGTAGACCCGGTCTGGAATTTTTACTTAATATGACAGTTTTATTATTGCCAAGGACAGGATCATATTTGTCACGGATAATCCAACTACCTGTTTCTGTTAATACAATAAATTTTACTCTGAAGAAATATTTTTGATTGCCCTCGTAATCAGCGATGTAGTTAATGATAGTTGCCGCTCGCTTGTCATTCATTGTGGCGTCCTTGACGACAGTATTGCGTATAATCTTGAACGTTGACCATGTATGAGATGCACCATCTGTGTAAAATTCTTTTTTGGCGTCGTGAATTTTCGAGATCAGACTTTTATTTTTCGGATCAACCAAATCTCGCACTGGCAAGTCTGGAGATAATCTGTCGAGGTTGAATTTATATTTAACAGGCCTAGTTTGGGATAATCTCTCAAACTCATTCATATAATTAAAACAAATATTTAAATAAAGAAAATTATATATATACAATGTCTCAATGCAAATGGTTGATGATCGGCTCAGTAAATCGATGCAACAAATCCTGCAGAAAGGAATTTTGTTGGATGCACTTACAAAGTATACGACGAGGAAGTCTGGGACCAATACCGTGTCTGCGATGTGGTATTGGAGTGCGAGGAAAAACATGATTATGTGGAAAGCGCGGTGGAAAACGGTTCAGAGAACTTAAAAGATATTATGACAAAAAAAAATAATAATGGTGAAAACGCTATAAAATCCGTGGAGAATGATATATTAAGATTTCAGACAAACAATGATTTAAACAAATAATATTATTGAATATATGGAGCAAAATATATTTGTTCCACATCCCATTATAACAAACTATGAATCAGATCGTAATGGTATGATCAGACATTGCAGGTTGAAGAGACCGGTTGGCGTTGTTTCTAATACTGGCTATCTTAGATTTACAGTTGGGAGGAAAATATATCTGTGTCATCGATTCACGTATGAGTGTTTCTTCTGAGTGATCAATGACGGTCTAGTGGTCGATCATATTGATGGGGATCCTCAAAACAATACTTTATCCAACCTTCGTGTTGTCACGCAAAGCGTGAACTCTGCATGTGGTAATACAGGAAGATGCAAGACAGTTTCTAGAAGGGCGGTAAATTCCACAAACATAGAAACTGGCGAAGTAATTTTATTTCGTTCAATATGTTCTGCAGCGAAATATTTTGATATTCACCCGCTTTCAGTACAAAGAGTAGCAGAAAATATATATAAAACCGCTTTCTCGAAATAATATAAACAGAGAATCACCTTCCGATATCAATAATTATAATCTCTACTTTGAATTATATTTATTAACTATCATTACCACCTCGAATTAATTTTTTTAATTTATGTCACAGAATTTCCCCCATGCACTACTTATTTTTTGACTCATGAAAGGGAGGTAATTTTATGATCCTCGGTATATGGTCATAATTATCTACGGTTTCTAACTTACAAAAATATGCAGTTCGTGTATTTTTCTGTTCTATTCGTGAAACATTTAGAACAACACAGCACATAGACAGCATATACATTACATCTAAACTACAGAAAACCGACATTTATATGCCAGCTTACTGAGTGTAGAATCCAGCGTCTAGTCTGTACCGATTGTGGCGGGTTAATTTTAGATCTACAGTACAGGGATCCTGCATGTATTTACTCGATTACAGAAATACGTGTATATAGTATTTGGAATTAAAAATCAGTTGCATTTTTCCTTGTTCAGAGCAAAATATACATGATATATATTTGTATACGTATTTGTGTGCGTATGTGTGGTTACTTTTTTATCGAGTAATATTAACAACTAAATACTCCCTTGACCATATGTTCATGGATACAGATTTACGAGTGGGAAATCTCGTAATATATATTTCTCCATAGAACAGATATAGAGAGGACTGAAAATCTCGTAATAGTCATAGGAAGGATGAAAAAATCTAGCAGTTATGTTATAGGAAGGATGAAAACATCTAACAGTTAGATGTTCTATCATAGATGGCGTGGTATAGTAAATAGGAAATTCCTTAATCCAGCTTTATAAATCTAACTTGTTTGGTGAAAACGTATTTCTTGAATTCAGAAACCGTTGTTTTAGTGCAAGTATATTTGAAATTAGTTCCTTAGCTATATATTAACTTCCGAAACATATGTTTGTAACAAGATTCGATGGCTCAATCAGTATGGTATTGGACTGTGACGCTCGCGGTCCAGGATCGAATCCCCATGGCTGACAACTTGTCGGTGGTGCGCATAATTGCGATTTTTATAATAATTGGGGGAACCGCAAAACCCCCCGCTCAGCAAAATTCAACCATCATATCGATACATATTTTCGTATCACCCACGGGATTGATTATTGTGGGTGGAATTTTGCAGAGCGTATATGTTTGTACTGTCCTTGCATATATTCATTGTATATATCCATTTCATTGTATATATACATTTGCTTAATTAAGTTATATGTTTGTGCCGTCTAGTGCATAATCTGAGCTCGCTAATACACTCGATAGGGGCTCTTCATTCATAATCTGAGCTCGCTAATACACTCGATAGGGGCTCTTCATTCATTGTATATGTTGTACTGTCCTTGAAACATCCCGACGAACTCGCTAAAGACTCGATAGGGGTTCTATAGGGATATTTTTTTTTTTATTTTAAAGATTTATATATTACATAATGAACCATGAAAATATCAATGACATTATTTCTGCTATTAAAAAATTGAAAAAAGATGGAATTAATATATCCGATGAACTAAATCCTGAAAAAATAGTTTCTGATTTTGAGATTTTACAAGAACGTAAAAACCAGGGAACACACACACTATCATCTGAATACAAGCTCATGAAACGGATTCAGGTGACAATGTTTCAGTCACTAGCTACCGTAGAAGATAATCAGGTGAAGGAATTCGTTCCTCTCTCTGCCGCAGTAGAAAGAATTAGATCGCTGTTATCCCACGAGTACGAGGAAAAGAAAACAATTAGTACTCGCATAAGACTATTAAGAAAAATTATGTTAGAGAGTAACCCCGTTACTGGTGAAATGATCCAAAGTAATAATTCTGGTGAAAATGAAAATGAAAGTTTTGGTAACTGTGGTCCCTGTCAACGCTGACCACGTGTAGATCTTTGATCAGAAATTGATGGGCTAGAATTATGTAAAATGATCAAATTTTCAGAAAAAAAAAAATAAAAACATATTTCAGAATAATTTTTTTTTGCAAGGCTGATTAATTTATACCAATCACCATATCAGTAATAAAACAATGTTTTATTTATTTTGAAATATTATTTTTTTAAGCTGATCGAATTTAATACAGCAGTGAGTCTGATCTCTGTTACAAATGTTCTCGACGGAGCTCATCTAACTGTTAAGAAATCCTCGTGTCCGTGTTTTCAAGTGTATAAAAACCCTCACGTGTGGTACATTACATAATATTTAAGAGTTCACATACAGATTTATCACAAGTTCTTCTCCACGTATGTCAATTAAGCGATTAAGGTGGTCTGTGAGTTTAAAATTTATTCGTGTTAACATATTATTGTGATACCGCAGATACACAGGATTAGTTGGTTCCTGCACGATTAAACTTCCGGGGGGAACTTGTGGTGTAAATGTATATAAAATATATCCTTGTTGAGCCTGATTTGATCTTCCGAGATCTATTTGATAGCTGCCATCGACTACGTCACAAACCAGAGTGACCACGATTGTCGATGTTACATTAACGATTCCCGGAGATACGTGTCTCCCGCCGCCATGTGGATCATTATCATATCTAAGAACAGTTGCTAGTGGTGCCAGTTTTTTCCACGCATCGTGTATTTTAGGAAAATATTCATCGATGACATCATTGACAGATTTTCTTAATTTATCTGGATTATAATCAGGAAACTTAAACGTTACAATGTCAGCTTCGGGTATTTTGTATTTGGCTGCGAAGGATTTTTTGTAATTGCTTGATGACTTAAGAACCATATCTCTAATTCAATTATAGATAACTTCAGAAGAATTAACTATATAATTTAAAACTTCTATGTACCTATTAATATTATCGCGCGCAGATGTCAAATCAGATAAATACTCTTGAAAACTATCACGTAAATTATTTACCTGTATTTCATGGTCTGAGTTTATTGAAGCAAATATAGAATCAATATTCAAAGCAATAACACGTTCATTAAGATTATAAAAAGGAGCTTTAGGATCATATATAGGATATCCCCTCCCCCCCATTCTGGTTTTACTTCTATGTAATCTAACCAATCTGAATTCATTTTGATATCATGACGAAAACTATTCTTTGACGTAAAATCACCCCTCGTTGGTTCTGGTGGTCCTTCATACACCGGGGGGATTTCAGGCCAACCTAGTACGGATCTGATTGAAGATTGATAAATGTCAACGACGTAATCGGGAGAATGTATCTCAACCGTCGAGGACAGGGTCGGTTCATGAACATTAATTGATATTTTTGCTTCTTTTCCGGTTATTGATTTTATTCTACGCTGAAATTCCTCATTGATTTGTTCGATCTCATAACTGCCAGTTGGTATTCCAGCAACAACCCAGTCAGGTGTTCCATCGGGTTTATTTTTACTAGCAAATACAAGCGAATTATTTGCTGGTGTACCATGAAATGATTTTGATCTGATATTTGGCCAGCTGTAATATACCCGTAATTGCGCTAGTGCTATTTCTTTTACTGGAATTGCAGTAGGAAAATTAACACTAAATTCAGGATTAGACGAACTTACCGAGATCATCGTTATCTTTGGCGGAGTTGTGTTGGTCACGATCTGCTGAAGTAATTCTGTCATTATTAATACTTGTATCTTTAATACCGATACCTTCGTCGTATATTTTTGTCATCATTGAAAACTCGAAATCAGATATAATTCCATCACTAAGACTCGCTGATAACAACGAGGATAATTTCGAGTATGCTACCGTCCTGTGTGTAATTTTATTATGTAATCGGATAATTTTTCGTTCGTGCAAGTACATATTTTTTTGCGATGATATTAAGCACACCTGCAATAGTTGTTGCTGCTGAAGTACAAATAGTTACAGCTGCTGGTGCCATCATTGTCACCGCTGATAATATGACACCGGTTCAAGCAACAACAGCGGATACTGAATAAACAATCACATCAACGATAACTAATCGTCGTCGATATTTTTTTACTTTTACTGTATATTGATCGACTTGATCTTTTAGCACCGCCTGCCATTCACGCGCTTGATTGTACCTGTATTGTGCACCGTCCATATATTTTTTTATGCAGTAACCAATTGAGGTGTTTCAGCTACAAATTCCAAACACTACCAGTAAGATGTTGCGGTTAATTTCTCATCAGCTGCTTCCAGAATAAATATTTCTTCGGCTCCGCTATTTAATATAACAGATACAACCCCCGAAAACCAATCGGTTGAATGACGCCATGGAAACGTTGTAAATATTTCAAATTTTGCAGCACTGAACACGGACAACCTGTACACGCCAGTGACTGTTGCGGTATATTTGATAGTTTTATTTTGCTGCGACCATGATGCAAATCCCGATGATACCGTGTATACGATGTTTGTGATATGTCCGGGAGTTATTCCAGCTGAAATTTTAATCAAATTGGTTTTGTTGACGATCTCAGGAATTCCCGCTACGATGTTTTGCTTTGTTCGTTTGATCGTGTCTAGGTTAGTTTTGATATCAACGAGTTTTATGTCAATGGCGTGCGGACTGCCAAAGAATTTATTTATGGATTCGTCGGTTTTTTGAAAATTTCTTCGAAATCTTCCAAAAACGTCCACGTGAACATCATACTCGGCCCGCAGCGTGGATAGTTTTCCATCCACGTTGTCGACGTATTTTTTTGTTGCTGCGTCTTCGTCAGATGTTGGATCTCTTAAAACTACTATTTTATTTCCGTTCATGCTGAGTTCACCCGTCATTGTGTCGCCGGTGTTTTTCACGCGATTAGCAACGCTTCTTGCAATTTCATTTCTAATTGTTGCAAACGATATACTTGAATCTCTGATTCTACCACCGTCAGTAAACACGGGAATATTATCCGTAACTGCACCAAGTACTCGTCGAACTATATCATTCCATCTGATATTGCTCGTTTTTAGTTTACCATATCGATCTTGAAAAATAACAACCTCATCTGGGTCAACTCCAGCCAGGTTCATGATATCAGCGAGGTCATCTTTAGTCACATACTTCGACAGATCAACGTCATCGAACTTTTTCTTAACGCGTGAGGATCTTCTTCCGTAAATATCAACCATCATAATAAGACTTATTGTTTAAAACGCTTTACGCGCAACGAATCGGTTACTTGTATAATCATGCACAACTTTATGTGGTGGTTTGGATGATTTTGATATAGCGTCGAGTACATTAATTACTTCACGGCCACATATTGGCGGATCTGTCATTGTTTGTGTGAGTAGCGTTGAATACCAAACTTTATAACCAGAGGTTCTTGCGTGAAGTGGTGCGACATACTTGATAAATTCAACGGGTGGAGCTAACCCGTACGAATCAAAATAAACGATTCCACGTGGATCAACCGCGTATGATACCCAAAGAGTACCGGGTCCTGAATTCGAGTCTAGATTAATAATACCTGTTTCGAGTTTGTTTGGTTGTTTCGGTAATTGATCTCGCATAAAAACACCTCTAAAGGCTTTTATTTTTAATTTTTTAGCAGCATCAAGTAAATCAAAACTTGATGCTGGAACGTCTAACGTGGAAGCCTTAGGCCTCTCCCCCAACGAGATCCTGGCAATCTTAAGCCGCGTCCCTTTTTTTGTATCCATTTCCTGTTGCTTTCTTTAGAGCCATTCCAGCAGCTGTTCCAACAGCACCTAATGCGGCTGCTTTTGCTACGGCTGGAGCAGCAGCAGCTATTAACGCTGGAATAGCCGCGAGAAGTGGAAATATACCACCCGTTTTAACCATGTCTTTGATGGCGCTCGGGGAAAGACGTAATTGAACTCCAGTTTTTGATTCTAGAGCTTTATTGAAATGTTTAATCTGATTATTTGTCAACGATAATTTGTTTGGACCACCACCCATCTGATCTCGTTTTAGTGATATTTTAGTTCCGCATTTGCTGGTGGTTTTTGATTGAAGCTTTTTTACCTGACCAGGAGTCAGAGTAACATTGACATGACTATACGACATTTTTATATAAATAATATTTTTCTGAATAATTAAAGATTTTCCACTGGTGCATCAACGACTCTCATTCGACCACTACCACCTTCAAGTAACATGGCTTTATCGCTAAGTATGACCGCGATTGCTCTGTAGGTGCCTCGAATAAGAGGTGGACCAGCTATATCAGGAGGAGGGTTAGTAACACGAGCTCGAAAGTGTATATCAACGACAGATTGCTTGGATAAATCAAGATGCTCCAGCGAAAAATAATAAATCGGATATAAAGTTCTGAAATCTAATTGTGATATTTGCAAACCAGTATCTATATTTTGATCACGTCCCATAAATGACATCAAACGATGATATGCACGCGCTACATGATTTTGATCAAAATTTAACAATATATCCTCAGCCGGTTCTTGATGTCCATTTATCCGTAAGGAAACTTCATTAACTCCAAGGTTATCAAATATCATATGTGAACGTTCTTGATTATTCGTCTGAGCATTATCTTGCAGCGCAATAAAAATATGTCGTTGCGCAGAAACACCTTGCTGTGATGCTATATTCCATGTAAATAAACCATTAACAGAACTTTGAGCAGCATCTGTGGTTACTGTTAACCATGATATCAATGATTTACCGCCTTGATCCATAAAAGATAGTAATTTTTGTTCTTCAGTAATAGATGGTGTCATTACTGGCATCCACAATGAGAGTTTTGATATATTTACTTTACCTACAGCAACACCAGCACCTCGCCAGATTGCATCATTATCATTACCTTTTCTTACGAGTACAACTGTGTGCTTAACTCCAAAGATGACCTTTCTAACATTTCTACAAAATCCAAAGATGTGAGATAATGGAATTGCACATGAGAAATTTCTATTATCTCCCGACAACGCTGATCGGCGTGTTGCAAATCCTAGGTTGTAAGTCGCACTAACACTTTTTATAATATCAAAAGCAGCATCCGGTCTGTCTTCGTGTTCAAAATCAACCGGTTGTGGATCAACTGCAGTACCCTGTGGGGTCCGTAACTTAATATACTGAACATGATCAGCGTTGTCAGTAATATCCTTGGCAAACATTATTGTTGGACCGGCTGATCTTGTAAAGTCGTCAGAATATCTCGCTAGACCAATTATTGTTGTAGCAACATCAACATCTTTCTGAATTGATTCAATATTTTTTCAATCAATCATGTATGTGGCGCTATCAAACAGTGTCATAATTCCGTTGTTGACAAAACCAACACGCAAATTGGCAGCATATGGCGTATTAGCTACAACATTCGTTACAAGTCTACCTTCTACTTCAATAAACGCATCAGCGGGTAAAAAATATCTACTTGTATCGTGAACCTGTAATTCGATTCTCCCCCGCTGATTTGGTTGTATTGCGTCATAGGAATAAAATTGATAATCACGTACAGATTCATACTTAAGGACAGGTGCCTCCATATCAAACGCTGGGTCTGATTCGCGCTTGAACATTTTTATTATAATTACCATTTTTCAAATGGTGATCATCGTCGACGAAGACCGCTTCCTGCCATTAAATTCGTTGTTATATTTTTTTCTGCTTCTTCAGATATCGCCGCTAGTTTTTGATTTGCAGCTTGATTTATTATTTTACTGACATCTGCAGGCATCACCTCAGTACTTGGTAATTTTACTGGTGGTTGTCGTTTTCGTCGCAATAATCGTGCTAGTCTTTCTTTGATCGCCGAGAACGCCTTACCAGCAACATTGACAATTACACCAGGAACTTTATCACGAACAATATCAATAGCTTTCATCGATAAATCGATAATTGTTTTGCAACGGGTGCTACTTTTGGAGCTATCCTTGTAAATAATCCCTGAATAACATCACCAAGTCCATCTCCGTAAGTAGCTCTATAGACTGGTAATCGTGAGTTTACCGCTCTGACCTGTACAGGTTTGCGATGATTATTATGTATTATCATCTTATTTTTATTTACCATTTATCTAACAACTAGTCATCAACAAGTTTATCGATAAGTTCTCGGTAAACGCCGATATCCATGATACCACCTTGAAATAATCGCCGACAAATATCAGATGCTTCATTAATTAATTCTGGTGAATTATTTCCGGCTCGTTTTCCTCCTATGAGAACTTCTAACAGTGACACGTCATTGATGACATTATCAGGACAAACAAAATCATCTCCCAGACCACTGCCAGTAGCTCCTTCTTCTTCTTCTGATTTCTTAGGTGATGTTATTCTAAACATCTCCTTAAATTTCGACAGCGGTGAAAAAGATTGTTTTTGTTCTGCTCGTTGCAGAGGTGGAGGAAGTTTCCGCTGGAAGGGTTGTTCTTGTTCTAGTTGTTCCAGTCTCTCTCTATAAAGTATTTCTACTTCTTTATGAAGAGTTCTGTATTTCAAATCATTACTTTCAACCCGTCTTTTGTTTGCATATATGCGATATATCCATTTAATAAGATTATCATCATTTGTACTCTTATGAGGGTGGTTTAAAATATCAGATTTATTAAATAAAGAATATAATATTTTTTCAGGTAATTTTTCTCTTTCAGTGTTTCTAATATCTTAGGCAAACCCTTCCTTAAATTTTGCAATTAATTCTACGTTTTTTTCTTCTGGTTTGGGTTTAGATACATGTTTTTTTTGCACGTCGGCGACTTCAGTACGAAGGTTTCCAATTTCTTCAAGTATTTCCTCACCAACAGGTGGAGGCTGAGCCGCAGCTATATTAGTTGGAAGATCTCGTAAAATCTCCCCTGTCTGTCTAGTTCTTCTTGCTATCTCTTCAGTCTGTGCTGCAGCTCTTTGATGACAGTTGTAACTTTCTTAGTAGCTGCAGTGACGGGCTTAAACAGTTGTTTAGTGTCCTCTTCATACTCAACTTGTGCTTCTTGCTGCGCTTGCAGATTTTTTCTGAATGAGTCTCTGACAGGAAGAAATTTTTTAATTGCTTCTAATCGTTCTCGAGCTATTCTTGCAGTATGAGATTCCGAATGTACCATTTTATTATAACATAATGATTTAATTAATATCAGCAGAATGGGTGTAAATTTAATTAAAAAGATATCATTCATATAATGAACAATTGTGCGTGGCTGCGTCAAGGAACCACTAACAAATGTGAAAAAAAATGTCGTGGAGAATATTGCAAAAAACATAATTATCTTATAAAGAAAAATCCTCATGCTGGTCCACGAAGTTGTGTTGGATGTAACAACGGCGTTAGAGGATTATATCAGATTTGCAAAAATTGCGGTGGAGATCGATACAGAAGTTTGTTGATATATTATAAACACAGAAAGAACATAAATCCAAAAATAGAAAAACCACCATCAGAACTTGAATATTACTTGAAACATAGAACAAATAAAGATGAAAAAGATGAGGAGAACGCGTTAAGAAATATTCATCAAACTTGGTATGGTGGTAAATTTACATAAATTAATAGCAGCAGAGAGGGTACCTACCAACGTTGGTCGTCAAAAAAATAAACAAAAAAATAAATAAACACGTAGAGTACTTTATTTTTCAGCTACTATTTCGAACTGAGGTTTTATTAGTATAATCGACCATTACAGAAATAAAACATCTCAAGGAAACGTTAATTTGTAAAAATCTGGACCTTTCTACGAGATGATTTTATTTTGTTTGTTTTATTTGTTTTGTCGGAATTTTATGGTCTGTTCACCCTCTCTGCTGCTAACGTAATAAACCTAAGTGCAGACGAAAATGAACGCCTACAAGAAGAAACAGGAAACTTCCTAACAGATCCTAAACATATAAAGCTCCAAAGTAACAACAATGAGGGAATATAGACAGTAGACATACAATGCACACCATGGACTAATGATATGCAAGACAAACAAGAGACAAACGTCATGCAGTGTAATGTAACATAAGAAACTGCAACTAACGACCACGTGTCTATCTACTCGAAATATTTATACTAGCCGATAAACGTACCCAAAATTAAAACGATTATCAAATTTCAAGTGACAAGTGACTGTACATTTGTGTGTATACATTACTTTAGCCTGGGATCCGGAAACCCTAGAAATACTTTCCCCCATCCAGCTCTGGTATTAGTTCTCCATTAATTCAGGTATTTACTATTTGACGAATTTCCTGTTATTTCCTTTCCATACAACTTTGCAAATCCTAAGTGACATTCTCTCTGTAGGTCTTGCTATTTGTTTAAAGTTTAATAGTTGTGTTCTGTTTTTACTTTGAGTGAGCTGTTATGGTCAAATTTCGTGACTTGTATTTATTTTTTATATTTTATTTATTTACAGTCAGTGCATGAGTGCTTCTCTCTCTCTCTCTCTCTCTCTCTCTTACCAGTTTTTCCATATACATAAATGTATTTCTTTCAGGATTTCGAATTCCTTAATGGCAAGTCTTTTATGTTGCTGTTGGAAAGTGCTATTTAGGACCTGTGGGGCTCTTGTTTTCCAGTTGCTCGTTTCCTTCTCAGTTCTTTTCCATTTGCACTTGTTCTCTTTGTATCTCGTCTCCTCCGTTACTAATTCCTTGCTCTTAGTTTTCCATATTTACTGTTTCTCTTCGTGCAGCGTGTGTATTTATTTTCTCTATTGCGAGTCTTATAGCTTGCATTTTATCCCTATCAATTCATTTTACATATAGGAAGGGCAGTATTTCACCGAAAGTTTTTTGATGGACTGGCTCCACGGTCAAGAAGTCAATCGCCTGTGTTGCCGCGCGCCAGCCGGACACTAGAATCTTTTCCTTATCGGATTCGGTCTAATAATATTTTGTGTAAAATAAATGTTGCAAAACTGAAATTTTAAATTCTTTTTTGCTTGTTTTCATTGATTAAATGTAGATAAATTATTATCCCAATCAATATTTTCAAAGTATTTGATATAGTCAAATGTTCACATGTTTAAATTCCCATCCCGTAAAGATGGCGAGTTTGGTAGTAGTCAGATTGTAATTCAGTATGATTTCTATTCACATCGATTCGTAGGCTTGCGCCGTACTTGTCATTGCCAAAACTTTCTCTCTGATCGCAACGATTATTTCTGAATGTCTTTTTCAACATACAGTTAATACGCGGTTTGGTTGGGGCAGAGCCTGCTGTAACTTATTTTGCCGTACCGACTTTTTGTTGGTCTGGAGGCCATCCGGAAGGCGGATATTCTCATCACACAACAGTTTGTATGGATCATAAGGGATTGACGCCCAACCATCGTTGTTTTATTATACAGTATATAGCTCAATATGCACTTTTACGAGTTCAACTGTTTTAAAGGAATAATTTTCAATGAAAAAATATAAAATTGTATTAAAAATATAAAATAGAAGCTTGACGTATTTATGATTTATTTATTTATTTATTTATCCTAATTGTTATAAACTAGAATTAATTAAGAGTTTATATGTTCCTGCTATGAAATATTATCAAATGTTTACCGTGGGAAGTTGACTCATTCAGAAAATGGAAGCAACCTATACTATGCTAGAAGAATCGATCGACACCCGTGACTTTTGTTAAAGTACTATTGACGTCATCAGTTGGCTAGAATAGGTCTAATAGCATGTTCTACCTTTGGACAGGTAGAAAATGCATTGGAAGCCTAACTTGCATATTTAACTTCAATGTTCAGTTTTCAGTGGCTGTATATAGTTGACTTAATAATGCCAATTATAACGCACATTTGAAGCACCAGGCTTCTAAGCAAGATACTCCTATTCAGAGAAAGTTTTCGTTAAACAACAAGGCTTGCCAAGTAGAAATGAAGTAGTAAGGGGGCGGGGTGGTGGTGTGGCGCCACCTAGTTTTTTCTCCTATTTTCTTTACCAACGTGTTGGGGTGCATCCGAGCGCTCTTTTTCCACTTTTCTTTACCAACGGGGGCACCTCAAGATATTTTTTTTTAATTGTCCCTTTTTCAAATGGACAACAAAAAATGGCGGGGGTGAAACCATTTTTATATCATAGTAATAAACATCACCCTCTCGAAGAGGATGTATAAAATTAACTCAAAATACTAATGACCCCTCACAGGCAATACAAATTCTTCACCCAATTTAACAGATAGTAATCAAGCACCACACTAGATGGTAAAAAAATCTATTATTCTATATCTTCTCTATGTAAAGCCCATGTAATCACGCGAAACAACCAGCAGCAAGTGACATATATTAGCCCAGACTAAACCTTACCTTTGTTTATGTTGAATGATATACCGCTTTTACGTTTGAACATAGTTTAAAACCTTCGGTTGCTCCAATATATCGCTGGAGGTGAGTTAACTAGCTGGGTGACAATCTGATCCAACTGCCCACAATGAGATTGGAAACATCATTTAAAAACTCGGGTCCGGTTGCCCGGGCAAGATGAGTGCATGCGCTACTAGTTTTTGTAGTCGTTGTGCTACAGCGCTATTGATAATGTTTTGGAAAATTGCTTGTATTTCTGCCTTACTCATCAATGATACGCTGGACTTTGTGATAACCAGCGAATAGGTCACGTGGGCGTTTAATTACCGCGTTTGAGTATTCTCCAAACGATATTTAACAGCAACTGAGTCTTACCACACCCAGTCAGGACTATGATTATCGATCGGACACTGTTTGGCAAGGCCTCGTTTTGTTTGACCAGCGCGAGTTGTTTTGTTTATATGTTAAACTCTTTGGGGTGATGTGGTCGTTCAATTTATCTACTACTATGCTTTTACAATGTCCATATGTTTATATTGTCTGCGCTGGTGCAGTACATGAGGGCAAATTATTGACAGAAAATAAACGTCTTTCAATCACCGGAGTGTGCGTTCGATGTGTGTACGAAAAAATATAAATATGTGTCCATTACACACGTAGTTCACCCGAGGTCGGTTCCGGGATAGCCAGCTATCCACGGACGTGATATCATATCGTTGGGGACGAGTCCATCACCGCCGTGGGCGAAATACCTTGCAGAGAAAAAATTACATGGGTATAATTACTTTGGCACTGGGACTCGACTGAATATAATTAGATCCCAGTGATGTTAGGAGACTCGGTGAGAATCCAGTCAACGAGATAGATTGCCCAGGTTACCGACACGATCTTGCATACTGTAGTTATCTTTTAGTCGTGCTATCCATAACCGACCGCGTACTCATTGACGTGTGAAGCAAGATCAGTCCACCAAACACGCGAGAAAATCTTGCACAGTGGTTAATAACAGCCGCGATGCAGGCCAAGTTAGGAAAGGGTTTCTAATCAATCAGTATGGTCGATAGGTCATACGGTCCACCAATGCCATCTCCGTGATTTATAGGTATATGTTTTGCTACTGTTTAGCAATCTTTATACTTCGTTTATTCGTTTTGATTGTTTTTCGATTGTGCTCGATTCATGTGCAGATTCTTGCTCCGTCCATCTCAGTGATTCTTCCTGAGCTTCATTACTCCAAGTTTGATGTTCTTGATATTTTGTTTTCACTTCAAGCTCAAATTCCTCACACTCATTATCTGCTGCCCTAACCTAATTAAGCCTTTTCGATATACCCACTTGTAAGCTGATGTCTTGTTGAAACAAACAGCATAATTTTACCAACTTGTTGACAGACCAAGCTCGTTAAATATTACAAGACGTGGTAACTTTCATTTGTATTGACATGGTGTCGTTGCCTCGACCTACTCTTCTTGGATCTATGGACCTACTGAGCTCGCTCGTAATTTTTTTTTATAGTCTCCTCATCTGTTCCTTTTAGCGCTGATACTTTTTACGCTGTTGTCTACAGCGGTCTTTTCGTTCAGTTTGCGGCCCTCTAAAACATTTGGAATCAGTCGGACTGTCCATGAGCGCCATGATGACATCGCTTCTCATACACTTCTATGACAGCACTGGCAAACATTGCATATGATTGTTAAATTGATGCTATGAAACGCGGACACGTGAGACACATTCGTGTAAAGACCCGCAAGATATTTACTCGTGCAAGTTCCAGTCAAATCATTGGTGAAAGAACTCTACTGATTATTAGTGATTCGTGCAAACATGTCACAAAACTCAACGCACGTGTGGTCGGAGGTGCACCAAATCCCAAGAATATGTCCAAGACCATGCGCGCCAATGCAGCGGAATATCCAAATTTTACTATTGTCTCGGATCCCTTTATGCACATGTGCGTATCGATGAGTCAAAAAGATTGCATCGGAGTTTTTATGCCAACCTAGTGCAAATATCTGATCGGGAATGACTTGATTCTCAAGCATTTAATTACCGTAGACGATAAAATTGTTTTCGTTTGCATCCAAATCGTCAAATGTAGGTGCTTCATTGATGGTGGAAAGAAGATCAATGGTTATGTTACCACCGTTTCTCAACGATATTTTAAAACTCAACGCATTTTGAAAGTCTTTTAAAACATCATAATGCGACTGATGTCAGGTGGCACAAGCACGTACAGCCGATCCCACTTTAACCATCGTAAAATCAAATTCAAAAACAGTTGAATTTTACCTGATTCAGCGGGGCCAATGATTAGTGTACGAACTCAGTTTGGAAACATGTCAGCGTGCTTGGATGGTTTGGGTGTTGCCTACGCGGAAAAGTCAATTACTCTGGAATCTTTGTTTCTGCTGAAAGCAGGTATCTATTTCCTCTTTTCGGATGGCATTGAATAATATAGAATATTAATATAATACAATAATGTTTACATATTGTGTACATTGTCGCACTGAAACAAATACCGCAAATCCATCTGAAGTTCAAACATGTAAAGGACGAGCAGCGATTACTGGAACTCGTGTTCGATGTGAAGTAAAGATGTTCACGTTTGTGGACAGCAAGCCCGCTCGTGGACGCAAACGTGCACGGTTTGGTTTAGAAAATGTCGTCGGTGATATCACTGCTGCATTAGTACAACTACCTGGAACACCATGGAGTTATGCTCCCGGTGAAAGTTCTTTCCTATATACGATCACTATCATTATGGTACCTGACGTCATTTATAATTTCATTCTAGCAACCAACCAAAGCCTGGTGATACACCTGTGAGTCGTGTGCAGGCTGTGTGTTACCGACATGACCTCGTCTATAAAGCATCCAACGATATATGTGGACGTCAACGCGCCAAAGTGGACTTCTTCCATTACCTGAATGCGATTGCAGGACCAGGTGCTTGAGAAAACATCTCAAGATGAGTTGTATGAAGTATGAAGGCCAAGATTGCACTTGGATGCTCTCACTAAAGGCAAATATTACTGATGAACAAGCAAGACACACAAAGAGCCGGGCATTATACAAATATAATAATGCCTTATTGAATATTTCATATTTGAAATCGACGTGGAAAAATTAGCAAGTGTGGCAAAGTTCATTCATGTTGTTGCTCGAACATGGTTGGCGAAACAATCGTTGTGGTAAATTTACCTGGCAGAACCTAGAAAGATTTCACGTGGTTGATTTGATGTCCGAACACGAAGTGAGGTTCGTATGGCTGATTTATCGTTTCTTCCAGATACTTGGGTCATTGATCGACAGGGTCTTTACCTCACCTACAAGAACGCACTAACCATTGTCATGTTGTCAGCAGATACAAGGACGTGGAGTCGTTGACGCCAACAGATTCTGTAAGTGTCTCAGACAAACTCGAACGTATCTGTAAACATTGACTACTTACATGGCCAAGATTATTAAAAGTGGACCTTGGTACAGAATTCTCATATCTCTTTCTGAATTGTTGACCAAACACCGTGTGAATTCGGGTGATACATGCCAACACTCATGCTAATGTGGAACATTTTAATCGCACACCTGCGAAACGGTTATTTGGATATCAGTACGCGCGGAAATTGATTTTGAGGTCGGTCTCGGAGTGTAGAACAATCTCGAACCGCAGTGCGATCTCACGAATGAGGAGCACTTCTTACATTAGTCATAGCAGCAATAAAAATGAAATGATGTGCAAGATTGGATTAAAACCAGCTAATGCGATTCGACAAAAGGTTTGCACATTAACTCAGCAAATTATCTCACACTATGCACCGTTGCAACCACGCGGAGACAAGTTTGTTTGATGTCCGTATGCACCAGGAGAGTAGAATGCGGACAATATTGTGCTACTGACCTGGTACTGTATGTCAATGTATTTACGATTTCGGAAAGATTTATACTCCACGACAACAAACATTACCGTTTCGGGCCATCAACCAGTAGACGTCTTCCACGAGAGGTAAAGCGTCCCAGCTGACTAATTGTAAATCGTTTCAGCGACTACGGAACTACCACCAACGTTTGTTTTGATGCACCACTTTATTAGGTTGAAATTTCATCGGAGAATATCCATCGCGTGGTATTCAGCAGAGATAAATTCACTGTAGTGAATTGGTAAACACCTATGAAATGTTTCTGACACAGTATCATATTTGCAGTGCGTTCAAAGTCACGTCGATCTCGAGAACATACCGGGTACAGTTCGTGTTTGAGGTCCTTTTGCACATAACCCTTAGAAGACCTTTTCCTCTCTTTTTTTTCGGAGGCGTGTGGACAAACAACATTCGAATACATTTTAGGTCGCAGTCCCACATTGTCTTAGACTGACTTTTTTACCCGATCATTCGTCTTTAAACATACGAACAACCTCTCTATTGGTGCTATTAAAAAACGAATGTTCTTTCAAATATCTGCTGGTATCAAATTCAAATGCCAAGCATGGTTCTGCCATGTCCTTGTACATATTGATGATTGTGATATGCATCAGCATCGAGTCATTGTCAGAGCACAGCATCTTGACCCGATCCTGGTAAAACGGCTTGACTTGTCATTGTAAAACTCATACACTAGAAGCCTTAACAAGTCCAACTAATGAAGAACCGACATAGATTGGTTTTGTTAGCTTCATGTTATTTTGACCATTAAATATATTTCTGGATTCAAATGCTAAGTCAGCGATGAACCTTCAAAATTTGTCTTGTTCACTCTCATGTTTCTCGGAACACAAAGTTCATGAGCTTGTAAAAGTCCTTCTCAAACTTATCCGTGACCTTTGTTGTCAGATCCGCTTTCATCTGGATATAATGCGCCAACCAAGCTTCCTGGCAAAATTCAGTTCGCGATGGATCATGGTTACACACATACACAATAGCAGATACAACTTGAGCTTTCGCACATGCAGTACCTGTGTCTGGTTCTAAGAATTGGTACTAATTTGGTGCATTCAGTGTATTTTAGGCTGGATTCATCACGTACCAGGCATAGTATAATTGTTGTGTGCATCAGACTAATGGTCAGGGTATTCTAGATCAACTTCAAAGAAGTATCCATTGTTAATGTTGATGTTGAAATCGTTTATGCGTGTGAGAAGCAAAGCTTCCTTGATTTTAATGTAACTGTTCGGGGCAACGTGGTCATAATGGTCCACGTTTGGGATGTTGGCGCGCGCATATCTGTGACTCTCCATTGTATCCCACCACGATGAGAGCGCTCAATGAACATATTTTGGTCAATGTGGCTGAGCAGTTTCAGCTTGATTTGGTTTTTTTTAAAAAAATGCATTCAAACCCATTCAGGGTGACGACAAGTAATGTACAGTTCCTATCTTGTACAAGTGCATAGCAGTATCACGACCATTCTCAAATTTCACAAGCAACAACACATCGGTGCGCAGATACCGGTCGTGATAGTCACCCATGTTTTTGCATTCGAATGAAGACAAAACCTTGTTTGCAATGTCATAACCATTATTTGAGATGCTTCCCTTGACTGTGATGAGTTAAACGCTTCAGTGAGTGTCAAATGAGTTTCGGCAACCTTGTCCCAGTAGCTCATGTACTCCTATGGATACATACTTTTTCTCATCTCCAGTGTCTTTTTATTTCTGTACAAAAACCCATAGTAACCGCCAACAGTAACAAAAAACTGTAAACAGCCTCAATCAAATAATTAAAAATGTCTATTTCAGGGTCCACATAGCGAAATTCCTTTGCGGTGATAGCTAAAATATCCTTCAGAAATAAATTCCCGGTAAATAACCTGAAATGATCCGTGAGTGAGTACGGTGCCGACAAGACTGTGTCAGAATGTCATACGAATCCAATAATGTCAATGGTATTGTAAATTTCATCAATGCAATCGGGTTGTTCATGTTCGACAACAGTCATTAATAATTTCCTTTTGAGCTCGCGATTGTTCTCATCAGTATTGTATTATTTGGTAAAACAATTATTTTCATATTCTATTCCTATATAGTTTAAGTGATCTGTGCTTGGATATCTTCACCATTACAGCTAGGGTATTCTCTAAAATAATACAACATTTCGGACTCTTCAGATACCGTGAACTATTTAGTCACATATCCTATTTTTACCTGTCCTATATGATGTAAATTGTTTTCTTCTTGTTTCTTCACAATCATGGCCTAGTTTATTCCTTCACAATTCTAAGGTCCCTCACAAGTTAATCAATTTATCAATGTGTTAAGCTTTTGTCTCTAAAAACGCATATAACATATATTATGCCTCTTTGATAAATCGATATGATACATTCAAACGAAAAAAGCGATTGTCGCTTCTCGTTTGGTAGTTTAATACAATTTCTGATGACCTCTACAAACATCTTCAAAATAATATTAGCGTCAATCCGATTATGTAATTATAAGCCACGTTACTTATTTAATATGAAAGCAAACCTCTCTAAGCTGTGCTTTTTGAACTAGTTGTTTGAACTTTTGGCACGAGACTAGTTGTAAGCACGTGAAGATTTTCAGTCAACTAATGTGTGCTGTCAATATCACTTTCAGAGACGATTCAAAGATTATTTGTGCCACATATCCACTACAGAAAATGACTTAAAATCATCTAATTTGCTTTCGCTTGTCACACTTTTCCAGACAGACTCGTTAGTCTTCTTACCCATAAACTTGAATTCGAATCAGATATCTTGCCACTGAAGTGAAAAAATCGCTTGAAAATATGTGGTGAGCCCCTCCGTTTATGAGCTAATATCGATACATACGCCACCACTATTCATGCATCACGTATCGGTAAGCATAGATAATAGTTGTAGGCCGACCGGATATTTCTAGCCCCTTCGCCAGAAATATTTTAGCTATTTTTCCATATTAGCAAAATTTGTTCTAATTTGGTGCTGATTAAATCAAAATTGATCACTCCTCTCTGAATTTTAACGTACGTAAGATCGATCGTTTTGATAATATCTTCATCAGTTGTGGATGATGTAATCAAACAGCTATCTTTTATGGCCTGCGAAACATTGATCTACCACTGTCTTCAATGTAACCGGAAACAGTCTAAAGAATGTGTCTGCGTTTTGAAAATTTTCATGGATTATTAATGCTAAAGATCGTGTCTTCGTTTCGATTATTAATGCTAAGCATCCACGGATCGCACATTGTACTTCGCTTTCTTGTCATATCATTGTCGGGTAAAGGCTGTGGCTCTGGGTCAGGACCGAAAGGAGGAAAAAGCCACTGTCTGACACTACTATTTGTATTATGTGCAACAATAATAGTTGTTTTATCTTTCTGTTATATACTGCATCCTTTTTGGCATAAAGTTGCAACATTGAGTCACTTTAAAAATCAAAATGCTGCTTATTAAAGAAGTGTCACTCTCTCTTCGCTTTGTTCAACATTCCCGCCTAAAATTCCTTCCCAATAGCTGATGTAAAGTATTCTATCGTGTCACAATTGCAATTGCATGCAAAAAGAATCCGTTTGCTATAAAAACAAATAATTACAATGTCTTTTAAGTTGCGACTGTATTAAGCATCTGTTTTGTGTATGCTAATTTGTATTTGGTGTAAAGAGAAGATATTCTTGAAATTATAAACTAACCTACTGAAGACACACTTCCAACCAAGTACGTTGTCGGTTAGAAAAAGGGTCAAATCTTGTTCTACGTACAAATTTGCCCAGAAAAATGCAAAAGCATGATTTGTAGAAAGGTCCCCACTTTCACACTTGATGCTTATTTTGCGATTATGTAACGTGTCTGTCTCCTCCGAGGCCTCGATTGCCCTGTAGAAAGCGCATAAAGAGATTTTTTATATCAAAATACAGGTTTGAAAAAAATACTGTTTCTTTAGAGCCAAACATTAAAAGAAACAGCTGAATTAGAAGAAGACACGTGTTTGCATGTAATTGTCCCTCGTACTTTCATTAGTATTTCAGACACGTATGTCAATAGTGATAACAAACTCAAGATCATGATGCACATGTTCAAAACAAGCAAATAATTCCAATCGTCGTCATAGGAAAAAAATATATGAAACTGCCATTGAAAATATGTACAAATTCCTTGAAGAGTTGCACCAACATTGCATAAATATCCTATCCGAATTTAAGGTCAAAACACTCTGTTTGAAATGAGGTTTCTCACAGGTAAATCTATTCAGTAGGAGCCATTTAAATATACCATTATTCAATGAACTATATCCGACCTTTTCATATTAAACGTATTAGTTAAAACAGGAGACAAAATTAATAGAACTCAACACAGACCCTGCTATAGTGACCTCGTATTACGACAAACCTAATTTGGAAGTTATTTGAATATTTATTAAATAGAAAGACAAATAAAGTTTTGCACAAAATGCAATCTGGGAATCTGAAGAATGTTTAATAAAATTTCTTCTCGCCCCTGTACAAAAGCACAAAACATCTTTGCGAGGTACTTTACGTTTCTAAAAGGTACAGTTGAGTGAGCTGTAAGAGCATTTTGTTAAAACAATGCATTTTTCTCGTTATTCGCGAGAAAACATTACAATTTTTAAACTTTAATATCTATTCATGTTCACATTAAACCAGGCATACGATTTGATTTGAACGTAAAAGAATGAAGACAAGTTTAAGAGTACTAGAAACGGCCTAGATATTCGTGTATCATAAATGGCTATCGAAATTTGCCAAGAGAATCGATGCAGTAATAAAGTATAATAGTCTTTTTACCATTCAGAGGGACTGTATTAGTATGTGTCAAGAAAACATAATTTGTTTAATTTTAATTGGTTTGCAAGATAAATTCATTTAAAAGGAGTCCTTCAAAGATAACAATCAATACTTTGCCAAGATCTCTGATTAGGCCGTGGTTTATTCAGAAATGCATTTGTTTGTCCGTGTGACAATAGTTCAAACGGAATGGATAGCTCATACGACTGGATCAGTTATTGTAATTTAAGATAATCAGATCTTTCGAGGACATAGCTTGTAATATTACACGCGATGTATTCAGAAACGTATTTGCATGTGCATGTGTTAGCAAGCATATACTTTATATCCCCCTGTGTAAAGGCATGTAGCTACAGTGCAGATAGAGAAAAGGAATCCCCTCAACTGAAACAAGCAATTTATTTAGCAAGTTGATGATGACAGAACCTGATGCAGCCTGCTCAGTTTGAGTCGACTTATCTATCTGTGTCATAGGACAGTGTAGTTGGATAAGTGAGCAATAAATTGGCATACAACTTTTACGGAAAAATGAAATTCTCTTTCTTGTAACCAATGTATATTTCAATAAACGATTATAAATGACATGAACAACTAAAGTAACAACAACGGGAGATTATGCACGAATGCTTATTTCAATTGAAATCTGTGAACAACAATCTGAATCACTAAAGACTCGTACAAGGTTGGAAATATTTAACGTCTTTCATAAAGTTCAAAAAGAAAGATAAACTGAAATGTAAGATTATGTAATATGTATCACATGACAAAAGTGACAATGTAACTCACTAAGGACAGTCAAATAGTATAAAAACTGACTTAAAATTACATTGGGATACCTTAGTCATTATGTCGTGCTGTCGTTAGTTATGTCAGTAGGTGTTATAAAACGTGCGTAACATTGGAGAATATTATATATATATATATATATATATATATATATATATATATATATATATATATATATATATGAACCACCGTAACGCAGGTTATAATCTCAGGCTCTACACCAAAATTATGCGGGTTACAGTCCTTTCTCATGATCTGCCTGTGTATGTCACCGTGCTATTTTCTCGGGCAGGGCAAGTTACTCCAGTTGCTAAGGAAATGTATAACCCATATGCGTTCCTGTGTGGTAAAACATCAAACGAACCAAACGAATGTTTCATCTCAATAACACAGTAGCCATTTGATACATTCATACATTTAAAACACATTATGCACAGAAATGAAGCAATGAAAGTATTTATACAGACATCGAAACTATTCCTTTCGATGCCAAACGCTTTCTTTCAAACGCCGAGACATGTCGTCAAATGACGAAACATATTACAGTATTAAAGTCATGTCATGACGTGAAGCACTATTGTTGTTTTACCGATTTCTTGATTGATTGATTGATTGTTTGTTTTTTTAACGGCGCATCAGCACTGTTAGGCTTTTTAGCGCCAAAGAAAGTGTTATTTGTATAATCTTTTAAAACTTATAAAAGGTCCTATATCGACCAGCGATATAAAAGAACAAATGGTTGAAATTAAAAACGGTAAGATGGTAACGGTGCAAAATAAAGCTTCCCGATCAACGGGAGATGTAAAAAAAAGATGAATAGGTATTAAAATGGGACGGTATATATATTGCATAAAACTGCACAAGGTGATAGCATAAAAGTCAGAGTTTAGAGTAAATATTTACGCTTTCAGGAACTCTATAATACAAGTGATGTTTATAGTATCAAAAAAGTTCTTTCATGCCATGCACAATGTAATAACGATCGCGCGTAGGTTGTTGGTCGAAGCACTCTATCATAAAGTGCTTGACAATGAATGGTTCATTGCAAGAAACGCACTCTGGTGGGTCTTCACCTTTTAGCATGTGAGTGTGGGTGATATAAGCATGACCAATTCGGATTCTTGCAATGACTAACTCCTCCCTACGAATGGTTCTGTAGGAAGGAGTCCATTCTCCTAGAGTTGGTTTGATTGCGTGAAGTTTGTTATTTACAGCATCATTCCATGATGCCTGCCACTTCTGACGTAAGAACTTTCTGATACAAGGTTTAAAATCAGAATATGGTATTTTAAAATCAGATGGTTCTTGAGTAAGGGCCATTTTAGCTGCGCGATCTGCTTTTTCGTTACCTTTAATACCAATGTGGCTAGGTAACCAACGGTATATTATATTGTGGGAGACACTCAGCTCGGTATTTTTTACGAGTATGTTTTTCAATAATGGGTTCTCCAGTTTTCTATTGTGTAGTGACTGGAGTACTGATAGCGAGTCGGAGAAGATGACACTGTTTAAAATACGGTTCTTTTCTATATGTTGCAGAGCAAGGTCTATTGCTCTGATTTCGGCTGTAAAAATTGATGCTTCATTTGGTAAGCGAACTTGCGTTGTGTGATTTCCACAAACAAAGGCTGCAGCAGCCTTTTCCTCATCCTTTGATCCATCAGTGTAAATTCTGGTGTAGTTTTTAAATTCGGTGAGGAGTTCATGGTAAGAGTTGTGGAAGATAGAAGGGTTTGTTTCGGATTTTTTTCCATCGTGTAGCGTAAAACGTACTTTTGGTTGTTTAATTAGCCAGGGTGGTGTTTCGGAGATGGACGTTTTCTGAATTTTAGAAAGATCTATATTTGTAGCGTCAAGGCTGGATGATATTCTAATGCCAAAGGAAGGTATGGCGTTTGGTTTATTTTCGTATAAAGTTTTGTATTTGGGTTGAAAAACAGCCGAAAAAGCAGGACTCAGAGGGTTTGATTTTAATTTGAGAGCATACTGTGCGGAAAGCATTTCTCTACGATGCGATAACGGTGGTTCATTCGCTTCAGCTAGAAGGCTTTCACACGGGGATGTTTTAAATGCTCCCAGAGCCAGTCTTATTCCCTGATGATGAATTGGATCAAGCATTTTAAGATACGATTTTCTGGCTGAACCATACACAACGCAACCATAGTCCAGTTTGGAGCGAATAAACTTTCTGTATAAATTCAGGATGACTTTTCTATCAGCACCCCAGTCAGTGTGCGCTACTACTTTAAGTAGGTTAAGTGCTTTTAAGCATTTAGCTTTTAAGTTCTTTAGGTGTGGAATAAAGGTCAGTTTTCTGTCAAAGATTATACCTAAAAATTTTGTTTCCTCAACAACTGGAATAGGTGTTCCATCCAGCGTGAGGTTCGGTTCATCGTGATGTTTTCGTAACTGACAGAAATGCATGCATACCATTTTTGATTTCGAGAATTTGAAACCGTTTGCATTAGCCCAATTTTGAATTTTGTTTATATTTTGCTGCAGTTGTCTTTCAATTGTATGCATGTGCTTTGACCGATAACATATTAAATCATCAACGTATAACGAGGAATCCACACCAGGAGTCAAACACTTGGTGATGCTATTAATTTTGATGTTAAAGAGCGTCACAGATAAAATGCTGCCCTGGGGCACACCCATCTCTTGCTCGTGCAGATCTGAGTGTGTAGAGCCCACTCGTACTTTGAATTCTCTGTCGGAGAGAAAGTTGGATATGAAAGTACTGATTTCTAACCACATTCGGCATAATTGCCATCATAGGGGAAGACAATATACTATTGCATTTTACAGTTTTTGACGATTACTTGTGTGAATTTAATGCAGTTAACACTACTATTCATTACATGATTTTCCCTGATATTATAACAATTGTGTGTATAACAATAACGTTTCTCAAAAATAAGACATTTTATAACTTTCTATTTTACAGAAAGCATTAATTTTTATATCGCCATTTGTACATAGAACAAGAGATAGAAACTAATTTAGTGTGCCTAAAATTGACCCGTACAGTTCGACTTCGCATGCATCACAATCTAAATTTCGTTACATTTAAAAATATAATAAAGGCAGTCAGGTAATCAATGAAAATATTTGAACTTTGCACACGCACACACACACACACACACACATGCACCACCTGCCATCACATTTTCTAATTCTGGATCTGTTAAAAAAAACACATCAGCTATCCGACAAACTCGGTAACAATAGAAATCAAAACTCATCTTGTGATTTTATATATAATATAATGGTTTTGAGATTATATGGAAACAGGTTGGTGTCAAGTGGAAACTTTCCTGAAGGTAAAACTAACTTAAATCTGAAATATTACAACAGCTATTTTGATACGTGGAATTATGTATTCGCGCTATTAAGCACTTCTGAGTAAATTAATGGAACCACCAAACTCTCAGCTCGTTGTCTGCAACAGTTAACAATAAATATATTTTTTAAGGGAGGGACAGTATTATGCAATCATCTTTTGATTCAGCGAAGGGTTAATGATCTGTCTAAATATACAAAAATGAACAACAAATATACTGGGTGCATTAACTTCCTGCATCTAAACCGCTAGTGTAAGGCCTTAATAGTGTTTATCTTCATTTCCATCTGACACGATACAGCGAGTCTTTGTTGTCTGGGATGTAAAACTGTATCAATGCCGGTTTTGTTTGAAATAATTACGTCACATTGGTGTTTCGTTCATTTGATACGTTTTGACTGGAAATATGTCCCCCCCCCCCCAATGTCCGTGATGTCCACTTTCTAATGTTTCACTTTGTGTAGGTTGATAATTTGTTTGTGGCTCACGTGCTGCTCACATCTTTGCAAGCAAATGTTTAATCGGATCATCCTTGGACTATTGCGTCGCAAATTGCAAACAATCTTACTTGTAAATGATGGCTATTTTAGCCTTCGTCAAGCCCGTGGTGGCTAATTTTTAGCAATAACTCAAAATGGAACAAAGAGGAGATGACATGTCATCTCTAACAGGAAAGGCAAGCAACAGAACTCGAATAATTTCCTCAGTTTTGTATCTTTAAAGTTGCATTATAAAATGAGTATGCTGCTGTTTTGTTAATAGTTGCAACGTCGTCGAGTGTTAATCTCAAGACCTATCATGTTACAAGAACCTGGTTATCACACATATGGTCAACTTTGTTTATCACACATATGGTCTACACTGTGTATCAGTGTAGACCATATGTGTGTGTATCACACACGTGACCTGTCCAAAAACTTGCCATTTTGGGACCTATCACTTCGATTACCTCTGAGTCTCTTTACGAGAGTAGACGCTATTGCACTCACGTTGGAAAAAGAGGAGAAAGCTATACATCGATTGATGTTTAAAGGAAAAACATCCCCGTTCTTCCTGATTGATATTTCATGGATTTTAAAAGAGACCAGATATATCATAGATATTTTTAAAATTAAATTTAAAAAACATTGCCGATAACTACGTTCATATCTCTTATAGTATTTTTCGCATCATTTTTAATTCATTAATTGCACTCTGACGTGTTACTATTGTACATTCTTGCCGAATTTAGTTTCCCTATTTTAATATCTTCTAAAGTTTGTTTACAAGGACAAATTCAAGTTCATATCTCTAGCACATGGGAACAGCTATTTCCAATTTTAAGTATGTTTTTTGGAGCGCTTTTTTCCATAATACGACATGCAAAGAAAGATCAGCCGAAGCACGTAAAAATAGCATCAAGGTAAATTTATATTCTCACCACATTTCTTGTTGCAATAGCACACAAGTTCACCTTATATCTGTCCCTCGTTCAGATGTACTTAATAACTGAAGATGAGAACCGACAGTAATGGTCGTGGATCAATATGAATGGGCAGGTTTTATAGGTAGAGTGACATACGGCGATCCGCTAACATTTGCGTAAAATAACCCTCCTTCTGAGTCGACATTGTTCATGCACAGCCTGGTAATTCTTTTCTTCTCTTTAGTGTTGCAAGTTAAATGACGAAACGTATCACGGGTTTAAAGACACGCCATGACGTGAAGTATTTTTGTTGTTTTATTTATTTCTCGGCATAAATGGCCTCGTAGAGTAAGACAATATACCGTAGCATTGGACCGTTTTTGACGATTACTTGTGTGACTTTAATGCAGTTAACACTACTATTCATTACAGGACTTTTCCCTGGTATCGTTATAACAGTTTTGTCTATACCAATAACGTTTCTCAAATATAAGACTCACCAACATTTTATGACTTTTTTTAAAGAAATCATTATTTTTTTATATCGCCATTTGTAAATTTAACAAGAGATAGAGACTAATTTAGTGTGCCTAAAATTGTCTAGTCCAGTTCGACTTTGCTTGCATCACAATCTAAAGCTCGTTACATTAAAAAATATTATAAAGAGAATCAGGTAATCAACGAAAATATTTGAACTTTGCACTCACATACACACAAACAAACACACACGCAACCAACCATCGCATTTTCTAATGCTGAATCTGTTTAAAACAAACATCGACTATCCGACAAACTCTGTAATAATAAAAAGCAAACTCATCTCGTGGTTTTATATATGAAACAGGTTGGTGTCAAGTTGAAACTTTCCTGAAGGTAGAAGTAACTTCCATCTGAAATATTACAACAGTTATTTTAATACATTGAATTATTTATACACACCATTATGTACTTCTGAGTACATTTATGGAACCACCAAAATGTCAGCTTGTTGCCTGACGCGACAGTTAACAATAAATGTATTTCTTAAGCGAGGGACAGTATTATGCAATCAACTTTTGATTCAGCGAAGGGTTAATGATCTGTCTAAATATACAAAAATGAACGACAAATATACTGGGTGCATTAACTTCCTGCATCTAAACCGCTCGATCAAGGCCTTAATAGTGTTTATCTTCATTTCCATCTGACACGATACAGCGAGTTTTTGTTGTCATTGATGTAAAACTGTATCAATGCCGGGTCTGTTTTAAATAATCACGTTACGTTAGTGTTTTGTTTATTTGATACTTTTGACTGTAGATATACCCCCAAGGTCCGTGATGTCCCATTTTCTACTGCTTCACATTGTGTAACTTGCTAATTTGTTTTATGGCTCACGTGCTGCTCACATCTTTGCAAGCAACAGTGTAATTTGATCATCCTCAACCTTTTCCATCGCAAACTAGAAAACAATCTTACCTGTAAAATGACTATTTTAACCCCCTTGTGGCGTTCTGTCGTATTGGGGTGGGGTTCTCCCAATATAATTTAATTAAATTAAATTGAAAGTTCCACCCTGGCTCGTTAGGTTAGAAAGTTAAATTAGTGATGATGTAGATTTACAGCTCTGAGCCCCCAGTTAGCGATGCCGACGGTTAAATTATAGAGAACACGAAGATGAAATTCAATCAATAACAATTTAATAAATGTGATAATTTAAAAACGATAACTTCCAATCACTCGTCTTTCCCTCGACCAAGTGACAGCCTAATTCATCCCGTGATTTACAGTGTGAGTTCGATTTTCCCCTGTCCTTGCATCTACTCATCTATTTCTTCCCGCTGATTCCTTCCTTCTTTCCGTTCCTCTAACTCCTTCTTTGTCTCTGTTTCCTCTCTACTATCTCCTCCAGCTTCGCTCCAGACTTCAGCTTCTCCTTTCTCCTCCTTTTATTATCTCCTCCTCCAATTCCGCTCCCAGACTTCAACTCCTCCTTTCTTCTCCTTCCCTCCTTTCCTCCGTCTCTCTATCCGAGACAACGGGACCAAACTTTAACTGGTCTGTCCCTCAAAGCTTCCTGTGAAAAACCACAAGGCGTTAACAAATGTTTAATCGA
Source organism: Sinohyriopsis cumingii (assembly GCA_028554795.2). Taxonomy (NCBI): domain Eukaryota; kingdom Metazoa; phylum Mollusca; class Bivalvia; order Unionida; family Unionidae; genus Sinohyriopsis; species Sinohyriopsis cumingii. The sequence continues at coordinate 64,908,439 of CM068833.1, read as the reverse complement.
ACCTCACCTCACACTATATCGACAATTAACCATCAGATAGCTGTCACTGTTTCGGCCACGCATGAATACACATCGAAATTCCCACACACTTCTTGTTGGGTAAACAATGGCGTAATAACACAGTATCAGCAAATTGTTATACAGACATCAATACATTGCGTCACGTCAGTATATACACATATATATTTAATCTCATCGTACTACAATCTGACAAAATCAGACGCATGTCTGTACATTACAAATATTCAACAATGGCAAAATCTATAATCATATGAACATATGTGTTAGTCTACTATAAAATACCCACATAGTAAATTACAATATTAACTCTTACGACGGCTAGCAAGCTATATAATTCTTTACAAATATCAACTCATTTCTTCAAAATATGCAAACATATTAACAAAACAAAGTAATTCTTCGTACTACGATTCTAGTACTAATAAAGTATACATACGACCTGCAATTAAAATGCAGTCGCATTCCACAAAGACCGAACAAATATCTACTGACCTTTTGAAGCTTTCTGTACTTAGACCTTCCCGCTCTAAGATTTTCCCGCCAATAACGAATGGCTATTCGGAGTTACGCTAACCTCTTCTCTGGGTAATTCTCTCAGCGAACTAACTTTTGCCGGAAAACGCAGGGATATCATTCTACCCAAATCAAGGTCTCCCCCCTATCTCGATTCTGATTGGGTGGCGCTGTGCCCCTGTCCAATCGTCTTAGCGGCCAGTTCAACCTGTCTGTCTGTTTGCAGGGGAAAGAAGTTAGGACACTCCCACTTCTTCAGGCAATTTCTTTTGATCTTGGAAACATTTCGACACCTAGGTGATAATTGGCTGTGTGCAACTCCAATGTCCGGTTCTTCGATTCTAGCCACAACAATCTTACGTAACGGATTAGTGCTAGCCTTCGGCAATGTTCGACATCAAACAATGACCCGTCAGAATTACCTTGATTATACATGTTTCAAAACTGGGCTACTCTGGGTCGGGGTAAACATGACACCCCTTTTCATAATAACTCAAAATAATCAGAATGAACAGATGACATATCATCTCTAGCAGGAAGGCAGATAATAGTTACAGAAGGTAGAACTCGAATAATGTCCTTAGTTTTATCATTTTAATATGAATTGGCAGGTTTTAGAGGTAGAATGACATACGGCGATACGCTAACATTTGAGTTCACCAACCGCCTGAGTCGACATTGTTCATGCACAGCCTCGTATACTTTGTCTTCTTGTTAGTGTTACGGGTATCGGTTGTCCATGTCGTACGTACATTCACAGTCTTTGTACAGTCTAAGCTTTCACTGATAGTTCATTCTATTTATTCAAAGATTTCTTGCTCCCAATGGTATACAATTCTCTACAGTCTACACGATTTAAAAATTATTATGCGCTTCATTCGTTGTAAGCTTAGTACAGAAGCAGTAGGGAGGGTGAACAGACCACTTGCTATAAAATCCATTTATGAAAATAAAATTTCATACTAAAAAAAATGAAAAAAATGTCAATAACATTAAACCGAAACTTCAAACAGGTATGATAAAGGAGGGTGAATAGACCACTTGCTTTAAAGTCTAATTATGAAAAATATAATTTCATACGAAAAAATGAAAAATACAAACGTAATAACGTCAAACCGAAGCATCTAACCAAAACAGAGAGTTTCTCTAATTGCTTTAGCTCATTTTGTTACTTCATCTTTGTCGTTCGTGTTTATCGAAATTTGTAATGCGTGTTTTTGTTTACCTTTCGGACACTCATTTGTGGTCGCACCCTACCTGCTGCTGTAATGTGAGAGTAATTAAATCATTATTGCATCAATAATGGAATCTCGTACTGCTAGATTAGCTCGACAGCGACTAGAACGAATTAAAAAAATATATCCCTGTTCGTGAATCTGTCAGACAAAAATTATAAGCTCATCAAGAGTCTCAGGTGGAATTTGCATAAGGTGCAGAGCAAATATTTTAACCACTTCTCGAAACAACAAGGACAATTGTTATAGCAACTGAGGCAACTCAAAAAAACTCTTCAAACATTACCTGTTGATATTGCTGGCCGTCTTCAAGCAGTTCAACCACCATCCAGCAATCTCCTCAACCACCCCAGCAACCTCCTCAACCACAACGTGAAGATTAGCCTTATCCTCTGCCAAGAGCTAGAACTATCATTTCAGATAAATTCACGTCTGAAGGTAATGCCGATATCAAAGATCTAGACAAAATACTTAATATTGCCGCGTATGGATATCGTGATAGAAATAAATATGTAAAATCCATCGACAATGATGCAATCTGGCGAACCAACGCAGTTGATGCTGGTAAAGTAATACTAACAAAACTTTCGCTGTGGATGCCAGTAATGACTCCATCGATCGACGAAGAACAACGATTGTTATCTTTCATGGGTCAAGGCGGTAAATCAGCATAGGCATGGTTGACAATGAAAACAGATAGCGTTCAAAGCAATGCTGATGGGTTATTCACATGGCATATAGCATCACAGTAAGGAGTGTCAGCACCACGACACATATTCATCGCATTTCAGGAGAATGCCCGATTAGATTCGCTGGAACGAAATCCGTTGGTATTTGACACACTTGGAGTTTCTGAAGTTACTTTGAGGATAAATGGACATCAAGAACCTTCTGAAGAGGTTTTGCTGAATTTTGAACACAATCACGTTGCACGTGCTTATCATCGGATGATGATATTCATGGGGCGCGAACAGAATATGGATTCTGGTTTTCAGATTTTCCAGCGGGATTTCACAACGCTGTATCCAATCTAATATTTTCCATTGGAACACTTAGAATTGTTCAGACAATCAGTCGTTGATATACACTTCCGAGCTCGTGATGCTCGACTGTCCGCTGGTGGTTATAGAGCAATTGCAGTTATTCTCTCAGACAAAACAATGTTACTTGAAGGTGCTGGTGGATGGATGAAAGCCAGTGATGCTCTAGTAGAAAACTTGTAATTAAATCGCTCTTGATATTTATAATGTCATATCATCATGTTAGTGTCAGTCTGACTCCTGGTCAGGTTTAAAAGCTTCACTCACTATGAAAAAAACGGTGAAATAAAAATATCGCTAAAAATGATCAGATCACATGTGGTCAAAATAAACTATCATGGTCAGAACGTTAACTCAGGCATTTCAATGACGCCAAACAATGAAAGACAGGCGTTAAACTTAATCTGTCTGCGAGCGCCATTAAAGATTCGGTCAAGACTGACGGTATATTTCCACTTCTTGCAGCTATACCAGCGTTAATAGCCGCTGCGGCTCCAGCTGTTGCAAAAGTAGCTGCACCTGGTGTTGATAGAACTGCTGCTGGAATGGTATTAAAGAAAGCAACATCAAAAGGAATAAAGACTTCTAAAACAAAGGGAAAGGGTCTAAGATTGCCAAGAACCCCTTCTTGGTCCGAAAAAGGTCTGAGACTTCCAGGAACACTTCGCTGATTCTTCCTATGGCCAATTTTGATTTACTCGATGCTGCTACAAAATTAAATATAAAAAAATTTCAAAGGAGTTTTTATGCGTGATTAATTACCAAAACAACCAAACCGTGTTGTAACCGGTATCATTAATCTTGATAAAAGTTCCGGTCCTGGTACTCGTTGTTTGGCATACGTAATTGATCCACGTGTAATCGTTTATTTTGATCCGAACGGATTGGCTCCACGAAAAGAATTTTTAAATTATGTAAACAAAATAAAAACTCCTATCTGGGACAGGGAATTCAGAATATAAATTTGTATGTAAGCTCATAGATCTTCACGTTAGTCTTTGATTTTCAATCCTGGTTCATAATTCTGATACTAATATGTATTCGGATTATAATATTTATTCCGATTCTGAAAATAACTTTTTTTTTCTGATAATAATAGTTATTAATGATGCTGATTTTCGTATAAAAATTTGATATTCTGATGAAAGTTAGTCGAAATTCATCGTTTTTTCATTGATTTTAGTAGGTTTTTGGGTAAAAAAAAATCTGCTTAATTACTTATTTTGGAAGGGTCAAACCTCACGTAGTTATCTAAGTGATTTTAAGTGTTATTGATAATTTTTTTTAAATTTTGTTCATTTTTTAGTTGAAATTTAATCAGAATCGGACATTTAAAAACATTCTTCCAACTGTGTTTCATGACAAAGCATCAACAAATCATCAAAATTAATAGAAAAGCGCATGAGTTTGACCCTTTGAGAATCAGCAATTTGACAGATTTGCAAAGATCATTCGATAATAATAATAATAATAATAAAAATAATAATAATGTTATTTCATAATTATGATAATAATATTTATTCTGATAATAATATTTATTATGTAAGTTCTGTTTTTAGTAGAATTTTCACAACTATGAGTATCATAACCCCTATCAAATTATAAAATCTGACTGATTTTCATGATTACTTTCATCAAATACCCCATCAAATTAGCGAATCAGTAAAAAACAAAATTATAATATTTATTTTGATAGTAATGTTTATTTTTATTCAATAATACTATTATTTTTATTCTGATAATAATATTTATTTTATCATGATAATAATATTTATCATTATTATGATAATAATATTTATTTTTATTATGATAATAATATTTATTTTGTAGTTTTCTTTTTAGATGAGATTTTTATTACTTTAAGTATCATATACCCCATCAAATTATAACATCTGACTGATTTTTATTATTTTGAAAACCATATGCCCATCACATTATAAAATCTGTAAAATATAAATTTTGTTATAATATATTTATTTGTTCCTTGACAAGTTCAAGGGTGAAATTATTATTATTTTTTCTTTTCTTTTTTTCGATGAGATTTGTATTATTATTTTGAGTATTATTTACCACATCAACTTGATGAAATTGTTTGATAATCTGTGTAACAAGATAACCGGGTGGGATTTCGGATTTACGACAGAACTCTTTTGATGGTGATACAAATACAATGTTTAATGACGAATGACTTGAATGCGAAAAGAATTATGATTAATACGAGCGTATAATATCAAAATATTGGATCAGTTAACATAATCCGCACGAACTAACTAACCGCGACTCCGATCACTCTGGTCACTCTGGTCAGTTCTATAGCAGCTACTCCGATCATTCTGGTCAGCTGAAAATACATCTAACACCGTGTACTATGCATGACACGGGCATATACGATCAAACGTTATGACGTTTTATGCAGTTAGTTACACTGATTACATTATCAGCACAATAATAACAAAACAATACACAAGTTCAGAAATGAACCTAACCGTACCCGACAAGAATCCTACGGTACTAAACGTTTCTTAAAAATGCAACTTTATATATTGCTAATATAAATTTCTAATTAAGTCACAAACTGCATAGAAAATATACAAAAATAAATGTGGTAGCACAATAGTTATAATATCTACACAAGAAATTACTAACTCACATACATCTACAGCTGAAGATGTGTTAAGTCTTTAAAGTAGACCACTCACTGAAAAGAAGTTCTGTAATATAAAGATTTTGACCTACGGTGAGGTATTGATATAAGTACGATGCCGCAATATATCGTCTGTGCGCTGGAAGTATTCGGTTCTTCCCATCGAAAGCAAATCGCACGTGTGGCGTAGGGTGAACCGAACTCACTATTTCGAAATATTTGTACAATATACATAAATCACCCTCGGGTATCGTTGTACACAAAAAAAGAAACCTGAGTGCATGTATTTAATAAATAAAAGGATTTATACTATTCCGTGACAATCTGAATTAAGGTAATATCCTCATCAATTTAATGAACTTGTTTGATAATCTGAAAACTTACGAGTAATATACCTATAATTTTTATTATTTTGAATATCAAATACCTGAAATCTGGGCGAGAATCAGTAAAAGATAAATTTTGTTATAATATATTTTATTTCATTGATTATGAACCAGGATCGAAAATCCATCACTAACGTGAAAATCTATGATCTTACATACAAATTTATATTCAGAATGTTCTGTCTCAAATCAAGCAAGTGTCCGGATTGGTCAGTAAGTCTGAAACTTGTTCGTGACAGCAAATTAATGTGACAGCGCAGATAGACAGGATGAATAGGTTCAGCAAACTGTCAGGTGGTACTAAAGGTGTAAATGTAAATACAATATATCCTGGTTGAGCCTGATTTGTTTTTGAAGATCTATTTGATAATTGACATCAATTGCATCACATACAAGATTAAATACTATTGTTGTTGTTATATTTACAATTCCTGGTGAAATATGACAACCTTCACCGTATGGATCATTGTTATGTTTGAGAATACTTGCTGGTGGATCTGTTTTTCTCCAAAACTCAACAATTTGTGAAAAATAGTCATTGATAAGATCAGTGACTGATTTCTTCAGTTCCTCAGCTTTAAATCCTGGTATATATACTAATAGCCTTCTGAAAAAAACAGGAGGATCTTTTTCCTCTTCGACCACAAGTGATTGTCGTTTATCACCCTGATAAGAATAAAGAGAATGAGTAGTTAAAAGAGGATCGCTGGGATCAATACTTTCTCATTGAACCAAACAAGGAGTGAGAGTGACCTCATTAAAATCCTGACCAATACACGTGTCAGCTAAAGGAACAATTTCTTATCAACATCATTCTCGAAAAATTTCTTTGCCATAGCTATGGTAACTGCAAAAGCTTGAAATCAATCAGGGAATTCTTTTTCAAAAAATGTAATCGACTTCCTTATTCAAGCAAGGCTTGTCAGTTACAAGTGGATTAACCATAACCTTGTCTCCAGATAGGTCGTTGCCTAGTAATAAATGAATGCCCTCAACGAGTAAAACAGAGACTGTTCTGACTGTCACGGGTCCTGAGACTAAGTCTGCTGACAGATGTACACAACGAAGAGGAACATTAACAAAGCCGCACTCTACTCTCTGAAAAGAAGAACACTCGCATTAGAAGAAGACTTCTCAGAAAAAGGCAAAGTACCTGACAAAAAAAGACTCTGAGACGCTCCTGTGTCCCTTAAACGTTTAAAAGGGATTGGATTGGCCGAATCACCAAAGAGTGATATAGAACCATTCGATATGAATGGTTCATTATTCTCCGTAATAAAATCAGACTGGGGTTTATTAGACCAAACAAATGTATTGTTTTCAATACATGACCGTGACCTTGATATATTAGAAATAAGAGCATGTGGAATAGGTCTGTCTTGATTCTGATGCCTTTTTCAATTTGTAGCAATCAGAAATAACGTGTCCTTGTTTCTAGCAATAGGTACACGTAGGAAGAGACAATAATCTTGAATTAAGCGTCTCTGAAGTTTGATTTTTAGAAGTTGTGGCAGTTTGAGTTTTAGAAGGGCTTGTATTAGGCTGAAATACTTTTCTGCCAGAAGACTGTTGAGTACAAACTTTGAGTAGAAACAAAGGAACTTTATGAGTTAAAGAATACTCATCAGCAGCACGAGCAACATTTTCCATGGTTTCAAACTGATGCTCGTCGAGATAAGACTTAATGTCACTATGGACACAGCTTTTGAAATCTTCAAGTAATACAAGTTCTTTGAGACTTTCATAATCTCTTTCAACATTTTTGGATAAGCACCATCTATGAAATAACTGCTCTTTTTCTCTGGCGAATTCGACATGAGTTTGTCCAGCTTCTTTTCTATAGTTTCTGAAGTTTTGCCGATAAGCTTCGGGGACTAACTCATAACCCCTTAAGATGCATTCTTTAACCACATCATGGTTACCACTTTGGTGAACTGACAGTGAATTGTAAATATCACTAGCCTTACCAGTGAGCACACATTGTAATAATTGATGCTCCCTTGGCCATTTCATATTTATAGCAAATTTTTCAAAACGAGTAAAGTATTTGTCTATTTCTTTTTATCTGAAAGGGGCACTATTTTAATATTCTTTGCAAGATCAAAACGTATATTTGGATTTGTAGTATGAATGTGCTTTCACTTGCCAGTTTCATTTCTTTTATTCTAAATTGATATTCCCTCTTTCGCTCGTTCTTCCTTATCTAGATGCATTTGCATTTGTTATTTTTGAAATTGCATTTGTTTTTCTTTTTCTCTTTCTTCCTTTTGTAAATGCATTTGTTCTTTTTGTAGATGCATTTGTTTTTCCTTCACTCTTTCCTGATTCTCTCTCTCTCTCCTCTTTCTCATATTGTAACTGCATTTGTTTTTCTTGTAACTGCATTTGCACCTCTCTCTCTCTCTCTCTCTCTCTCTCTCTCTCTTTTTCTTCTTTCTGAAGTTTCAGCTCCTTAACTCCGATTCCATTTCGTATGTCAGAGTCTGTTACAGACTTACTCATCGAAACCAAAGCACTTTTATCCAAAACATCATTTTCAACCATATACTTAACCAAAATATTTTTTATTTCTTGTTTCGTTAAGGAAGCTTTTACCTCAGAAAGATCGTATTTTCTGGCACGTTGAATCAATTGATCTTTTTTGAAAAGATCTAATTGTTCCTTGGTAGGATTTGGAAGAAAGATTTTCTACTTTTGATGACATTTTAGAAAATGCTTGCCGAATTGACTAACAATTTCAAAAACTAGGGGAATTCAAACCTCAAAAAACAAAATTTTCTGAAATATTCTATCAAAAATTGAACATTATCCTGAGGACGAGCTCCCCATTTCTTATGGTACGTGTTTAGACTCGAACAAACAGTAACACAAGAAAGGGTGAAAACAACAAGCTTTGAAAAATACAATAATTTCTTTCCCTGGGAAAAATTATGTAATAATGAAAAAATATGAACTTACGGTTTTAAGAATCAAATAAAAAATAATCCAAGAATATCCCCGAATAAAATTTTAGGAGTCCTAATAATATAATGGTCTAATGATTTCATGTGCGAGTCTCGACGAAAAATCCAAGATGGAAGACGATGACGTATGCTGTAATCTGTAGTGTTGAAGTCTATAGTTCCTTGTAGAAACAAGAAATATTACTCTGGTTTTGGAAATCTGAATAAAGTTTTTAGAATCACTGTCTTTGATTAAGAATCTCACATGAGCACACGTATTTTCCAGGAAAGGACTTAATCCTTTTGAATGCAAATAATTTAAAATAACTCCAAACAGCACAACATGCAACGTCCAGTGTAAGAACCCAACTAACACTGAGAATATCTCTCCAAAACAAACGTTATATCGTATTCTTAAACGCAAAAGGAGGTCACGTGATCATGTTCCAGAACCTCGTCGAAATTATGTACTTGTTAAAGATCACGTACACCCAATGTGGCCCTGACGAAAACCAATCAATTTACACTAAGAAATAAAAAAATTAAAGAATTGTTTTCATCTTAAATCAGTAGTCCCATCAAGACCTCGACAACAACCAATCATTTTAAAATAAATATAGAACTTATTTACGTGGTTGCTACTAATTTTGAATCATGGTCAGGATCTAGATCAACGCCTGGTGTTTACAAAACGAGCAGTCAAGGTCAAACTATTTTCTAGAAAATTTACATTATAATGGCACGTAATAAAAATAAAATATATGTATAACTGACAAACAAACAATTAAATTGAAATAAATATATATTATATCAGATATTATTAAATCAAATATACATAACACACCATATGTTTTAATATATTAGTAAAGGATCAGACATCCGATCCTCGATTTCATCTGAACAATTTCTCAAAGATACAACCAATGTAACCAAGCCAATGAGTGACGTGTGCAGTTATTTTGTCGAAGTAGAAGTTGGTTATCCTGAAAAGTTACATCATTATCATAACGATTATCCTTGTCTCGCAGAACAAATGGTGATAAATAATGCTATGTTAAAAGAAGAACATTTATCTCCTCGCACAAGTGGACCTTGTACTGTTTCAAAACTAATATCTAATCTATTCAATAAGCGAAACTATGTTTGTCATTATAAAATACTGAAACTTGCTGTTGATGCCGGATTAAAAATTGTAAAGATTCACTTCGTGTTATTGTTTAATCATTCTCGTTGGATGAAATTATATATTGATTCTAACACTGAGCGATGAGCAAAAGCGACAACAGACTTTGAGAAAGATTTCTTTAAACTGATGAACAATTCAGTGTACGGAAAGACAGTTAGAATATAAGGAAACGTGTAAATATTGAAATAATTAATAACAAACGTCGATGTAAGAAAATGATTAATTCAAACACGTTTGATGGGTTAATAAATATATCTGAAAATCTTGTTCTTGTGAAAAAGAAAGAGACTAAATTAGTTTTAAATTAAACAGAAATGGCCTAATGTAAATTTGATGTTCACAGATACTGACTCGCTTGTTTATGAAATTTATGGAACATATTGTGCTAATAATTATGTTTTACAAGATATCTACGATAATATATAGTTATTTGATTTATCTGATGTTTCATCAAAAACAGGATTTCATGATCCATCAAACACAAAAAGTGATTGGAAAGTTTAAAGCTTAATTTAGCTTCAAAATTATCCAAGAATTATTTTGACATCCTAGTAAAATGTATGCAATATTGACCAATGATGTAAATGACAAAATGGAAAAGGCAAAAGGGTTGAATAATGATCATGTTAGAAACAAGGTACGATTTTGGATGATCATTACAAACAAGCTACGATCTGATCATTACAAAGAAGCATTACATAGAAAAATTGATTCGATAACAAGTGGTTTTAGGCCTTATAAACATCTCGTTGTAACAGATGAAGTTACCAAAACTGGATTAAATAATCTTGATGATAAACGTAATAAAAGTAATTAGAGATAACTGTAATAGTTTGGTTGTCTTTAATGGAGTCGATTAATATACTCTGCGAAACATCCATCAGACTTGGTGTTCAGGGAACATGGACATGATTAAGTTCAAAAACGTCTTTTCAAAAGCACAAGCTACCCCATACGGATTTATAACAATAAATTTACATGATCCAGTGTCACGATATCGTAAAGGTCTTGATAAAATCTTTGAATAAAAAGATAGCAGCCGGGTGGGTTCAACAACAAATGAGTGTCCGAAAGGTAAACAAAAACAGGTATTAAAATTAATAAAAACACGAATGACAAAGATGAAATAACAAAATGAGCTAACCCAGTTAGAGAAACTCTCGATTTTAGTTAGTGGCTTCGGTTTGACGTTATTACGCTTGTATTTCCCATTTTTTTGTATGAAATTTGTTTCTTCATAAATATACTTTAAAACAAGTGGTCTGTTCACCCTCCTATATAGTATATTGGACAAAAACAATATAATAACTGTAAAATCTGGTATTCTCGATTTGAATTGTAGGATAGAAGTAAGGTGATCCGGTTGCCATAGACACGGTGTATCTCAAAGATATGCTAAGTAAAGTAATTCTAGTACGTTGTTGTAGACATGATCTTCAGTCTCCCTTTCCTTTTCAATATTATGCAATAATGAACTTTTTCTAGATATTCCTCTCTTTAAATTAGTTGTACAGTTTATAAATATGTATTATTTACATCATATTCGTAGACTAATCAATACTACTTGTAGACACGGGCAATACTAATGGTACACAATGGAAATACTATTGATTTCTAGGAACAATAATATTGGTAGACAAAGGCAATATCTTTAAGCCAGTATGTCCCATGATAGGCTAAAGAAAATGCAATAAGTCAACATTTCCCAGATATATTGTTAAGCTTCATTTATAATCAGCTAGTGCCTTTTACAAGGTTCTGTCCAACATGTACGTTTGTATTTTCCTCAAAATGGCTGGCCATTTTGGGAAGTAAACACATCGAACACATATTGTTCGTTACGTCGATACTCCCCCCCCCCCCCATTCTTTAGATTTTTGGTGTCGCCTTAGGAGATCCGAATGGTTTGGCATCTTCTCACTTTGGTCATTTTTTAATTTTTGAATTTAAATACTTGAAACTACTTTTCCATAAAGTAATTTTTATTGCGTGTACAAAGGTGTAAAGGAAAGACAGTCCCGTACAAGTGGGTATTTCATTTCATAATATTTCTAGAACTAAAAATGCTCGTTGTGAACGGTGTTTTTATGATATTAATTATATGAAATATACGTGACATATTATTTTAAACATTAAATTATTGTGCCAAAATTGGCTAATGATTTCTCTGAAAAGTGTATTCCTTTGAAAACGGTAAATAGGTTGCTTCTCCTTTCCCCTCCCTACCTGAATATTAACCGTTCGGGTGGCCTAGTGGTTAGAGCGTCCAGATCCAGGATGTCGCGGGTTCGAACCCCTGCCGAGACATACCAAGGACTTATTAAAATGGTACTAACAGCTGTCTCGCTAGGCGCTCAGCATTAAGAGGCTAGTGCTAGGACTAGTCGGCCTGGTGTCAGGATAATGTGACTGGGTGGGACATCATGCTACATGTCTGCGGCATGATACCCCAGTTCTGGATCGCTATTAATTGCCACACTGCAAACATCGTAGCGATATGACTGAATACATTTTAAAGCTACGATAAAAATCCAAATCACACACACACACACACACACGCGCGCACACACACACACACACACACACTACCTTAGCATTACATTTTTAATTTTTGGTATACATTCAATATAAAATACATGTATCTATATGATTTGAATTTTGCACTCATGCATTTCAGATATAAATGCAGACTACTCTACGTTTAGTTATGGGGCTACAAAGATGAAGTAGTAGTTTTGCCTGCAAATTCTTCTGTGATAGATGGAATCATGCCTCAACATATTTCCCTTCTTAATATTTTTTATCTATTGATACGTTTATTTTAAGCTAACACCTCCATTTGGGAAACAAACTTTCCTCCTCTTTTGACTTGTTTGGGATGGCCACACCTTTCTGTTTTCCTTGGCATTTTGTACTTTTAAATCTCGAAAATTCATCCAAAATTCCAAACAAGTGCTAAAAAGCTGTAATGTACTATGTATGGTCACAGAGCGGCTTAATACCTTACTTGTGGTCACTACACAAAAGAGGAAACTTTTCACCTATAGTATAAAGGGGATAAGGAAGGCTGACATGCATGCGAGAACTATATTTTTACTTCATGTATCTGCGGCTAGTGCAAAGTTTTGAAAAATTATACATTGTGTCATATACATCAGTTTCTGCTGCTAGGTTCTGTGTTTACTGAAATAACTTCAACTCCTAAATTTTAGATTAAACGTATGTCTGAAATCGGACTGGCCCTATCCGATCAATGTTCTATGGGTGTTGTTATGAATTAAACAGGGCACAATTGAAGTAATTCATTGTATTCAAAAGATATGATTTCACTACCAAATCACATGTATAAAAACCCGAGGTCACACTGGTACATCATTTCAAAAGAGATTGATACTGTTTGAAATAGCAGGATCTTACGGTCGGACAAAGTAGATAAAGCAAACGAAAAAGTAGATAAAGCAAACGACAAAATAGATAAAGCAAACGAAAAAGAAAATAAAGTCATCACATAAAGTATTGATATAACGAGCAATATCAGTTGTACACTGCATCAGTATGCAATTGTCTTTGAAATGATCTAAAGGGAAATTTATTTATGATTGATATATGAAAAAAAATCAAGAAAACAGACACAGATCAAAAGATGGACAGGAACACAGATATAAAGATATCATTAAAGATATAGCATTAAAAGATTATAAAGTCAGTACTCAGAAATGTATTTGATTCCTTATTCTTCTAATTCAGTTCAATTGTAATGTTGATATGCATTTTGCATAAAAATGTATTAGGAGCTCACTAAAACATTAGAAAAAAATTTGGTCATAGTCGTCACGAATTTTACTTCTTTTCATCACCAGCCTCTCCCTCTATTAGAATTTTCAGGAGTAGGTGCGCCACTTTGTTCGTGAGGTCATCTTTTCCTGTGTCCAAATTCCGCTTGGCGGACTTACTCCAAGGGCTGAGATCCAGTTTTGGTATCTGTGAGCAGGGAACGGCCAGATTCCTGTAAATGTATAGGCTTATAATTAAAGGTAGGCCAGTTCAAGCTGTATTTCACGCTTTAATTAAATTCGGACGAAGTTTAAGGGTTTGATGTTTTTCTGATCCTGCAGTTTAAGTAATGAAATATGAATTCACATCTCGATGAAATAATATTTCTTGTATGAAAATACAGCAAAGAAAAGCACCAGCTGTACCTGTAAGAAGGTATTTTGAGTTATTTCCCTTATACCATATGTAATATTTCAAAATGTGTATTAAAGTTTAGAATAAACGACATAAAATGATGTCAATTCAAGCAAACCTCGCCTAATGATACTTGTATTCATTCAGTTATCTTACCATTATAAATTACATGCATACACAATATCTTTTTGCATACCCTTTATTAGTGTTTTCCCTGGATGCGTCAGGTCGCGGGTTCGAACCACGGCCGAGTCATACCAAAGACATAAAAATGGTACTAACAGCTGCCTCACATGGCGTTCAGCATTAAGCGGTTATTGTTAGGACTCGTTGGCCTAGTGTCATGAATAATGTGACTGAATGGGACATCATGCTACATATCTGCGGCACGATGCCCCAGTGCTAGATATCACTATAGCGATATGACTGAATTTTTTTTTAAAGCTACGTTATAAATCCAAATCACGCACACACAGAGACACATACACAGATATCCCCTTTATTTTCAGATGGAAATGCACACTGCTGTATATGTAGTTTTCTTGCTGCTAAGAAAACAAACCGTACCCCTACCCCTGCCTGAGGATTGTTCACGTACGGTACCAATGAAGTACTTCATATTTGTTTAAGGTAACTCAAACAACTATCGTTTCTAAATTGCCTCTTTTCTCTTTTTTTTTCTTTTGATCCCTTTATAATAAGCAACAGATTCTTCATTGTTAAACTCTTTTGTACGCGTACCACTTTCCTAAGGATTTTGCGTTCTCTGTTGTCAAGAGTTCACCCCAAATCCAAAAGAATAGCTGAAATGTTGCGGTCTATTTGGTAAGTTGACACTACATATCACATATTACTTAAATTCGGAGTAAGTTTAACTCTTCGAATACTTTCTGGTCTCGTTTACTGGTGAATGTACTCATTTAAGACAATGCATCTCTGCTACTGAAACTAGGTCGCTGCTAAATATATTACACTTAAGTGTTACGTTTACGTCAGTTTAGGAAGCCATGTTAACTTCCATATAGGGAATATACGTTTATTTTCGCTTCGTACCAATGTCAGCACCTTCATGATGGTATGCAAAAGAAACTCATCTTTCATTTGGCAAGTATATTTCATTTTACAAATGTTATCAGGGTCTCATGGCAATCCATTTTGACTGTTATTAACATTGGGAACAATAAAAAGGTCGTACAGAGGGACGTATATATCTCAAAGATTATCTACACCATAAGTCTCTACATTGCCCCCGTTTGAAAGTGTAGAATCATCCCACATCGAAGAATAAAATACACAAAATAATGATATTTTATCGTTATGGACTGATATCCAACATTCCAATATGCACTAAAGATAAATTCGTTACATTTACAAACATACATTCATTTTAACTTGATTCCACCATTTGTTGCTGTATATAATGCTTCATACTTTAACATAAGTCGTCCTTCATAGCCTTTTATAAATTTCTACCTTTCTATTTTCAAACCTTGCCAACACGTTGCTAATGTCTCACTTTGTAATAATGCGATATCCACAAAAACAGTGAGAAAACGGTCACGAAAATTACCAAAATACTATAATCTTACTTTATGGTGTCTGCCGCGAGGAACGCATCTTTAGGGATAACGAAGTTGTCGTCATAAACGTTTGCACACAGCACGGCCGAGAGGGATGTTTGTTTTATGGCGGTCAGTTTTGCTGGAACACAATAATTAAAACTGTATTTGTTAAAGATGACAAAGGTGTATTAAAGTCCTTAAGAAAGGAATTAATATAAAAAATAGCATGCATGTCTGAACATATATTTCGGTAAAGAGACACTAGAAGTGCATCTCACTGATTTCAAGAAAAGAAGAAAGGAGTGATACATTATTTTAAAGACATTATTTTTTAGAGAGTTGAAATCATCTATAGTGAAGGACAACAGATTACTAAACCGGAAAACAGCGCTCACCTTTTATAAATTGTACCTCCTCATCTTTAACATCTAGCTTATTGTTTTATTTAGCCGGATAGTCATTACCTTTGGAACATTCTTGACTCACCGATTGAAAACCCTTCCGGTTCCGGCCTCTCAAACCAAAACCTGTCTCCATTTTTGAGGGCCTTGAACTGCGCTAAAAGGATGCAGTTTAGTGTTGGACCGACGATGAGTGTGGAAATCTTTTCGGTGACAAGACCAGTCCACAAGTCTATGTCCATCGGTGATCTGTATGAATTAAGATGTAAATTGATAAATTCACGTAAATTTAAAGGGATCAACCTAGGATTAAGTGTATCATGTCATGTCTATTTGGTTAGTAGAACTGTTTCAAAAAATGAGATTCGTTAGCATTTTTTGCATATGTGCCATGGTCTGCAACATGTCCTTTGTAACATTTTGAAAATACAATTCAATTCATAGTTTTCTTCGCCTCGGCTTAGTGGAAGTGTACTGACTTAAACGTATAAGTGGTGCACTCCATTATTTTCTCTTAGATCTTGTAAACCGTATGTCACATATGCCCTCTTGCTCTTGCGGATAGCTTTTTAATCATTGCAATTAGTTCGATATCAAGTGTTGATATTAAGAATAGTTTTGTACAAGGAGTGTTAGGTGACGTGCGTTGGTGGTGTTGTGGATTAATCAATCTAAATATTGATATAAACAGGGACACTTAAGGCTAATATGAAAAATAATCCACTGAGCCTTTACTCTCCACAAATCTCAACAGTAGATACAGAAACATGTTTTGTTTCTGCATCATTATATTAAATCTCAAGATATGTTGGGCTGGAGCGGTGACTGAGCGGTATAAGACGCTTGACATTACAGATCACTCCCACCTCCTCTCTGTACGCATGGGTACTGATCTAGGCTCGGCCAACGTAG
The DNA here is from genome assembly GCA_028554795.2 of Sinohyriopsis cumingii. Lineage (NCBI taxonomy): Eukaryota > Metazoa > Mollusca > Bivalvia > Unionida > Unionidae > Sinohyriopsis > Sinohyriopsis cumingii. The sequence continues at coordinate 64,891,409 of CM068833.1, read as the reverse complement.
GCATGTGCGTAAGATTGCCAGTAGAAATCCTGATGGTGGGTGGTTCATCCAAGGGTTTTCACGGTTCTTCCTGCACCAGATATTTTGAGCGCCTATTATGGTATATCATGTGATGATAAGTGGCATTGAACACATACAACAAAATCTAAATGTATATAACAGGTTAGAAGGACGTCAGCAGATCGTAAACATATTCAGAGAAGGAATTGCATAAGATTAATATTTTAAGAAGATAAATCCTTCCAGAAATAAAACATAACGATATAGTTCTTGAACACAGAGCTAAAGGCAGAAATGTTCGAGTTATATCAATGTATATTAAATAATTTATGACGGTAAAATGTGCATACAATTCTTAAAATTTGCGATCATATTTCCTTATATAAACCATATGCCATCGAAACGTCCAAGATTTAATCGTGTGGTGCATCATCTTGGATGCCCGTAAAAGCATTTAAATCACGAAAAGAATGTCTTATATGATGGGTATTGATCCGCCCAACTAGAATGTGTTCTATTGCCTATGACCATTACTTTGCATCTGCACTGATGGAGGTCAACCCTTCGTGTGTTATGTATCAGTGAGGTATTTGTGTCCTATACACGATCATGACAACGACACAACCACTCTGCGATTTGTTCAGGGATGTCACTATCCAAGGATGAATTTAAATTTCTCGAATCTTGTTTGCCGACTCGCATAATGGAAGATGTCAAGATATTTCATAACATCATGACTGCGGAGCATCTGTGTCTAACTGTGTATGCCCTTTCATTACTTGTGATATATATTTAACTAGGATGCCAACGTTTTGGAATACGTTTTCCCATATTATTTGAACAAAATACGTTGGGACTAAGATTTAGGATCTGAATTGGCTGTCAGACTTAAGGTTTTACAAAGTTTCCGGTGTTTATAGTGAATCTGAAAAGATCATGAAATTTGTGTTGCGTATCCTTGTATTTCAAAGCATTTGCTTTTGACTATAACTTCTGAAGTAAAAAAGGAGAATTTATACGCTTAACGCCAGCAGATTTTGCAACGGGGTGTTCGAACTGTCTGTACACAGGGAACCATGGCCACGATGGAACACTCAATTTACTCTAAGTAATGAAATTTATTCGCAATGCCAACTTGCAAAGTAAACGGAGCTTGCTTCTCTTCAAATGATTTTCTTCATTTATTATTAAAATAATTATTCATTTATTGCAAGTACGCGTGAAACCAAACACCTGTTATTTTGGTTTCTGGAGTTAAATCATTAGAGATGTGAGTATATTTGTGCTCACCAAATGAGGAGTTTAGTGAATACAAAGCCTAAACATGTTTTGGCCTTCTTTGTGTTTGTGTGAATGTGTGAGTGATTGTAGAACTGAAAAAAGTTTGTCTTACTGATAGACACTCTTCAGTAGTGCTATGGTGGTGCTATCGTGCCATGTCAGAGATGCCCAAGAACTTGGATCAGCCAGTGATTCACCGCATAATTCTGTCCGGTATTTCCAGTAAGGAGGAATTCCGTGGTCTCTTCCTCTGTTTATGTTTAAGGCCGCCAGGTCATAACTTACACCGTTCGACAAATACAGCTTGTTTCTCGCTCCATCTTCCACGAATCTTTAAACATGTGTGAAGTTTGGATGGTAATAATGTAGAGGATAAAGCATTTGAGGAGAAACAATGTAGCGAGAACTAATTAGTAGATGCTATGATTAGAAGATATGACCTTGTAGGACAAGTTAATACTGTTTGTATAAGATAGAACGAAAACATGTTATGAGGCATTCTATAATCTAATCGTCCGCCGCACGATGAATGAAGCTCGCTCTTTATTCGTTTCTAACGTTAAATGACTGGAGTCTACCATGCGATTGATTGGCTAGATCTCTGTTCCGGAAAGGGTTTTGTTTATTAACAACAATTCTAAAAAAGGCAATCAATAGTACGCATGTGTTATCAGTAGTACTCGTGTGTTATCAGTGGTACTCGTGTGTTATCACTAGTACTCATGTGTTATCAGTAGTACTCGTGTGTTATCAGTAGTACTCATGTGTTATCAGTAGTACTCGTGTGTTATCAGTAGTACTCATGTGTTGTCAGTAGTACTCGTGTGTTATCAGTAGTACTCGTGTGTTATCACTAGTACTCATGTGTTATCAGTAGTACTCGTGTGTTATCACTAGTACTCATGTGTTATCAGTAGTACTCGTGTGTTGTCAGCAGTACTCGTGTGTTATCAGTAGTACTCGTGTGTTATCACTAGTACTCATGTGTTATCAGTAGTACTCGTGTGTTATCAGTAGTACTCGTGTGTTATCACTAGTACTCATGTGTTATCAGTAGTACTCGTGTGTTATCAGTAGTACTCGTGTGTTATCACTAGTACTCATGTGTTATCAGTAGTACTCGTGTGTTATCAGTAGTACTCGTGTGTTATCACTAGTACTCATGTGTTATCAGTAGTACTCGTGTGTAGTACTCGTGTGTTATCAGTAATACTCGTGTGTTATCAGTAGCAGTACTCGTGTGTTATCACTAGTACTCATGTGTTATCAGTAGTACTCGTGTGTTATCAGTAGTACTCGTGTGTTATCAGTAGTACTCGTGTGTTGGCGTATTCCATTGTCATCTCAGTTTTTCAATGTCACCTCGAAACTCTACAGTTTGCAGTCTTATTATGCATGCGTGTAATCAAACGTGAAAAAATGAGAGGGACCAAATATTGTTTAATCTGTTAGAGTCTTTACAGCACATGCAACTAGTATCATGTATCAAACTAATGCACTTGATACATTTACATTTCTAAGAAGGAGATGAAAAATTAGTCGAAAAGATCGTACACTGTCCTATTGTAATTTAATTTCAAATCAAATCCACGCATTTTGTGGTTCCATTTCTTTTGTACTGTGTGAGTATCTAGACATCGTCTACCTTTAATATCTATGAACTCTGTCCCTAACCCGTTAGAACATTTTTGTTCTGCGATCATGCAGATGTAATATTTAGTATTTGATTTCGCCCTATCTCAGTGTCTCCAAAACGTGTAAGATACATGTATTGATAGACAGACTTATATATAGTTAGGTACATAGACATACCGATAGATATATATGGATATGTACAAGTAAACAACTCGATGCATATATAGGTACCTGTCGGTTTTAGGGCATTTTGTTTCTGTCATCCATTTCAGCATTCGATGTGCTCCGGTTCTTCCCCTCATGTAAAGCATATGAGGATTAAGATACGTGTTCTCAATATTTTTCAGATCCGGGTCATTGATATCTGTCGTCTCTGTACTCTCTGTGTGAAGTTTCATTTCATTCGTTATCCAGGAATGTCCTATTCTAAACGGCATGGTTATATATATATATATATATATATATATATATATATATATATATATATATATATATATATATATATATATATATATATATATATATATGTATATATATATAATATATATATATATATATATATATATATATATATATATATATATATATATATATATAGGAGAGAGAGAGATGTTCATCGATACTAACATCTCCCCGTCCATTCATCTACGCTCTTATTCATCCTTAAATCCATTGATCCAGATGACTCTTTAACCATCCATCATACAACTAATAGACAACTTGCAGCTTGATCCCAATTGTTTATTTATTTCAAATAATATATCTTTAACCAAATCTTTCAATTTGTTTTGTCTCTTTTGTCTCATTTTTATCATTAATTCTCTATCTATCCATCTGGCAAGCTAGATATTTAGATATTTAGATATTGATCTAAAGTTCTTTCTGTTATGTTATGAATATGCCTATTTACGACGCCAATAGATATATATATATATATATATATATATATATATATATATATATATATATATATATATATATATATATATATATATATTACTTGAGTGAATAATGCTATCAAAACAGTTTACACAAGGTAATGTTGAAATTGTATGAATGTGATAGACCGGAACTATTTTTTACCTGTATGCTATTCCAAAATCATTGGCAATGTCAGTGTTTATGGTCGGGTCGTAGCCTTTGAAGTAAGTCACTCTAGTACCAGTATTGAGGAGGCCATTACTAGTCATGACTTTACGTGTTAGGAGCCAGGAAAGAAACTCATTGTATGTAATGTGCTGAATTTGGGCGATATTTATTTTCCTGGCCTCCTGGAATAATTCCTCTGGATCTGTCCACCCTAGTCCTTTGAGAAGATCCACGATACGATTGTGTTCCTGTACAAATAGTGTGTGGTAGGAGCCAAGACTGGGTACAACATTCACTCTAGAGTCACCTGGGAATGACGGTATGATATGTTTTTTTGGTTTTTTTTGTTTTTTTTTTGTTCAACTTTATCTTAATATTGATTCCACATTACAAATTAAATACATAACCAGCATTCGTTTATTTGTGTGTGTGTCTTTGTACACTCATGCGAGTGACAAAATCGAAAAATATCAATTATTACAGGCGGATAGTTTCTTTTTTGTTCGTCTTGATTGAAAATATTTTTACCTTTATGACAACCATCACATTTTGATTTGAAGTCGATATTTAACGGGCAGTCAAATGCATATTTGTGATGAATGACGATATGATTATTGAAAATGGATTTTAAGCCTTGTCATAATATAGATTCCACATTAAGAAAATAATAAATAATAAGAAAATAATATATATATATATATATATATATATATATATATATATATATACATAATAATAATAATAATGATAATAATAAGGACTTTGTATAGCGCCTAATCTTTATAAGCTCTAAGCGCTTTACAACATTAGACAACACCTATAAGATAAAAAACATATAATGATATGATTACAAAAACAAACACCATGAAATTAGAAAACATAAAAAAACATGCTGAGAATACTTAAGGTAGGAAACATTATTAGGTCTTTAAGTTTGTTCTTGCAGTCGAAATAAGTGAGTTCTGAGAGCACTCTTGAATAGGATCACTGTGTCTTTGTGTCTAAGTTCAGTGGGCAATTCATTCCACGTTGCTGGGCCCTGGTATGCAAAAGAACGATGTCCATATATGACTTTGTTTTCATAGTGGGAATAATGAGTATATATATATATATATATATATATATATATATATATATATATATATATATATATATATATATTAGCATTCGTATATGTGGTTGGATATCTGTTTGCACGGTGGGGGTTGGGGGGTGGCCGTATCGAGCAATATCAGTTAATACAAACAGACAGCTTTCTTTTAGCTTTAAAATTAATCGGATGCGACACAATTTTATCTTTATAGCAACCATACAATTTTGATACAGTTAACAATGCATGTTCGTTTAGTACGAGATGAATATTTAATTTTTAATCGGAACCTTTATCTGAACGTTGGTCATACTTGTAGCCATGGGTTTGTCAGTCTAAAATAATTGATTATTTTCTAGATTAAGAAACCTTTATAACTGTCAATATTTTAAACGTATTACTTACTCAAAACAAATTATCCCATTAAGAGAAAAGAAAACAACAGTTGGCAGAATTCCGTAAATAAGATATCAAACTGTCACTTCTTTCCTATATTTCTGTAATTGCTCATCCATGTTGCAGAAACCTTTTCAAAAATACGCTAAATGGCGCGCAGCGTTGGTTAAATTTATAAAATTTCCACTTACGCATATCTTTTTTAAGGCTATCCTATTTGTCCATTATGACAACAGTTGTTGATGGTCACTTTCTCAGGAGTATTCAAAACTCCATTGTTTTACATATTTGTATGTAGTTGGTGACCGCCGCTCATTAGAAAACGACTCACTTGTGTCCAGCACGTTGCCAGTTCGTATCTTATCTTTCCAGAAACGTACAACAAATGACTCTTTAACACTGATAAAGCTGTGCATCCATGAGTACATACAATTGCTTGGCAATTTATCTATAATTGAGCAGGAATAAGAATTCCTTAAGCTGACCGCGCTAAGTAAGATTATCCATAGCTTAAAGCATACTGACGTTCTAAGCATGCATTACCACATGTGTATTTACCATTCAACACACGTGCCCGCAGTGCATTGGTACGGCCGTCTTGAACTTACCAGCGACGGAACAACTCTCCCCTGTCACTGTCAGAGTGCACTTCGAATTGTCATCACCTGCTGGGAGGTTGTCACCATCGGAGACAGTCATATACTCGGGAAAATCTTCAGTTAGAGTAAAGCAAAGAACTCATTATTTCAACAAAAAAATTATACAACCTTTTCGTGGATTTTGTAATATGGAATGAATGACAAAATGAGTTTTGGTTTGCCCCAATACATGCTGCTTAGATTAGGCTTGACAGCTAGTCTCATAGTATATTATCTTACAAGTAGGCAGAAAGAACATGCTCAATATGGCGTACATATATGTCTAGGCTAACGGGCAGAACGTATCCCTACGTCCAAACTGAGCGAGTAATTTACTCCGAGTGTGACTATACACGAATCTATCGTTGTATTCATTTCATACCTCTCCTTTTCCGCTTTCCGATATTTTTAAAAGGTTTGGCATTTGTGCCAATTAGTCTTGTATCCTGTTAGAAATATAAATGCTCAGACGTCAGTGAAATGTGTGAGAAGGAAATATGAACATCGGTCTTGAAGACCTTAAGAATGATGTTAGATAAAATTGGTAAGTAGTATTGATACCGAGATCTATAGAAAAATATATATCCCATCCAATGCCATTGTATTAGAACCATATACAACTGAATGATGGATGTTCCACCCAAATACATCTTATTTGAACCATATACGTTTGGATATATCGCGTCCGACTTACTTTTTAATTCATGGTAGTCAGGTTAATAATAAAAAGAACAGTAATGCAAGAGATCTGGACTCCTTATATTTTCATTATATTCAATTAATTCTTAATGATAAGAGAATTTCAATATATATATATATATATATATATATATATATATATATATATATATATATATATATATATATATATATATATATATATATAACACGAAGGGATAGCTATGGAAAGATTGAAAGATTGCAGGACAAACTTGGGTTTCGAAATTTGATTAATTCAGCTGCTGAGGAACCATACACATTGGAGGCATCAATGTACGAGGTTATCCTGTTCTCTTGCTGTCGTGGTCCGGCTGTAAATAAATAAATTAAAAATAATAAAAATAAAAAATAAATCAATACAATTGTCTTGGTCAAGGAGTAACGTATATTTAAGAAATTTGTGCACACACGATTTTCAGCAAAATACAGTCTAGTCATCTCATGACGATAACATTATTTTTGTTGATAGCGAAGTAAACGCTTTCTTGTGTGTGTGTGTGTGTGTGTGTGTTAGACTCGCTTTTTCCAACAGAGTAGCATCGAATATATTTTTCCAGTAAATGTTTATTTGTTATTGTGTGATAACACGATTAAAAAAATCAGGCGCCTTGTTCCTACATACAATTATTCAGGAAGTCAGAAGTTATCTCTAATTTACCTCCTGGAGAACAATTTCGAGTTCAAAGCGTTTTCTTGGTGTATTTTCGTTTTAGAAAAAAGTGGAACGTATATTTGCAGCATTTGTTAACACAACTGCTAATTTCATGAAATGTCTGGTACACATATGTGGCTATTAGCGATAAGGCTAATAATATATGACTTTTTTGTTACAGTACTTTCATATTTTGGGGACATCCAAATTGACGAAAATTATTATACCAGGAAAATTTTAAATTCACAGCATCTGAAAATAGATTTTTTTAGGAAACTATTTTCCCAATAATTTATCTCATACGTATATCCTCGCGAAAATGTCCTGATTTGTATTTTATTTTGTACTTACTCAACGTATTGCAGCTCACGTCCAATGCCGGGGTGGAGCGTTTTACGTTCATGCAGGTCCCGTTTTTAAAGAAACTATCGCCGTTGGGTACGTAAATTGGAATGCACTTCTCTCTGTTGTTTGAAATGAAAGATACATGTAAACAATTTTTGATATAGTGTCTTTCCTTATATTAATTACACAAACAGAAGCACAAGTTCGGCCTTGTTTAAATATGCACCCTCTGTCTCTTATTTTCAAGGCAAGTTGAATTCGAAAACCGTTCTGTCTATATATATTTATAAACCTTTCTATCTCACTAATAACATTATGTAATAAACTAATTATGTGTGCATGCTTGCATGTGTATATGGATCTATTTAGAAAGGCTAGAAGGTAGCATATATATATATATATATAGAGAGAGAGAGAGAGAGAGAGAGAGAGAGCGAGGGGGCACGTAGGACTATTAGGTTATATATTTAATGAATCAATCTATGATTTTAAAAAGAACAAACAGTGAAACGTTAAATCGCACTTTCGCATTTACGTTTACTTGATTCGTGTCACAACAGTCCAATGTCCGAACATTACTTCCTGAAATTCATCAACATTAGAATACAGTTTAAGAGATCTTATCAGAATACATTACAAAAAACACGACCATGGTGGAAAAAAGCAAGAAAGAAATCAAATAGAAAGTACGAATAAAGCTATTCGGTTACCTATCAATAGAAACATAAATTTACAGTAACAGAGATATAATTTAGAAACAGAAGAAAATGTTGCAGCTGATAACACCTTCTTTCAAAATTTATATAGCAAACATAATAATAGCAAAAAATTAAGATAAAACAACATATTCGGGTAGAAAAAGAAATTACACCATGTAATAGTGCCTTAAATACAATTTATTTCCGGTATTCACGGATTTTATAGCTTTTATATAACGTGTTCCTTTTGCGTAGAGAATAAATTTTTTGTTAAATGATAACTTTTTATTTTCAGACTAATGGTCTGAACGATGTTTTAACTGTTGGTGATGGTTTTACTAGTATCAACTGCTCTTTTTACTCAGGTACTTAAATTAGTTTTCTTGATTAACTGAAGAATTAAGTTTATATTTTAGTTTTTGGCGTGCATTGCACTTGCAATCTAGATCTTCGATCGTTACGTCTGTTTAAGAAATCCTGAAAATCATTTGTATTGGTGGAAAAAGTTACCGGATATCAGATTGCGAAATTCACATATTTTAAGTCGCTAACGAAGTGGGATCCCGGGTTTGATTCTCTTACTAAACTGGACCCTAAACGAGATTACTATCATTTGTTTTATTCTTATGTTTGTGATCTTTAATTCATGTGCATCACCTGATTTTCGTTCAGACTTTATGTATATTTCACCCTTAATACCTAAAAACATTTGTGTTCTATATATTTACTTAAAACAACCAGTGCATTTCACAATTGACAACCTAATAGTTACCTTTTCATTATGCTCTCCGTGCAAAATAAATTTTTTATTACATTGCACAGCAAGCTGCAACAGATGTCACTGAGAGGTCCTAATGGTGTCTGAAAGGTTCACGTGTTATACGCTAAATAATTGATTGGGAGACTGCAGTTGGTGACCCAATATATGTTACACAAATAACTGTTACGTGAAGCTCAACAAAACTGTATCACTAATTTAGGAGATACTGTTAAATTAACAGATGTAGTTAATAGTTTAAACAAAGACCTTTTTATACTCAAGTGCGTTTAAATTTGGGGGATAAAAGTGTTTGGACAATTAAGACAAGGAGAGATAAATTCGTAAATTAATAGCCATCGACCAAAAAACTACTAAAAGAGCTAATAAAATCTTATTGTTACAAATGCAGATTGTTGCAAACTGAGAGGAAAATAGAAACAATAGCCTTGTTAAGACAGATTTTTCTGGCATTTAAAAGGTAAAGAACAAGTGAAGCGCCTAACTTCCAAAAGGATTTACAGCAAATCAAACAGGAGATTAAAAAATTAAGCAGATTATCGGACCTGGAGAAGATATTCAGATCCCAGGAAGATGATAAAACTTAACAATTCCTCCTAGAAAAGCGATATAAGGATTAGAATAATGACCTGCGTTCAAACGATAATAAAGTCTACGTATACAAACTCTGAGTACAAGATAGTCTGTACAAAGCTAAACGTTTTCTTTTCACACAACCACGTCTAGTAGAGATCGCCTTAAAGAAACCTGAAAATCTGGAAGCAAGCGACATTTCGGAATGAAGGGAATCATATATATATATATATATATATATATATATATATATATATATCGTGAAAAACAAATCATTTTATTCCATTCATCTTAGCTTTCAGTGAATTAAGGCTTTCAAGATTTGCCAACATGAGGCACAGAATAGCAAAGTATTATGGTGTAAAACGGGGGATATCAAATAATGTAAATAATGTTATGGTAAATTTTCAATAAGACACATAAACATATCCTCTCATTTTAACAGTTCCCACTCTCTGCATCACTCAGCAAGTTACATTAAGCGTAACACTGAAAAATCCTTCAGTAATATAAATTCGTAAGTTTACTATAGCTTCTCAAATTAATTAACTAATTAATTATTAGATAAATAATAATTCAATAAAAGATCAATTTAGAAATAAATGCGAATAAAAAACTGTACGGAAAGGTCAAACCTGAATATATCAGATAAGATGTTTGTAAGCTCAGTTTTTTCCTTTTTCCTTTTTTATAGTGCGTCAGGTAGACCCTGAACGAATTGTGAACACTGACCATGATTTAATTTTCAAAACGCATTTGCAACAAGCCAGGAACCCGAACAATACGCATTCATTCTATGCCCGAAGCCTTCCGAAAGCTTGAATCTAAACCTATTTACAGATATGTGTGCTTCACGGTTATAGAACGTGTTAAACAACCTAATTTTGTGATAACACATCCAGACACAATAATTCAAAGTTTTACATTATCATACTGAAGTATAAATATTCGCTAGGTCTAATTACTGCTCTCACACAAGATGTCAATAACTTTAGCTAGCAATGTTGGCCTCTCTGTCTTATTAACACAGACCTGATCATTCGCGCCCTGCCATAATTGGTCAGAATTGTAAAAGCATGCGACAGTTTTATTTTACAATCTTCCCTGTTTCCCTTCGATTATAAAGCAGTGCTAATTTGTTAAACATTCTTTAACACTTTCGATACAGATTTGCTCGTATGAGAAAGCATTAGTTGTGACTATCACGTATACCATGATTATTATATTAGTTTATGCCAACGTTCTGATATTACTTGTTACGACAGAGTAATGCATCACAGTTATTAGTAACAATGAAAATTAAATATGCCTCTGCAATTTTGACATGTGAAGATTGTTGTTGTTGTTATAGGTTTACTGCAATTTTTCAGCACGTGATAGTCTGTCTACACATAACGGCCAACATTGGTTGTAGAGGAAAACCCAAGAAAACCCCGATAAGAATCATCGACAAAAGGGAAGGTACCTGGCAAATTTTCTCAGACACTGACATGAGACCCGAACCCATGCATACGATTTTGTTGATATGTAGGTAAGTGTGTACCAATGTGTTTTCCTTTTAAAATGACTTTTGATCCTGTTTTGAAGACAATCACTAAATTGAGATGAATACCGACTTTCTGATCCTTTGTCAAAAATGTTGCATTGCCTAAACGCGTCCTTAAGCAGAATTGACCATCCTCTTTGCAAACAATTTAATGTATAATTCCACAAGTGAACATTCTTAAATCGTGAGGTTCAGAATCCCGGTACAGATAAAAATAATATTCACGAGTTTAACGGAAAGGAGCCTCGTGTTGTATACAAAGCTAAAGAAGAATGATCAAGCAGACAGAGGGACAGACAGACAAACGGAATGGCATGCAGAATAAGTCACAGACGAGTATGGTTGTTAAAAACCATTTGACAGGTTGAGTACAACTAAGAACAAATAAATAAATAAATAAAAATACAGGTATAACCTGTGTAAACTGGAGTAGAGATAATGTCATGGTCCAAAAACTGCCCCCACTGGAAAATATGCAGCGAGATCTTCTGATCTAAAGTCGTCTTAGTGCCCGTGTTAGCGTGAACTACATTACTGATGGTTCTTGGGTTGGGCAGAGTTCCGGTTCCGCTTGCAGTATGGGTTCGCGGACTGGATACTCCATCTGGTATTTGAAAATTAATACTTTAAGACCTCGATGATTGATTCATATAATTTACTGGTAAAAATACTTAACAACTTTCTATCACTTAAAATTAAAAGCATTGAAGAAGTTATAACTGGTTCTACATTTCAGATACACCTAATTGGTAGGCAAGTTTTGTTTTTTGTATTATGAGGTATCCTAAAACCGAGACATATGCATTTCGATCGAGTATGACAGTATGTAATAGAAAAATGTATAGACATATAGACAGACAGACAGACTAGCAATATAAAACGAAAGGATACAACGAACGAGAGATGGCAGTTAATTAAAGCTTAAAATGTAAAGCAGACAACATGTCACGAAAGATAGACAGTAATATATACTTTAGTAGATAATCTACGTACCATCATATTCTGGGTCTAGCAAGCGTCTCTGGGGCCTAAAGGCCATGCCCCACTCTGGATGATCAAGGTTATTGCATGAACCGTCCAATGTCCGGTACATACTTGTCGCTTGTCCGGTGCAATTGAAGAAATTTCTGGCAACGCAAACTGCACGGATTCGGAATATGGCATAGAACGTCTCATGATAAACGATGCTGTTCAATTGGGTTGCTGTATAGCTGAATCAATGATCAATTGTGAATACATCATTAGAAGTCTTGTAGAAGTATATCATAGATTTGGCATACGTGCGTACAAAATGAACATACGTATATATTTCTATGTTAACTAATGCATTAATAAACGAGCACACGCACAAACTATACATATGTACACTGCACACTATCACACATACACATACACACATACACACATATATATATATATACAACAAACTTACCTACTTGCATATGGACAAGTACACACATACAGACATATACAGATTATACCTATTTACACTTCATGTGCATTTATAAAAATATAAAACATATTACTCTCCTACTTACCTACCTCCATACATGTACATACCTGCGAAGACATGCTTACCTTTTTAAATACAAAATGCATCAAAAATTGCTGCACATCTGCCTTCATACATACAGACAGAAAGACAGAGAGACAGACAGACATGGATGCATACATCCATCTATCCATCCATCAGTCCGTCACTCCGTGCCTGCCTGCCTGCATGCTTGCCGACCATCCTATCTACATACATACCTACCTACCTATATTCCTACCTGCATACCTACAGACATACATGCCTACATACACACATACATACATACATATATACACACATACATACATACATACATAAACACATACAAAAATACATCCATACATACATACATTAATACATATTTACATAAAAACATACAGACATGCATACACAAATACATACACACATACATACACATACATACATACATACATACATACATAAATACATACATACATACATACACACACATGCATGCATACACACATACAAACATACATACATGCATGCATGCATACATATGTACATACATACATGCATACATACATACATACATATATATATACATACATACATACATACATACATACATACATACATACATACATACATAAATTATAAATTAAACAACACCAACACGTAAAATGTAGAATACATACATACATATATGCATACACACATACGTACATACACATACATATATCCATACATATATACATACATACATGCGTACATAGGTACGTACGTATGTACTTACATACATACATACATACATACATACATACATACATACATTCATACACACATACATACACACACATGCATGCATACATACACACATACAAACATACATACATGCATGCGTACATACATATATGCATACATACATTCATGCATACATACATGAATACATACATACATACATACATGTATACATACATACATACATACATACATACATACATACGTACATAAATTATAAATTAAACAACACCAACACGTAGAATAGAGAATACATGCATACATATATACATACACACATACAAACATACATACATACATACACGGTCAACAATATACAGATCCTACTGGCCTTATAACATTTATCCATATCTCTGTCTACAAGAATTTTCTACAGTACATTATGTTTGCACAAACGAACATGTGCAGGTATGAGCACATGAACGGACGGACCAGACGTGGCAGTTCCGGGTTCTCTATAAAAGGAGAAAAGAACGACAAATCACTTTAGACCGTTAAGGCATTTCTTAGAGATGAAGAATAATTTATCGCAGAGTATCCATTATCCGCAGTAATTAAATAGTTACTATCCGTCCTGTCCCCTCTGGGCAAACTCCCTCCCGAAATTGTGTGCATAAACAAAACCAATCGGGGACAGATCTGGTGATAACGTGAGTCCGGGATAGATCTGGAAAATAACGTAAATCGGGGATAGATCTGGTAAGAACGTCAATCCGGTATAGAACTGGTCGTAAAGTCAATCGGGGATAGATCTGGTAATAACGTCAATCGGGGATAGATCCGGAAACAACGTCATTCAGAGATAGATCTGGTAATAACGTCAAGAACAGTAGCAACGTTGTGATTTAATCAGGTATGTGTGTGCATCTGAGAGAGAGAGAGAGAGAGAGTACATTGTCTGTAGTATCTCCAATGTCTTTGAAACCAAGAAAGCATTACTGTCATTGTATTGTCCTGAGTTAAATAAATGTAGTAGCTGGTCAGCGTCTGCAAAGAAAAAATAAAAAGTAAAAGTATATTAATGTTTCCTCATATTCGAGGAATCCTACACATTTTCACTTCCTCTACTATTACAACTACCATAATCATTATCACCGTTATGAATGTGTTTGTAATTCTTCTTCTTCGTCGTCGTCTTCTTCTTCTTCTTCTTATTGTTATTATTATTATTATTATTATTATTATTATTATTATTATTATTATTAATGTTCTTGTTGTTGCTATTGTTGTGATTATTATTGGTGGTGGTGAAGGTGATGGTGTTCTTGTTGTTGATGAAATGTCGTCGCTGTTACTGTCTAACATTTCGAAATTTGTTACCGATATTATGCAATAACCTTCTTTAATCATGGACTATTAAGGTTCCTTGCACAAAATCGGCGTTGACTTATACCTTTATTGACCTGTCTAAAGATGCTGAAACTTTTCTTTCACTTCTCATGAGTGCCTGCTTAAGACGAGTATCACTGTACGTTTTAGATTTATTGAAGATGATAAAGTTTTATTAGCAACCTATCAGAAAATATCTAGATTAAAATTAATTCATAACATCTACTGTCAAGATGCACATCTGGAGATCTCAAATTATACATGAACTGCTCGGTTCTAGTCTGAATTTTGCGTGAATTCGAGGACTGATTTCCAACACCTATTGCCATTTGTTTGTTAGTACTGTAGGAAGTCAAGGGCATATTTATTTTGTATGTAAGACTCCATTTTATGCTTAGCTAGATTTTAGTGATAGCTTATTGAATATGGGTAGCAGGCGTATTTGTCTAACTAGTAATTATCCAATTATTCAATTACTGGAGCAGACGTCATACTTTACAATCTCACGCGACTTGATGACAGTTACGATTAGTTCCGTAATAAGGACCTTCTTAGATTTCGTAATGTAGAGAATCAACTGGTTATTTTTACGTACGCCTCGTTTAGTAACTGGAGATCGGAATAACACATTGCATTGCGAGTTTCGGTCGTGTTTTGTATTGCAAGTACTAAATTTCACCTCTGAAAGGTTTACTGACAAGAAATAGCATGCAAGTGTGAATTAGTACAGTTTCGTGATATGTGGTTTTTATGTGATTAAAGAAATATTTCATTTATATTGTTTGAGCGTTTAATAATCTTTCAGTAGGCAACGTCTGTTGAATTAGGTACCATCGAAACAAGAAAATATCGACTTTCAAAGCCAGACTCACCCAGAGGTTGATTGATTAACTCCATAGTGGGACCACTTTCTGTAACAGCACAGTCTTTGTACAAGTTGAATAGATTGTGTGCATACTTCGCCCATTTTTGTAATTTCCAAGTAACAAAATCTGAACTCAAATACTTATTTGAATTACCATAATGAGTTAGTCTGTCTGTCTGTCTCTGACTCTCTCTCTCTCTCTCTCTCTCTTAAATGTGGCCTTTTGAAAGCAATTCCACTCTGTATAAATTATTGTGCACACCTACAAACTCCCCTAATCCCTGAGTTTGGATTACCTAAATATAAGTCTGAAGATGATTGAACTGTTGAGTCTGAGTTAGGATCACGAACTTTGAACAAAACCAATCACAGTAAGTTTTACTTTAGAGATCGTTTTCTGATTGGCTGAAAAGAAACCTCAAATTCAGTCTCAAAAGCTATATACATTTCAACCCAAATTATAGTTTTGAACATATTTATACCTGCGTTGGTGACTTTGTTATTTGTATTTTCTTCAGCTATATCAATCAGAGCCAACCTTACAGCAGCCATGACGTAGTTAGCAAAGACGGAATCGTAATAGTACGTTGCCTGTACTGTGCATGTCAGCACAGATACAGCCAAACGAAACGTGGTTGCTGACGTCATCTAAAATGAATGTCACGTTTCTTTAATTCTTTTTGGAAAGCTTGGTTCAGAAATTCTTAAAATCTTTCAGAGTGGGTAGAGCTGCTTCCTAATCCCTTTGTCCGTTTGACATCGAAGAGGGTGACGACCGCTTTGTTTCAACACCCGTTGCAGGGCTCGCACTAACTCGCTGCTCGATTTGGAAGTCAAGGGCACGACCCAGGCAAATTTGGAAAAGATGTCGATGACACAAAACAAATATTTGTAGCCACGATTGTAGCTGGCTAAATGAGAGACATCGGCTAAATCGGCTTGCCATTGATGATCGATGCCTTCCACTCGGGTGCGAGTTCTGGCAAACTTGCGTCGAATGGGTTTGTGTAAAGTGTAGGTAGCTTGTTCTTGTAACCATCGTTGCACTTGAGGTAAACGGAGACTTTTCAGTCGCGTTTTGGCAGCACGATACAATTTTTTTGAACTCCTGCGTAACCTGCAGGATGGGAGGGATCGTAGTAAATGCTGGCTAAGACTTTTTCCATTTTTTTATGTTGGTTGGTGTGTTAATAAGACACCCACTCTTGGAGGATGCTACTCTTTTTCTCTTGGGGTATTTTCTTGGATTGCAATGCTTTGCGTGTGCGGCCAGCAATAGGTGTCGAAGAGGAGAAGGATGTCTGAGCGGGGGATATCGGTTCTTGATTCACTTCTGTCTTCACTTCTGTCTTCACTTTCTTTTTCTCTTGTGAGGAAGAAGGGGTGGCCATCATCTTTTTAATCCATCCAATTCTGGAGGTAGGTGGTGTTGTTAACTTGCGTACTTTTTCTGGTGGAGTTTGAAACCCTTCCTCTTCTTCTCCTTTTTCTGTCTTGGTCACGGGTACTGGTGGTACTGGTACTGGTACTGGTGATGGTGCTGGACTTTTCATCAAGGTCTTAAAATCTTTCAGAGTGGGTAGAGCTGTTTCGTCTAAAGCTTTCTGGTGAAAGAGTTGCAGTCGTTGCAAGAGTTGACCGTACTTTTGCGATTTTTCTGTTTCGGACAAATCTTGGCGATCCATCAAGGACTGCAATTCGTGTTGTAACTGGGACATCTCGCTCAAATGGGGATTGGGAGGTAAATGCGGGGTGTGTTGTTCTTGCCACCGATGGTATTCCATCCATCGTTTGTAAGGCACTAAAGCTAGTTTTCGTCCTTCCATGGGGTTGTCAGGGGTCGATTCTGAGATCTTGGAACTTCCGAGGCCTTTTTATCTTGCTCCCACCAGTCCTCCCAACATGGTTCCCAAGACTCCTTTCAGTATGGGGCCTAACAAGAGAGGTAAAATACCTCCACGTTGCACTAACATCTTCTTTTTTTGACGAATGGGAATTTTCTTTTGAACCATTTGGCGAAGAACGTGACGATGTTTGCCTAAGCATTGTTTCTGGTGTTTGGACAAAGGGATCGTGCCTTTCAAAACGTTCAAACAACATTCGCACACGGTATCGATGACCTCTTTGGAGGCTGGTTGAATGAGTTTTTTTCGTAGGGGTGGAGAAGCTTTGGACAGGACAGATAACATGTCCCCATGTTTGGCTAAACGTGGTGGCAGTCCTTTCCTTTTCTTTCCTTGGGGTTTCTGGAAGGTGACATCTTTGAGTCTTCAGGAGCACCAAAAAACACTGATACCCGACTTGGTCACAGGCCTTTTTTATACTGGAACGCGTCGCCACTGATTGTCTTTACGTCGTATTAGTTTGAGGACAGGCATGACACGTAGTGCAGGGGTACGTAACGGACTAAATCGAGCCAGTTCTTGCTTGGACAAATCCAGTAAACTTTGTAACATGCCCGATCTTTCTTGAACTTTGATTTTGGGAGAAGGTACTTTGTGAGCAGCAGCCACTGCCACTAAATTGGAAGGTCCTGCCACTGGGGAAGTTCTTTTGGGGGTCATCAACGGAGAAGTTCTTGTTGTGATCAACGTCTCCAAGTACTCTTCAGTTCTGGGTGTCATTAACGGAGAAGTGGACAAACGTGAAGCTGCCGGAGACGCAGTCACCGCCGTGGCAGGTCGTGGTTTGCGAGTGTAAGGTTGCGTCCTGGCCGAAGTGCCTCTCTTGCGACTAGTTTTCTGTGGACTTTTCTTTTTCTGGGGGCTTCTTTTCTTTTTCCGGGGCGGTGGTGGTGTCTGGTCAGAGGAGGGTCCTGCCACTGGAGAAGTTCTCCTTGGGGACCTGGTCTTTTTCTTCTTGGGGCTTGGTTGGACTTTTGTCTTGGGTATAACTTTGGGGGCATTAGGATCCCATCTTAAGAGTGAGCGAATGATGACCCCTCCTAGAGTACCGCTCCCTCCAGGTTTCAAAATGATTTGTTTTTTGGTTTGAGTGTCGATGCGGGGATCGGCCAGTTGGACCAAAGCGACTTTGTTTCGATCAAAAAAGCGTTTGGTTTGATGAGGAATCTGAATGATTCCTTGGAGTAATTGACGTGCCGTCACCGTGAACCATCGTAAGACTTCTTTGAGACTAGCTTCTAAGACACGAGCTCGTGTTTGTGGATTTTTCTCTCGACTGATGCCATACAAGGCACGAATCAATTTGACGGGAA
Source organism: Sinohyriopsis cumingii (assembly GCA_028554795.2). NCBI lineage: Eukaryota > Metazoa > Mollusca > Bivalvia > Unionida > Unionidae > Sinohyriopsis > Sinohyriopsis cumingii. The sequence continues at coordinate 64,872,261 of CM068833.1, read as the reverse complement.
GATGCGACTGAAGGGACGTCATGTTCGCACTGTGTGAGACAGACGAAAAAGGGTCTGACGTTTTTATAGATTTTTTGATGGGGAGTGAAATGAAGTCGAGGACGGAGACGTGTACAGGACAGGCCCTCCGTCTTGGCACCAGTGGTGAAACAAGTGGGTACGAAATCGCAAATCCTCGGGAGTCGTAGGTTTCAAATCGACGAGTAAATAGGCGTGTGGCGTTTGAGTGGCATCGTCGTACGCCTGAGTCAGCCAAGGCGTTCCTAACTGTTTGGCTAAGACTTGCACTTGCGATTTATCTCGAGGGCTTTTAAACAAGACCACGTAATGCGCATTGAGACTGATGGTGCGATGGGCTTTACTTTGTTGAAACAAATTTTGGGTTATGTAAACGACACTGGCATTACGGTGATGCCCTTTGCGCGTGAACCACAGTTTAATTTCTTCTTCGTCTTCTCCTAACATGTCGTCGAAAATGACCAAATGGGTTTGACGGGAGTCAGAGACGATGCCGTCGTCTTCTTTAGGAATGCCTTCCACAAACACGATGGAATCGCCTTGACTTTCTCGCAAGAGGCTGTACGCCGATTGCCACTCTTTGTAACACCACACGATCCGTTGAGGGGGCCGATCGATCAAATGATGTTTATGTTCGATCAAACGTTTGACGAATTCAGTTTTGCCAGAACCGCTAGGTCTAGCAATGAGCATTTTAAAGGGATGGCGAAGATACAAAGCCTCCCAACTGGCACGATCTAAGTGTTCGTCGATGACTTTGACAGTAGAGGAAGAGGGAGCAGAGACAGTAGAGGTAGCCATGGTGTGAGGAATGTCACTTGTGTCACGAAAATACAAACAAGACAAGAGTTTATATACTTTTTCAGAACACGTTTATTGAATGTTTTTTTCAGACATGAATACGAAAGACAAAAATACATAAAAGCCAAAGGCTCAAGTACAAGAATAAAAGGCACATGAACGTGGAATAAAAACAAGTGTCTGTACAACAACCACATGTTTTGGGTAAAGTTCTAACCAGTTCTATAGTAGGGGGTAAGGTCACACAAGTGTCCTTCCGAAAGGGTCTTTCAGGCCTGTCCACGACAGTCCTGTCCTGGGTGACGGGTTCTTCTGGCACCGTCACTAACACAGGTTGAAAAGTAACTTTTTTCCTTGAATAACTCTCGTGCATACTGGGCCACCTCTTGAGTCCAAGCCTCAAAACCCTGGTCTCGGTGATGTCCAACATTTGACTCCTCACCAATCTGGTTTCTTCTTCGTCAACGACATGGTAAGTTACTTCAATGAACAATGAACTATTGGTCTTGGACGTTGTCCCTTTTTATATGCTGACCAATATCGATGTGACCGTACGGCAACGTAAAGTGATTGGGAAGTCTCACTCGCTTCTGGTACACGATTTGATAGATTTTTTCCAGGGGCCGACTGACGATGTGGTGAGTGGGTAAACGTACAATCTTGTTCGTTTGATAAGTGGTCACTTTAAAGTTTCCATCCTCTCCCGATTGCAAGGCTGCTTTCAATACCACAAAGTTGACCACTCGACTGGTACGATGATTCAGAGTCAGTCCTTTCACTTTGCACGTCGTGTGCACTTCTCCTTGTTTGTCCCGGTATTCGTAGCCGTAATTTTTGGGACCACCACTGACGAATCTTGTTGTCGGGATGCTCGTCTGTCCAGGCTCCTAAACGGTCTCCTTCGATGTCAGGGTGCTGTTGAATCGGGTGATGGATGTAAATGCAACTGTCCGTGTCAAAGTACAGGACGCGTTCTTCTAACAGTTCTAAAGCTTCGTACAATTTTAAGCGAGCATGAGCTGTCACGTAAGCCGCAATGATGACATTTCCAAAAGGGTCGTCTTGTACAAAGTCCAGATCTTCTTCGTAATTGACCAAGATCAAATCCTCTCGAACGACGTCCACGTGTTTCATGTATTTGGTTTTGTCGTGAATCATCTGGAAGTAGCGGGAAGATTCTGTCAAATATTCCGTCTTGGGTAAACACGGTCGTTGTGCCATTTTACCCCACAAGCAATTTAACATCACTTTGGCAAACGGTCGCCTGCCTTCGTTTTTTTCGATGTGGTCTAAAGAGATGCCTTCTTGTGCGTAGTATTTCTCTTTGAATTGTATTTGGTCTTCGGGAGTGTGACACCAGGAAGGATAGCCGCTGGCTTCTTGTTTCAGTTTCAAAAAGGCATCCACGTAGTCGGCGAAAATGCCTTTCTGAGTAGGGTCACCCTTGTGGTACTGTTGTGTCTTGGGAAAGTGGCAAATTTCGTACACTTCTAACAGTTGGTATCCCATGTCCAGAGCTTTGAACAATTCCACGCTGACCCAGGTTCCCGTCAAGGCCCGTTCTTCCTGGCTGTGATGGCAAGGTTGGTCCTGGTTGCACGTTTCGGCACAAGTACGGCACAATGGAAACATCAGTTTGCCTTGACAATGGTGAGGTAAGACGGGATGGTATAGGTTCGTGGGAGGCAAAACTTTACACTTGATCAAGCCTTCGTATTGTCGAATGTTTTTCAGGTCGATGTGTTCCGTCAACAATTGCGGGTGCCCTACAGGAAAGCGACAATATTTGCACACGTAGGGATACAGCGAACACACGTCCAAGTATTTCATTTCTTCTCCTTTCTCTTCGTCGGCTTGGTACAGCAAACAGGTGGCATTGGTCCTTCCTCCGTACAAACTATCCCTCGGGTTCAGCGGGTCCATGAACTGGTAACTTTCCACGAGGCGTTTAAACTCGGGATCGGTTTTCAAACGGTGATCGTACTCGTGTTCCCACATTTCCACCACTTGGTATCCTTGCTGTTCTAACTTTAGGCGTCGCTGACAAGTGTCCTGGTACAAGTCTTCCATGGTTCGTTGCAAAAACTGATTTATAGTGTCACGGTCAGGGTAACAGATGGGACATCCGTGAAATAAGCAACCGTTAAACTCGTACACGATCTTGGGGTTTTCTAAGTCCCAGCCATCTATTGAATATGTTCCGATGGTCTTTTCGCCTCCTTCGTTGCGGGCATGCTGAATCCATTTGTCTTCCTTGTCGCACAAGTAATGTAACCAACGTAGGGCTTTGACCGAGTATTGACGCTTGACATAGTGGGTCGTTTGAGGACTGATGACAGCCACGGTGTTTTCAGGCATGAATCGTTGGCGGTACACTAAGGAACACGCTTTGGCAATGGTGCAAGCTTCTTTCAAAGGATCGACCCCTCCGTGTTCCATGAAATGTTCCACAGCAACGTCGTAAAATGTCCACGTCGGAACGACAATACTTTAACATTTCTTCCTGAAAGTCGAAGGGGTCAGAGGCATGAGCCTGGTACCAAGCGTAGAAAACTTCTCGTTGTTCGGTACGCATGTTGTCGGGGTCGTAATAGTGAGCCTCAGGTAAATGGGGTAGAACGGCATGTTGATTGGCTTCCGTATTGAAAAAGTGTGGAAAGTACCCTTTAGCCATTTCTGTCATTCCAAACGTTTTAGGCATTCGACTCAAAGGCATGGCCAAGTAACTCATCGAATCTTTAAACTGTACTTGTCCCACTTGCATGAAAATGATTTTGGCTCCGTTCAAAGTGACTTTAGGACGTTCGGTGCCTTGTTCCGTATAGTATCTGAGAAGAAACTGTCCATCGTATCCGGAGAAATTGTGAGCCATCACCGTGGCATGACGATGACAATCTCCGTAACGTTCGATGTCCTCTTTGCTCCATGTCTTGTCGATGGGGTCTAAGACCCATTGGGCAAAATCGGCTAACGTGTTTGGTCCTCGAAAGATTTTTTCACGTCCTCCAGGAATCTTGCTGCAGTGAGGGCAATGACTGAAGATAGGTTCTTGAATGCACTTCTCGCACGCTCGATGAGCCACGCAGAAATTAGGAATGTGAATGCCGGTCTCTTGCATGCATTCGAAATCGAAAAAGATGAAATTGCCTTTCTTCTTGTGACCGTCCTCTTCCTCTGGTGGGGGTTGGTATTTTTGCACGTAACATTCGTGTTCCAAGTCCACGATGTGGTGACAAATGTGACATTTTTTCTTTCCTCGACATACGTGTGCCTTGGTACTATTGGTACGTATGCCTTGTCCACACGTAGGGCACAATCTCAGGAGTTGACAAGCACATTTCTTCTGTGAACCTTGTGTTTTCAAATGTTGCTGGTAACAGGTAGGGCTGACAAACGTGCGCAGACAAGTTGAACAAGGCACTGGTTCTTCGCTCAGACAGGGTGGAGAGGCCAAACATCCTGAGCATTTCCATCCACAAGACTTGTGTTGCTCTCGATTGTTATAACCATAATCACATTTCTCACAATAATAACTGTATCCCAGGAATCCAGTGATACTGGTAATGGTATCGAAATGTTCATCGTGATAATAGACATGAATGTATTTTCCATCCTTAAAATCTTGGCCTCGAAACAACAGAGTTCCACGCATTTCTTGAGGGTGCACTTTCAATGTGTAGCGTGGAGCTAGGGCATCTTGCAATTTTTGCATCTCAGGAATGCCACAGGGTGTGTCTTTGGACAGTCCGGCTTGTTGTAACAGGAGTTCTGCTTCATTTCGTTGTTTGGCTCGATCGGATCGTTGAATAGTTTTCCAGGTTCTTTTCCATTCTACCGTGTCGTTCTTGTTGGCATAGGTTCGTCCCACCACGATGGCACGGGCTAAACACATCTGGTCTTGAGGGTTGTGAATTCGGACGAGACTTGTTTTGGTGTTGCGAAGGTTGTCCACCAATAACATCTTTTTGCGTCCTGTCCCTTGAGGAAGAGAGACGTGGGCCATTTTCAGTGTGGCTTTACCATCGGTGATGTCAAACTGGTCATTAGATTGTTGTACGTGTTGAATCTTGTCCATGATTTTGGAAGGGGTTAGTTCTGCGGGTCTGCTAAACTCGATCCAAACAGGGGATTTCAAACCGTCGTGATCTATGGATAGTGTCAAGCGATCGTCTTCTTTGGGTTGACGTTGTCGCTTGAGTGCGGTGAGCAAAGAATCCCACATCTCGGTGATAAACCCTTCTGCTTTCTCCAAGGGTACGTCGGCCTTGAAATCTTTAAACTTCACCGTGTAGGTGTAAGCCGTGGTTCTAAATTTTCTGGAGGAGCGCTTTTCCGTCTCTCGAATGGAATAGTACTTTTCAGGGTTGACTAAGGGTGGTGAACTTGGTTTAGAGGGTTCGGATTCTGGTTCACTCATGTCCTCTTCAAAATCACTGGCATGAATTTGTGCCAAGATTTCAGCCCTGGTACGAGGCGATAGATCACGTTTTTGCCTCTTACTTTCTTCTTCTTCTTTCTTCTCGAATGAATAGGATCGTTTCATCTTGAGTGCAAAACGTCAAATGACTCAAGTTCAAACACCATAGACTAATTTATAGTCATGGCAAACCAGTGTATATAAAAAGGGTGTGTCTTGTCCTTTCACTATTCATTTCACTCTCAAACCGAGCACAACGATGGAAGAGACTAGCCAAATCGAACGTTTTGTCAGAGCTTTGCGAGGGGTCATTAGAAAATTCTCTTCAGACCAGCCGACAGACTACTCTCCTTCCTTTCGAGATAAGAGTCAGGATACTTGCTATATCTGTCAGAAGAAAGGGCATTGGTCTTCAGAGTGTCCAGACCGTCAAAAAAGAAAAAAAAACAGGGGCTAAAAAAGACAAAAGTCAAGATACCTGTTATTATTGTAAAGAAAAAGGACATTGGTCTCCAGATTGCCCAAAAAAGAAACAAGAGGAGTCAGAAGAAAAGAAGGATTCTTCAGAAGAAGAGAGGGATTCTTCAGAGGAAGAAAGAAGACAATTATATTTAAAAGAAGCAAAGAAACAGGAGAAGAAAAGAAGAAGGGAAGAAAATGAGGAAAAAACGGTGAAGAAATTCAAAAAACAGAGAGACTAAACAAGGAGAAAGAAGAAGTCAATGAACTTTTAATTAAAGTGTTGTGCTGTGAATTGGATTGTAAAAAATGGATAAAAGAATACATGAATGATATAAGGTAAGTGTCTTTGAGTTTTGATTTTAAAATAAGAAGCTACACTCACGCACTCATACACAGACACGTACTATAAGGGTAAAATGGGTGGGGTTTATTTTTGAGTTATTGGCAAATTGAAATTGTATTTCTTTTCGAGAAATGTGGGTGGCCCTGAAAAGGGCCTTTTTATTTTGGTGTAGGGGTGAGTTTAACCAATCAACTTTAACTGCCTTAAGCCTTTGCCACGGCCAAGGCCTACTTCTGATGATTGGGTTGAAATCACTAAGGGTGGTACGATAGGCTTAGTCACAGGGTTGGCGTGTTTAGCTCGGGAAGGTCGTATTCTCTTCGGTCGTGATAAAGAAGTCTGATACATTTGTTTCAGACTTCTTAACTCCGCTAAAATGTCCAACAGTACCGTAGCCGTTTGATTTTCACCCTCTTGTTTCTTTGCTGCTACTTCTTCTTGCTGTTGTTGCTGTTGTTTTTTTCTTACCTCTTCTTGTTGCTGTTGCTGTTGCTTAGGAGAAAAGCTTGTTCCGCTTCCTTTTGTCGTTACATAAATTTATGCAATTCTTCTTTCTGTCTCTGTCTAAAATTCTCCACTTGCGGTAATGACGAAGGTTCCGGAACAAATTCTTGCGAGGTAAGAAAATCCACAAAATCCCAATGTACCTCTTCTGAAAGTAAGTCCGGGTTCCCTTGGGCAGTCTCCCCTGCTGGTCCACCCCAATGGATCGTTTTCTGAGTTTCCGTCATGTTGAATCACTGTCGCATAGATTGACTGCACACAAGCGCTAACGAATCTATATAGACCACGTGACGTCACAGACTGCTCTCTTCGGATTGGATGCGAGCTGACTGAATTTTGTAACGCGTGTTCGGATTGGTGAATGAATTCAATCCGTTTCAATCCTTCCTGTACCTATAAATAAGCGCAGTTCACTGCATTGATTCACCTATTCTCGTCGCTTCAAGATGTGGACCACAGTTGAGTCATCCACCATTGTGTCTTCCATGATGTTTAGGACGGACATGCTCATGTATGTCAGGTCCAAGTGGACTGTTGTTGATAGGACAGATACTAGTCAATGGATGAGGAGAGTTTACATAGAAAGACAAGGATGTCTCAAGAGGGTACTTGTGTATAGACCGGCAGTTAGAAGGAGTTTAAGAAGAAGAAGAAGAAGATGTGACAGATGCCATCTATGTTAATATTAATATTAACATAAACCCAAAGGCCCTTTTCAGGGCCAGCCATATTTCTCGAAAAGAGATAGCCTTTCCATTGCCTACCCCTTTTTTCAAATTTAAATTTAAATTTAAATTTAAAAAAAAAAATCCCATATTCAATTCCCCTTGTCCCTAGACAAACCCAAACTATATTCCCATGTTAATTTCCCCTTGTCGCTAGACAGACCCACACTATAGTTCCATGTTAAATTCCCCTTGTCGCTAGAGTGACCCACGATTTTTCTCCATGTTAATTTCCCTTGTCGCCAGATTGTCCCACGATTTTTCTCCATGTTAATTTTCCATTGTCGCTAGAGTTGCCCAAGGGGTCTTCTAATGCTAATTCCCATTGTCGCTAGGGTGCCCCCATTTACTACTGATACATACATATATATATATATATATATATATATATATATATATATATATATATATATATATATATATATATATATATATATATATATATATATACATGGGATTCCATCATGACCCTCCTTTCCATCTGAAACAAAATATGATGAGTCTCGTGTCAGACGCAAGTTCATGAGTGGGGGATTGACACGATGAAGACTGAGTTATCGACACAATTTTCAAGCAAATTAATGACCCGCATTGTTTTACTATCTGTTTTCAGCCAATATCATTTCCTTTGTTTACCAGTAGTATTGCCCTAGGCTGCCAGCATTATTACCTGTGTCTACCAGTAGTATTGCCCTAGTCTGCCAGTATTATTACCTTTGTCTACCAGTATTATTGCCCTAGTCTGCCAGTATTATTACCTTTGTCCACGTCAAAAGTAAGGAAACCATGCTTTTTCTTCTTCTCGTGTTTTCGTTCTTTTCTCTGTTGATATCTTTTTTGGAAAACGATTTTCATCGTGCTTTGTGTGGCTTGTACTCGCCATACCTACTTGTTTTACATGTTATTTGTTCTTTTTAATCTAAACAATTCACCCCTATTCCGAAAGAATTGATGAAAATATATGATGTTCTATGTATCCTCACAGAGCGGCTTAATGTTGTCATTTTTTTGACTACATGAAGGTGCAACTTGTTTGTCTATGTTATATATGGGTCGGTGGAGGCCTTTATATGTATTGAAAGATTTTGCTTTCGATAGGTCATGCATATCAGTTTCTGCTGATAAATTCGGTGTCGACTAAATAAACATCAAGTCCCTTATTTAAAATGGAACGTCTTTCTTGAAATAGGAATGGCACTTAATGCCTAGTACTTTCGATGCGTGTTGTTATCAATGAAACAAAACTGAAATGAAGTAATTCATTTTATTCGAAAAATATGATTTTGTTACTGAAGCGTAAGTATCGAAATTGCTGTTCATGTCGCTCCATCACATTTCAATACAGACTGATATTATTTGAAATAGCATACAATGTGCAGGTAAGCAGCAGGGAAGTTCTACAGACCCCCTGGCACAGACGAAATTAACCCTTCTAGACAAATAATTTCCGTAGAACCCTCAGAATTCAAAACTAAAGCCTCCTACGCGAAATAATCCGAAAAATTCCCCCCAAATTTGCATTTTTGGACACAAAAAAAATGGCAGCTTTTTTGGGGGGGGTATTGTAAAATTTATTTGCCGTAATTGAATTTGGGTTACAAATTTATGAGTAAATTTGATCAAGACCGACTCGATACCTACTACGCGGATCATGAAGATTAATCGTGACAAAACCGTGCGGTGTCGCTTGAGCGTGACTAAAGAAAATTTTGAACTTATTTATATCCATGTCGCCATTGCACCAAGTTTGATGAATATTCCTTAGCGTGTGAGTATCAACGCCATTGAAAACTGATAAAATATTACAATTATCTCTAATTACCTTCGGAATTTGCGTATATCGCTGCGTCACGTAAATTACATCGGTGTTCTTGTGTCGGCCACGCGAGAATATCCTAGCTGGGTTAGTTTGCTTGTCTAGCATCACATCGTCGAAAACAACAAGATTATTAGCATCACCATCTAAACTTTCCACTGATGGAGATTCATTGATATCCGTTATAAATTCTATTGTGCCATCTTCAGTATTATCGCTAAATTCCTTTAGTACTTGATAACATCGCTGATCATCAACAGACGGCGCAACCAAATATAATTTATCCCATTTTAACCATCTCATTATCAAATTTAGCAACAATTGCGTTTTTCCAGATCCCGACGGTCCAATGATTATCATTCTAATCGAATTTGGTAATGCTTCGGTGTGCTTTACTTGCTCGCGTTTTTTTGTGGCTGAAAAATCAATTACATTCATGTTATTAGAATATTATGGATTCATATTGTGTTAAGTGTCGCACTCGAACTGCTACGATAAATCCAATCGAAGTCGTTACACGCAACAACAGGAATGCAATTAAGGGAGAATGTGAAGTTTGTAAGACAATTAAGTTTAGATTTGTAAAAAAAAAAGTAGAACCGGAGGAGATATCGCAACCTCCTTAACAAATCTACCTGGAACTCCCTGGGCAAAATATCCCGGAGAGAAACATTTACCAGGATATAATTACTGCGGACCTGGTACAAGGCTAGATATAAGACTTAACGATAATAATCAACCAAATCCTGGCGAGGATCCAGTAAACGCCATCGATAACGCATGCTACTATCACGATCTTGCATATCGCAGCGGAGATTTACAACAAAGACATCTCGCTGATATTAAATTAATTCACGCAATAGATGCTATTCCTGATAAAAATTTCAAAGAGAAATTGGCAACTTGGTTAATAAAAGGAGCAATGAAAGGTAAATTAGTACTAGGTGCTGGTAATTTATAATGGAGCAAATATATTATTCTCCGCGAGGATTTTGGCGAGGAAAATCAGCAATTGCCAAACTTGCTAAGGCAGCAAAAGTAAAGCAATCTGTCGCTGAATCGTGGCTATCGAGGCAAGCAGTCTGGCAAATTTATCTTCCTCCGCCTAAGAAAATATCATATGCGAGTTTCTCTGTCAGCGTACCTAATGAAGTCCATCAGGCTGATCTTATGTTTCTTCCTTACGATACCGTTGACGGAGTTATATACAAATATGTTCTGACGGTTGTTGATATTGCAAGTAGGTACAAGGAAGCGGAACCGTTATCGAATAAAACAGCAACAGATATTGCTAAGGCGTTTAGCGAAATTTATTCACGATCTCCATTAACATGGCCGAAGCTTCTCCAGGTTGATCCAGGTCGAGAATTTCTTGGCGCGGTTACTTCACTGATGAAAAAGAATAATGTTAAAATCCGTCGCGGTATTGTAGGTGTTCATCACAATCAAGCTATCGTTGAGAGATTCAATAAAACTCTTGCAGAACGATTATTCGGATATCAGTACGCGAGAGAATTTATTCAAGATAAACGATCTCGCGATTGGGTAACAAGATTACCTCACGTGATTAATGCGCTAAATAACGAAGTAACACGAACAATATCAATGAAACCCGCAATTGCAATTACAAAGACAAAAATACCACTAAAGCGAAATTCTACTATTCCACCTGTGTTAGGTAGCGTCACGGTCAGATATTTGTATAAAGAGGGAGAAGCCGAGGGTGGCAGAAAAAGAGCAACTGATCCAAACTGGAGTGTTACGACACATAAAATATCAGCTGTAACAAGATCATCAGGAAGGCCAGCGATTTATTTTCTAGATTCACTAGCGCCACAACGCGGATTTACCAAAGAAGAATTACAAATAATACCAAAGGATACTCAATTACCACCATCGTCGTTAATGTGAAATTTAATTCTACCTAACTGAGATAATTTTCTTACTCGAGACACGGCCAGATAAACTAAATTTGACCAGGAAATTCTATCATCGACAATCCAGACTTGACCATCTACTGTTAATCCTTGTGATGAATGTATCGTTGCTGCGTATCCGAGTTTCCATGGCGATCTTTCTGCGTTTATTGCATCATTGACAAGATTAATATCAACGAAAATAATATCATTCAAAACTAATATTTTTTCTTCTCCACATGGCAAAATAACATTGATATTTTGTTTCCTAGTATCAGTTGGCCTATAACACAACGGCACCTGCAATGTTGGAAATTTCTCACAGTGAAGTTTGAATAGTATTTCTTGAATATTATCACGAATAATTTTTCTGCTAGCAACGATCAAATGATCTGGACGCCACAAATTTAGAAAATTATCCATCGAAGTTTCGTCAATTATTTTTCTCATCACATCACATTGAAATTTATTAGGTTGCAATCGAATCATTTTTTTAAACTCAGTTAGTAAATTATCATTAGATCTATAATCAGCATCAATCTCTTCATAATAATCCACAAATTTTCTAAGCCACCTGTGAGGAGATTCACCATCAATAGGATCAGGTTGCCCATGATCGCCGCACATTATTACTGCAGTATTTTTTTCTTCCAACCAACTTAGGAATGATTTTAGTATAACTAAATTTACTGTGCAAATTTCATCAAATATTATAATCTTGTTGATATATTTATTTCCCATTCGAGCCGGATCCCACAATCCACCGCTGTACTTGAAATAACTGTGATAAGTACAAGAATTAACGCCACGTTGTTTTATTTCTCGCGCTAATCTATGAGTTGGAGTCAACACGATCATATCAGATTTTGAAAATAAATTTATCGCTCGTGTTGTTTTACCACTACCACCAGGACCATTTAGGTAAACGAATTTGTTTCGTGAAATTGGATCAAACACTGATACTGCTGTTGATACTTCATCGCATTTATCTTTATGAAATTTATCGCAATCTTCTACATCCGCGTCCTCACAATAATCTAGAATATCCTCGTTTTTTATTCTCCAAGTTCCCCAGGAACCATCGGTGATTAAATTTTCCAACCTACACTGGAATTTCTTATCGATATAAAATGAATCCGTTGCAACCCTTACCGCGATATCAGAAAATTTATTTATCATTGACAGCAAATTGATACTCACATAAGCGAGCATTGATGATCTTAAATGAGTATACTGTGCTGATTCTCCATCAAGATAAGTGATCACTGTACCCAATTTTTCTCCATCAATAATAATATTTTCTCTGTTGCAAAATATTCCACGAGACACTGTATCAGCAATAATAAAATCCATCTCCGCATCATTGATAAATAACCTAGCGTGGCGATGTTTATGATCAACTGATCCTCCTTGAGTAAATTTACCAATTATTTTTCTTCCAATATCTTTCGCGTTCTCACAATCCGTGGGTAACCACACCTCGGTCTGCTTTCTATACGATATAATTGCTTCACTTACCGTCAGCGATATCAACATCGACGAATCCAACATATATCTCAACAATACCGTAGGGACCCATCTTCGCTGAGATAAATGCCGACCAAACCAAATATAACAAATTTTATGCAAATTTTCAGCAAGTTCGAATGAAGTAACATAAGCGAATCCTGTCATTATAAAATCAGGTAACGGTCCGTTAATTGCCACTCTCGTCATCTCGTTAGTAGGATGACCGAATTTAGCAAAGTAATTTGCACAATCGCCATACCCAAGGAAACTTCCAGGATAGCATGCGCTCATATCAACGGAAATCATATCTTCGAAATAATACTTGGTATTCCATAATCCTCCATGGCCGTATTCGATACAGCTAAGTTGAATATCATTAAGAAATTCATTTCTTGTAGGTTTCCACGAATTTCTTTCTCTCGCAGCATGAGCGGCAACAGACGGAACAGTAAAGCAATTTGTCAGTAATCGATCTGGATTTGATGAATACTTCACCGCGATATTTCTCATTGATTCATGTAATATTTCATCTCGGTAAATATCTCCGCGTGGTAAGATAAATTGATCGTATCTTTCTTCGCTAGAAAATAACCAAATCGATATTGGATCGGACTTGGCTAATAGTTTGATATATCTAAACATTGCATCGGAACTATCTTTCCCAGATTCCACGGGATAAAACTTAACAACACGATCTCGCGGGAATATCATTACCGACTGACTCCACGCATGTGAATTATGATCAACAATTTCGATTGGTGTTCCTCGAGAATTATACGGCGATGAATATAATATTTCACCCGATAGTGTTTTAACCGTAATAGGAAATTTAAGTTTCTTACTTAACGCAGCAACATCATCGATTGATGCGCCATTAATAACTGTCTTTGCCCATGAATTAATTTTATCCAATCTCAATTGAGTCAGACCAGATCCGCGACGGGCATTCCTCATATGTTCGATAACTCGCTCAGCTACGCAGTTTATCATCGGCGATTCCCTCATCGTAGGTAGATTTTTCACATCAGGATTATTATTCAGCCGATAAATTCCATAAACAACAGCACTAGAAGGATACGCCCTAGCATAATAAGGACCATCAATCCCCAGCAGCAATCCCGGTTTCGAATTTTTATCAAGAACAACATTTTTCTTACCGCCACGTACTGGATCTCGTTTATCACGAATAATCCAAATGTCATCGGGCATTTGTGCAATAAATTTTATTCCGAAAATAAATCTCTCTTCTTTGTGTGAGTTTTTTATATGTTCGATTATCTTCTTCGCTCGCTCCAGATTCATCGTAGCATCAACAAAGTTAGTTTTCCATGTCGACCAAACATGAATCGCTCCATCATCAAAAAATTCCTTCTTCGCACTATCAACTTCAGGAATGATATATTCTGCCTCATCGAGATCAAATAAATCCATTATTATATTTTAGACAAATATCTAAATATAATGAAGCAATGCGCGTGGATAACAGTTGGATCAACAAAATCATGTAACAAATCCTGCAGAGGTGAATATTGTGGCGCTCATATATACGAAATTCGACGAGGTAACAAAGGACCACAGCGATGTTTAGTTTGTCAAGTTGGCATTCGAGGAAAGACAAGATTATGTTTCTCTTGTGGAGGAAAAAAATATCGTGAATTACGAAGATATTATGAAAAAAGATCCTCCTCGGTAATAAAATGCGAAGAAGATTATATTAATCGTTTCAAAGCAAATTACGATTTAAACAAAGAGAATATCATATATGGAAATGAAATCAATGATTCCCATGAGTGAATATAAATCGCATCCCATCATCGAAGGTTACGAAGCATCTGAGGATGGTAATGTCAGAAACATCAAAACAAAGAAACGTGTTGGTAGTATTTGTAATTCGGGATATCTCAAATTTACAGTCCATAAAAGAAATGAAAGAACAGAATGTTATTCGAATCATAGATTTGTGTTCGAATGCTACAAAGGACCAATAGAGATCGGACTTGTTATCGACCACATTGACGGTAATAAACTTAACAATAAACTTTCCAATCTGCGCGCGGTAACCCAGAGTGAAAATTCAAGATTTGGTAATAACCGTGGATTTCCTAATTATTCGAGGACTGTTAAATCAGTAAATCAGGCAACAGGTGAGGAAATCGCGTTTACATCGATGTCTGCAGCAGCAAAATATTTCGTTATTGACTCGCATTCAGTAAAACGAGTGGCAGAAGGAAAATACAACGCAACATTTTCTTATGATGCTGATTCGTGGATCAAATTCTCCTATGTACCAATAATATTTGATTCGGAGAGTGACGAAGAATAATTGAATATCTCCGCAAAACAAAAAAAAAAGATTAATTTTGAAAATTTCCCTGGATTTTATTTATTTTTTTCGCCCATTTTTTCCTGGGAGATAGATTTAACAAATTCACTTGCGATTTAAAAATCAGAGATTCTCACGATTTCACCAAAAGATTGATACTTACAGTTTCTCCTCGTATATCAAGTAAATTTCCTTTCTGATCCGTTAATTTGAAATTTATTCTTGATAAAAATCGATTATGACATCGCAGGTAAAACGGATTCATTGGCTCCTTGATTATCAAATAACCGGGAGATGCGCTAGGTGAAAATGAATACAATATAAAACCCTGATTCGCTTGATTCGACACTGACGAATCAACATTGTAACTACCCTCGACAACATCCGCGTGAAGATAAATCGCGATAACTTCCGTTATATTAACGATACCCGGCGATATGTGCCGTCCACCTTTGTCAGGATCGTTATTGTGTTTAAGAATCAATTCTGAATGTACTTTTTTGGTCCATGCGGCATGTAATTTCGGAAATAAATCATCAATGGTATCAGTGACGGATTTTCTCATCGCATCAAAATCAGAATTGGGAAATTTGAAATCTGGCAGTGTTTCCTCGGTTAATTCAAATACTCTCATGAATTTTTGTTTCTCACCCGAGTTCTTGATCAACTCGAATTTGCTAATAGGAAGAACATAGTCGGCAATTGATATATCGTCGACTATCGCCTGAATAAACATATCATGATAATATTCAATATCATTTGCAAGTTGATTTAAAATCTTCACGTGTTTTATAATTTCGCTACATGAACTAGATTTATTTAGGATGCATTCATGAAATGATCCTCGCAATAAATTTAATTGTAATTCGTGTTCTTGAATAAACTCGTCTAGAGTTCTTCTTACCAAGATACCGTCTATGGGGGCTATTATCCTGTTAATGTGGGTAGCGTCGAAGATTTTCACATCTGGGGGGATTTTAGGAAGAGGCAACCATGAGAGAATTCTTTCGTTAATAAAAGTGAAAGCGAACATTACTAGGTTAATTTTGTGGTTATTCATGAGATTGATGGCGCTGTGGATCAGAGGTTTGTGTTTTATATCTCCATACCATCCTTCGTTGGTTGTAAAATCTTCCTTTTTTGGTTCCGGTAGTTCTGGAAGGGTTTCATCATACCAACCTGGAATAATAACATCCGATTTCTTTGGTTTTATCAGAGGTGCAACCTCGGGCCAACCTAATATATTTCTAATCGATGATTGGTAAATATCTACCACGTACGGTGATTTCACTTCTATCATTGACGATAGTGTTGGATCATGTGAAGATATCTTTATTCCCGGAGTAGCATCGCCGGTTAAATTTGATATTCTAGTGGTAAACTCATTATTCAGTTGATCAATTTCATAACTGCCCGTTGGTATACCAACAACGATCCAATCGGGTGTTCCATCGGGTTTATTTTTATTTGCAAAAACAAGTGAATTATTTGGCATCAAATTACCAAATGATTTCGATCTAACATTGGGCCAGCTATTGTAGACACGCAACTGTGTTAATGCAATTTCGTTAACGTTAATTGGTGTTGAAAAATTAATACTAAACTCGGGTTTCGTTGAACTTAGCGATATTAACGTTGTTGTCGGCGGTGTTGTGTTTGTCACGATCTGGGCTAACTCGGACATTATTAATATTCATTTGTTCAATCTCCGAGTAAATACTAATCATTGAAGAAAATTCTAGATCGGATATAATACCATCGTTGAGACTCTCAGAAAGTAACAATGATAACTTCGAGTACGCGTCACTAACTTTAGTTAGTTTACTTTTGTACGAAGATAACTTTTCATTTGCGCACGATGATATCTTTTTCGCGATGATATTAAGAACACCCGCGATTGCTGTTGTTGACGAGATTATTATTGTTGCTACGATCGGCGCTATCATTGTTACCGCGGATAATATTATTCCTGCACCAGCGACCACAGCTGATACCGCGTACACTGCAACATCAATGATAACTAATTTGCGCTGGTATTTATTTATTTTTGTTTGATAATCGTCAAGTTGTTTTCGCAACGAATCCTGCCATGATCGCGCCTGATTGTAACGGTAATCCGATGCGGTCATTTATTAGTATCTTACGATAACAATTGCAGATAATATGGCGTATGTTCGGATAAATATTCGAACATTATAGAATAATGCACAATTCCCATACTGGTTCTTGGCGTGAATATTGATCTGTCTGGCGGTTCTAGCGTGAATGTTGTTTTGCTATATTCACTTAACGAAATAATAATAAAAAATCCAGGGCAGAATTCATAAATTTTATTATTCTGATTCGGTTGTACCTTAAATTTTATATCGGAGATAATATTTGCTCGATATACGCCAGCAATTGGCGCGGTAAATTCAAAAGAATCATTATCGGGTGTCCAGATAGAATCATTTATGATTAACACAAATGTTGGATCGAATTGTGTAATTCTATCTATCAATTTATTTGGTATATAGAATTTCTTCAATATTGGGATATCCAACGATGATATTTTTGTGTTGATATTGTTAATTTTTGTGGTTATTTCGATAATTTCCCTACCTAATTGCTTTACGTCAGTGGCGTGACCAGTTTTATCGTCGGATTGGTCAATCTTTGCTATTGTAGCGAGAAGTTTTGTGTTTAAATCTCGAATTTTTTCGTCGTACATTGATGTATCTAACTTTTGACGCGCCAATTCACGTACCGCGTTAATTTCATCGTTGATGGATTTTATTTGTACTTGCATCGCGTTAATCCCCCTGGTAAATTCAGGAACAACAACATTACCGAGTTTAATAATTTCCTCGTTGATTTTTTTGTTGAGATCGTCGATCGATGGTTTCTGGCTCATCAAGATATTTACTTCGTTAATTTCGGCAAGAATACCAGTAATTTCCTCGTTGATTTTTTTTATTTTCTCGCTGAGATCGTCATCGGCTTTCTTATTTGCTAGTTCGTTTGCGGCGGAGGAAGTATCAGTTGATGTTTTTATATTCTCGTCAAATTTTTTGCTAAATTTATCTAAAGCATCGTCAAGTTTTTTAAGGTCGTTATTTAGCCTATTAAGTCTTTTTGTCATTCTATCTTGAAGTTCGTCGTGTAATGCTTTATCGGCCTTCAGGGATAATTTTGCTATAATATCGGCGATATCAGCAATAGATTTTAATACCATCTCCGATTGGCGAGTAAATTGACTAATGTGATCGCGGTATTCGTCTCGCTTGATTATATCAGTTATTTTGACGTTGCTAGTTTGTAATCGCCCTTCAGTATTTTGAAATACAGCAACTTCACCAGGATCAACTTCTGACAACGATAAAAGATTGTTAATATCGCTCTTGGTTGCAAACTTTGATGTATCGATGTCGACTGCATCTTTTTTTTCTTTCCTAAAGAGAGACCTACCGTAAATGTCAACCATGATATTTATCTACGGTATATTCAAATAAAATTTTGCGAAAAGGACGAGATGATTTTGAAATTGCATCAAGGACGTTAATTGTCTCCCGGCCGCATATTGGTGGATCTGCTAATGTTTGTGTTGGAAGTGTTGAATACCAAACCGGAAGTTTTAGTTTTGACACATATTTGATAAATTCATTTGGCGGTGCTAATCCGTATGAGTCGAAGTAAATAACTTCGCGAGGATTAATCGCGTAAGCAACCCAGTGAGTGCCAGGACCGGAATTTTTATCGAGATTTATTATTCCTGTCTCAGTGGGATTTGGTTTATCTGGTAGTTGATCTCGCATAAATACGCCTCTGAAAAATTTTATTTTCTTTTTTTTTGCTTCACTTATTAAATCTAAATTTGAGGCTGGTAGGCTCGACTTAGACCGGATCCGTACGGGGGTCGTCTTAGATAAAGGCCGGATCCTTGTTGCGGCTGCATCAATTTTGCTAGAAGAGAGAAGGGGGAGATAAATCCTCCCTTTTTTTTACGATATCCTCTTCCAACAACTTTTCCTGCTATTGCGGAACCTATCCCACCAAGTGCACCTAATCCTACTGCCTTTGCGCCTGCTATTAACGCGGGTATAAGCGCAGCCAATGGAAAAATACCACCTACTTTGATCATATCTCTGATTGCTCCTATCGAGAGATTCAGGCGAATACCAGTATTTGCTGATCTGGCTCTGGTGAAATGTCCGTGTTGATTTTTAGTTAACGATAGTTTGTTAGGTCCACCGTGAAGTTGATTACTTTTTAAGGTTAAACTTAAACCTCGTCGCGCTGTTGTTGCTGCATGAAGTTTTTTCACCTGACCGGGGGTCAGAGTTACACTGACGTGATCGTATGGCATATTAATAATCACTTAATCTAAATTTAGAATTTATCACATGTTCTCTACGGGTGCATCGATGACTCTCATTCTACCACTGATGCCTTCTAGAATCATCGTTCTATCACTGAGAATAACTGCAATTGCTCTTGCATTTCCTCCTCCTGTGTTAATTCTGGCTTTGAAATGAATATCAACGACAGACTGCTTTACCAAATCGAGATGTTCCAGGGAAAAGTAATAGATGGGATAGAGAGTATTAAAATCTAACTGTGATATTTGCAATCCGGTATCAATATTTTGATCACGACCCATAAAACTTAGCAAGCGATGATACGCGCGTGCCGTAGTATATTGGGGAAAATCGATGGCTATTTCCTCGGATGGCTCCTGCTGACCGTTTATTCTCAGTGAAACGTTTGTTGCCTCGAATTGATCAAATACCATGTGACTATGCAGTTGATCATTTCTATTCATGTTTTGTAGAGCAACAAAGATGTGTCTAGGTGCCGAAGAGCCCTGCTGTGAAGCAATTCGCCAGGTAAATATTCCGTTAATATTAACATTATCAGTGGAGTCGGTCATCGTTGTCAGCCAAGACATGATGGATTTTCCTCCTTGATTCATAAATGATAATAATTTTTCTTCTACGATCATTGATGGAACTATTGCTGGCATCCACAAGGTAATTCTTTCAAGGACAATTTTACCAATATCAGCGGCTGCACCAGCTTCTCGCCAGATGGCCCTATCATCATTTGCATCTCGAACAAAAGATATCGTATGCTTCGCTCCGTAAATAACTTTTCTGAAATGCCTGCAAAATCCAAAAATGTGAGATAATGGAATTGCACAGGAAAATCTTCGTTCACCCCCAATTAACATTTTTTTTCGTGTGGCAAATCCAAGATTGTATTCGTCATTAGTGTTAATTATCACAGCTTCGACGTCAGCAATATTGGCAGCGGCAGTGTGCTCATGCGGTCGTCTAATGACAAATGAATTATGATCAGCATGATCAGAGTTATCCTTGGCGAACATCATACTAGGGCCGGCTGATCTGGTAAAATCATCAGAGTATCTTGCTAGTCCTATGATCGTCGTTGCTATATCAACATTGTTCGTAATTGCTTCAATCTCTCTTCCATCGATCATGTAAGTGGCGCTCTTGAATAATGCCATAATGCCGTTATTGACCAATCCAACTTTAAAATTTGCTCCAAAGTTGGTATTGTCGGTTTTTACAATTCTCCCAACAAATTCAATATAAGCCTCAGATGGAAGAAAATATCTTGTTGTATCGTGAACTTGCATTTCCCTGCGACCAGGAGCATTTGGCTCAACTACATCGTACGAGAAATACTGAAAATCTCGCACTGATGTGTCCCTGCCTACGGGTTCATCCATGTCAAATACTTCATTTGACACTTGTGCGAACATTTATTATTAATAATATCGTCTAAAACGAAGACCACTACCGGAAACAAAACTTGTATTTGCTAGATTTGTCTTAGCAACTTCATTTGCGAGATTTGTATTAGCAACTTCCTGCGCTAGATTTGTTTTAGCAACTTCCTGCGCCAGATTTGTTATAGCAGCTTCCTGTGCTAGATCATTTATTTTTTTATTTGCCGCATCATTTATGACCTTACTAACTTCAGGTGGCATTTCTCTGGTAATGGGTAATTTAACAGGTTGCTTTTTACGTACTAAACTTAATATTTTATTTTTGATAGCGTTGAAGCCTTTACTGGCCAAATTACCGATACCAGAAACAGCAGTCTCACCTATCTTTCCTATCGCTTTCAATCCTAGTTGTTTTACCATTGGTCCAATTTTAGGTATTACTCGCGTGACAAGACTTCCAACGATATCGCCGAATCCATTACCGTGAATATATTTGTATACTGGCAATCGAGAGTTTACTATGCGGACCTGATTAGGTCTGCGTTGATGTTTGTGAATAATCATATTATTTCAATTGTGTTGATTTAATCGATGAGTTCATCGACAAACTCCTTGTAAATGTGAGAATCGATGATACCACCACGGAATAATCGCTGACAAATATCTGATGCTTCGTTGACTATCTCACGGGAATTATTTCCTGCTCGCTTTCCTCCGATTAATACTTCAAGACGAGATACATCGTTGACAACACTATCGGGACAAACTGAATATCCACTTCCTGTGTGTGATTCTGGAGATTCCAATGGCGTTACGTAGAATAAATCGTCTGACGGCGTTGAAGATTTCTTCTTCTCCTCTGATGATGACCCCGGCGATGTTCCCGACGACGTCCGTGGTGAATATATTTCTGGTGGAGATGGGGGAGTCCCAGCCGGGTGTCTTTCTAGTTTTTTACCCTCAGGATCGTATAATAAATATTTCTCAGTGGGACCCCTGTAGTTTGAAGCTGTTGGTTCCGGAGGTGGGTCTTTCCACCAGGGGCGTTCTGTGTGAGGATAAAACTTTTCACGTATTTCAGGAAATTCAATAGAGTGGCGAATATCAAAGGAGGATGAATCAGAACTTTCATCTTTAGGTGACGAACTTTTACTTTTAGGTGACGAACTTTTACTTTTGGGTGGCGAATCCTCAAATTTGGGTAGAGAACCCTCAAATTTGGGTGTTGAAATTTTTACATCTTTCCTTACTTGATAATTAACAATATCCGACAAAAATTTTGAAAAATCATCATCTTTATAATTTACTGGTTTTCCTAAACTACCAAAATAAACTATCGCATGCCAAACAATATCGTTGACTTTATCAGCATTAATATCTTTTTTCAAATAAATTTTTTTAGTTTTCAAATCAGTTTTTGAAGCAATTACAACTCTCGCAACATCATCTTCACGAATTACATGTATGTTATCTTCATCCAAATAATTATCAGCAGGTAAACTAGAATCAGGAATAAACCAACCAGATTCATCGTATATGTATTTAGGTACAATTATCGGTTCATCACTCTGATCTTTTTTCTTTTTCGATTTTCTCTCTTTTTTCTGTGGTAGAGTTCTCTCTTTTGGTCTAGCTCCTAATTCCTCTGGTTGAAATATTGGCTCCTGTGGTTGAATATCTTCCTGTGGTACTGCTTTTCTTCCTCGTTTTTTAGGTGTTGGTCTAACTTCTAATTCCTCTGGTTGAAATATTGACTCCTGTGGTTGAATATCTTCCTGTGGTGTTTCTTTTCTCCCTCGTTTTTTAGTTTTTTCCTTCTTCTCCTGTTGTTTTCTTTCTTTCTCCTCTTGTTTTCTTTCGTCCGCTACTTGCTTATTAAATCTTTGTGTATCTCTTGCCGCTTCTAAAAATCTTCTGTAACGTGGATCCGTTACTACACTCACATGTGTTTTTCCCGTATAAACTTTATATACCATGCTGTACCAATTATCACGAGTCCCATATCTTTTTTTTCCTATTGGAGTCAAATATTCATTTCGATCGCTAAAATAATTTTCCGCAAAATCACCAATTTGTTCTATAGTATACAATGCCGAGAGAGGTCGCGATATCATATTCCATCCCTCCTCGGTAAAATTTTCTCTTAAATTCTCAATATTAAACTTTCCTTTTATCATTAAAGGTTTTCCTCCAGGTTTTTTTCCTCCAGGTTGTCCTCCATCAGCAATTGCAAGTTGTTGCGCCGCTGCTGCTATTGCTAATCGCTCGGGTAATGTTCGTGATTGATCCTCAATACCTTTCAACATAGGAAAGATTCCACGTTTTCTAGCATCTGGATCTTTTTCGTCGCCATATACAACCTGCTCAATTGTTCCGGTCACTGGCTTCAACCATTTTGCCGAAGTTTCTGAAATTCCATGTTGCATATCTTCGTAACCACGAACATTTCTCTTAAATAATTGTTTTGTCGGAATGAACTTCTTTAATGCCGCTAATTGCTCTCGTGCTAATCTGGCCGAATGAGGTTCTCCAACTGTGCTAACTTTTCGACTCATCTTATTTTCAACAATATTGTTTTATTGTGAAATAAAATTAGTATCCGCAGTCGGAATTTGCAATCACAAATAAATTTTACAATACCCCCCCCCAAAAAAGCTGCCATTTTTTTTATGTCCGAAAATGCAAATTTGGGGGGAATTTTTCAGATTATTTCGCGTAGGAGGCTTTATTTTTGAATTCTGAGGGTTCTACGGAAATTATTTGTCTAGAAGGGTTAATTTCGTCTGTGCCAGGGGGTCTGTAGAACTTCCCTGCTGCTGCAGGTAGGAAGAAGAAAAAAGGAATACAATGAAAATAAGAACCGAAAGTATATATATAGCGATCAGTACTAGTTATTCTCTCCATTATAATTGGCCATCAAACTATCTAACAAGAAAGGATGGGGAAGGTTACATAAATTACATTTATTTATATGATTAAAATTGTACACTCATGAATTTTAGAGGGGATGGAGAAGGTCTGCATGAGTGCGTGCGTGCGCGAACGGATGTTATTGATTTCATGGGTTTGCTGCTAACAAAAAGAGTTGAAAGAATATACTTTGTGTCACATACATAAGTTCATGCTGTTACATTTTGTGTCTACTATAAGCATTTTAACTCTTTTATTTTAGATGTACGTTCGATCAGTGTTCGATAAGTGTTGATATAAATGAAACAAGACTGAAGTGAAGTAATTTGTTTAATTAGAAAAATGATTTCACTACCAGAGCGCAAGTATTAAAACAGGAATTAAAATTGCAACATCACATTCAAATCCGATTTATATTATTTGAAACAACATAGAATCTTCCGGTAGGACCAAAAATTATGAAACAAAATAAAAGGAAAAAATGGCTTCACAGAAATCACAGATATAACGACCAATAATAGCTATACACTATATTAAGATACAATTGTCCTTGAAATTATCTACAAGGAAATGCATGTATGGACAGATACACAGACACATAGAAATCAATACGGACATAACCTGAAAAAATTATAAAATCATATTCATAAATTTTCATCATGCGTTTTCCTTTTTCCCTTCGCCATCCTCGTCAGCCTCTTCCTCTTTCAGTATTTTTAAGAGTGGGTGCTCCATCTTTATTCATTGTTTAGCTGTATCCTAATTCTGCGTCGCTGTTGTACGCCAAGAGCTCAGATCCAGTTTTGGTATCGATGAGCAGGGTAGGGTCGGATTCCTGGAAATATATTGGCATATAAGGATTATCTGCTTGGGTCTGTACTTGTGCGGTCTTTAGATTAACTGATTTCAAAAGAAAAATGGTAGTTTCGTGTTTGGTTTGACGAAGTGTGATACACACATTTTGGTAGATGCTTTGTGGTCAGGGCAATGTCCACCTATTACACGTCGGTTAGTGCAACCTGTATTTCACATTTTAATTACATTCGGACTAAGTTTAACACTTGGACCAAGTTCTGATCTTGCAAGTAAAATATGTATATGCGAATCCACTTCTCCATTTACTGATTTTTCTTCTGTGCAAAATGCAGTAACGGAAAGCAACCACTGTGCCTGTAGGATGTATTTTATGGAGTTATTTCCCCGTACACCATACATAGTATTTCAGGAACTAAATTTGTATGACATATTATATTAACTGCTTGAAAATGATGCTACTTCAAGAACACTTCAAGATTTTTATGGAAAAATCTATCAGCTTGAATATTTAATAAAGGTTCTTTCTTGCCTTTCTTACCAAACTTAAAATTACTTTTCATTTCATGTGATTGACCATTATAAATTGCATGCACCGAAAATGTTTATGTTATATGCCCTTTGATTCCGGGTGGAAATGTACACTGCTGAACATGTAGTATTGTTGCAGTTAGGGAATGTAGTACTAACACTTCACATGGATTGTTCTGGGATCAATGAAGTACTGCATATTTGCGCACGGTAAGGAAACCACACTTTCTCCTCTTAATTTTCTATTTTTTCCTATTTTCTACTTTGATCCTTATATTGCAAGCTACACGCCCATTTTGAAGATAGAATTTCCTCATTTGTTTAACTCTTGTGTACTTGCGTCATTTACCCAAGCGGAATTGTGTTTTCTTTTCTCTAACCTTTACTCCAGTTTGAAAACAAGTGCCACAAAAACCTGCGATTTAATAGCTAAGTGCAACCTACATTTAACGTGTTAGTTAAATTAGTTTAATACTTGGATTAGTTTCTGATCTCTCTTATTCGAAAGTATACCCGCTGTAGTGAGTAAAACTCTTGTGCATAAAATGGGTCACTGTAGCAAATATAGATCACTGTAACACACAGAGACTTATATATATATATATATATATATATATATATATATATATATATATATATATATATATATATATATATATATATATATATATATATATATAATGCATTGTGAATGCTATTTAAAGCGAGAACCATGCAAATGTCTTACAGAGGGACGTATGTACAAAATAACAGTAACGTTAACTTGATTGTATGATAATTTGCTGTGCAGTCTGGGTAATCTGTGCTCAGAGGGGCATCAAGCCTTTGTCATAATTTGTTTTTCATAGCTCCTTTCCAGTTTGTACCTTTCTAATATTGTGCCAACACAGCGCCACATTTGACATTATGGCTGTTCCTTTAGAGAACACCTCAATTGATAATCATAATAATAATGATAATAACAATGCAGCATGTCCTGTAATACAATCGAAGCGTTTTAATTTTATCAGTTCAGCCATTTAATAAGAGCCAGTTTCTATGTCGGTAAACTGCCTCAATCGTTTCATGCTTCATGCTCTCGTTATTTGAGGTCGTCGAGCTAGCCCGATTTGAATACCAGCGTGGAAATGTTTCATTTGGTTGCTCGATTTGCAAAATATCATGTGAACACGTGCCTAACTAGCACTATAACGATGGTAAGTATATTCGCTCGTTAAACGTGAATATTGCTACTAAACAGATGTCCGTAAAAGAGCGAAAACAACGCTCGCAAACGTCTCTATTAATAATAAAGTTATAATCATACATGTAGCTGCCATAGTGATTTCTCTTATTACGCTCAGTTTTTCTAAAACAATAATTAAAACAAACCAGAATACATTAATGGTGTCTCGCTTATTAAAATTCTTTAAGAAAAGAACATATTATGTATATGTCTCAAACTATATTTGGGAAATATTCACCATAAAATATGGATTCAGGTTAAGAATCAATGAATGATATATTTATTTTGAAAATAATATCCGTAATAATCAGTCGAAATTATCCATTTTAAAGCCCAAAGTTATATTATTTACTAAAATCCCCACAAAAGCATGACTAATCAGAATAAATGACGTTTTACTGTTACAGACTGTACTAAATCATTTATTTAACTCTAGCTGGTATTTTATTTTGCCGAAATATCATTAAATTGAACGTTTTCTCGACTCACCGATAGAAAACCATTCCAATTCTGGACTTTCATACCAATATCTGTCTCCATATCTGAGGACTCTGAACTGCGCTCCAAGGATGCAGTTTAGTGTTGGACAGACGATGAGTTGGGACGGCAGTTCCTCAGTGACAAGACCAGTCCACAAGTCTATGTCCTTCTGTGATCTGCATGAGTCAAGTCAAAAATTAGCATGTTCAAAGGTATAAATAAAGATCAAACTATAATACGGAGAGATTATGTAACATATAAAGTATATCATGTAATATATATTTGTACATTAGAAAATGGTAAGATTCGCTAACATCTTTTGAGTGTGGGCCATTTTCTGCAACGTGTTTAAAATAAAATGCAACCTGTATCTTGTACCTCCTCCGCTAAGTGGAAGTTTGCCTATTTTCTGGTTAAGTGCAAGGCATATATATTTCTCAGATATATTACACTGTATTTCACAATGACCCATTGCATGGCTCTTGTGAATAACATTCCAGCCAATAGAGTTAGTGCTATCTACGCGGTTGACGCCGAGACAGATCTCTGACAGATATGGTTGGGTGAATTAGGTGGGTTGCTGATGTGCTTAATCAAAGAAAATATTAATATAAACGTTGACCTTAAAGCAAACTGACACATCAGTATGCACTCCACTCGTAGCTTTCCCCAGATACCAATAGCCGATACAGACAAATCTGTCTCTACATCATTATTAAATATCTGTGTATCTGGTGGTGGTGGAGGAGGGGATTTTGGGTTGTGCGCTAGTGGTCTAACAAGCCCAACTTTACAGACCACTCCCGGTTCATTTCTGTCCGCTTTAATTCCGGTCTGAGCTGGGCCAATGTGCGTAGGGGCGAATGTTTGCCAGTTGCTTCTCGAGGGTCGGTGCTTCTTCATGTGGTTTTCACAATGGTTCCTAAACCAAAAATCCTGGCCCCCATTTATAGCCTTTTATTTGCTGAAAATGGCGTTGAACCATACAACTAAACCAAAGCGTAAGTATAAGGGTAAAGAGCTCATAAGCATGTTTTAAGGATGATCAGATAAATAACTAGAAAAAAATATTTGTTTCGAAATTAGGAAATAAATCCCTCCTCCAATAATCATAAACATTTAATTCTTCAAGAGAGAGCATGAAGGTAAACATGTTAAATTGATGTAAAAGGATCTAATACTTAAATGATAATGGTAAAAGATAAACAACGCTTTATATTTATGATCAACTTTCGTTATATAAGCCGAATCCATTCAATATTTTTTATGGTGGTACATCATCACATGGTCCCAAAACAGAGCTAAAATAATATATATATGTGTGTGTGCGTGTGTGTGTGTGTGTGTGTTAGAGTGACATATATTTGCTAGTGACCCATTTTATGCACAGTGTTACTCATTATATATATATATATATATATATATATATATATATATATATATATATATATATATATATATATATATGTGTGTGTGTGTGTGTGTGTGTGTCTGTGTGTCTGTGTGTGTTTGTGTGTGTAAGTGTGTGGTATGAAACGAATGTCAAATGTAAGGCTGTGAAATTTGTTTAGTGCGGAATGTGAACCTGAACTGATGATACAGTTTGTGTGATATTCCAATGTAGTTCAGACGATTTTTCCATGAGTTTAATTTCTGAGGTACAAATGGAGACTATCAATAGGATGTTGCAATGATAGTTGCATTGCTTCAAATCGTCTGTACACATGGCTGTAAGGCCACGATATCATGCAGACTTAAACGGAGTTGTGCTTCCAGAAGCGTTGTGGTGTCAGCAATGCCCTGGACTTTCACAGTCTTTGGATTTCTTTCTCTTGCTTCTATTTAGGGCAGTCTCACGAGTAAAAGAAGTGATCGCCCTTTTACAGGATTTTCTCTGTCAAAAACAATCCGTCGTGACCCTCCTGTCTATATATAAAGCTGATTGGTTCCATCTTGGAGCCATCTCTGTAGTGGCAGTATTTCAGGTGGTTAAAGTCCCGAAAAAGATTGGAGACGGTATTCAACGTGTCGCAGTTGAATGTCAAAATGTATTTCTGGGAATGAACTTGACGTTACTAAGAATGCTGATTTGTTTCGCATGGGAAACGTTATGAGATCTGAGGTCTTCAAGCATCTCAGTCTGGTTGCTGCCGTCCTTATCCTGATCTCTGGATGAATTGAGATATGTGTTTGAATATCGTAATGGTTGTCTCAAGGAACCGCTTTCAGTGAAGGAGATTATCAGAGTAAGCTGTAAAGATACACACGACACATAATTGGCCCGAGGTAAGGGCTTTGACATTATGTGGTTCTCCAGTCAAGCTCTGAAATGCATTTGGATCATTAAAGGTGATACGTTTTGTAGTTTTTGACCTTCGTCACCGGAATCAAGGATTCAAATTTCTTTGAAATAATGTATTTCCCTGGGAAAATTCTGTAAAAATGAATAAAAGAGAACTTACGGTTTCAACAATCAAATCCAAAATTAAGCCAAGCATAATCCACAAATTAAATTGCAAAAGTCCTAGTAATAAATGTTCTAATAATTTCAAGTTTGAATCGTAATGGAAAATCCAAGATGGATGACGATGACGTATGCTGTAGTCAATACTGTGCTTATATGCAGTTCCTTGTAGAAATACAAATAATGACACTCCGGTGTTAGAAATCCAAATTAAATTTGTAAGCAATGTCTTTCAAAATTTCTGTGTGAGCACTCCGGAAAATATTTCCAGAGGGAAAAAAAATAATTCTTTTCAAATCCAACTGATCTGATGAAAATTTTAGCTCAAAAGCTGGCTACAACAAAATAACGCATCTTTATTAAAACTAAAACTGCGCAGTAGTAGAAAAACCGGAATTGCGAAATCGAAAGGGGGGTCACGTGATCGTGTTATTTCTCCGAGTGCGCGTGTGTGTGTGTGGGTGGGTGGGTGGGTGTATGTATGTGTGTGTATTTTGCAGAACGGAACGCCTATTCATCTTACTGATATATACTCTTTATCAGTTCTATGGTGTTGACTTCGTGCCATGTCAGAGATGTCCAAGAGTCTGGATTAGCCAGGGATTCACCATATAATTGTGTCCGGTATTTTCAATAAGGAGCAATTCCGTTGTCTCTTCCTCTTTTTATTTTCAAAGCCGCCAGGTCGAAACTTACACCGTTCTTCACGAACAGCTTGTGCCTCGTTCCATCTTCCACGACTCTTTAAAATATATTATGTTTGTATGGTCATAGTTTTTCCAAGAAGGCGTTTGAGGAGAGACAATGTACCGTAAGCTCTTTAGTATATGATACTAATTGAAGATCTTAGAAAACAAATCAACAGATTTTGCACATAGCATAAAACAATAGTCATTTTATTGAGTACATGAAGGTGGAACTTGTTTGTCTTTGTTATATATGGCTCTGTGTAGGCCTTTATATATATTGAAATATTTTGCTTTCGATAGGTCACGCATATCAGTTTCTGCTGATAAATTCGGTGTCGACTAAATAAACGTCAAGTCCCGTATTTATAATGGAACGTCTTTCTTTCTTGAAATAGGAATGGCACTTAATGCTTAATACTTTCGATGTGTGTTGTTATGAATGAAACAAAAGTGAAATGAAGTAATTCATTTTATTCGAAAAATATGATTTTGTTACTGAAGCGTAAGTATCGAAATTGCTGTTCATGTCGCTCCATCACATTTCAGTACAGACTGATATTATTTGAAATAGGACACAATGTGCAGGTAGGAAGAATAAAAAAGGAATACAATGAAAATAAGAGCCGAAAGCATATATATAGCGATCAGTACTAGTTATTCTCTCCATTAGAATTGGCCATCAAACTATCTAACGAGAATGGATGGGGAAGGTTACATAAATTACATTTATTCATATGATTAAAATTATACACTCATGAATTTCAGAGGGGATGGAGAAGGTTTGCATGCGTGCATGCGTGCGCGAACGGGTGTTATTGATTTCATGAGTTTGCTGCTAGCAAAACGAGTTGAAATAATATAGTTTGTGTCACATACATAAGTTCCTGTGGTAACATTCTGTGTCTACTGAAAGCATTTTAACTCTTTTATTTTAGATGAAATGTCTTTTTAAATAGGTGTGACACGTACTGATTAGTACGTTCGATCAGTGTTCGATAAGTGCTGATATAAATGAAACAAGACTGAAGTGAAGTAATTTGTTTAATTAGACAAATGATTTCACTACTAAAGCACAAGTATTAAAACAGCAGTTAAAATTGCTACATCATATTCAAGTCCGATTGATAATATTTGAAATAACAGAATCTTCCGGTAGGACAAAAAATTATAAAACAAAATAAAGGGATAGAAAGGCTTCACAGAAATCACAGATATAACGACCAATAATAGTTATACACTATATTAAGTTACAATTGTCCTTGAAATTATCTACAAGGAAATGCATCTACAAGGAAATGCACAGACACATAGAAATCAATACAGACATAACCTGAAAAAATTATAAAATCATATTCATAAATTCTCATCATTCGTTTTCCTTTTTCTCTTCGCCATCCTTGTCAGCCTCTTCCTCTTTCGGTATTTTTAAGAGTAGGTGCTCCACCTTTATTCTTTGTTTAGCTATATCATAATTTTGCGTCGCTGTTGTACGCCAAGAGCTCAGATCCAGTTTTGGTATCGATGAGCAGGGTAGGGTCGGATTCCTGGAAATGTATTGGCATATAAGGATTATCTGCTTGGGTCTGTACTTGTGCGGTCTTTAGATTAACTGATTTCAAGAGAAAAATGGTAGTTTCGTGTTTGGTTTGATGATGTGTGATACACACATTTTGGTAGATGCTTTGTGGTCAGGGCAATGTCCACCTGCTACATGTTGGTTAGTGCAACCTGCATTTCACATTTTAATTACATTCGGACTAAGTTTAACACTTGGACTAAGTTCTGATCTTGCAAGTTAAATATGTATATGCGAATCCACTTCTCCATTTACTAATTTTTCTTCTGTGCAAAATGCAGTAACGGAAAGCAACCACTGTGCCTGTAGGATGTATTTTATGGAGTTATTTCCCCGTACACCATACATAGTATTTCAGGAACTAAATTTGTACGAAATATTATACTAAATGCTTGAAAATGATGCTACTTCAAGAACACTTCATGATTTTTATAGCAAAATCTATCAGCTTGAATATTTAATAAAGGTTCTTTCTTGCCTTTCTTACCAAACTTAAAATTACTTTTCATTTCATGTGTTTGACCATTATAAAGTGGATGCACCGAAAATGTTTGTTATATGCCATTTGATTCCGGGTGTAAGTGTACACTGCTGAACTTGTAGTTTTGTTGCAGTTAGGGAACGTAGTACTAACACTTCATAAGGATTGTTCTGGCATCAATGAAGTACTGCATATTTGCGCACGGTAAGGAAACCACACTTTCCCTTCTTAATTTTCTTTGTTTTCCTATTTTCAACTTTGATCCCTATATTGCAAGCTACACGCCCATATTAAAGATATAATTTCCTCATTTGTTTAACTCTTCTGTACTTGCGACATTTGCCTAAGCGAAATTGTGTTTTCTTTTCTCTTACCTTTACTCTAGTTTGAAAATAAGTGCCACAAAAACCTGCGATTTACTAGCTCAGTGCAACCTACATTTAACGTGTTAGTCAAATTAGTTTAATACTTGGATTAATTTCTGATATCTCTTATTCGAAAGTATACCGATTGTAGTGAGTAAAACTCTTGTGCAATCTGGGTAATCGGTGCTCAGAGGGGCATCAAGCCTTTGTCATAATTTGTTCTTCTTAGCTCCTTTCCAGTTTGATCCTTTCTACTACTGTGCCAACACAGCGCTACATTTGACATTATGGCTGTTCCTTTAGAGAACATATCAACTGATAATCATAATAATGATGATAATAACAATGCGGCATGTCCTATAAAAGATTCGATGCGTTTTAATTTTATCAGTTCAGCCATTTAATAAGAGCCAGTTTCTATATCGGGAGACTGCCTGAATCGCTTCATGCTTCATGCACTCGTTATTTGAGGTCGTCGAGCTAGCCCGATCTGAACACCAGCGTGGAAATGTTTCATTTGGTTGCTCGATTTACAAAATATCATGTGAACACGTGCCTAACTAGTACTATAACGATGGTAAGTATATTCGCTCGTTAAACGTGAATATTGCTACTAAACAGATGTCCGTAAAAGAGTGAAAACAACGGTCGTACACGTCTCTATTAATAATAAAGTATAATCATACATATAGCTGCCATAGTGATTTCTCTTATTACGCTCAGTTTTTCTGAAACAATAATTAAAACAAACCAGAATAAATTAATGGTGTCTCGCTTATTAAAATTCTTTAAGAAAAGAACATATTCTGTATATGTCTCAAAATATATTTGGGAAATATTCACCATAAAATATGGATTCAGGTTAAAAATCAGTGAATGATATATTTATTTTGAACATAATGTCCGTAATAATCAGTCGAAATTATCCATTTTAAAGCCCAAAGTTATATTATTTATTAAAACCCCCACAAAAGCATGACTAATCAGGATAAATGACGTTTTACTGTTACAGACTGTACTAAATCATTTATTTAACTCTAGCTGGTATTTTATTTTGCCTAAATATCATTAAATTGAACGTTTTCTCGACTCACCGATAGAAAACCATTCCAATTCCGGACTTTCTTACCAATATCTGTCTCCATATTTGAGGACACTGAACTGCGCTCCAAGGATGCAGTTTAGTGTTGGACAGACGATGAGTTGGGACGGCAGTTCCTCAGTGACAAGACCAGTCCACAAGTCTATGTCCTTCTGTGATCTGCATGAGTCAAGTCAGAAATTAGCATGTTCAAAGGTATAAACAAAGATCAAACTATAATACGGAGAGATTATGTAACATATAAAGTATATCATGTAATATATATTTGTACATTAGAAAATGGTAAGATTCGCTAACATCTTTTGAGTGTGGGCCATTTTCTGCAACGTGTTTAAAATAAAATGCAACCTGTATCTTGTACCTCCTCCGCTGAGTGGAAGTTTACCTATTTTCTGGCTAAATGCAAGTCATACATATTTCTCAGATATATTACACTGTATTTCACAATGACCCATTGCATGGCTCTTGCGAATAACATTCCAGCCAATAGAGTTAGTGCTATCTTTGCGGTTCACGCCCAAACATATTTGGGAAAGATATGGTTGGGTTAATTAGGTGGGTCGCTGATGTGCTTAATCAAAGAAAATATTGATATAAACATTGACCTTAAAGCAAATTGAGACAAAAGGATGCACTCCACTCGTAGCTTTCCTCAAATACCAACAGCCGATACAGACAAATATGTCTCTACATCATTATTAAATATCTGTGTATCTGATGGTGGTGGAGGCAGGGATTTTGGGTTGTGAGCTAGTGGTCTAGCAAGCCCAACTTTACAGACCACTCCCGGTTCATTTCTGTCCGCTTGAGTTCCGGTCTGAGCTGGGCCAATGTGGGTAGGGGCGAATGTTTGCCAGTTGCTTCTCGAGGGTCGGTGCTTCTTCATGTGGTTTTCACAATGGTTCCTAAACCAAAAAACCTGGCCCCCATTTATAGCCTTTAATTTGCTGAAAATGGCGTTGAACCACACAATTAAACCAAAGCGTAAGTATAAGGGTAAAGAGCTCATAAGCATGTTTTAAGGATGATCAGATAAATAACTAGAAAAAAAGGTTTGTTTTGAAAATCGGGAAAAAAATCCCTCCTCCAATAATCATAAAGATTTAATTCTTGAAGAGAGAGCATGAAGGTAAACATGTTAAATTGATGTAAAAAGATCTAATACTTAAATGATAATGGTAAAAGGTAAACAACGCTTTATATTTATGATCAACTTTCGTTATATAAGCCGAATCCATTCAATATTTGTTATGGTGGTACATCATCACATGGTCCCAAAACGGAACTAAAATAATATATATATATATATATATATATATATATATATATATATATATATATATATATATATATATATATATATATATATATATATATATATATATGTGTGTGTGTGTGTGTGTGTGTGTGTTAGAGTGACATATATTTGCTAGAGTAACCCATTTTATGCAGTGTTACTCACCATATATACATATATATATATATATATATATATATATATATATATATATATATATATATATAGATATATATATAGATATATATATATATATATATATATATATATATATATATATATATATATATATATATATGACGAAGCAAACATTATAAAGAGACGTTGGAATAAAAGAAAACAAAACTGATCTCCCAACATTCGATCTAATGCAATGTCTTATTAAGAGGACAATATAAAACTTTCTGAAGGACACACAAACATACAGAATGTCGTGTGTAGAAAAAATACATATTTACTTTTTGCCGGAGAAGAACAACAACTATTCATAATAACCAAGAGTCACAAACTAAACACAAATATATAACAATAAATAACAACAGGTCTTAAAGTTAGATAATATATACCTTTGTAGATTTGTTTTTTT
Organism: Sinohyriopsis cumingii; assembly: GCA_028554795.2. Classification (NCBI taxonomy): domain Eukaryota; kingdom Metazoa; phylum Mollusca; class Bivalvia; order Unionida; family Unionidae; genus Sinohyriopsis; species Sinohyriopsis cumingii. The sequence goes on along the minus strand of CM068833.1, from coordinate 64,837,177 downwards.
ATTTGAACTTGATCTGCAGGCTTGTGGATTACGGAGTGAAATTTAATTAAGGTTCAAAATATATAATGAGCCAACATGTGTATTCTTGTAAGCAAGGATTGGAATTGGATATGTGGGCGCACAAGTCGTGACTCTGATTACTCGGCCTATCTTTAATTTCAACAAAGATCACGAACGAAGTGTACAAGAGAAATAAAACAGACATTGAACGATTGAATTCACTTCGCGTGTGTGTAAGCTATTAGTAATTTGAAACATACGTCACCGCACAAGTTTACATTGGTCAG